>OY754311.1:60168510-60826474 GCA_963573325.1 Astragalus glycyphyllos | reverse complement strand
GCTGGTCAGGGAAAGCTCGCCCCAAATTGGGAAGGCCTATACCATGTCATTGCTAAAACGGGTAAGGGTGCCTACAGCCTCCAGACCATGGGTGGTGGTGTGATCTCCAGAACTTGGAATGTCATGAACTTGAGAACATATTTCTTCTAATTGGCCATTTTGTAAACAATGGAATGTATCATGTGAACTTGATTAATGAAAAGCAGAACGGGCGGGACACTCTTTTTCCCCGCAGGGTTTTTTATCGAGGCCCGCCCGTCCGTCAATAAATGATGAGGCATCTTTTTTATTCTCTTGTGTTGATTTACTCTTTGCGATTGGTCGATCCAAAACGAATTACCCCTTGAGCTAGTTAAATTCAAACCGAGTTTGATAAACAGCTGAGTAGGGCCCGAAATACTTAAACGATGTTAAGTTAAAAAACGAAGCGACCAAAAACGACGATCGCACCCCCAGGGAGCGAGCTAAGTCTGAGTAGAAACTCAGTAAGCTGCTTACGGGCAAGGATATCAATCCTATCGAACGATGTGATTAAGAAAATCATACGAACGAACGAGCATACGAAATAAAGAAAAAAATAAACAAGCAATCTTTAAGCACGACCAAAAGCAGCTTATAAAGAGAATGAAGTAACATAAGCATTAAAAGTTGCCCGGAGAAGGCCGAGTTTCATAAAATGTGCATATTACAATAAAAGGGGCGGACCCTACCCAGCCCCAATAGCAAAAATACAAAGAAATACAAAGGGATTATGACATAGTCAAATGCTCATTCAGGGCGCCTATAGATGACCGCCTGCTCCACCACCACTTTCCCGTCCTCATTTTCCTGCTCAAGCTGAATGATTTGGCCGTCCTTCAGGAAATGGTCGTTGTTGACAATGTTACGGTTGATCTCAAGATCAGGAAAGCAATACTGGATCTGAGCAACGGCTTCCTCAAATCGTTCCTTAGCAATTTCCAACGTGGGCTCCCCGAGGGCCTCGTAGTCGGCCAAAGCTTTGTCTCGGGCTGCTTCCATGTCGCGAAGGTCCTGCTTCAAGCCGCTCACTTCGTTCTCTAGACCTTTAACTTTCTCAGACAAATCATGGGCCCTGGTCGTCTCAGAGGTCAGCTTCTTTTTAGCTTCAGCTTTGGCAGTGAGAGCGACATCCCGTTCAGTGGTGACCGTGCTCAGAGCGTCCTTGGTTGGTTGGAGGGCGTTCTGGGCCCCTTCAAGTTTTTTCTTGGTAGATTCCAGTTCTGCCCGCAATTCTGTTATGTTATCGAGAGCACAATTATATTTATCAGTCTTATCTATTAGATCGCCCTCCAACCATAAATTACGATGAACAAGGCGCATACCTGCTTGTCATTCGGCCTCCTCTTCCTTATAACGGGAAAGCTTTGAGGAGGCCGCTCTGGCCACATATGACATGAAGAGCAGGGGATCTTGGCGAAGACGCTCAAAATCGACGTCGCTAATATTGTCCAGATTAAGAGTTGTGGACGACCTCCGGTGCATCTCTTTGTTCCTCTTTGGAGGGGGAGGAGGGTGATTGACCTCAGTGACACTGGTACCAGCTGAATGGTGAACCCAATCTCTTTTTGAAAAGAGCCTCTTACCCAAGCTTGGACATTTCACCTACAAATACAGAAATGAACGGTAAGAAGCACACAGAGTTTAACGTTCAAAAAATAAGTCAGAGGGGCATAAACATGTTGAAATCAGATGAGTAGGTGGTCGCACCAAGTTTCTGTTTTACAAAGTCAAGGTTCTTAGCTCGTGCTAAGTAGTAACAAGGAAATCGTTCTTCTTCCAAATAACTGGCCATGTTCTCCAGAAGTCTAAGACTTTCTCTGTCATACTCCCCCAACTTTCGTTTAGTCCTATAATTGACCGTTGCCCGATTATAGTGAGAGTACGACCACGCCAATGGAAATTTCATGCTGACAACTTCACCCTGGTCGTTCACGGACCCAACTGCCGCACGAGCTCGATCGCAGACTGGGATAACCCACACATAGCCGTTCCTCCAAGGCTTTGCAGAATCACAATAAGGTTTAAAGAGCTTGGGAGCGTCCTGACGTTCCTTCAGTGATAGCTGTTCCCATCGCTTGGGATCGCTTTTCAGCTCGACCGTGCGACTAACCTCGAACAAGGTGAAAAAGAGGTCGCATGAAACCTGTCGCTCAATAATCGTCATCAACCGCTCAAACGCCTTAAGAAATGCCCACGAGTTGATGTGTAATTGTGATGGGGGCGACTCCCAGGTATCTTAATACGCGTCGCTGAAAGAACGTGAAGGGCGGGCGAATTCTGATGTCGTTGTGTACATTTGTAAACATAATAAATTTCAAAGTCGAAGGAATAATGCTGGCCGCATTGTCTTCTTCAGAAACACCCTCTACTCTCCCATCTTGATCCTTGTGGCTGATCAGTTGCACCAACCAAGATTCCATCTCGTCCCCTAGGGTGAAAATTGATGGAGTAGTAAGGATCGCCGTAGACACCCAAGAACGATCAGAGTTCATCGAACCGCCCCAATCTAGCTCTGACTCCTCTGGGGGCACATTGTTCCCCTGGTTGGCTACAGCTGGCCCGATCTGACGCTCCCCGCCTCTGTTATCATCACCCTCGAAGGACGAAGATGTGCCAGAAGATGGGGCGTGTTCAGAACTTCTTGACGAGGGAGAGCGATTGGGAGAAGTATGACTCGATAAGTCAGTTGAAGAATTTGAAGGACAATTTAAAGAAATGGATTCGCTCATCTCGTCGTTTCCCGTCGGACGAGCAGCGCACTCGGCTAGACGGGGAGCGCCAGATATGCTAGCAATCTTCTTCGTTCGCGCCAGTATACACTACCCTGCAAGGAGAGGGAATGTCAGGACCGCCCTAATCGACGATTCGTAGAAGGGGGCGACAAGGTCGACCCCGGGGCTGACACCCCCTCCTCGCTTCAAAAATACGATAACAGAAACGAAATTTTAAGGGCGTTCAAAATCAATACCTGGAGTAGGGGAGAAGTTAGGACGAAGGGTGGTATGCTCCTTGATCAGAAGAATCAAACGAGCCGAAGTTGTGGAACGACGAAGATAAAGATCGTTCACTGGGGAGCACATCGCCAGAACCTCACCGTAATATTGGTCGCTCACCTACAAAATGTGATCGCCTTCAGAAGAGAGTCTGGTCGCTTTCAGAGCAAGGGGGTCGCAAAAAGTATTGGATAAAAGAGTGGGGACCCTGTATATAGAAAAAACAGACCAGGCAACGAAGCTGACGTGACTCTTCGTCTCAAAGCACCTATGCAGCCCTCGAGAAACGAACCGTCATCATAAAAGCGTCCCATTGGGAATCTCAAAGGCATCATTAATGAAGCATCGAAGAAATGAAACGTCACATAAACATCACATCACGCAGAAATAAACTGACATGTCATCAAATGTAGGGGGCAACTGCCCATTAAGACGACCGAGCAGGGGGGACCGTTTAGGTCGACCTCGTGTGTCCTCGAGCGGACAAAAGGATATCAAGTACCGAGCAATATCACAAGCCTTTACCCGTCTAAAGGACGACTTCGGCTTGGGGGGCAACTGTTCTGGACTGGGCTGAAGCCCAATCCAGGCAGAAAGACAAGATCGACCCATTAGCAAAGACCAGCATGAGGAGGGCAGAGATCAACGGCCCAGATCGATCCGTTCAGTGATCCTATGGTCACCCGTGAATCCCTGACACTATATAAAGGGGTCTAACTTCATCTGACAGGTACGCACTATTCACGATACCGTCACTCTGCTCATCCTACCTGCTGACTTGGGCGTTGGAGTGTTATTGCAGGTACCACCCACCTGTGTTCAGAGCACGAGCAGCAGAGACAACATACGGACCTGATACCCTGGCCGTCCATCATCACACGACTTGAGGTACAATTCACATATTTAATTGAACCCACATAAATCCGGTACAGCTACAATAACAAAGCATAATTACATAAGCGAAACATAAATCCGTTTTTGTTATCTTTTAATAACGGATTTATCTAAGTTATTAGATAAATACATTTTGAATTATTTCAAAACGGATTTATCTGATAAATAGATAAATCCATTTTGTTAATTTTAACAAACACACTTATCTATTAATTGGATAAATTCATTTTGTAAAATAATAAATAAATAAAATTCAGCACTAATTTGCAATTTTAGGGAAAATAAATCTAAAATATTAGATCTAAAATATAACGAATGTTATATATAAAAAAGGTGACAAAATATTAGTTAAACATCAATCAGGTTCAGAATCAGCTGCTAAGTCTATAATCTTTGGTGGATTAGATGGTGGTTTGGGGACCAGAGCTAAAGACACCCATAGTTGGAAATGCCTATATAAGGATCCAACCATGAAGTAACATCGTTAGATGAAAAACGCTCCCACTGAAAACCAATTGGAGGCAATGAACACACAAGCAAAAAACACAACATGCACCCAGTGGAGGTTGTTCATGTTAAGAATACAGATGATGCTGCCACTCTTACTAGTAGAATATGAATCTCTCAACGACAAATAAGTATAAGAGGTCTTCAAAGATATTGCAACTAGGGCAACATTATATTTGGTAAATATAATGTACCCCATCTCAAGCATTGTCAGGCACTTGTCCTCGTCCTGCCTCTCATAATCCCTAACAAATAGTGACTCCTTAATAGATGCAAGTCTTTTAACCTCAAATACTTCAGCATATAGATCATAACGTGAGGTTATTTCTTGAATCAATTCTTGTCGAATTAATGACTAACTTTCCTCGCCGCAATCAACTCCAACTGCAATTGCTCGGTAGCCACAATTTCCATCCCCTTCTACATCAATAATGTCTGCAACATAGGGGTGGAGATGTAGAGGAACCCATCCTCACAGCATTGCAGTGCAGAATTTCTACTTCGTTGATGAACCGTAGCTAGAAAGAAAATGGAGAGAAAAATATTTTTAAGTGTCTCTTTATTTGAACCAGCAAGAATGGAGCTCACTAATTTGACAAGTGTCCCTATAAAGCAACTTGATTGGTGGCTGAAACAACTAAGTTATCCACTTGATTTTCACTATTTTGACATAAAGTAAAAGCTGCTTTTTTGCGCTTCATCATTTTCTCTTTCACCTGCTGCAGAGCGCAATGCTATAGCATCCGACGCTGCAATATACTAAACAAACAAATTAATATACAATAAGGGGCACCAAAGTGCCAAATGATCACTTAATCAGTTCCTAACTCTCTTTTACATTAAACAACATATATTTACTTAATTAAACAACAATATTACTTTAGAACTCTCAATGAGTTAAGTCTAGAGAGCATAAATAACTCTTATAAGAGTTATGACACCCCAAAATTAAACCATTGTTTGTTCTCACTCAAATAATGACGCTTGACAAAGAACAAACAACACAAAAACAAAGAAACAAAGGCATAGATCAGCTGCACAAACAACACAAACAACAACATCTCTTTTTTAATATTAGTTTAGAACTCACATTGATTTAAGTCTAGAAAGCATAAATGATTCTCATAAATAAGCATTACCACACTTCTAAATTTAAACCATTGCGTGTACTCAAGTAGTGACACGTGACAAAGACAAACAAACATAACACAAAGGTATAGATCAATTGTATACTAATTCAAACAGATATTCAAAAATGTTCTCACCGGGCTCAGTTTTCAAATTCGCACTCAACACACACACGCACCTTTGTTTTTCATAATTTCTAGAGTTATTACCACTCAATTGTGAGTGTGTGACTAGTAGGCTTAGTTCAATTCCTAGCTAGTTTCAAAACTTTATCTAGTTAACCTTAGATAGAGTAGTTTTCTTTTGATCAAGCCAAATATTTTTTCAAAACTTCTGTTGTTTCAGTAATTAAACAACAATATTACTTTAGAAGTCAAATTGATTTAAGTCTAGAGAGCATAAATAACTCTTATAAGAGTCATCAGACCCCCAAACTTAAACCATTACTTGTTCTCAAACAATGACGCTTGACAAAGAACAAAAACCACAAAAAACAAAGAAATAAAGGCATAGATCAGCTGCACAAACAACACAAACAACAATATCTCTTTTTTTAATTACTTTAGAACTCACATTGATTTAAGTCTAGAAAGCATAAATGATTCTTATAAATAAGTGTTACCACACTTCTAAACATAAACCATTGTTTGTCCTCAAGTAGTGACACATGACAAAGACAAACAAAGAGAACACAAAGGTATAGATCTGTTGTATACTAAGTCAAACAAATATTCAAAAATGTTCTCACTGGGATCAATTTTCAAATTCGCACTCAACACACACACACACACACACACATTTGTTTTTCACAATTCCTAGAATTATTACTGCTCAATTGTGAGTGTGTGGCTACTAGGCTTAGTTCAGTTCCTAGCTAGTTTCACAACTTCACCTAACCTTAGACAGAGTAGTTTTCTTTTGGTCAAGCCAATGATTTTTTCAAAAAGAAGACCAGGCTAACAACTTCATTATAAGCTTAGGGGGCTTCAAAGCACAACAGAGAGCTTAATTAAGCGCTTAAGATTAACTAGTCAGTGCACTTTTATTTACATTTGTCCTTTCTTTTCTCTCTTTTTTTATAGGCTGACTACTTTTTGACTGAAAGCATTATGTGTAACCCATAGAATGGCCTCCCTACTTGGTTGTCAACGCAGCCACAATGCCCTTTTGATTAATTTGTTTTCTTTCTCTTTTTTCTAGGCAACTGCGAATTATTCACTCTTTTTTTCTCGTTTTTTATATATAAGTCTATTGCTTAATGCATTAACGCCCCTACAATTCTTTCATACTGTTCGGTACCAGAGTACAAGTAGCTACCTCGGATGGACGTGCGCCGAGAGGACGGAAGGATGATTTCGGGTTGCTGAGTCTGGACCTCAAATTGGCCGAGGTATGCTTCTCCCGCGCCTCGGGTGGGGTACCTGCAAGCACTCCGATGCCTAAGTCAGCAAGGGAAGTGAAGAGGTAATAGAGATGGGAATGGAGAGCGTACCTGGAAATGGTGAGCGAGTCCCATATTTATAGAGCAGATCGCCGTGCCTGCATCGTTGGATCGGATGAGGGGGTTTGGTCCGTCGGATACGGACCCGGGCGCGGTGAAAGGCAGCAATGGGTCGGGCCCAAATGCCATAAATTTGGCCCGGTCCGGAACAGTGGCCCCCCAAGCCGAGGTCGAATCTGCATTTCCCTGCGAATGCCTGCAAAAAAGGCTTGACAGAGCATTTAAGCTCGGAATCAAGTAAATCTTGACCGAGCATTCAAGCTCGGAGTCAATTGCGTCTTGACTGAGCATTTAAGCTCGGAGTCAAGATTTTTCGAAGTCGCTGTGGACTTCTTCCTCGGTCCCGAATTTGAACATCGAAGCTCAGGGTTCGGGAGAAGGCAGGTGCTCGTTAGAGCAGGGTCGAAGCCGCCTGGGACTTCTTCCTCCAGTCTTCGTCTCAGCATTTAAGCCAAGCCGAAGAGGAGTCTGGCTCGTGAAAAGCAGATTCGGGGTCGCTGTGGACCGTTGAGCGCTCCCTGACTGAGCATTCAAGCTCGGAGTCGAGGAGGACGGAGTCACTGTGGACTTAGGCGCGCCCCATGACTGAGCGTTTAAGCTCGGAGTCAAGGAGGACGTGTACGTCGTTCTTTGACGGCCTCGCCTCGTACCGTTGTCCGCCAAGTGGCCAACTCGGTGTCAGATTCGGGTGAGAGGGGCGTTGTCTTTTCATTGGATCTGATGTTGCTCCGAGTCCTGCAAGTGAGGGAAAACAATTTGATCTTTTTGAAATGTTTTTATTCAGGGACGCTACCGGTCCGAATGTTACATGCATTTAGCTGTAGTACAATCTGAGCTTGGTAGCATTCCAGGCTTGGAGAGGGTCTCCAGGCGGTATGCTCCTGTTCCTGTCCTGGCTGCGACTCGGTATGGTTCCTCCCAGTTGGGTGGGAGCTTACCTTCGCTGGCGTTCTTGTTGCCGACATCCCCACGCCTAAGGACGAGGTCCCCAAGGTTGAAATCTCGGGGGATGACCCTTTGGTTGTATCGTCTGGCGATGCGGGCTTTTACGACGGCCTCGGCGAGCTGAGCTTTATCTCAGACCTCTTGCACGAGGTCGAGCTCTTCCCTTGCGGCTTGGCTGTTGGCGCTGTTGCTGAGGGGGGTACAACGTTCTCCAAGTAGACTCTCCGACCTCGACCGGGATGACGGCCTCGGTCCCGTATGTCAGTCTAAAGGGGGTTTCGTTGGTAGTAGAGTGCGGGGTCGTCCGATATGCCCAGAGGACATATGGCAGCTCGTCTGGGCAGGCCCCCTTTGCTCCTTTCAACCTCTTTTTTAGTCCTTTGAGGATGACTCTGTTTGCTGACTCCACCTGTCCATTGGTTTGGGGATGTTCAACTGAGGTGAAGTGGTTTTGATGTTCAGATCAGTCATTAACTTCCCAAAGCCCCTGTCTGCAAATTGTGTTCCATTGTCGGTAATCACCACGGAGGGGACCCCGAAGCGGGTGAGGATATTCTTCTTGACAAACTTGATGCAATTGTTTACCGTTATCTGGGCGAGTGGTTCAGCTTCGACCCATTTAGTGAGGTAGTCGACTGCGACGATTAGATACTTTACTCCGCCCCGGCTAGGGGAGAAAGGTCCGAGGAGGTCTATACCCCATTGACTAAAGGGCCACGCTGCTGACAAGGAGGAGAGCTCGGCCGGTGGAGCATGATGGACGTCGGCGTACCTCTGGCAGATGTGAGGTGTCGCACCTCTTGACGAAGTCAGAAGCGTCTTGTGTCATGGTTGGCCAGTAGTACCCTGCCCTGAGGGCTTTTTTCGCCAGGGCTCGGGCGCCGAGGTGCTGTCCGCATATCCCTTCGTAGATTTCTTCTAGTACATAACTGACCTCGTTGCCTTCAATGCATTTTAAGAGGGGAGCAGAGAACCCGCGCCGGTAGAGTTTTCCATCTATGATCGTATAGGATGTGGCCCGTCGTCGGACCGCATGGCCTCCTTTGGGTCATCTGACTCGACCCCTGATTCGATGTAGTCCTTGATGGGTTGGATCCTTGATGGGTTGACCTCGGCAACGTTTGTCGGAGATAGGTGTACGCTTGGTTTCGTCAAGTTCTCCTGTATGATACTCTAGAGATTGCCAGTTGACTTTGTGCTGGCCAGCTTCGCCGGGACGTCCGCCCGTGCGTTTTCAGCTCGAGGTACGTGCTTGCGTTCTGCTTGGTCGAATCGGAGGAGTAACTCCCGAACCCGAGTTAGGTATCGTTGCAGGATAGGGTCATTTGTCACGAACTCCCTTTTTACCTGAGATACTACTAATAGTGAATCCGTGTTTAGCTCGATGATCTTCGCTCCGAAGTCCGAAGCCAGTTTCAAACCAGCGATGCAGGCTTCGTACTCTGCCTGGTTGTTCGAGGTGGTGAATGCGAAGCTGAGGGAGACCTCGATCATCAGTCCCTCAGAGTTTTCAAGGATGAGTCCGGCACCGCTGCCCCTTGAATTCGAGGAACCATCGACGTGGAGCTTCCACCGCAAAGGGTCCGCCTCGGGTTGGGATGGCGTCATTTCTGCGACGAAGTCAGCTAGGACTTGGGCTTTGAGAGCGGATCGAGCCTCATACTTGATGCCGAGCTTGGATAGCTCTACTGCCCATTTGATTATTCTCCCCGCAAGGTCGAGGTGATGTAGGATTTGGCGGATCGGTTGGTCCGTCCTTACCACAATCTGATGAGCAACGAAGTAGGGTCTCAGTCTCCTAGCTGCATTGACCAGGGCCAAAGCCACCTTTTCTATCTTCTGGTACCGGGACTCGGCTCCTTGTAATACTTTGCTCACAAAATATACTGGTCTTTGACCTTCTTCAGTTTCTCTTATTAGCACCGCGCTGACGGTCTCCTCGGCGACAGCGAGGTACAGGTAAAGTGTTTCGCCTTCGACCGGCCTAAGCAGTATTGGGGGCTCTGAGAGCATTCTCTTGAGCTCGGCAAGGGCGCCCTCGCATTCAGGCGTCCACTGGAACTCCACGCCTTTCATCAAGACTTTGAAAAAGGGGAGAGAACGATTGGCCGCCCTGGAGATGAATCTGGAAAGGGCTGCGATCATGCCTGTTAACTTCTGCACTTCCTTTTTACTAGTTGGGGGGCGCATGTCGGTCACGACCCTGCATTTGTCCGGGTTAGCCTCAATCCCCCTTTCGGTTAAACAAAAACCAAGAAACTTGTCGCCTCGGACACCAAATGTGCACTTTTCGGGATTGAACCTGAGGTTGTTCTTTCTGGCTTCGTCAAATGTTTCTTGGAGGTCGGCCAGGTGGTCATCGTCGGCTTTGATTTTCACGATCATGTCGTTGAATGCTGCTTAAGAAAATTGATTGGCCTTCATAATATTTATAACAAGCTAACTAATTTTGTAACTACACCTATTGACTATTGTTATGTGGCCTAACTAATCACCTTGTGTTAACTAAGTGTACGATATCTTTATGATCATCCAATAGTTTCATCACATGTTATATCCTTTAATCGTCTATTGAGTGTAATTAATCATGTATTTGACCGATATTAACTGTTCTGGACTGGGCCAAACCTTCACTGGCTTGGGCCTGGCCCATTTCCGTACTTCAGGACACTCGCATTCGCGCTTGATCCGTACCCAACGGCCAGGATCTCTCCCATGCATCCAACAGCCCAGGTACGACACTCTGTCTATAAATAGAGGCTCCGCCCTCCAATTCTGGTACGTGAACGAAAAATATGACATAACGCACTACGCTTTAATTAGCTCTCACTCTTCTCTCTCTTACTTCTCTCCTTTCTCTTTACTGACTTGGGCGTTGGAGTGTCTTGCAGGTACTCCCCACCCGACGTGGACAAAGGACTACCTCGGACCATCCGACCTCCAATTCCAATCTTCCGAGCTTAATCTTCATTCTTATGAAGCACTACGATTGGAAGCACTTTTACCTATCCAGAACACCTTGCTCGAACACCCTTGGAGCTCGGACGTCTCAGGACCGTACACCGGTACCGAACATTAACGAATTGTTTGGGTGCTGATTTGATTGTGTTTCCTTTTTTAGTTTTTGAAAATTGTTTTAAAAACCAATTTTTGAAAACTGTTTTTAAGAAAAAACTTGAAAAAAACCTGTTTGACAAACTATTTTAAAAAATTGTTTTAAATATAAGAAAACTCAAAAACTTGTTTGGATTAATAGTTTTCAAAATATATCTTAAGAACTAAAAAACTTAAAATTTGTTTGGTATTATTGTTTTTATTATTTTTTAATATGCTTATGTTAATTTGAATATAATTACACATATTTTTGATGTAATATTTAGTATATTAAATAATAATAATAACCAAATAAGAAATGCATAATTTATTTTAATTATTTACTCCAACTAACTTACTGGCCCAACTCCAACTAAAACCCAACTCTCACTCACTTACTAGCTGAAATCCAATTAATTATTTGACTCACTTACAAACAATCAATATTGCTATGCTATATTTAAAAATTAAAATAAAATATTTAATTCAAATTCTTTTAAACATGGTCGTAGCTATCTTAAAAGAATTAAAAGAGAGTAATTTATATACTACATATATTTGAGCAGATATTTTCTTAAAGATTTATGTTAGCTGCTTTTTTATGTTAGTTAATTTTAACTCCGTTTCAAATTATGTTTTGTCTTGGAAAAACCGAACCCACCGAACCAATCCAAACCGCATTGGTTTGGTTTGGTAGCGTTTAGTGTTTTTTTAGACGCTACTTAAAGTAGCATTTTTACAAACACTAGAGGATAGCAGATGGCGTCTCACTTTTTTTGGACATTTTTTATCCTTTTTATTTTCTTAAATTACTTCTCTTTCCTCAACTAACATTTTGTCATCATTAAAATAAATTAAATATCATATATGTCATTTTACATTTGTCAGCTATTTTAACTGCTAGTTTTACCAAACACATCATGTGCTATCAGATAGCTTATCCGCTATCTACTACTTTTTAACAAACTGAGCGTTGGTTATTATCCCATAAAAAATTTGATGTTGCTTCCTTTGTGAGTTTTAAGCTTACATTTCGGAGTAATGTTTTGGTGGTCAATGCCTATTATAAATGAGATGTTGTTAAATAATGTAATGAAAGTTTTTTTGACAGCAATATAAAGAAAAACTTCTGATCTGTACCTTGCGATCGAGCTGGGATCTGTGATCAAGGTGACAGGCCACTCTGTTGAGTGTGCTGGTCCTCCGGGTAATCAGGTACTGGTCGTCCGCAGAGAACCAGGTTGTACCTGCAATGTCACTCCGACGCTCAAGTCAGTGAGGTGGAATTACTGCAGAGTAACGATGGGGGTGAAAAAGTTACCTGACACGTGGGGTCAGTCCCGTATTTATAGAGTCAACGTGCTAGGCGAGTCGTTGGATCAGCGCGGATTAATCCTGATCGTCCAGATCTGATTTAGTCTTTTGCTTGCTGCTTGGGCCGTTTTTGGCCAGCTCTTGGACTGTATTGGGCCGTTTTTGGCAGGTTCTTTGGCTGGATTGGGCATTTGGCCCACTCCAGAACAGTTGCCCCCCAAGCCAAGGTCGATTGGTGAGCGGGCTTAGGCTTGATGCAAGGTATCGGTTGTTGTGCCCCCAGTTGTAACTTGGTGAATTTTTCGGTGCTCGAAATCGTCGCGGTCGTTGGTGAGAAAGAGGGGGGTGCGCCTGACAGCTCTTGTTGGGCTTGTTTCGAATATTTTGATCGTTCGTGGGTCTAGAAAATGGGTGGTAGGGTTAGCTTTGCCTTATTCTCCTCATTCATCTCCCAAGTTATTCGACTCCTCCCATATTGGAGCTCTTCGCTCGACCCACGACCCCCGACACCGTGCGACTCAGTGAAGCGTACATCCCCGTGTCTTGGTTGGCGACCCACGACCTGCTCTTCATTGGCGAGTGTTGCGTTAAAAACACACTTGAGAGCAAGTGTACTCTCTTGCAGAAGTAGTATAAAAGATTATCGTCTCCACAGGGATTAACTAACAAGTACTAAACTAGTCAAGATTATATATTGTTTAGACGGTCGAATAATTGAGTTGTTGTAAAGATATAAAAACAAACTAAATTGAAACAAATAACAAGAATTAAAATGTAAGATTTAATCGATGGAGAGAGGTCTAGGGTCGCGGTTTCACTTGCAAGCTTTGATTCCCCTATGTCTAATTCTACCTGAATTCCCTTATTTTATTTAATTACCAATCCCTTTACTAAAGCTATTAATCCGTTTGGTCATTCGCGATTAATATTCTTTTTCCTAAATTAACCCTAGTTTGGTCATGCTAGAATTTAAATTTAAGAAAACCATAAAGTTCAAAAAGGTTGAATGATTGGAAGACTAAATTAAAGTTTGGTCATGCATTAATTTTAGCCCCAATTATCCTATAGGTCCACCAACTAATTGCAGTACGGTCGCTGATCAACTAATTGATTATGAACATGAAAAGGGTAGCTAATCCTAATTATGTGATAAAAAACAATAGGACAATATTAATTGAAATAAAAATCAGGAATTCAAAGTATAAATTAAAACATAAAAAGGTCTCTAATCAAGCAAGATCCACCTAAGACCCTAGAAGAGGATTTAGGTATCCATAATAGTGAAGAGCAAGAAAATAGAAATTAGAGTCATGAATTACAGAGATAAAAATAACCCGAAAATTAGAGAAATTCTTATTCTGAGTCTTCAGTCTCCTTTTTCTGCTCCGAAGCTCTCTCACGATATCAAGAACTAACACCCAAATTTCCTCGAACTCCCTGTGCGTGGCTGCTGTTTTTGTTGTTGACGGCTACTGTTTCTTCTCCTCCTGTATGCGTGGGTTTTTTTTGTTGTGGTCTAATAACATGGCTTCCCCTTGAATACATTGTGTGAAGCCTTTTATATTTGCTCCTAGATTTGCGTGCATAATTTCCTTTCTTTCTCCCCAAGGCGCTGGATAAACTTCCTTTTAAATTCAACCCAAACCTTCTTCTTTGATTTCAGCCCATAATATATATATATATATATATATATATATATATATATATATATATAAAGTGGTTTTGAATTGGACTTTTATTCATTTTCATATTTTTCTCTTTTCTGCACAACAAGAGCAAATTAAGTCAGTAAATTATATTATTAATAATAATAGCTTTGACAATGACTCCAAAGTGTCTCTAAAAAATGCACTAGCGTCGTGCGACCCACGACGCCGTGCGACCGTCAGCGAAGCGAATATCTCCGTGTCTTGGACGATTTCTTCACGCCATCCCGCCTCCCTCGCGACGGGCGACCTGTTCTTCGTCGGCGACCCCCGACCTGTGCTCCACTCCAGGCGATTCAGGGCGCACGACCCACGACCCACGAGCAGCTTCTCCGCTTCAGGCGCTTCAGGGTGAACGACCCACGACCCACGACCGGCTTCTCTGCTTCAGGCGCTTCAGGGTGAACGACCCACGACCCACGACCAGCTTCTCTGCTTTAGGCGCTTCAAGGTGACCCGAGACCCAGGTACCTTCGATTGATGCTCAGGGCGACCCGCGACCTCTTTTCTTTTTCCACTACTTCGATTGATGCTTTGGCGTGAGTAGGGCGCAAATGACTTTAGATTATTTTTGTCGTTTTTCGTCTACAAGGTCACGTCGAGGTCTATATCTTTTTTTTTGACTTGGTGGTTGGATTTTGAGGAGGTGTTGATCCATTCCCACGGTAAGCGCTCTCGGTACCCGTTATTTAGTAGTTTGTCTTGATGTGATGCTTATGGTTTTTTCTTTTTCCTTAAATAGGTGCGATTTAATCTATCGCGTCCTTCGAGTTTGCTATTGATACTTCAAGTGGAAGGCCTTGTTACTTCATTTGCCTTAGATTTTCTATATAAGAGCTCATTCTTCCTCATTTGGATTTGCAACGTAGCTTTTATCTTCTGAGATCGACTGGTTATCGAGCTGTTTTCCATATTGGTATCCTAGTTTGGTGATACTCCCGGAGAGGTCTTTGGTCTCTGCCAGTACATGTCCGCTGTCCGTGTGGTGTTTCTTTTTGTTGAAAAGTAAGTTCCCTAATTCCTTGCTCATTGCTCTTTGATTTTTGATCTTAGCCTCGTCTTTTGTTTTTCTTTTGATTGGTTAGAGCGAGGAGGGGGTGTCAGGCCCGGGGTCGACCTTGTCGCCCCCTTCTGCGAACCATCTAGGGTGGTCCTGACTTCTTGGCCCCTTCCTTGCAGGGTGTTTCGATCGGGGTTCTGGCACGTACTAAGCAGACTCGACGTCAGCCTGGAGGTCCCCCTGGGAGTATCGCTAAGTGTGCCACTCGCTCATCCGCTACCGTGGTTATGAATGCCCCTTGCTCCTCATCTTCCGACGGTTCTTCTTCGGGGGGTTCCTCCTCTTCGGGGAGTTCTTCTTCTTCGGGGAGTTCTTCCTCTTCTGCGGGACCTTCTACTTTGGTTGGGGAGTCGTCCCAAGGAGGGGAAGAGTCTTACTCTTTTGGAGATGCCGATGACACCTTTGAGCAGGGTGGGACCGCAGTCGTCTCTAGAGTGGAGCCTGATTGGAATGGTCACATCAACCCGGATCGTTCCTGGGTATCTGCTAAGTTGCTCAAAACTCGATCTACCATCGCGCGTGGGGACGGACTGGAGGAGTGGTTTTCTAGGTTGGTGGGGCGAAGGGGCCAAGAGTGGCGTGTTAAGGGTCCCAAGGCAAGTGAGCATGCTGTCGTTATACCTCGTACCCTGAAATTTATCATGTTCACCAGCATACTGAGGGATATTCGGATTAGGCCGCCTTTTACTTATTTCCAGAGATTGATCCTTCGGTATCTGTTGCTTGCCCCTTCGCAGCTTCATATCAACGCGTGGGCATTTGTAAAGATTTTCGAGGGGTTGATGGCCGCTTTGAATCGAGAGCCTTCTATTGGTCTTTTCTTCAAACTTTTTGAGCTGAGCAGAACTCATGAGATGGGTAGTGAACCCAGGCGGCACGAACAAGTTAGCTTCAAGAAGAGGCAGGATGCTCCTAAGCTCTTCGCGCCATATTGTGGATCGGCCAGACCTTGGAGGCAGGCATATGTCTGGGTTGTTCCCGTCGATGATGCGGCTTGTAGGTTCATTGCTTCACTAGATGAGGCAGGTGAGGTGCTCGGCACGAAGTTTCCCATAGGGTGGACCTATTCTCATTATGACCATTTGCCGATGACGTATCGGACGACTACGGAACTCGACAAGTATGATGAGAAGAGTCTTCGTGCTTTGAAGACCATGTCCTCTTGGCTCCCACATCGGCAATTCGAGTGTAGACATCTTGCTCGGGCCAAGAATCTTGATGAGTTCAAAGGCATTCTTGGGGCTGTTTACTTGTCGGGTCATTGGGAGCGACAAGGTTGCTCTTAGCTCTTTGAGTTCGCTCTTCATTTTTGTTTAGTCATATGCCGACCTTTTTGTTAGTTTGCATGCTTATGATAATTTTTTCCATGTATATCTGATCATTTCTTCTCCTTTCTTTTTGTAGGTGAGATGTCTCAGGCTGGTTTCAAAGCTTTGTTCCAGCAGTCGAAGAAGGGGAGGAAACCTGCTTCTCCTCCTTCGACTCCTCTGATTCCTTCACAGGAGGGGCTGACTGCTCAGGTTGATATTGCCCCCGGTCGAGGTGGGGGGCCTAGTGTCCATGATAGGAGGAGGAGAGATGGGGAAAAACGCAAGGAGCGACCTGTCGATGTGGTTACGGTAGATGTCGTCGAGGCTCATCCAAAAAAACAATTAAGGAAGCCGCTCCCGCCCCTCGATTTAGAGAATCTCATTGATTCGGATGTGGAGCGTTTCAAACGGAATCCCATTCTCTTCATGGCCGAGTTGGCCAAAGCGGCCGATCGCAAGCTTTCTCGCTTTAAAGAGGAGGAGGAGGTTCGACGCAAAGGTATTAAACTCGTCCATCAAAACTTGTGGTTAGAGATAGACTTAGAAGATAAAACTGACAAATTCCATGCGTGTCTTGACATCCTTTCAGAACTAAGGGAGGAGTTAGAATCGACCAAGAAGAGGTTAGGTGAGGTCGAGCATTCTGCGGTCAATCTTGAGAGGGAGCGGGATGAGGCTGTCGCCGCTCGAGGTGTGGTTGAGACCAAGTCTAAGGTCGTGGCTGCTAAGTTGTCCAGTCAGGTTGAGATGTTGAATAAGAGACTTGTCGAGGTTGAGAGTCAGAGGGATAGGGCGGTCAATGATCACGAGGATTTGAAGGATCAGGTAGTGGGTTATTGTGAGGAGCGTTTTGAAGAGGCTCTCCGTCAAGTTAAGTGTATGCAGCCTGAGATTGAGTTCGATCGTGAGGTTATCCAGTATTCTCGTTTCGTAGAGGATGGCCGCATCGTGAGGCCTGCGCAGATGGACGATGAGGGGAGAGTGATTAGCAAGGAGACGGTTGTTTGGCCCTTTTCAGCATGAGCTGTTTTTACTAGTTGCTATTGTTTGTGTGTTTCGTTTTCCATTTTGTAATTCGTACTATCATGCTGCTTCTTTATTTTGTAACTCGTACTATCAATGTTGCTCCTTTATTTTGTAACTCGTACTGTTATGGAGCTCGGCTCTCTTTTGGGTGACTTCGCTTGTTAATATCACTGCTTTATGCTTTTGATGTTTATACAATGTTTGATTGGGTGGTCTCCCCCCGATCGTTCGGGAACTGCTTGCCCCTTTCGGTGGGCTTTCGAGGTCTTGGGATCTAGTCGACCCCTTTTCGTCGGTCATGCCTCGATCTCTCCCTTTCGAGCAGCTTGCCAAGCTCCTACTTAGATTTAGCTCGCTCTTAGGGGTGCGACTGGTCGTTGGTCGCTTCGTTTTTACCTTAATTCGTTTAAAGTTGACCCCTGCTTTGCAGTTTACCGAGCTCGGTTCGATCTTAACTCGCGTAGCGGGGTGGATGTCTTCGGTTCATTCGTGAATCAAAGCATAAAATTAAGACAAAACACGTAAGAAATGCATGAAAAGCAAGACAACATGTAAGAAATGCCTCGCCTACATGAGACCGATGGGCGGGCCTCGATAAAAAACCCTGTGGGAAAAAGAGTGTCCCGCCCGTTTAATCTTTTATTCATTCGTTGAACATATGTCAATATTCAGTTTTTACAAGATGGTGCACTAGATGAAGTATCTCCTCAAGTTTATGGCATTCCAAGTACTTGGGATCACTCTACCGCTCAAAGTCTGTAATGAGTAAGCACCCTTGCTCGTCTTTGAGATGACGCGATAGGGCCCTTCCCAATTGGGAGCAAGCTTGCCTTGTCCCGCGTTTCTTTTTCCGATGTCAGCTCTTCTAAGTACCAACTGCCCGACTTCGAAACTTCTCGGGACGACTTTGGCGTTGTGTCTTGTTGTCATTCCTTGTTAGACCAGTGTTTGTGCTGCCTTACTTCGCAACTCTTCAACCAGATCTAACTCTTCTCTTAAGGCTTGATCATTCTCAACTGATGACTTTGGGTTAGCTGTCCTCCAACTGAGCTCACCTATTTCCATTGGGATCAAAGCGTCCGTTCCATAGACTATCTTAAAGGGAGACTCCCTTGTGGTCAAGTGGGGGGTCGTCCTGTATGCCCATAGCACGTAGGGAAGTTCTTCAGCCCACTTTCCCTTTGCTTCGTCGAGTCGTCTTCGAAGGCCTTGCAGGATCACCCTGTTTGCGGCCTCCGCTTGTCCATTGGTCTGTGGGTGCTCCACTGACGAGAAGCGCTGTTTGACCCCGAGCTCGACCAATGATTCTTGGGACTTTTTGTCGGTGAACTGGGTGTCGTTGTCGGACACGACTACCTCTGGAATGCTGAAGCGGACCAGGATGTTCTTCTTAAAGAATTTGAGGCAGTTCTTGGAAGTTATAGTTGCCAAGGGCTCGGCCTCAATCCACTTGGAGAAATAGTCTACTGCTACCACCAAGTATTTCAGCTGTGCAGGGGCCACCGCGAATGGTCCGAGCAGGTCGATCCCCCACCAGGCAAACGGCCACGGGGCAGTCATACTGTTGAGCTCGGCTGGGGGAGCGATGTGGATGTCCCCGTGTCTTTGACATTTATCGCATTTTTTACCAAGGCTTTTGCATCCTCCTCCATTGTGGGCCAATAGTAGCCTGCCCTCAATGCCTTCTTGGCTAGTGGTCGCCCTCCTAAATGATTGCCGCAAATCCCTTCGTGAATTTCTCTAAGTACGTAATTGGCTTCATCAGGATGCAGACACTTTAATAGTGGCATGGAGAACCCCCTTCGATAGAGTTGTTCACCGATGATTGAGTAGGAGGATGCTCGCCTTCGCACCAAGGCTGCTTCTTTAGCATTACTCGGCTCTTCTCCATCTTTGATGTAGTTGAAGATGGGGTCAATCCAGCTCTTTTCTAGGGTGATCATGCAGACATCAGGATCCAGGGTGGCCTGTTCAAGTCGCACGCTGGGTACTGAGAGCGTTTTTTGTATCACGCTGCGGTGATTTCCCGGGTTCTTGGTACTTGTGAGTTTTGACAAGATATCTGCTCTGACATTTTCTGTCCTCGGGACATGTTTGACCTCTGCATGTTCGAACCTTGCTAGTAACTCTCTTACTTTGCTCAAGTATTGTTGGAGGATCACGTCCTTTGCACTATAGACGTCTTTGATCTGAGATACCGCTAGAAGAGAATCTGAGTGAAGTTCGACTCGTTTGACATTGAACTCCAGGGCGAGCAAAAGTCCGGCGAGGCACGCCTCGTACTCTGCTTGATTGTTGGATGTGGGGAATGAGAATGTGAGTGATACTTCTATGGTTGTTCCCTCGTTGTTTTCCAAGATCAGCCCTGCCCCACTGCCCTTGGTATTGGATGAACCGTCCACATGCAGGGTCCATCGAGTCTGCACAGGGTGTTCTTTGTAACACCCCGGAAATAATTTAATTAAAATAGTTGATCGAATTATTAAAATAATTTGGAGGCGGGATATAGATAAATTAAAAGGTTAATATTTTATATGCGTAGGAGGTGAAACGAGTAAAGGAGGTGGTGACGTAGAGAGCCCAGTGTTTACTGAGCCCTCAACTTAAACCCTGGGGGTTTAAGCCAAACCCTCATTCGCAGCAAGCAAAAGAAAAACGAAAGTGAGAGTGAGAGAGAGAGCACGCGGCGCAAAGAGGGAGAGAAGAGGAGGGTTTCGCGAAGAATTTCAAAAGGAGATCGTTCGTGTTGCTGTGGTTTTGTTCGTGTCTCGTTCGTCGTGTTCCGGAGCTTACGTTATTCGAGGTAAGGGTGGGCTTAACCTTGATAATGGGTTGATGATAATTATGTGTGGGTAGTCTAGGGTTTTGTTGAATTGTTCGTGTTGTTGCATATCGTGTTTTCGTTGAGATTGGTGCTTTGATGATTATTGCACGTTATTGTGATTTGTTTCGTTATTTGTTGTTGCGTGATTGTTGTATCACGATCATGGTGTTGTTATTGTTCGTGTTTTTGTTGTTGCTGTGCGTGGTTGATTGTTGTTGTCGCGTTGTCGAATTGTCGTTTTTGTTGTGGTGGTTGCGGTGTCGTTGCCGTTAGGGTTTGGTGTTTGGCAATTTAGCGATTCTGGACACAGGTTCGGTTTTTCTAAAACTGGCGCTGTTTGGTTGATCCAAAAATTATGAGGTTGATTGTTTTTGAAAATAGACTTAACGCCGGTCGTTTTGGCACTGGTTTCGTCAAATTCGGAGTTGTATAGCTCGAGTTATAGGCGATACAAGTTAGGTTAAAATTCTGGAAACGATTTGGGTATAGATTCGGTATTTCGGTGACTGGGAACGTTGTATTGACCGAAAAATTATGTGGTTCATTTTTCTGGAAAATAGACTTAATGCTTGTTAATTTGGCACTGGTTTGGTTGCGTTTAGAGTTGTGTAGCTCGAGATATGAATTCCACAAGTTAGAGTAAGATTCTGGAAACAATCTGGACACAGGGTCAGTGTTTTGGTTACCACGTTTTCAAAAGAACTCCTTTTCAAACGAATCCAATTTCTTTGAAAACTAGACAAAATTTTCCCCAGTTTATGCACAAGTTTCATGCAATTTGATTGAGTTTTGGTCACTTTGGAATTGCTTGAATTTGAAGGACAGAAACTGTCCTCTTTTGCAACTAGCCTGTGTGCTTTTCGAAAACTGTACCTATTGGACACTCTCCTTCAAAAACTGAACTTAGGGATGATAACCAGACCCATAGGGCTTTCCAACAAGTATTTATTTGTTGAAATCCGATGTCGTTTGCTATTTTAATTAATTCGCTGAAGTAGGTGCGATGTGCCTAGGCGCTGTGCGCCAGTCTTGTGCGTGGTGTGCGTGCGTTATGTCCGCGTTGTGGAGCCGTCTGGTGTTAATATTTCAGGTGCGGTGCTGGTATGCTCAGGAGAGTTTAGTGGTAGCTGTGATGCTACAACTTGGTGCTATTTTTGGTGAAATCATTTGTTTTGATTCTGGTGATATAGTATTTATTTTAAATACTTGTTATGGTGAGTTGGTGCATAATCATGGTGTCGCATTGTCATATGCATATTTTGGTGATATAGGCTCTGCCTCTGGTGTTTATTGGTGATATGCCCGTCGTGGCTCATTTTGGTGATCGGTACCGCATGCATATGCCCACTGGAGGGGTTGCATATCATCCCGTTGTCTATGAATGTTATAATTTTGGTGGTTCACTGTCAGATGGATTTTTCCTTTGGTATCTGGTGCTGTGATATGGTGTAATTGTATTGTGTTGCTGTAGTTACCTGATGCTAGCATATTTTTATCATCTGCTTATTACCTCTGTTAGACTCACCCCTTCTGCTTGGAATGTTGCTCTCATGCGGCAACGCTGCAGGTGATCGCTAGTGCTCGTGGAGGAATTACTAGGTTTTGCTTCCTCTCTCGTTTGGGTCTGTGTCAGCTCTGATATGTAGCACCAGGGAGTCGTTAGTTATCGTTTTGAACTATTATTTTAGTTATTGGAAATTGTTTTAATTAATTTTGGAGATGTCTTTAATTGTTAATTCTGGAGATGTTTAAACTGGTTAATATTTCCGCTGCTTGGTGATTTCTTTTATATAAATTATTTTGGAGATTTTTTTTTGGAATAAATGGTTTTTTTTTAAAATGGTGAAAAATGTAGCGCCCTTCGAGGTGACTCTGATAATTGTCTATTTAGTTGTAATAGTAAAAGGGGGGTGTTACATTCTTGAACAGGGGTCATTTCAGCTACGAAATCCGCTAAGACTTGAGCCTTGGCGGTCGATCTGGCCTCGTACTTGATCCCAAATTCAGATAATTCAACTGCCCACTTGATCATCCTGCCCGCCAAGTCTGGTCGATGTAGGATCTGTCTTATGGGTTGATCTGTTCTCAGGACAATTTGATGAGCTACAAAATATGGTCGTAATCTCCTTGCAGCTACTACCAGTGCCAACGCCAGCTTTTCTATCTTTTGGTATCTGACCTCAGGTCCTTGGAGCACTTTGCTAACAAAGTAGATGGGGTTTTGCTTGGGACCTTCTTCTCTCACCAGCACTGCTGCCAAAGCTTCATTGGTAATGGACAGATATAGGTATAGTGTTTCCCCTGGGTTCGGGGTGGTCAGTATGGGTGGTTGAAGCAGAGCAGTTTTGAGTTGATACAGTGCTTGGTCACACTCAGGGGTCCAAGTGAATTCAGATTCCTTCTTTAGTAGCTTGAACAGTGGTAGCGACTTGTCTGCGGCTTTTGCTATAAAGCGTGAGAGGGCGGCCACCATGCCGTTCAGTTTCTGGATCTCCGACTTGGTTGTTGGTTGTTTCATTTCGGTCACTGCTCTGCACTTGTCTGGGTTGGCCTCGATTCCTCTTTCAGTAAGAAAAAATCCCAAGAACTTGCCAGCCCTTACGCCGAAGGTGCACTTTTCAGGATTGAGTCTAAGTGAGTTTTTTCTTGCTTCTTTGAAAATCTCTCTCAGGTCAGCCACATGTTTACCGTCTTCTTTGCTTTTGACTATCATGTCATCTAGATAAACCTCCACATTTCTGCCTATTTGCGCATGAAACACTTTGTTCATCATTCTCTGGTATGTTGCCCCAGCATTCTTTAGACCGAAGGGCATGACTCGATAGTAATAATTGCCCTTTTCCGTCATGAAAGCGGTCTTCTCTTGATCAGGGGGGTGCATGGCTATCTGGTTATACCCCGAATAGGCATCCAAAAAGGATAACAGTTTGAATCCGCTTGCGCTATCGACTAATCTGTCTATGCTGGGGACTGGGAATGCGTCCTTTGGGCAGGCTCTGTTGAGGTCTGTGTAGTCGACACACATCCGCCACTTGCCGTTCGCTTTTTTTACTAAGACCACGTTGGACATCCATGTTGTGTATTGGATTTCCTTGATGAAACCAGCCTCGAGTAAATCGTCAACCGCTTTAATCGCAGCTTGCGCTTTCTCTTCTTTCTGTATCCTTCTTCCTTGGACCACCCATCTGGCTCCTGGGTCGACAGCTAGGTGATGGCAAGCCACCTCTTGCGGAATTCCTGGCATGTCAGCTGCGCTCCAAGCGAAGAGGTCAGCATGATCTCTTAGGCACAGCTCGAGCTATTCCCGTACTTCTGTGGGGAGGTTGTTCCCTATTTTCACGCACTTCTCTGGGTCATCCCCTAACTGGACCAGTGTGAATTCTCCATCTGGTTCCGGACGCTTTATTCTTTTCTTTAGCTCTCTGGTCAGGAGGTCATCATCTTCTTCTTTTTTGCTATCAGGGTCATATCGAGCGTCTAGGTCGGCCACGTTTATGTGCTCACCTCCCTTCATTACCTTTTCTATTTCCTTCACGACATTCTTGCCTTTGTCTTTCAAAGATAAAAGGAATGCCCGCTTTGCGGACAACAGGTCTGCTGGGAGGGTGGCGACCTCCCCAGTCTTAGTATAAAATTTCATCTTCAGATGGACTGTGGATGGAACAGCTTCCAATCGGGCCAAGGTCGGTCGTCCGATGTAAATGGACTTGCACGGCAACACAATGAAATTTGTTCTCACTGTTCGACATAGGGGTTTTTCTTTCGTGTCATCTTCGAAGGTGACCATTAACTCTATCCGTCCGATTGGGGTGGTCGACTCTCCATTGAACCCGGTCAACACAGTGCCTCTGTATGGTCTCAGGTCTTCCTTTGATATTTTCAGGACGTCTAAGAGATCTTCAAAGATGATATCTGCTGAACTCCCTTGATCTACCAGTATGCGTCTGACCTCCATGTTTGCCATGACTGCTACCACCACGAGTGGTACTTCGTAATTGGGAGCCCCATCAATGAGATCTTCATCCCCAAAAGATATGGGTGGTCTTTTGGAAGGGGGTCTTGGGGTCGAGGTCGAGGCAATGCTCATGATCTCATCCCATCTTCTTTTGATTGATTTGTTGGTTGAGGCGTCTGAAGGGATTCCTCCTGTGATCACGAATGCGACTGGTCTTCCCTTTGACTTGCTGGTGTTCACCGTATCATCTTCATCGTCACCTTCTTCGACAATCTTGGCGACTTCATCGGCTGGTGCCTTACCCTTCCTAGGTGATCTGGCCACCTGCTTGTCCTCTTGTCCCTCTGCCTGATTCTTTTTCACATACTGTGTCAATTTTCCTTTTCTGATCAATGCCTCTACGTCATCTTTGAGGGCCATACACTCATTGGTGTCATGACCATTACTTTTATGGTATCTGCAGTATTTTTTGGACGGGCGCTGCCCCTCCTTGAGGACGAGGGGCTCTAGTCTTTTGATGCCTTTGAACTCGGTGTTAGCACATTCGGCGAGTATATTCGCATAGGAGGTGTTCAACTTCGTACGCTCTGCAAATTTTCTTGTCTTGTGGTCCCTGGGTGGTCGGCCGAAATCGTCTCTTGGTCTCTGGTCTTGCTCTACAGGTGGTCTTTGATTGATTCCTGCTTCTGCTGCTTCAATGGCCATAGTACTTTCTTCGTAATTCATGAATCTTTGAGATCTTCGAAGAAAAGTTTCTAAATCTCTTGGCTGGTGCAGGCCGACCTCTACTTCGAATCGGCTTCCTCTGAGGAGCCCAGTTCTTAAGAAAAACAATCGTTGGTTGTCATCCAGGTTTCTTACTTGGTCAGCCTCCCTGTTGAATCGTTCCACGTAGCTGCGTAAAGACTTGTTGGGTCTTTGCCTGATTGCGATCAGGATATCTTGGGACTTAGGCTTAACCCTTGAGGTCGTGAAGCGGGCAGTGAATACTCGGGCCATCTGTTCCCAAGAGGATATGGTGTTTGGTCGTAGCTCTGTGAACCATTCTAAGGCCGATCCCTCCAAGGTTAAGGGGAGGATTTTGCATTTAACCGGTCCGGCTGCCCCCCGATATTTCATCATTAGGTCGAAGTGCTTCAAGTGGGCGTCAGGGTCTTGAACCCCATTATACATCTTTAGCTCCGAAGGAGGTTTTTCTAGGGAGCGGGGAATGCGGTATTCATCTATGTCCCTGGTGTAGGGTCCCAGGCTCACGTCAACTCTTCCCTTGTGGCGCGGTCGGTTCTCAAGGTGTCTCCCATGATGACCATATTGCTCTTCATCTGAGTATTCTCTTGTATGGTGCTGCGGGTACCGCTCGGTGGATCGAATTCGCGATCGAGTGGGTGAATTAGATGAATCATAGGAGGACTCAGGATGTGATGACTCTTCCGGCCAGTAAGTATAATCAGAGATGGATGGGGTGTTTGATGGGGGTCCTCCTCCTCGTCCCCTATGCCGAGGTGGAGATCGATGAACCAGGTGTCTTCGAGGTGGTGAGCGGTGTCTTCGAGACAGGATTGCCCGTGGTTCGGGTGCTGTGTTTGCCCGACGAGATGCGAATTGTTCTTCTACTTGGGTGAGACGTTCATTCTGACGAGCCAAACTCTCTTCCCGATCACGGAGTAGGTCCCGAAGTTCCTGAACTAAGTCTGCCGGTAGAGTGACGGTGACCCCTTGGGCCGGGTCAGGCTGAGGATCAGCGCCTTCAAGTCTTTCTGGGATGGGTGGTGGTCGAGCTGGGATGTCGGCCACATTTTGAAGGCGGGTAGACCGTGGTCTGCCTCGGGGTGCCTTTGGAGGCATCAAGATTGTTGGTGGGATAGAGCGCTCCCACTGTGGTCGCCACTAATTTGTACCTTGCGATCGAGCTGGGATCTGTGATCAAGGTGACAGGTCACTCTGTTGAGTGTGCTGGTCCTCCGGGTAATCAGGTACTGGTCGTCCGCAGAGCACCAGGTTGTACCTGCAATGTCACTCCGACGCTCAAGTCAGTGAGGTGGAATTACTGCAGAGTAACGATGGGGGTGAAAAAGTTACCTGACACGTGGGGTCAGTCCCGTATTTATAGAGTCAACGTGCTAGGCGAGTCGTTGGATCAGCGCGGATTAATCCTGATCGTCCAGATCTGATTTAGTCTTTTGCTTGCTGCTTGGGCCGTTTTTGGCCAGCTCTTGGACTGTATTGGGCCGTTTTTGGCCGGTTCTTTGGCTGGATTGGGCATTCGGCCCACTCCAGAACAGTTCCATTACCTTACATAAAAAAAAAGTTTAGCGTTGCTGGAAAATCGTCGGCATTGGTCTTTTCAAAATATGATATGAGACTTGTCAAAAAAAAAAAAGATTGTTGTCAAAAAAAAAATTGATGTTGAGAGTTTCAAGTTGCAAAGTTAGTGATATTTACATTTCTGCCATTAATGAAAAGACGCCAGTTTTCTACTTTTCCGGTGTTTTCAAAAAAAAATCTTCTATCTATTTTTTAAAACAAAAACAAAAAATTGAAAAGCAAAACACCTTTTATCTGTTCTTGTTTTTTAGTTCCCAAAATTGAAAAAACTAAAGCTGTTTTCAAAACTTGAATTTTACGGTGACTGGAATGGTGGTCGGCGGTGGTCGCAGTGGTGGTGGTAAAATGGTGGTAGAAGTGGTGGTTAATGGTGGTCATAGTGGTGGTTGACGGTGGTCAGCGGTGGTCGGAGTGGTGATGACCGTCAGAGACTCATAGTGATGATAAAGTCGTGGTTGACGATGGTCAGAGTGGTGGTTGAAGATGATCAGAGTGGTGGTTGGTGGTGGTCAAAAGTGGTGGTGGTCAAAGTGGTGGTTGATGGTGGCCGGCAGTGGTCGAAGTGGTGGTTGGTGATGGTCAAAGTGGTGGACGATAATAAGAGTGGTGGTTGATGGTGGTCAAAGTGGTAACAAACGGTGGCCGGAGTGGTGGTCGGTGGTGGTTAATAGTGGCCGATGGTTGTGAGAGTAGTGGTTGACAGTGGTCAAAGTGGTGGTTGATGGTGGCTAGAATGGTGGTCGATGGTGGTTGGCAGTGGTCGGTGGTGGTTGGTCGTGGTCGGAGTGGTAGTTGGTGGTGGTCAAAGTGGTGGGTAATGGTAGCCAGAGTGATAGTTGATGGTGGTCAGATATATTGAAACAAAAATTATAAAACCTATTTTTGTGGTTTTGAGTTTTGATGGAAAACTGTTTTAAAATTAAGAAAAAAACCAACTCAACCCCATTTTACACGAACATGTTTTGGTTTTGAAACTGACTTTCAAAACCAAAAACCAGAAACTCACAACCACCCCGAACGGGCCCTTATCAAACAAGTTTTTAGTTTTTTACTTTTTGAAAACTAAAAAACAGTTTTTGAAAACAGAATCAAACAGCCCCTAAATAAAGGTTAGTATGATACCTGTATATTAAATTTCTACCAAATATGGAAAGTAAAAAATATGAGACATATATAATGATTTGAAATTAAAAACGTGCAGTTTATGTAATACCCTAATAAAAAATATGAGACATTATGATTCGAAATTTTGCACTTTACACTTTGCTCCTATGTATCTCTGGTAGAAAATCAATTACTACCTAATTCTAGGTACAAAATATTTGTATGCTGTCATTTTGTTTTAACGAAAATATTTTTTGGAAATTGACGCGTTTGAACTTTAAAGATGCGCACTCACAATACTCAAACGAGTTAGAGCGACAATTGCTAACGGCTTACTTTTTAAATTTTTTTTTGTTGAGATTAAATGATTACTTTTTAATTTTGTTTCTGAACATATTAGATTAAAATATTAACTGAAATTAAAATCGTGATATTAATTTGAGAATAACCATATGGAAATAAAATAATTAAAGAAAAGTCGATATTAGTGTAATATAATTACAATAGAGATTAAAATTTGAGAATATAAATGGCGAGATAAATATAAAAGAAAACAAATAGGAATAAGGAGCGGTTGTTAAACGTGTAACTTAAATTAGTATTTTTTTGGTTACATAGAAAAAGCCACAAAGGCAAAAGAAAACAAAACGAGAACTAAAATACCTTGGAAAAAAGACATCCCTAGCATCACCTAAAAACATCGACGATAAATTCCTAAAAAGAAAATCCAAAATAACCTAATTATCATTATCTTGAGCTCCATCAACATATCGTAACCCAAATATCATAATAGCTACAAACATAATAACTAATAACATTAGACCAAAAGGAGAAGAATGGGTAAAAACAGAAAAATAGAAGATGCAATAATAGAGAAAACAAAAGATAGGGAAATAAAGGACACTAAACGATCTTCTGGTTTCCTCTTTCTTTTCCACATTAGTTGAGCCGCTATCCGCCATATCAATAAAAACAGTGTTGTTGATAATGCAGGTGTGAGGGAACACTTGTGATTTCAACATAGTGGCTTGCTGATTATGTTGTGTGAATGTTGATGGAGATAGGTGAGGCTCTATTTATAACTGATTTTGGAGTTAATGCGTTTTCGTTTATTTCAGGAGATGATATTTGAAGGCTAATTCTGTTAATTTGGAGAGAAAATTAGGATGATAGTTTCTGCCCTATTTTGATATTGATTTCCACTTCTTTTCTGATTTTTCCTTTTATTTTGATTTTATTTTTATTAAAGCTGATTCTAATTTGATTTCCCATTCTTTGGCTCTTTGCTGATTTTTTCTTAAACTCCTTTCAATTATGATATTAGGTCAAAAACGGCTAGTTTAGAAATTGTTTGGGCAACAAGTCTAGGGTTCTACACTTTATTTTGTTTTGCATTTTTGTAAATTTTATTTATTTGATATTTTTTGTAATTTTTTGTTTTGTTTGTTAAGCTGCTCATCCTTAGAAATTCAAGGTACGATTTTCCTCTTCCTCTACCTAAAACAGAAACAATACCAGTTTATTTTATCGAGTGACGTAACAATATCCCAATCTCTATTTTCTAACAAATCAAAACAGCATGTCAGTATGCATGGTCTTGACATTCAAGAAAATTCTAAGTATGTAAAATATGATCCAGCAATGGATTCTATATTGTGAATTGTCAATTAAATGGGTCATAAGAACTCTATTTACAATATTTTTCTGCTCCATTTATATCTCTTCATTTCTGTTGTCTTTTTTCGGGTATACTTCTACTAGAGATCTTTAAGCAAGTGCTATTAGCAAATCTTAGAGCAAGTGTTATGCCAAATCAATTTTATTATATCTAATAATTATTTTAATCTTTTTAAGTCTGTCTTTTCAGCAAAAAGATGTACGAAAATTCCAGCCTTAGGCAAGTGTTTGGAGAGAATGGAAGGACATGTTCATCACATGTTCTTAAAATTATTTGAATCTAGAAGGTACTATAAAGTTTGAAAGTGTTAGAATATAAAAATATTGAGCCTATTTGAATTGATTTTTAAAAACTGTTTTCTATTTTATAAAATTTAACAAGAACAAATTTAATCGTTCAAAATTTTAGAAAACTAGAAACTACTTTTAAAAAGGGATTTCAAACAAGCTCATAATTGCTAACTTTTTTATGACAAAAAATTAACGCGATTGAGGTATCAGGATATTACAAATCAGGATATTACAAGTGTTAGGGAAAGTCCCAATACTCAAAGTGCATTTTTAGAAGGTACTCACATCAACAGCAAGATTTGAAGTAACGTTCGTGTGGGGCATTGGCAATATCCTTAGCAACTAAACCAAACTCTATTGACACCTCAAATCTTGGAAAAATATTTGCCTCTCCCTTGACTAATTAACCACTAAAATTTACCTAAATAAAAAGTTAAGATCATAGTGTTGATTATTCAGAATACTTTTTTAGGTTTTCTTTCTGATGGGGCCAAAACATGTTTTTGTTTTTTAGATAAGTCAAAATAGTATTGATGGAGGTACAAGGGGTACCTCAACCCGTTTACAAAACGATATCACAGTGATAATTACACATAGGGGCTGTTGCACCAATCTTTGAAGGTCTAGCCACCCTATTTGAAATCCAACTCCATGATAATACTTTAGTTTGATACACCATTTGTGACACATTTACAATCCCTCCCCTGAAAATAATACAGCTTCAACACATCCAAATAATCCATACAGCAGCTATCCAAATAATAAACCTGAATTTTTTTCTTTTGGGTTTCATCACAGACGATTCCGTGGCTTCTAAAGTGCTCACATCTGTTCGGCAACACAACTTCTAAAGCATGTTTTGTTTGTGCAATCTTCTATTAAAGACTCAGATATATGAAAAATTGAGATAGTATATATAAATTTATAATAAAAAATTAATTTAACTAAAATATTTATATATTAAAGTTTGAAAACCCAATTCAATTCAAGATTCTATAGTTGACCTCTAAAAACATTTTTTTACTATGAATTTTGTATGAACTAATCATTGTTTGTAAGACCCAACTTCAATTTCTATGCAAACATTGAAAGAACATCAAAGAATCAACCACAGAAGAGAAAAAATTCCACAAACTAATTATCAATAATTTTGCAAAAAAAAAAAACATAAAGAGGATAATATTCCAAGATGAATAGATTATCAATTTCTTAGTTAGCATATAACACTGAAATCTCAGTCACAACCATGATACTTTCAAATAGTGAGAAGTCCCTTTTGGGGATTACTGTCCCTCCTCGCAAAGTGCTGCAAATACTGGTAGTCTTGTTCTAGTAATGGAATAATATTGATAGAAGAGAATGTATTCATCAACTTGTTCCCTTGATAGAGCTTTGTCTGAACCATATGGGAGGACAACTTCAATGCCATCATCTAGGGGAGACCAATCATTGAATGTTGTGACTGCACGTTGATCAGAATCTGCTAAACCAACGTTAATGCGCCTATATATGTATGATGTTGGTTGACTAGTAGAAACTAATTTGTTCCTTTTTCCCTACACAACATAAGAACCATAAATTAATTAATGCTCAAATTGCTACTAGTAATTAGGTTTTTACTAACATGATGATATATATACATGCATGCATCTTTTACCTTGGATTTAATCTTCATGATCTTCTCTTCCCTATGAAAACTGCAATGTTGTAAATTTCAAGCAAACACAGGTTTGGTTTGTTTATTTCCTGTTCAAGTTATGAATTTTATTTTTGGAAGGATTTTATTTATAGGAATACAACACCTTTAATCCTAAATAAATCTTAGGAGATACTGTCTTGCAAGGTTGAATCATATAATTCCTCGTGCAACTTAAATATTTTTCGATTTGATTGAAAATTTTGATTACAAGAAATCTTAGCAAAAATATTTTACAAAAATAATGTAAACTGATTTCATAGGACTTGTGTTGGAGCCTATGATAGGGCTATTTTTAAACCTTGCTCAAACAAATCAGTGATCTTATATATAGGAAACAAAATCTTATTTTTCTCCTCCAATTTTTTGTTTTGTTTAGGCCATTAATTTCTGATATCAAAAACATATTGTGGTTAGATAGAGGAGAGAGCTCTCCTAGGGTTTGTATTTTGGGTGAATTTCTGCCTATGGCATAAGACCTACAATTTCCGCACCTTGTACCCACTGGCCACATCATTCCGCGTGTCTCTTCTACGCTGGCAACAAATGACGTCGTTGATGCAGCTTGTGTGTCTCGGTTTGCGCACTCTGCTCCTCTGTGACCGACAACACTAGTTACAACGCCTTTATTGAACTATGGGGCCATAGAGACAGCTACAGCAGCACATCAGGATCCTTTATTGAATTGTGGGGCCGTGGTGACAACACCTTTAACAAAGGAGAGATCTGATTGGCTCTGTGGAACCGCTAGGGACCTGCCAAGGACAGCGCATGTCGCAACCCATTCACTTTTGGTGGGGCCTCGAATTCCTATTGGTTGTATGTTTCATGAGGCATATTTGCAAGAAGACAATTCTTTGCATCAAGAATATCAGCAGTTGTTATCATCGCAATAGAAGGATTTTTTCGGACCTGAGTTGAAAGGTAAGCCTAAATCCCCTAATCTTAAAACTGGAAAATCTTTTGCAGATGTGTTACAAAATTCCTCGGGTCTGACCTTTTTTGACAATCACATTAGCCTTATGCCAAAAGCTTGCCTAAAAGGAGGTGTCCTTGCTATTAAAATTTTTGAAGATGAATATCAGGCTAGTATTGCTGGATATCTTATATATGGGAACATTATTTTGTCAAAAGGGGATAACCCTTATCAGGTTGAGGAACTGAAGGATAAAATCTCTAAACGTTGGAATATTTCTTCTGATTGGTCTTTGGTTTCTCTAGGTAAGAGCTTCTTTGAATTTTCTTTTGGCTCTTATGCTGATTTTAGGCGGGTACGACCGCTTGGTTCTTGTAATCTAAATCCAGGCGTTTTGCATCTGTTTGCTTGGAAGCCCGACTTTGACCATTTTTCTACAAAACAAATCAGTGCTCAATGCTGGGTTCGACTTCATGGCATTTCCCGTGAATATTGGAGGACAAAAATTCTTTTCGAGATAAGTGGGAGCCTAGAGGTCCCTGTTGCTTTGGATGAAACCATTATGAAGAGGACTTTTGGTCACTTTGCTAGAATTCTTGTTGATGTTGATTTAACTGCCAAGTTGCACGATCAATTGCTAGTAGAAAGGGATGGATACACTTTTCTTATCAGCGTGGAATATAAGCATCTTCCTGTGTTTTGCAAATTTTGTCAATGTCTTGGGAACTCACTACAAAATTGTAAGCATTATTGCATCATGTAATGAGCCTCAGCAGTTTGCGAAGGCAAATAAAGTAAATAAGGAGGAACCACGAAAGGTGAATCAATTGCCTCCTAAGTCTAATACTCAGTATGTTCTCAAGAAAGATAATGGGAAGTATGTTGTCATGGAGAGAAATATTAAGCACGTGCATATGTTGCACTACAACATTTGGTTGATACGACAATGCTCATTTTCAAGTAACTACAAAAAACGTTGTCAAGGGCAATGTGGGGATACATATACCATTACTTACCAAATCATGGACCAATTGACAAGTTTTGGTTTTAAATTGCAAGTCCTGGCTCTTTTGTTGTCTTTATTTCTTTTTGGAGTATACTTTGCTTAGAGTTCTTATTTTTTGTGCAGAAACCTCAAAAGGAATGAATGATGATCGACAAGAACCAACTTGAATAGAGGCTAGGATTATTTGTTTTGTTATGATACTAACTTTTATCGGTGATGAGCATGTGACCCTTGGGATTTACTTAGTCACTTCCCTATGTTGATGGGATATATTTAAGTACTTTTTCCTTAGTATATTGTGAAGTATTATGTTAGTTGTTTCCACCAAAATTAAAGTAGGAATCTAGGCGGGGTACCTTTCTATAATACATGTAATTATTGGTTTGGGTAATTAATTGGGTATTGAATTTTTGTAATTAATCATTTTTTGTCTTAAATTTGAATGATATTATACCTAGTTTTTGTTCTTCTGCATATGGATCTAAAAAATTCATTATTATTATTTTTTAACTTTTTTATCTATGACAACGGTTTTAAACTGTTGTATTTGATGTGAACATAAAACAGTTTTATATTAGACAACGGTTCAAATAAGATTTCAAAAAACCGTTGTTTTTGTGCCCTCAATGGCAACGATTTTGTAAGGCGTTCTCTTTGATAGCAAAAACTGTTGCCTAAAGAATAGGCAATGCTTGCAAATACAACGGTTTTAAAACCATTGCAGAAAGTAAAGGCAACAGTTTTTGGCTTTAAACAGTTTTCAAGTGTTGTCGTTAAGTCAAAATGATGTAGTGTTGGATGGTGACTCATCAAAGAGCCATCAGCCCAGGGCCCAAATTGGTAATTGTGAGATTATATAAATAGAGGCTGATAATGATCCTAATCGTTTTAAGGGTACAAACAATATTGTCTTAACTCCTGAAGTGGCAGAAACCCCTAACCCTCTTCTTGGTGACGTTAAAAATATTACTACTATCGAAGATGATATACAAAAGGAAAACCCTATTCTTGGTGTTGCAAAAAATATTCCCACTGAATTTGTCGCTATGCAAAATGATTCTTCGTCTTTGTTGGCTCCTCAACGTGACATCTCTTCTGAGAAATTACCTTTGCTCGAAGTTCTCTTATGAATACCCAAACTTTAAGGGTGGTGGTGGTCCTTTCTTCATCAAATAAATCTTCGAATCAGAATTTGCAGGATGTGGATTTATCCTCCACACAATCTCCCACGACAAGGCTTGATTCGCTAAATGTCTCAATATCAGCTGTTACTTCTAACCCAATGGTTTCCCCTGACATGAGAATATTAGGGAAGGTTGGGGGGATATCTCATATGATGTTGTGACTGATTCTCAAGCACTTGCGGCTCCAAGACCCAAAATTCACTTACTGCCTCAGAGTCTGCTGGTACTTCTAATCCCGTAGTATGCTTCGTTCATGAGAATATTAGGAAAACCCTTTGAGGTGCGATGTCAGATGATGTTGGTGATCTGGTGGTTACTGATACTCAGGGAACAGTTGTTCAACATGATTATTTTGAACTGGTTGCATCCAAGACCCAAAAGAATAAATTGAAGCAAAAAAAAGAAATTGGTCGACGAATATAATACTCATTCAAAGGCAAATTTTGCATGTGTCTCCTTTTGATTTGATTTTGGCTAAAGAAAGAAAGAAGCCTCATTAAAACTTTTTGATGTTGAAAAAATATCAAGAAGGAAAAAGAAGTACTCACCCCTGAAATTATCAAAAAAAGAGAAAAAAGAAGAAGACAGAAGAGAAACCAAGAGGGGACTAGATCAATACCATTGGCAAGAAAAGAAACTAAACATAAAGCAATAATAAGGAGCCCTAAGTTAGAGACCCCCTAAAACAAGTCATCCTAACGAAAAGGAATAAGGTAGTTTAAAGAACTAAAATGCAAAAGGAAAAGGAATAAGGTAGTTTAAAGAACTGATACTCAATAAAGAGGTAAAGCAAGTCTTTCTAGCAAGTCTTTCTCTAGCCAAAACTAGGAAAACTGATACTCAGGGAATTCTTTCTCTGTCAAGTCTTGCTTTACCTCTTTATTGTTTGATTTGCTAGAAAACAAAAGAAATTTCTATATTACAACTAATATCTAATCCACCCAATAGCATTTGGTTGAGATGATTGAGTCTCTTCCATTGTTTTCTTAGTTTGCCTATTCAATTTCAATCTAGTGCCTTCAAATTTTAATCTTTCTTGAACCGATGTTGATTCTTGCTTTTAGTAGATATGTTCCTTCAAGTTTGCTTTATCCTTACATACATTTTACTACCCTCATTCATGCCAAGCTTCAAGTTGGAAACAGATGTAATCAAATATATTTTGAGCAAATATGAGTTGGGAATAGAACACACACTCACTTTGATAAAGTTGTAGAGAAACGTTAAGATCTTCAATGTACAAACTGGGTTATTTAATGAGTTTAAGAACATGAAGAACAAATGAGATCTTTTGAAAAAATAATGGCATATGTGGGGAAAACTCAAGGAAGAGAGACCGAAATTGGATGAGATCATTTGTCACGGACGATTACAGTAAGTGAAGAGTGGTGGGCACTGGGCAGCCAAGCAAATTGTGTACCGCAAGTAATATAATATAATTAATTAGTACATCTAGGAACAATAATGTTTTTTTTACTGAATCAAATATTACCGTATTAATTAATGGATTGAGTTTTCTTTATAAATAATGGAAAATTTAAGTATTAGAAATAAATTTCCAAAAATTAAGGAACAGGAAACTTATTTGAACCATTAATTGATTCTTTTTTTTTTTTGGGAATAACCGTTAATTGATTCTGTTTGGTAATTCAATTTATTAATGTCATATAGATTTTCTTTATATAATTAATAGCCTTTTTTATTGGCAAATTTATATAATAGCTAATTTCTTCAATTTCTACCCTTGCTAAACTCTAACCCTAACCTCTGGTGAGCTCCCGAAGCGCAACTCACCTAAACTTTTTGTAATAAAAAAATAACTCTAAAAATGTTTTATTCAAACATACTGCAGCAGACAAGTTGCAGCTGAGAAACCAAATCCTTGCTAAACTCTAACCCCTAACTAAAATATTTGAATTCCCCCTCAAAAATTACATTACCTCCTAAAAATGTTTTATTCAAACATACATAAGAATGTTTTTGGGTGGAACCGTATAGCCCAGGATCACATCAACGTCCATTGTTAAAGGTAAAAGCTTCTTGAGAAATTACTATCTTCAAGTATGTTTACATTTAACACTTACTAAGAGGGATGATCCCCTAGTGACAATTTGTTCCCATTTTGTGAAGCTCTGCCGGGGTTTCACTTTGGGTCCCTATTCCCTCTTGGGCGTATCTGATTCCTCTAAGGATTCCTGTCTCCTGTCTCCCAACAAGTTCCTCGCTTCTCCTCACCAACAAGTTCCTCTAAGGATTCTTGTTTCACTTTGTTTGATTTAGTTCCTCGTCCCCATTAAAGCGCAGTTATTACAGTAAACACCCATCCCTACCACATTAAAACCCCCAAACCCTAAACCCCATTTTCTTTTCACCTCATTTAACTACTGTTCACCTTTTCTTTACTCAAGTTTTACAAACATCCTTTTAAATAGTTTTTTAACCAAACCTCGTAATCCATCATCATATTCCAAATAGAAAAAGACAATACCTCACATCATAATATCTCTTTAACCTTTACATCGCTTTACCCTCATCCCCTCAAACCCACCCAAACCCTAACCTAAATCAAACACAACCAGATCCTGTCACCAATGGCCTCAAGCTCAGCTCAGCAACCCAAACACCAGGATAACCCAGAGGAACTTTCAGAAGTGCTCATACCTGCAAATCAACAAAGTGTGTCAGTGGCAAGAAGAACTTTAGTTGGTAAACTATTAACAAACAAAGCTATGAACAGATCTGCTGCTTGAGAAATGATTAATAAGGCGTGGGCCTCCTATGATAACCTCCAAATCACAGATCTGGGCAGAAATTTGTTCACTTTTGCTAGCGAGGAATGCAGCAAAGGAGTCATGAATAGGGCACCATGGTTTTTTCTTAACCACCGGATGTGCATTCAATTCTGGATCCCTGAGGTTTCACCCCACGAACCCTGTAGAAAATCAGTCATGGAAGAACAAGCTGGACTCGCATCCAAGATGAGAAAGTTCGTAAACTACATTCAAGAATTTTTCCACAATGTGTGTGATGTTGAAGCATGTTTGATTATATATGATGGAGATAGTAATTCTCCACCAATGACTTTTCCTAATCACTTATGAACACCATATTATGGAAACCTCAAGGTCCAGCAAATAATACCAGTAAGGAAGGAAATCCTTAGTCAGTACCACCTTACAGAAATACAGATAGTTGAGTATCACAAAAGAAGACCACAATCACAGTGGAAAATCAGACATTTGTTTTCAGAGGATGCATGTTGCAATCAGACGACAATCACATTGGAAAACCAGACCTCACTAGCAAGCCTCATATAAGAATCAACCGCATTGGAGGAATATCAGACTAATCGTTAAGCAGAAGAAATCATGAAGCAGAAGAATTATTCGCAGAATCGTGATTGAAGAGTTTTTAGAGGAAGAATCGCTAACATGTTAAAGCAGAAGAAATCTCACTTGGAGGAGCTTAGGGTTTTTTAGAAATGGGAGAGCCAAGAAATCTCTGGGACGCAACTTGAAGATTTGCAGAGGTTAGGGTCTTTCAGGATCGATCTGCAGAGCTTTGGGTTTTTCACACGTGGAAAGAAACGAAAATGGCGAGTATTTGCGAGGAAATAAAAATGATGATCGCCGCTATGCTCAAAAGTACCGCCGCTATTTATAAATGGTAGGGGTGGGTGGCAGCAACCGCCGTGATTTTAAAATTCGCAATATCAAGCGGCGGCGGGTGGCCAGAACCACCACGATGTGTGTGTCGCTAATGGCAAATATTGGTGTAGTATAACTGTTAAAAGACAAATTTGATATATAAAGCTAAGCATAACATTGTGAATGTAATAGATCCATAATAACAAAAGTGTATATAATAAGTAACGCATAACATTGTCCCAAAAAAAAGTAATGCATAACAAACTTGATTTTAATATGATAATCTATAAAATATCAAACTATATGAAAAAAGCTTCTATAATTGATGGAATATCGCTTAAATGATGTGATGTGTTGCACAGTAATTAATTAAAAAGTAAAAATACTAACTTCAATTATAAAAATACTCAAATTTCATTGCAAGAGAGAAAGTCGCTTCACAAAGTGTACAAATAAATTAAAACCCAAATCTATTTATTCAACTACTAAGGAACTCATAAGGAATTGTTGTTTGTCATAAGGAACTCATAAGGAATTGTTGGATTAAAAGAAACACTACCCATGGAAAATAAAGAATAAAAGGAAAAAAGTATAAGTGTTGTTAAATGGCTGTTATTGCAGCGCCATGGCAGTGTGGCGTGGTCAAATTTGAGCAGGCTGTCATACAAAAATGGAGATGTGGCAGGATTCTAGTGGATGCGCTACCACAAGGGTAAAGATGGTGACGGCATGGCGGTAAAAAGCGGAAAAACGATCGATTTTTTTAAAAAAATTGGGCTTGGGTTGTTGAAAAAATCGTAAAATCGTAGATCTGTGCTATTTGGCCATTATGCGTGGTTTCCTAGTTGACCATCTATGGCTTCTCTTGTTTAGCGTGTTTGCTGCACAACCCGCAAGCAAAAATGCAGGTCAAGAAGACCCAGTTTGTGACCCATTTGATCTTACGGTTAACAAAAACGTTTCTTTTTTTTTTACAATAAAAAATAAACGTTTCATTCGCCATTTACAACCCTAGTATAGATATATTTTTAGAACTGATTCATCGATTTTTCTTCCTAAATGTAAGTTGCCATCATTATAATCTCAATATTTCAAAAATATTAGGCTACATTATAGTTTTGGTCCCCTATAATATTTTCAGAAATTCAAACATTTAGTACTCCTATTTTAAAATTCAGACATTTAGCCCCTCTATTTTTAAAAACTCGGACATTTAGTCCAAAACGGGATTTGGGTTTTATTTTTTCTCATGTGGAGCTCATTAATTGATGTTCCACATGATGTAATGTGCCACATGATGTAGGAAGGACACGTGGCTGCCACATCAATTATTGAGACAACCTCCCACATGCTAAAAACACTGCTTTTGTAGTTGTATTGTGATAACAATTGTACATATAATTTGTTGCATTTATCTGTAAAATTAAGAGTCACAATGTCACTGCAACAGCCTCCCTCATGCTGGAATCACTACTTCATCAGCTTCATAAGCCACGTAAAGAAATTCGATACATGGAACCATTGGGAAGAAAAAAAAGGGGAAACAATGAGCTTGTATGAAATCCCTTTTTAAAAGTAGTTTCTAGTTTTCTAAAATTTTGAAAGAACAAATTTGTTCTTGTTAAATTTTATAAAATAGAAAACAGTTTTTAAAAATCAATTCAAATAGGCTCAATATTTTTATATTCTAACACTTTCAAACTTTATAGTACCTTCTAGCTTCAAATAATTTTAAGAAAATGTGATGATTCAATTCTATTTGCAATCAAGCTCTTGATACTTATTATTCAGCGTGGAGCAACACAAGTTTTTTTTTACTGCAGTGAATTGCTGTTCCATTCTCTCCAAACACTTGGCTAAGGCTGGAATTTTCGTACATCTTTTTGCTGAAAAGACAGACTTAAAAAGATTAAGATAATTATTAGATATAATAAAATTGATTTGGCATGACACTTGCTCTATGATTTGCTAATAGCACTTGCTTAAAGATCTCTAGTAGAAGTATACCCGAAAAAAGACAACAGAAATGAAGAGATATAAATGGAGCAGGAAAATATTGTAAATAGAGCCCTTATGACCCATTTAATTGACAGTTCACAATATAGAATCCATTGCTGGATCATATTTTACATACTTAGAATTTTCTTGAATGTCAAGACCATGCATAATGACATATGCATGCTGTTTTGATATGTTAGAAAATAGAGATCGGGATATAATAAATTTGTATTGTTTCAGTTTTAGGTAGAGGAAGAGGAATTGAAAATCATTCCTTGAATGATAAGCTTCCTTTCACACTCTCTGTCTGTATGTATTGCGCAGGATAACAAACAAAACAAAAAAATACAAAAAATATCAAATAAATAAATATTACAAAAATACAAAACAAAATAAAGTGTGGAACCCAAGACTTGTTCCCCAAACAACTTCTAAACTAGCCATTTTTGACCTAAAATCATAATTGGAAGGAATTTAAGAAAAAATCAGCAAAGAGGCAAAGAATGGGAAATCAAATCAGAATCAGCTTTAATAAAGATAAAATCAAAATAAAAGGAAAAATCAAAAAAGAAGTGGAAATCAAGATCAGAATAGGGCAGAAATTATCATCCTAATTTTCTCTCCAAATTAACAGAATTAGCCTTCAAATCTTCACATTGATCATCTCTTGAAATAAAATTTCAAAATCAGTTATAAATAGAGCCTCACCTATCTCCATCAACACTCACAAAACATAACCAGCAAGCCACTGTGCTGAAATCACAAGTTCTCCCTCGCCCCTGCATTGGCAATACCACTGTTTTTATTGATATGGCGGATAGCAGCTCTACTAATGTGGAAAAGAAAGAGGAAACCAGAAGATCATTTAGTGTCCTTTATTTCCCTATCTTTTGTTTTCTCTATTATTGTTTCTTCTATTTTTCTGTTTTTACCCATTCACTCCTTTTGGTCTAATGTTATTAGTTATTATGTTTGTAGCTATTATGATATTTGGATTACGATATGTTGATGGAGCTCAAGATAATGATAATTAGGTTATTTTGGATTTTCTTTTTAAGAATTTATCGTCGTTGTTTTTAGGTGGTGCTAGGGATGTCTCTTTTCTAAGGTATTTTAGTCCTCGTTTAGTTTTCTTTTGCCTTTGTGGCTTTTGCTATGTAACCCAAAAAATATTAATTTAAGTTACACGTTTAACAACCGCTCCCTGTTCCTATTTGCTTTCTTTTATATTTATCTCGCCTTTTGTGTTTATATTCTCAAATTTTAATTTCTATTGTAGTAGTATTACACTAATATCGACTTTTCTTTAATTATTTTATTTCCATATGGTTATTCTCAATTTAATATCATGATTTTAATTTTGTTTCTGAACATATTAGATTAAAACATTAATTGAAATTAAAATCCTAATATTTGATATGATTTTAATTTCAATTAATGTTTTAATCTAATATGTTTAGAAACAAAATTAAAAAGTATTAAATATTATAAGCAGAGAAGCAAAAAGGTTATTACAACTCATATCAAATATAAGTTACATAACCACAACAGAAATAACAAGGAAAACATAAACCGAGGATAAGACAACAAGTCTTCAATATCTCCATAGACACGCCACCTACTCTTGCCGCGTAGCCTTCTTCTTTCCCTGTTTCTCTGTAAACACAACAATAGCGATAGAGTGAGATAACATATCTCAGTGAGTTTTACCATGACCCCTAACATTTGCTCGGTTCCATTTAAAAAGAACTAAGCCTTAGTCGTTTAATTTATAAACCACTAGCTTATTATATTATCCGAAACACCGACTGCGCGCCATCAATTGCTAATCCCAGTGAATCGTGTAACTACATTAGCACAACATCGGCGGCCATCAATTGCTTACTCCCGATGAACCCCCGGCTAGTACTTTACCTAACGGATATAGGGCCTAGGTTAAGGCTCATGACTTTTCCCGCCAAGTATGCTATTCTATGGGTTGTCACCCAATTTCGATATAATCTATATATCACATCCGCATTGTGCCGTCTTATAAGCTAGATATATATACATACATATATATATATACATATATATATACATATATATATATATATAGTGTCCATATTAATCATAGATACAATTCACAGAACTTTTAGTTCGGTTTGTTTTCAAAACAATTTCTCACTCGTGCACTAGATTTGGTTTTTCGAAATATCTATAACTTTCCAAATATTTCTTCAAAACCTAGTTTAAACACATTAAAATCATGTTTTTATAAAGTCTATATCATCCCAATTGGTTAAGAAATGGTTTAGAAGTGGTTTAGAATAAAAAGGAGCGACGAAAAGACAAAATAGTACATTAAACCCGTAAGACACGCATGGTCTGTATGCCTAGGCGCACGGTTCGTGCCACATTTTAAAACTTTTAGCTTGCTGGTACGTGAGGGATGCACGGTCCGTGCCATAGGGGCGCACGGTCCGTGTGCCCTAATCGTGAGTAAAACTCACCGATTTAACGAACTCGCGAGAAATCACGCCTTCATACGAAACGATCGAATGGTAACCACTCGAACAATCCCCGTAATCATGAACTCGAACTGAAATCCTCCGAAACCGAGATCAACTACTACAACAAGAGTAACAGCAACCCAAAGACTCCAATATAACTCCAATCAACAATGTGGCTCCAATTCTACTCTTACTCTAACTTCAATACCACAAGCAAACCCTGCCTTTGACTAAAAGTCCAATTTTTTGCTCTATTAGAGCTTAGAACTTGAAAATGGAAGATGGGAGAAAGAAGAGAAATCAGTAGCTAATATTGGTACCATTAGAAAGGTCTTGAAAAATGAAGAGGAATGAGATAAGCATCACTTACATGCAATGGAGAACAATGGAAATCCTCAAGCTTTTCCTTCCTCTCTCTCTCTCTCTCTCTCGCGACCAACTCTCTCTCTCACTCTAGATTTTTGTGTTTTCTGAATTTTGACAAGAATGATGAGTGAGAAAAGAGAGGTGAATTGTTTTGTTCAGCTGAAAGTTTAAATGAGGGTAAAATGACCATTATGCCCTAAGTTCCAAATACACTTAAGTTCTCCTTCTTAACCCAATTTCTCACCTAATTACCACATAGTTAAAACACTAAAATATATTAATCCTATGATTTAACCAATATATAATGCTTTCTCGACTATCCCATATCCGAATCTTGATTTATTTTTCTTTCGAATAATAAATCACTCGTAAATTTTATAATTCGAAACGGAGTTAAGGGATGTTACAATCACCCCAACTTTAAAAATTTTGTCATCAAAATTGAAAAAGACGTATTTCAATGGAATAGATATGGATATCGAGTCCGCATGTCATCTTCTAACTCCCACATAGCTTCTTCGGCTGAAAAGCAATCCCAAACCACTTTGACTATGGGAATTGTCCTCGTCCGAAGCGTCTTTTCTTCATGTTCCAAGATATAGCTAGGATAAGGTTGGAAAGATAGATCCGGTCGAAGATCAATCGTGTCAAAACTTAATAGCTGATCCGGATCGGAAATATATTTCCTCAATTGTGACACAAGGAAAACATCATGAAGATTGATAAGGCTGGAGGTAAAGCAAGACGATGCGCAACCGGCCCAATGCGCTCGATAATTTGGAAAGGTCCAATATACTGAGGACTGAGCTTCTTGGCTCACAAAGCTCTACTGGTGCCTATGGTTGGAGAAACCCTAAAAAATACATGATCACCAACTTCAAATTCTAACGGTCTCCTTCTTTTGTAAGCATAACTCCTTTGCCGACTCTGAGCAGTTTTCATTCTTACTTGAATCTGTCGTATCTTATCAATAGTTTCATGAATCATATCGGGCCACAATAATCTGTTTTCACCTACCTCCCACCAACATAACGGAGTTCTACACTTTCTCCCAGATAGTGCTTCAAATGGTTCCGTTCCGATGCTGGAATGATAACTGTTATTGTAGGCGAATTCAACTAATGGAAGATGATCCTCCCATTTCCTTCCACTATCAAGTACACATGCCCGAAGCATATCCTCAAGAGTCCGGATAGTCCTCTCTGTCTGACCATCCGTCTGTGGATGATAAGCTGTACTAACAAATACTTTAGTCCCAAAGCATCATTCAACGCTTTCCAAAATCTAAAAGTGAACTTTCGGTCGCGATCCGATACAATGCTTGTAGGAACTCCATGAAATCTGATCATGTTTTTCACATACTCATCCGCCAAATTGGAAACTTTGTAATTAGAACGAATGGGAATAAAATGAGCGGACTTAGTCAAATGATCCACTACAACCCAAATGGAATCATTACCAGCTTGCGATCTCGGCAAGCCCATAACAAAATCCATTGAGATATCTTCACACTTCCACATCGGCACATCTAAAGGCTGCAGCTGACCTGCAGGCTTTCGGTGTTCTGCCTTAACTCTCTGACAAGTTAGGCATCAGGAAACAAATTCCGCAATATCTACTTTCATTCCTGGCCACCAACACATTTTCTTCAAATCACGATACATCTTGGTGGATCCAGGATGTACGGAATACTTACTCCGATGAGCTTCTTCTAAAATTTGCTTCTTGATATCGTCATCATTAGGTACACAAATCCTACCGTTAAAACAGATAATGCCATCACTGTCTTCGGTATAATTTGGTAACCCTTTCTGAGATTGTAATTCTACATCAACTTCTTGAGCTGTACGAATCAAATCCCTCAATGCACTTGAAATTTAAATGTGCCTCAATACTAATCGATCCTTCTTTCTTGCCACTTTTAGATTTAAATCTCTAAAAGACTCCAACAAAGCCATTTCATGAATCATCAGCTCTGCAGTGTGAATAGACTTTCTACTCAAATCATCTGCTACAACATTTGCCTTTCCCGGGTGATACTTCAACTCGAAGTCATAATCTTTCAAGAATTCCATCCATCTCCTTTGTCTATTATTCAACTCTTTCTGATCAAACAGATATTTCAAGCTTTTGTGATCACTAAAGACTTCGAAACGAGATCCATACAGGTAATGTCTCCAAATATTTAATGCATACACAATAGCTGCCAACTCCAAATCATGAGTTGGATAATTTTCCTCATGTGGCTTCAACTGCCTGGATGCATAGGCTACCACTTGTTGATTATGCATAAGAACACATCCTAAACCCTTCCCTGATGCGTCACTGTAAATTTGGAATCCCAGAGACGGATCTGGAAGAATCAGGATGGGAGCAGAAGTAAGTCGAGACTTCAACTCTAGGAAACATTCTTCACAACTAGCATCCCATATAAGCGGCTGACCCTTGCGAGTTAACTGAGTAAGTGGAAGAACTAATTCTGAGAATCCTTGGATGAATCTTCGATAATAGCCAGCAAGTCCCAAGAAACTTCTGGCTTCAGTCACTGATGTTGGGCGTTCCCAATTCAATACAGCTTTAACCTTACTAGGATCAACTGCAACTCCTGCCTAAGAAATCACATGACTTAAAAACATCACGTCTGACATCCAAAAGTCACACTTCGACGGCTTTACATATAGCTTCTTTTCTCGGAGTACATTCAAAACAATACGGAGATGTTGCACATGCTCCTCAATGGTCTTTGAGTACACCGAGATATAATCTATGAATACCACCACAAACTGATCTAAGTAGGTGTGAAAAACACGATTCATATAATCCATGAATACCGCTGGGGCGTTCGTCAATCCGAATGGCATCACTACAAATTCATTGACAACCTGACCTTAGATCAATTTTGGAGAACACTACTGCGCCTCGAAGGTGATCAAGAAGATCATCAATTCTCAGCAACAGATATTTATTCTTGATTGTCACTTTGTTCAACTGACGATAAATGATAATCAATGCATAACCGCATACTTCCGTCTTTCTTCTTGACTAGTAATACCGGAGCACCCCATGGAGAAGCACTCGGCCGAATAAACCTCTTGGAGATCAATTCTTCAAGTTGAGATTTCAGTTCCTTTAATTCTAAAGGAGACATCCTATAAAGAGCTATAGAGATTGGCCTAGCACCCGGAACCAATTCTATAGAGAATTCTACCTCACGGTCAGGAGTAATGAAGAGACTTCATCAAGAAAGACATCGAAGAATTCATTGACAACCTGAACAGATGATAAATCCAAACCAGTTTCAATAGATGCAGACAACATAATAACAAAATCTTCCGCACCTTGAAATAAAGACTGACTGGCTGAGGTGAAAGAAACAACAGCTTCAGTTGCAGGCTGAGACAATTCCACTGCTTCAGAAGAAAATCCAATAGTACGATTGAAACAATCAATGGTAGCATGATTGGTTGTCATCCAATCCATTCCCAGAACGATATCCATTCCTCTCATAGGCAAGCAAATGAAATCAACAACAAATTTCCTGCTTCCGATGGCGAGCAAACAATTAAGACATGTAGTTTGGGTTCGAACGCGACCCTTTGCAGCAGTCAAGATAGTAATCAGTTCAGATATTAGAGACAAAGTTAATCCTAACCGTTCAACACATGCTTCAGAGATAAAACAATGAGTAGCACCAGAATCATATAGTATATTAACAGATTTATGGAAGAGAGAACATGTACCCCTCAGAAGATTATCCTCTAGTCTGATGGTCTGTGCATCCAAGGTATTAACTCGTCCCTATTTAGGAGCATAATGAGTTTCCAAGAGAGCTTTTCTTATTGGGCATTCATTTGCATAATGGCCCTCTTCCTTGCAAAAAATAACATTGATTTGGTCCCACTTGACATCTACCTCGATGATACTTCTTACAAACAGAACATTTGCTAGGCTTGGAAGAATCAATTGTTTGCACCTGTTTTCCTTTGTCAGAATTACCCTTTGGCTTAGCACTAGATTCTGAAGACTCGGCTCCTTTCTTCTTACTCTTCCAGAATTCTTTCTTTTCAGCATACATTCTTTTCAGATCCTCTTCAGCAGAATGAGCCTGCTGCACCAATGCTGGGTAATTGGTCAAAGTGTATGAACTAAGACCTTGGTTGACATCTCCACGAAGACCTTGTTTGAACATTTTCATCTTCCACATATCATTGGGAGCATAATTTCCCAGTTCATAGAATTGAGACAATCTTTCAAATTTGGCGGCATACTCCCCAACAGACATGTCCCCCTACTTAACAAGCTTTTGAGCATTAAGAAAGAAATTACCAATGAACGTTCCTTGAAATTTTCCCAGGTAAGTGGAGTTCCCTGAATCTGCAACATTCTACGAGCATTCGTCCACCACGTGTGTGCATCTTTGTCCAAAGCATTGGAAGCACAAATGAATTTTTCTTCTTCATCACATTGCAAGGTCAGAAAAATTCTTTCCATAGCACCCACCCAATAATGAGCTTTCATTGGGTCTGATCCACCTTTAAAGATTGGAGGATTCATTTTCTGAAACCGGAAATACATCCTGTTAGGATCCTCATGAGGTGGTTGCATATTCGGTTGCGGTTGGGGTACTTGCATTTGGGCCATCTGAGCCATCTGCTGTTGTTGCATCAACATCATATCGTTCATTATTTTCTGCTGTGTCTCGATGACATTTTGCATCCACTCAAAGTGGGGATCAGCAGGTGCCTCACCACAACTAGCTCCTCTACCTCTTCCGGACATGATTCTACAAAATATGCACAAAGTATTAAGTTGATCAAGCTCAATGTCTAATAGCATACTAATAAGAATCATAACCAAAAGAAATAAAGACTCCTAACTTCTAGATCCGGCTAAACGGAACCGCTCTGATACCAAATGTAACACCCCCAATATTTCTAACATGTAGATATACTAGAATGCACAAATTAACCATAATCAGAGGACACAATCCGTGTTAAGATATTGAACATAACCAAAAATTTTCCGATAATAACCATTATCAAATCATAGCAACCTGTCTCAACTTCATTGAACTCAAATATAGTTCATAACTTAGAAAGTAACAAGGTCCTATTGTTCAATATCATAAGCAGAAAAGCGAAAAAGGTTATTACAACTCATATCAAATATAAGTTACATAACCACAACAGAAATAACAAGGAAAACATAAACAGAGGATAAGACAACAAGTCTTCAATATCTCCATAGACACGCCACCTACTCGTGCCACTTAGCCTTCTTCTTTCCATGTTTCTCTGTAAACACAACAATAACGATAGGGTGAGATAACATATCTCAGTGAGTTCTACCGTGACCCCTAACATTCACTCGGTTCCATTTAAAAAGAACTAAGCCTTAGTCGTTTAATTTATAAACCACTAGCTTATTATATTATCTGAAACACCGACTGCCATCAATTGCTAATCCCGGTGAATCGTGTAACTACATTAGCACAGCATCGGCCGCCATCAATTGCTTACTCCCAATGAACCCACGCTAATACTTTACCTAACGGATACTGGGTCTAAGTTAAGGGCTCATGACTTTCCCCCGCGTAGTATGCTATTCTATGGGTCGTCACCCAAATTCGATATAATCTATATATCACACCCGCATTGGGCCGTCTTATAAGCTCGATACCAATAATAGGTGAGTTAGGGCAGTAATAATAAGGAAGTAATTGTTTTCTTTTTATGTTCCTCTTGAGGAGAACCATAATTGTCTTTTGAAGTGCTCATGTTTTTCCCTGTAAAAATTCTCTAGTAAGGAAATCTGGTAATGAATTTTTATCACCTTTAATATGTTCTATATCAAAATCAAAGCATGAAAGTAATGAGTGCCATCTGGCAAAAATATGTTTAGAAACTAAGTTTTTAACATCCTTCTGTAAAACTTCTTTTGCAGCTTTGCAATCAGTACGCAATAAAAATTTCTTTGAAAATAAGTCATCTTGAAATTTCATTATACATAATACAATAGCTAAAATTTCTTTTTTAATAGTACTATATTTTAGCTGGGCCGGATTCCACGTTCCTGAGTAATATCTCACCACCTGTTCTTTTGGTGACTCTGGCAATTGTTGTTTTAATATTCCTCCATATCCTAAATCTGAGGAATCTGTTTCTATTATAAGATAGGCTTGAGGATCTGGAATTCCTAAGCAAGGTAATTTTTTCACCATTTTCTTAATGGTTCTAACGCTCTGACTCATACTCTTATCCCACTGAGGAGGGTTTTTTCTTAATCTCTTAAATAACGGTATACAAATAATTCTAAGATTTGGAATAAAATCTGCAACATAATTAACACAACCTAAAAATCTTTTTAATTGAGTTTTATCTTTTAATTCATCTGGAAACTTATCACTGAATTCAATAGCTCTACTAATAGGAGTAATAGTTCCTTGATAAATGTTAAATCCTAAAAATCTAACATTTACCTGAAATAATTTCATCTTTCTAGAAGACAATACTAATCCGTTTTTAATAATATTAAAGAATTTATCTAAATGCTCAAAATGTTGATTAATAGATTTAGAAAATACTAATACATGATCCAAATAAACTATTGAAAATTCTTGATAATCATTCAAAATATCATTCATAATATGCTGAAATTCACCAGGAGCATTTTTTAATCCTAAAGACATAACATTTCATTCATAATGACCAAAAGGAACAACAAAAGCAGTTTTGTACTTGTCCTTTTCTTCTACTTGTATTTGATAATATCCTGATTTTAAGTCAAATTTAGAAAATATAGCAGAACTATGTAATCTGCCAATTAGATCTTTTTTATTAGGTATAGGATACCTAATCCACTGTAAAACCTTATTTAAAGGCTTATAATTAATAATTAATCTAGGAGCACCTCTTTCTAATTCTCCTGGATTATTAACATAAAAACCCGTGCAACTCCAAGGGGATTTACTGGGTCTAATTAAACCTTTATCTAAATAATCTTTAATTTCTTTTTTACAATATTCTAAGTATTGTTGATTCAGCTGTATGGGTCTGGCCTTGGTAGGGATCGACCTCTCATTAAATCCTGGTTCATAAGGCAACGAGACTATATGCTTTTTCCTTTCCCAAAAAGCATTGGGATGTTCTGAGCATATTTCTTTTTCAAATTTATTTTGTAATTGACTAATTCTATCCTGAACAGCTTTAGCCTGTAACTGTTCTTTTATTTTCTTATACTGAACCTCTTTATTTAGCATAGTAATATGCTTTCTCTTTTGAGAAATCAAATTAATTGAAGAAGTAGAAACTTCTCTCAAACTATTTAAACCCTTAATTCTAGGGGGTTCAAAGAATTCAAAACTAACTTCCTTTCCCAGAGCTTCTGAAGTTATAGCCGTATGGGAAACCTTAAACGGAGATAATAAAGCTAACAATGGAGTTCCAAGAATAACATGTTCATGCAAATTTTTAACTAATAAAAATGGTGTACGATAACAAACATGATCCTTACATATTTTAGCATCAGTTAATTTGTAAGAAACATTTAATCTATGACCACCTGCTCCACTTAATCCTTCTAATGTTTTTTCATAATATTTAGTTGGGATTAATCCTTCCTGAATGCAATTCATGTCAGCACCAGAATCAATTAATGCAATGAACTCAAATCTTTGATCTTTAACAACTAAAGTTAATGAACAATGTCATTTATGAGTAATCATTCTATTTAATAATGAAATATAAGATGTATCGTTATTACTGCATTCAGCAATATCTTCGTTGATACCAGATAATATATTTTTCCCTTTTATTTCTAGATATTTAACTTCTAATTCTAAGTCCTTTTGTCTTAATAATTCTATTTCTTGCTTAATGAGAGATATCTCATTTTGCAAGTCTTTAATAGTCACATTAGATGTAACTGGGGATTTAAACCTATTCATAATTTCTTTAAATTCTACCTTATGCACTACATCCTTTTCTTTTTGTTCCCTGTCTATAATAGACTTAACTTGTAACATGAATTCTTCTTTTTGAGAAGATTCAGGCATTTTCTTTAATATTTCTATTAAAGTATTAGCCTGATCACTAGTAATAACATTAATTCTTCTTGTACAATTATCACAAGTACATAATTCTGGACCTAAACAATATTCTTCTTCAGAGGTATTCTCTGATTCAGAACTATCTAGGACTTGATTAACATAATCTTCTTCGTAAGAAGATTCTTCTGACGAACTGGAATATTCATCATTTATCATAATATCCTCTAAAATATTAATAAGACTTTCTTTCAAGTCTTCTTGAATTCCTAATTTTGCTAATTTCATTAATCTTCTGTTTAACTCTACAGTTCTTAGCATAATGACCAAATCTACCACACTTAAAACACTTAACATCAGACTTGTTATAATTCTTCTGAGTCTTACTTGGTTTTCTAGGGCTCTTCCTTGAAGACTTTTTTTGTGAAGATTGGGGTTGACTATAATATTTGGAGTAATTTCTACGCTTTCTATAATATTTTTGAGATCCTATTGATTTCCTAAAATTCTTCTTAGCTTTCTTGCTAGGAGCCTTAACAGGTTCTATGCCAAACTGTTGGCAAAAAGATCCTAATTCTTTTCTACTTTGTGCTAATTCATTTTTCATCTTATTCTGTATCTTAAAATCAGTGCAAACACTAATTCCCGTTTCTACTACTTGGCTAGATATTTGTCCAAAGGTTAATAAAGAATATGGTAATCCTGCAATAAACCTTTCTTTCCAGTAATCGGCTCCACCATCTGGTCGAGTGCATAATTTAGATAAAAACATGTCTTTATACCATCTGTAATCTGACATGGTAGGGCAGTAAAGATTTGCTAATTGTTCAGCAGCTTTTTCCTGTAATTAAGAGGGATCTCCTATAAAATATTTAGTAATAGTATATAACAAGGTATTTACTGCATCTTCTTCTATTGCAATACCAGTGGTAGGGTCTAACTTCTTAGCTTCTAATATATTATTCTTATCTTCTTGACTAAGAATATTGTCCCACCATCCTTTTAGTTGACCGATAAAACCTATAATTAATAATAATGCAGCTTTCTTGTCAGTGTTACCTCCTACTGACTTAAAAGCTGTAGCAGCCATAGTCATTTCTTGAATAGTATTCAAGATATTCTGCTCACTATGACCATCTATATTCCATTCTGAGATAGAACTTCCACTATATGAGCTAGTGACCATATCTCTAGCTTCTTCAAATTGTAAATCTGGGTAACTAAGTCTTGGATAATAATTTCTAGTTTTACCCTGATAACCCATGTTCCTAGATTTTCCTATTTTATTTATATCTAATTCATCAAAATCTCGTGTTAAGACATTAACTTGAGACGTTTTTGAAATGGTTAATTTCTTTAATCTATCTATTAAATCATCTGCTTTAGGACCTAAGCTAACTTCACTTAATTCTTTTTCAGGGACATTAATTTATAAACTGGTCTAGTAGGATCTAAAGGAAAATCCTTATAAGACTCTATTTTCTTAGGGACAATGGGGCTAGAAACTATTTGGAGTTCTACCCTATCTAATTGGTCTGCTATGGTATGTAATAACTGATTGGAATAATTTAATTGTAAATGAACTCGTCCTAAGTCTGAGGCATTCTTAGGAGATTTGAAGGGATAGGCTTCAAATATTGTTCCTTTACTTTCTAATTTAATGGCTTCTAAGGGTGGATGGACAGATTCTACTGTCTTATTTTCTAATGTATCCCATTTTTTAGTAATTCTAGTATTCACGTCTAGGTGATTTTCTACTAAAAAGGGATTTTCTATATTATTTTCTAAACAATAATTCTCAAACCACACAAAGAAATAAATATTAATTCTAACTTTCTTAAGATAACTATAAAATTCTTGTAGATAATCATCTGTTTGGTCTTTAGAGAAAGTGGTAAAACACCAATCTCTCTTTTCTTTGTTATAATCAGCCTCAAAATCTTTTCTGATCCAAGGCTTATCTATAACAAACTCTTCTTCAAAGGTAATTACTGATAATATCTGAGAAGCAATGGGTGATAAAGGAGGTGATTTTGACTTATTTGAAGGTTCGTACAAAGGTTGTGGTATGGTAGGCATAAAATCAACACCTGCCAGATTAATATTAACTGTAGATGCTGAATCTACAGATCTTCTAGAGTCTAAACTATTTCTAGAGCTTGACTCTCCAATCCTCATAGATTGACTTCTATTCATTTTAATTCTAACAGTTCCATCGTCTTCCATAATGAACTGTCTAGGTCTTCTAGCTTCTAAGTAAAGGCATAACCTCTTTTAATACCCATTCTTCTGGTAATTTGGCAATAACATCAGAGGCTCTCAACCTCTTAGGCGTAGTAATATTAGAATGCCTCAAATTTGCCTCTATAATAACAGTTTCGTTCTTGGGAGAACTTCGCAAAGCTTTAAAATTATAATTCACATTAGAAATTCTATACTTAATTCTATAACAAACATCTATATTAGCAACACCTTCAGTAAATAAATCATCCAAACACTGAATATTAATGACTAATGAATTCTTAGTAAAACTATTCATTAAATTCATGGAATAATTAGGATAACAATTAAAATAAACTGGACCATCATTTAAATTTGATTCTAATATAGCAATAATAGATTCAGGAAACTTTTTAATTCTAGTATCACGCAAAATCAACAATATAGGAGTATTTAATCCTAACTTATGTAATGGCTTAACAGCAACCTGTATTAGTCCAAGATGAATATATTGAAAACCTTGTTTAACATGCTCATCAATTAATTCTTCATTTAACAAATTAATAGACTCATGATGATTAACTATAGATCTAGATGATTCTATAGTATGAATAATATTCTGTGCTCTAAACTTATCAAAAGTACTGATTTTATATATCTCTTTATAATTAATGTCAGGCATCTTCCAGCTTTGTAATCTATTTTCTATTTCAGCTATTTCTAATTCCCTATTCTGATAATTATCTTGATCACTTCTGGCTTCTAATTGTTCTTGGGATAGACTTGTGGTTATTACCGCTCTATCTCTCCTAGAGGATCCTAGTTCACTCAAAATTCTAAGTAATCTAGCCATGGTTATTCCTTTCTACACCTTTATCTTCTTTATCTTTTCTTTTCTATCGGGAACACCAACAGACTCAACTGGTTTGCGGGAACACCAACTACCCTTCTCTCCTAGGTCTCAAAAGGCTTACCAACACAAACTATCCGGGCTTACCAACGCTAAAAAATAAAGATATTGAAAATATCAGTTTAGAAAATAATAGTATAGCTTAATTACCTAGAGCCTTGTAGCAGGCTATGATACCAATAATAGGTGAGTTAGGGCAGTAATAATAAGGAAGTAATTAAGATAAATAGTTATAAAGATAGAAATGAAGAAACATACTAGTAATAAAGATAGATATTTAGATGACGTGATGTAAGTATAAAAAGATAATTTATAAAATAATAGATATGATATAATTGAAAATAGGTAAAGGATAAATTTTAGCAAACTCATTTTTATTGATTCTGAAAAGATAACTTACAAGATTTCAGAGGTTTCCAAAGCTTCAGAGAAAGATTTTCTTCTGAGTTTTTTCGATGCTCTGAAATGAAACTGAGCCATCCTTTTATAGAGGGAAGGAGGCTACTAGAATCTAACAGCTGGCTAGGCCAGCGCAAAAGCTAAAGTATTACATTGATTCGTAATCCACCGAAAGAAAAAGTGATAATGACCTAATTACAATAATACCTAATAATACAAATTACTTTTAAAATAGTCAAAAAGTAAACAGTAATTTTTGTCTGCCAAGAGATAATGCTGCCAAAACCTAATCAGAAGAGAATCTTGCTTTTGAGATTGCTGTAAAGATGTTGTCGGCCCGTAATTCATAATTCAGGGATACCAGTTATCCCAAAACAGTCGTCTTCATTAATTGTTGTAAAGCTCTGAGATGAACCTGCTGAATCGTCGCTGTTGGGTTCTGATTCAGATAATGCTGCTTGTAATTTTCTAAAAAATTCTTTTTTATTTGTAGATGAGGATAATTCTGCCAGAAACTTGGATATTTCGGCCAAGAATTCTGATTCTTTAATAACTGATTTAGAAAGATGTCTGGGGTTGTTTCTAAACCAGTTTTGAAGCACTGATGAACTTATTAATTGGGGATTAAATTTAGTCCACCATTTAATTCTTACTCTCCTACTGATCCAATTTAATTCTGTATCTGGAATGGCCCTAATCTTTTGATAAGTCCACGAAGTAATCCAATATATTCCAAAGCTAATAACTTCATATGATCAGGAAAATTTGTTTCTTTTGAAAATTCCTGAAAGGCTAATTCTGCAAAGTCTGGATAGATGCTTGTCTCTGGTCCCCATATATATATATATATATATATATATATATATATATATATATATATATATATATATATATATATATATATATCGTGTCCATATTAATCATAGATACAATCCACAGAACTTTTAGTTCGGTTTGTTTTCAAAACAATTTCTCACTCGTGCACTAGATTCGGTTTTTCGAAATATTTATAACTTTCCAAACATTTCTTCAAAACCAAGTTTAAACACTTTAAAATCATGTTTTTATAAAGTCTATATCATCCCAATTGGTTAAGAAAAGGTTTAGAAGTGGTTTGGAATAAAAAGGAGCGACGAAACAACAAAATAGTACATTAAACCCGTAAGACACGAACGGTCTGTGTGCCTAGGCGCACGGTTCGTGCCACATTTTAAAACTTTTAGCCTGCTGGTACGTGAGGGACACACGGTCCATGCCATAGGGGCGCATGGTCCGTGTGCCCTGTGCAGAAACAGCTTTTTCACTTAGTTTTGTCCGTTTCGCAATTCCGATCAATTCCAATCCGAAACCCAAACCAATTCCAACTGAAAAACAGAAAATTTCACAATATATTCCAGTCCAAACAATCACAACCAATCCAAATTCCAAATCTCAATCAAAGTATAAATTGAAAAATAAACCGTAAAACGATATTTTTCTAAAAAGGTTTTCGACTCGATAAAACTTTTGAAATTAAACAACTTTACGAAACCAGAATTTCGTGATGTACAAAACAATAAAACAAGTCCCTAATCGTGAGTAAAATTTACCGATTTAACGAACTCGCGAGAAATCACGCCTTCACACGAAACGATCGAATGGTAACCACTCGAACAATCCGCGTATTCACGAACTCGAACCGAAAGCCTCCGAAACCGAGATCAACTACTTCAACTAGAGTAACAGCAACCCAAACACTCCAATGTAACTCCAATCAACAATGTGGCTCCAATTCTACTCTTACTCTAACTTCAATACCACAAGCAAACCTTGCCTTTGACTAAAACTCCAATTTTTTGCTCTATTAGAGCTTAGAACTTGAAAATGGAAGATGGGATAAAGAAGAGAAATCAGTAGCTAATATTGGTACCATTAGAAAGGTCTTGAAAAATGAAGAGGAATGAGATAAACATCACTTACATGCAATGTAGAACAATGGAAATCCTCAAGCTTTTCCTTCCTCTCTCTCTCTCTCGCGACCAACTCTCTCTCTCACTCTAGATTTTTGTGTTTTCTGAATTTTGACAAGAATGATGAGTGAGAAAAGAGAGGTGAATTGTTTTGTTTAGCTGAAAGTTTAAATGAGGGTAAAATGACCATTATGCCCTTAGTTCCAAATACACTTAAATTCTCCTTCTTAACCCAATTTCTCACCTAATTACCACATAGTTAAAACACTAAGATATATTAATCCTATGATTTAACCAATATATAATGCTTTCTCGACTATCCCATATCCAAATCTTGATTTATTTTTCTTTCGAATAATAAATCACTCGATAATTTCATAAATCGAAATTAACGGAGTTAGAGATGTTACAAAAGCACAAAAAAAAATCTTTCGATATTAACTTTTCTTCGCACATTTTAATTGAAAAGTAACTTTTTTTAGAAATTATGTTGTGGGGTGCTATAACATTCCTCATGCATAAACGACTCTTGGACTCTACAAATACCCGTATTGATCTTAAAAGCAATTTATCAACCTTCTACGATTATAATTAAACATTGGTCGCAGTTCCATTTCAATCCTCAAAAAATCCTTCCTTCAGATTTTTCAGTCGACGACAGGCAATATGTTTTTATGGGAATTTGTATATCTATGTATATGTATATGTATATGTACATTTAAGAAACCTTTAAATATGACAAGTTGCAAATGTCAAGACCGCGGAAAATAGAATTTGTGACTAGGCTCTATGTAATCCAATAATGCAGTGTACATGTCATTATTACCCAACGGGTCAGTAAATAAAAAAGTATTATTAAATTAGTAATATAGCCAATAAAATTCATGTAGTCAATGTAATGTTTTTTTTTTCCATACCAGCTTATCTCATTTTAATGTCTATCGCAAATTCATAAACCACGTTTTTAATTTCGAATCATAATGTCTCATATTTTTTATTTTCCATATATATTTGGTAGAAATTTAATATACAGGTATCATACTAACTTTTATTTAGTGTTCACATTTTTCTCTCACTATTTTTTCATATTTAATAAAACTCACCTTAAAATACAACCACATTTCAAAATAAAAAAGTAGACACAAAGCACTTGCACCCTTTAGATAGAGTGCATTAACCACTTGCATCCGGATACTAGCCATTGCTGCTGGATCATATTTTACATAGTTAGAATTTTCTATACTGAACAAACAATTTCCTCCACAATCAGTAGAAGCAACGTGTACCCCAAATTGACAGTAAAAAACAGAGCACCAAGCTATGAGCATCGCATAAGTATTTATGCATCAAATACTTCAAACCAAAGCTTATGAACAATTGTACAAGGATATTGTGTCAAGGATACTCTAATATAGAAGACACAAAGCAAAATATTGTACGTGTTACAACCAGTTGCAGGTTTGGTCTTTCGTTTATGCATCAACAACCTGTCTTATATTGATCTATAAAACTCAAAAGAACATGTATTGATTTGTTAGAGAAATAGAGATCGGGATTTTCCCCCAGAATTTTATGAATTTACACTGTTTTTGTCACTTGATAAAATAAATTGGTATTGTTTATGTTTTAGGTAGAGGAAGAGGAAAATCGTTCCTTGAATGATAAGCTTGCTTTCACACTCTGATCTATATGTAATGCTAAGGATGGGCAGGTTAACAAACAATACAAAAAATATCAAATAAATAAAAATTACAAAAATACAAAACAAAATAAAGTGTGGAACCCTAGACTTGTTTTTTTTAGATAAGCAATACTTTCATTGAAGGGAGCACAAGGGGTGCCCAACCCTTACAATGGAAATAAAGGAAAGGGGGAGGGCCTCCTCAAAACCTCCCTAAGCCAAAACTCATTGGGAAAAAGACTCAGGGAGGAAAAAGAGTACCTCGTACAACCTGCACTACAGTGAGGATAAGCAACCTAACTCACTATTTCTCCCCCTAAAGACTACAAATTGTTTAAGCATTGTAGTGGATTAGACCACCACATTGAAATGGAAAAGGAGGAATTACAATTCAATCTATAAATACACCAACACCAAGATAGACTTTTAATACGATTCACCACCATCTCGATATTTGGCTCCTCATTATTGAAAATAGCTCCATTCCTCGCCAGCCATATGCTCCAACAAGTAGTTAACCAAACCACGTGCTTCGTGCGTATTGCTTTCTTCCCCTTACACAAGCAGCAACAATGGTGGACAAGACCAACAACATCCAAAGACAAATCAAGAGCAACACCTAGACTTGTTGCCCAAACAATTTCTAACCTAGCCGTTATTGACCTAAAATCATAATTGGAAGGAATTTAACAAAAAATCAGCAAAGAGCCAAAGAATTGGAAATCAAATCAGAATCAGCTTTAATAAAGATAAAATCAAAATAAAAGGAAGAATCAGAAAAGAAGTGGAAATCAATATCAAGGCAGAAATTATCATCCTAATTTTCTCTCCAAATTAAAAAAATTAGTCTTCAAATCTTCACATTGATCATCTCCTGAAATAAAAATCCAAAATCAGTTATAAATAGAATCTCACCTATCTCCATCGACACTCACAAAACATAACCACTGTGCCGAAATCACAAGTGCTCCCTCGCCCCTGCATTGTCAACAACACTCTTTTTGTTGATATGGCGGATAACAGCTCTACCAATGTGGAAAAGAAAGAGGAAACCGGAAGATTCCTTAGTGTCCTTTATCTCCCTATCTTTTGTTTTCTCTATTATTGTTTCTTCTATTTTTTTGTTTTTAGCAATTTTTCTCCTTTTGGTCTGATGTTATTAGTTATTATGTTTGTAGCTATTATGATATTGGATTACGATATGTTGAGGGAGCTCAAGATAACGATAATTAGGTTATTTTGGATATGTTGTAGACGTTTAACAACCGCTCCTTATTCCTATCTGTTTTCTTTTATTTTTATCTCGTCGTTTGTGTTTATATTCTCAAATTTTAATCTCTATTGTAATAATATACAGTAGTATCGAGTTCACATACATTCGGACATTAGTCCTGAAGGTTAGTAAATTGAGTTCAAACATGTGTAAATTAGGTACGTAGAGCAGGAGAATTTACTGATTTTATGTAGCTTTTACGGCAGCTTATAATTGATTCTAGAATTTATGGAATCCACAGTTCTTTTGTTAATAGCTTATGTTTCTTTGATGCATCAAAAAATTGGTCAACCACTTGCTGCATAATTTGTTTCTATGAATGCACCGCATAAAGTGAATCTACTCTCAATTTAAACGTTCTATAATCAAATGGATCTTGTACGAGTTATTTATCTTCAATATAGTGTTGTAGTGGTCATCCTGGTATAGCATTTTTGGTTATTAGTTTAATTACCACTTTTTTTTTTGACACAAAATTACCATTTGTTGGAAACACAATAACTCTGATATTCTTATCGTTCCAGAAGCAGTGGCAGTTAATAATCAAAGGATGCATGTGTCAAAAAAAAATAATCAACAAAGAAGGGGAACTGAATTAGTTTTAATGGACAAAAATTATCATCCTAATTTAATTTCTCTCCAAATTAACACAATTAGCTAGTCTTCAAATCTCCACATTGATCATCTCCTGAAATAAAAGAAAACGCATTAACACCTAAATCAGTTATAAATAGAGCCTCATCTATCTCTATCAACACTCACGCAACATAAATTCATAATGGTTGGTTTTTCTATACTAGTATCTCTCATTTTTAATGTCCCTCATAGATTCATAATCCAAGTTTTTAATTTCGAATCATAATGTCTCATATTTTTATTTTTCATATTTGGTAAAAATTTAATATCCAAGTATTTTTAGAGTCCTCGTTTTTCGCTCACTATTTTTTCATATAGAGTAAAAATCACCTTAAAATACAACATTTAAAAATAAAAAATTAGGCGCAAAGCACTTGCAAACATGATAATAAAATTGTTTTAAATGTGACTACTAAGGCAAAATACGTTCTTCTGTAGTAAAAAAAATATGCATACAATCTTTGTCAAATTAAGATTATATATATATATATATATATATATATATATATTCCAAATATTATATGATATAACATTAACTTCTAAATTTCTACTGGAAATTTTTGAAACAGATTTTGGAAAATTTAATATTATAATTCGGAAATTTTGATACAGATTTCAGACGGAAAAGATTTGAAAAGGATTTCACACAGATTTGCGACAGATTTTAAACGAATTTCAGATAAATTTCGCCTGAAATTTGTTTAAAATCCGTTCAAAATGAGTTGGGACGGAATTTGTGACGTATTTCTTGAATTTGCAACAAGGGCTTTTCGAATGGTAGACATTCTGTGCGAAATTTGTCACAAACTATATATTAGTCTCAATTCCATGCGAAAAACGTTTGAAATCCACCCAGATACGTTTGAATTTCGTACCAAATCTCCCCTTTTAGTATATATAACACAAGTTACACATTTTAAAATAACAAATATAAAAAAATTAGTTTTACTTTTATATTTTAATATTTAAAACGTAAGAAAAACAATATAAAAACTGGCACAATTAGGGTTAAACATGTTTTTTGGTCCCTATAAAATTGAAGATTTTGTTTTTAGTCTCTACAAAAAGTTTCTCACTTTTATTTTCTACATTTTCTTCATTCAATCCTTTTAATCCCTCTTGACTTTTAGTAGTATTTTTTGGATCTTTCAATAATGCTTTTTAAATGCTATTAAAAGTTATGAGTGACTAAAAGTATTGATGGAGGAAAATGTGATGACTAAAAGTGAGTGAAATTTTGTATAGGGACTAAAAACAAAATTTTCAAAATTTATAGGGACTAAAAGCACATTTAACTCAATAATATTTTATTAATATTTTTAATTAAAAAAAACTAAAAAACTAATTACTTAAAATATAAATATATCTATATTCTATAATTAGAATATTTATGAAACATATTTGGGGTAGGGTCTCCGCGGGAGGGGCGCTATGTAATATAAGTTTATGTATACTAGCGTCGTTACCCGTGCGATGCACGGGGCAAAAACTTTATATAACACGGAAAAAATGTAGAATTAGAAATTGTAAGATTGAAAATGCATATACATCAAAAGAAGCAAATACATAATACATGCCTAAGAAATAAATTCAAATTCATAATTCATAGATAGTGGTAACAAGAAATGTGAAGAGTCTCCAATGACGATTAGCTGTTGCAATTAGAAATCAAAAGTCTCAAAATGCATACACATCAAAAGAGAGAAATATAAATAGTCTTAAACATGAAATAAATGTCCAAGACATCATCATCCAATATTGTAATTAAATCATGATTGGGTTGTTAGCATTCCCACCATCAGCTTAAGGACCATAAGCATTGTCACCATTAGCATTTTGATTAGGAAATTCCATTTAAATGGAAGGAGGTTGAAGGAAGCACATCCTAATAATCATTGTAGAATCTTCAAAATTTTGATAACTTCCGCTGAAAACTTCAATAAAGTAATGTTCATATAAGTAGCAAAACAAAGATCTAAAAAGCTAGAAAAGAAATAAGAATATAGCAACTAACTTCATAGTCACTATAGTAGCTAATAATTGCAATAAACTGTCTATCACCCATCTGCATAATTGAGCTCAGTTAGGTGGGTTAGAGTTATTAAAATTTTGTAATATAAGATATAAAAGAAAGCATGTTGATGCTGGTGTAACTGTTGGCATATGAATAAAAAAGTTCATCCTACAGACTACTCTTAACTATAGAGGAGGGGATGGTTCGTAATTGTAGGAAGGTTTGTAAGGGATATGTAAATGAATTGATATGGGGAGTTTCAAGTAAATGACATGAGAAATACATCTCAAGTAAATCTAGAGAAAAAGGGACCACGCAAATCATATAAAAACAGCTCTGAAGGCAACTTATAGAGGTGACCAGAAACATATTTGCATCAGGAATAAATTATAAATAAGAAACTGATCATTTATGTACAATAGACACAATAATGATTGTGAGAAGGAATTAGGACATTTCACTGCAAAAATTTAAAGTTACTAAATGATATGAGAAAATGAAAGGACTTGTTATAAATAGGAGTGAGCAATTCATTAACATAAGACTGATAAATGTTGAGAATATATGGCCAAAGGAACAAAGAAGGGGATACATGTACAGACAAAGAGGGAATTAACCAGTTAGCTACATCAAAGTTCAAAACTTCAAGCTGCAAAAGTTGAAGTGTAAGGATATTCATTGTCCTAAATCATCCAATGTGATAATCTAATTGTCCTAAATCATCCAAGATATGAGGAAGACGTTTGTGGAAGTGTTGAGTTCGGGTGTAACCAACCAACTGTGGGACATTTACTTCAAGAATCCGAGTCTTCAAGTAGGTCGAGGGCAGAAACACATCTCAAGCAATGGGAACCGGGTGGAAATTATCATTTTCCATTAATGTGCTTAATTGAGTTACCATGTTTGAAGCTTTGGGATCCTGGAGGAATTCTATTATTGTTATTAGAAGACCCATGTCCAATCCAACAAATGAAAGTAGTGATGGTAAGACAAGTAGTTGATGAAGATGTGGAGGTCTTATTCAGATGGAAGCAACATCCCACGTGCGAGAACCCAATGGAGTGGCGAACTGAAGCATTAAAGGAATTCCTGTCATCTCACCTTGAGGACAAGGTGAATTTCAAAGGGGGAGTATTGATGAGATCCTTGGCCTTGTTACTCCAAGACAGCCCAATAGAATTGAGAAAGCTTATTCTAGAAGGGGTAAAAGTGGAACTCTGGCAGAAGTTGAGGAAAAGGGTGGGAAAGAGAATAACTAACTTGCTGATGTGGCAAAAGTCACGTAAGAGATGAGGGAATATTCGAGTTGGTTAGAGGTGAGAGAGTGAATATAAGGGAGGGTCATTAGTTGCTTGAGGTAGGCTGGTTTTTGGGATTGGCTTGGGCTAGGGACTTGGCAATTGGATTGCCATTTCCATCGTTTCATTTTTTTAGATAGGCAAAGTGGTTAGTAATTAGTGTGTTAATTGTTAGAGGGGAGGAGGGAGCGGAGTTCGAACCCCGTACGCCTACATTTTTTCACCAACGATGTCTCTTTCACTCAACCATGTGAGCTACCCTTCTGGAACCATTTCCATTGTTTCATTGTTTTCATTATTTCTCTTGTAACACTGTTTAAGGGCTGATATCAGTTAGATTCAGCACCTATATTTTCAGTAATAAGCAGAACTCGCGATTACCCCTTTTTCATCTCCGCCTGGCGTCCTCCATTCTGATTAGCTAACGGAAACCACAACCATACAATTCATAAGACATAGACATAGTTCCAAATTATATGAGTGATTGCTTATATATATCAGAAAAATAAAAGCTAGTGAGTTCAAACAAAAAATAGTGACAGAGCATTCTACATCTCCATTTCTTAAAAAATAAAACAAAAAAACTAGTCACCACTAGATGGATACTAATCCAGAAAGCCAATTTTGATATGAAGAAGGTATAAAGAATAACGTACCTAAGCATATTTCTTAATGTCATACATATATAGAGAAGGCATAAAAATCAAGTAAACCCTTCTTCTGACTTTACTAATGTGTAGTTCTTTTTGTAACATACCTAGTGACTTTACAAAGAAGGAACCACCCGGTTTGCGGAAACTAAAAATTACAAAAAATATCAAAATTATAAAAATACAAAACAAAATAAGTGTGGAACCTAGATTTGTTGCCTTGCGCTCCAAAACCAATTCCTAACCTAGCCGTTTTTGACCTAAAATCAAAATTGGAAGGAAGTTAAATACAATTAACAACAAATCAAAATAAAAGGAAAAAATCATTAAAGAAGGGAAATTCAATATCATAATCAGCTTTAATAAAGAGAAAATCAAAATAAAAGGAAAAAAAGAAGGGGAAATCTAGATCAAAATCAGTTTTAATTGCCAGAAATTACCATCCTAGTTTTCTCTTCAAAATAACAGAATTAGTCTTCAAATCTTCACCTGATCTCCTGAAATAAACCAAAACGCATTAACACCATAATCAATTATAAATAGAGCCTCGCCCCTCACACAACATAACCAATAACAAGCCCTTGTGCCGAAATCACAAGTGCTCCCTCGCCGTGCACTGTCAACAACATCGTTTCCGTTGATATGGCCGATAATAATGAGGAAGAGGATTTTGGTCTGATGATGTTAGTAGCTATTACGGTTTTAGTTATTATGTTATTAGCTCGAGAAGATGATAATTAGCTAGGTTACTTTTGAATTTTCTTTTTAGGTGATGTTAGGGATGTCTCTTTTCTAAGGTATTAATCCTCTTCTCGTTGTCTTTTGCCTTTGTGGCTCTTTGATTTTGTAACCAAAAAAGGATAAACTGAGGTAACAAGTTAGCAACCCCTCCATATTCCTATTTGTTATTATTTTATTTTTATCTTGCTATTTGTGTTTTTATTCTCAAATTTTAATCTCTAATGTAACAATATTACACTAATATCGATTTTTCTTTCATTATTTAATTTCCGAATGCTTATTCTATAATTAATATCATAATTTTTATTCAATTAATATTTTAATGTAATATGTTCTGAAACAAAATTAAAAAATAAGCTATTAGCAACTGTCTCTCTAACTCATATGAGTATTGTGAGCGCGCATCTTCAATGTTCAAACGCATAATTTCCAAAAATATTTTCATTAAAAAAAAACAAATGACCACACAAAACATTTTGTACCTAGAATTACCTTGATTCTTTACCAGAGATACATAAGAGCAGAGGGGACCCACCTCTAGAATGTGTAAACAAAAAACTTTTCTAACGCCTTTCTATATAGTTTTTTTCTAATTTTCAATAAAAGTGCAAAAAATAAATAGCTTTTTGACAAGTCCTTCTTTTCGGTAAACTTTATTTTCTTAATTCTCAATAAAAGAGTAAAATAAATATTTTCTGAAATTAACTTTTCTTGGTTTATTTAATTTTAAAGTAACTTTTTTTAGAAATAATGTCGTGGGGTTAATAATAGAGCCGTCAAAATGTGACCAGCCCGACGGGCAAGGCCAACTTGTCCGATAAAATAGGTGGGTTGGGCCTAAAAAATAAGAGTTTTAAAAAGTTTGGCCTGACTCGAAAAACTATTGGCTCGCTGCAGGCTAGCCCGCAATGGGTTGTGCCGGCCAGCCAGCCCAATATTTCTAAAAATTAGTGCAATTATATTGTTTTTTATTTAAGTTTAATATCGTAAATATGGCCCATTAAACTAAACTAAACGTAATGGCATGCAGGCAATTTGATTTCTGGATATTGGAAGGGGGACGTCCGTTTATTATTTGTGTATACCCATGATTTTGAATTCATTGATCAGATTTGATTTTATAATCCTTAACATTTTTTTTTGATAAGCTAAAATTTCATTGATGGAGTACTAGGAGTGTTCAAACCCAAACAACAAATAATGTTACAAATTGTTTAGGATTTGTAGTGGATTAGACAACCACATTGAAATAGAAAAAGAGGAATTACATTTCAATCTATAAACACTCCAACTCCAAGTTAAACTCTTGATGCGTGTAATCGTGGAATCCACATTCGCCTCCTCATCTTTGAAAATAGCTCCGTTTCTAGCAAGCCATATACTCCAACAAGTTGTTAACCAAAACATGTGCTTCGTGCGCTTTGATTTTTTCCCTTTGCGCATAGACGCACAACTGAGAAAAAAATCCTCCAAGTTCATAGACATAACAAGCGCAACTCCCAGCCAAGAGCTAACACGTTCCCAAACCGAAATTGCGAAAGAACAACTCATCAACAAATGAAGAACTGTCTTACCATGTTGCTGACACAGGGGGTAGCGTGCATCTTCTTCGGAATTAATAACATTACTTCGAAGAAGCTGCATGCGCAAAGGCAGCGAATCCAACATTAAGCGCCATCCAAATACTACGACCTTCAATGGAACAATTGTTTTCCACAATGATGCAGAAAAAACCTGCTGAACCGAGGTGTTTAGCTGCTGAGAAACCGAGGAAATCAGCTCCAAATAATAAGATTTGACGGAGAAAGATTTTGAGGAATCGTGCGGCCAAATCCACAAGTCCTTCTTCCCTCTAGTTGGCGCCACAGACTGCAAAATACTGCCCTGAATTTCGCCTTCTGCTGCTGTAACAGTCTCGCTAAAATTCTGCCATACATCATTCCACCGCCAAGCATCACCAATCCAACGACCCAATTCAGCCACATTTTTATGTTGCTGTCCACATCCTTCATAAACTAAAGGAAACATCTTAAAAAAAGGCTCGATGCCTAGCCATTGATCCTTCCAAAAATTAACTAAATTCCCATTGCCCGACCGTTTTCTAATACACCAAGCAAATCTTCTCGGCTCCTCCGCCTTAGCATCCAAGGATAACAAATCCCTCCACCAAATATATTGAGCCAACATTCCGAGGCATATGACCTCCCATCGAGTCGTAAACGAAATTGGAAGCAAAATCACCATACCTATGAATTAACAAGCGACTCCAACATACTCTAGGCTCCGTTAAGGATCTCCACTTCCATTTAGATTGTTTGCAAATTGTGTCCCAAGCCACCCAATACAATCCGTGCTCTCCCTCTTTGATTCCCCATAAAAAATCTCTTTGAATTTTTATCATTTTCTTAATTACCACCTTCGGCACTTTGTAGAAAGAAAACATGTACACCGGAATGCTATTCAAAACGGAATTAATTAGAGTTACCCGGTCACCTATGGAGAGAAGACGACCCTTCCAAGTTGACAATCTCTTTCTCAAAGCCCCAAGAACCGAACTCCAAGTAGATTCCCGCCGGGGTTGGCACCAATAGGGATCCCCAAGAACTTGAAAGGAATGGATTCCGATCTACAGAAGAGGAATGCACTTGCTCTATCCAAGAAACCATCCGGGGTATTAATACCAATTAGTTTGCTCTTATGAAAATTTACCTTCAATCCCGACACCAACTCGAACGACCTCAAGATAGATTTGATGCTCCAAATGTTTTCCCAAGTGGCCTTACCCAGCAACATTGTATCATCCGCAAATTGCAAGATTGAGAACCCTAACTCTTCATTCAATACAAAATCTTGGAAGACGCCTATCTCCACCGCTTTGTGCATCAAAACCGTCAAACCTTCGACAACAATAAGAAAAAGGAACGGAGATGAGGGATCCCCTTGCCTCAAGCCACGGTGGACTTTAAAATCTTGAGTTGGACTTCCATTCACTAGTACCGAGATTGAGCTAGTGCATATGCATGATTTCATCCGAGAGATCCATCGCAGAGGAAAACCCATTCTATGAAGCATATAGATAAGAAAATCCCACGATATAGAGTCGTAGACTTTTTCAAAATCAACTTTAAACAATAAGCATTCTTCAAGAATTTGTCAGCCCATCAAGAATTTGTCGGCCCCCGATAAAAGCTGATTGTTGGGGCACAATAATACTAGGCAAAACTTTTTTGATTCTACAAGCTAAAACCTTCGCCATAATTTTGTAAAGACGCCCTATCAAGCAAATTGGCCGAAATTCCCCCAAACCTTGAGGGTTGTCATTCTTCGGCACCGAAGCGATAAACGATGCCGAAATCGCCTTAGGGACAAATGAGTTAATGTAGAACTCGTTGAAGAATCCAACCACATCTTCTTTCACCACATTCCAACAAAGCTTTATAAAATTGAGATTGTATCCATCCTGCCCCGGGCTCTTGTCACCATCACAATCCCACACTCCCATCCTTATTTCTTCCTCACTAAATGGTTGAATTAAAGAATGAGCATCAGATGGTAAAAGTTTGTTGAAATTAAGTCTCCCAATGTCGGCCGCTTATGACTTACCTCCGAAAAGCACTTCTCAAAATGATTTTTGACAAAAAGCTTTACCTCATCAACATCTTCCACTAGTTCCCCTATCTCTCTGAGAATCATTACACCTTCTCCTTCTATACCTCATTAGAGAATGGAAGTATTTAGAATTCATGTCGCCTTCCTTTATCCACCTAGCTCTAGATTTTTGAGCTAAGATGGATTCTTTCACTTGAATCTCATGCCATAACTCGGCTAACACTTCTCTTCTACTCATTACCACCCCTCCATCCCGCCCTTCACAAAGGATGTCATCTAGAGAATTCAAATCCCAAATCAATGCTTCAATGTTCAAGTCCACTTTACCGAAGACCTCTTTATTCCACTCTCTGATGTTGCTTCTCAAAAGCTTCAATTTTTCTTTGATAACATAAGCTTTGTGACCTGAAATGCTGTAACTATTCCAACACTGTTCAACGAAAGGCAAAAAATCAGTATGCTCCAACCACGCATTAAGAATACGGAACAGCTTGGGACCCCAATCTGATAATGACCGAATAAGCCAGATAGGACAGTGATCGGATATGTCTCTATTCTCAATCCACTGACCTGTAATCCCCCACTCAGTTATTAGCCATTCGGATAGTAGAAACCTATCTAATCTACTCATGGAGAAGCCATCAGAACAAAACTATTGAAATCATCCATCTCTGCACCTGGAGTATTGTTGTGCTAAAAATATGATAGTGCACGTGTACACTGTCAACAAGTAATATAGAATAAGTAAAATTCGTTCCCACGAGGATTAGCACTTAAACAAAGCTTAATTTAATCAACAAATTAGTGATGGTAAAAATAAAGTAAAAGACACAAATATTTGGTAACATGCACAATAATAAAAAGGTATCAGGGTAATAAAAATCAGATGATTGGAACAAGTTGAAATATGCATTCACTTTCAGTAACTTCATTAAAATGCAATTAATGGTATGTTAAGTGCTGCCGCAATGGATGTATTTTCTCAAATACTTCACACTAGGGTTTCGCCCCAAAAGTTTATCTCTAGACCTTAATGGGTTACGCCCTAGGCTACTTAGGCACCCCCAGTATTCACCTTATGGCTTATGCCTTCCTATCTCTAGGGTTTAAGCAAGAAACACTAAAACCTCTTTTAATGTAACAAACCATATTATCTTGTGAGGTAAATTTACAAACCATCTCTGAATTCATAAATGCTACTTAGATTAGACGGCCAATCCTAATCTAATATGGAAATATTATAACACACAAGATAAAATGCTCAACACTTAAACATACTTCATTAATCACACAATAAATCCATTACATTAAGTTCAGCATCCCAACTATAAGGAATTAGCTCATGTTGAGCTTAAACAACAAAGAAAACAACTTAAACATAAATGAAGAAGTCATACTACAATCTCAAGGAGAGAGTTTACACTACTAATTGTTGAACGAAGAGGGTAGCTCCAAAGATGATCAATGAAACACACTCCAGCTCTACAACGTAGATTCCTCCAAGAAATGAAGTTTCAGTGTTGCTACAACAACAACAATTCCAGCAATTGATCTTTGAGTGAGCTTGAGAATGCACGAAATGGTGGCTATCTCTATACCAACCTTTTCGACTTACCCTAAATGAGGGAGAAGGGTCTTATTTATAGATGAGGCTCATGATCTTAGGTAACCCTAATTTGGGAGGCGCCTTTTGTCCTTTAATGGGCCCAAAAAGTCATTTTTGTCCAAACTCCTAGGTCATTAGCGAATATTCTTTGATTAGCACGCACACCCATGCCTGGTGATGACTGATAGCTAACCCTTCCTTAATTTCCGTGTTTTCTTCAACATTCTCTCTCATGTTGCGCATTTTTGCATGGCTGCCACATTAGATGCTGCAGCAATTAGGTAAACACATTAAACCCACAATTGGGCACCAAAGTGCCAAATATAACAAATTAAAGCATGCACTTAGACTAACTCTAAACTACCTTATTTACAACACTAATCACAATATTGCTTGAGAATTAACAATGATTTAAGCTTGAAATAAGAGGTAATAACCATCATAAACAATTGTTATCAAGTATCCCCACTCCTACCCTTCCTCTCTGAAGAACATGAAACTGCGTTAAAGTCACCAACGATACACCATTCTCCTCCCCCTAAACTTTGTTTGGTAGCTATCAGCTCTGCCCACACTCTTCATTTCCCAACAATGGAACAAGGGGCGTATATGTTGACCACGTGCACTATCGTACCCCGGATGGTTGCGCTGACACCAAGGAAACCAAAACCAAAAAAATGAGACGAAACAACACAAGTCCCTTCTAGCCAGGTGCACAAGATACCTCCTGACAAGCCACGCAAGGTTGATGAACCCACTGAAAAGGACGATTTCCCCATAGCATGCCAATCTCATTCTCAACCATCACCTCCCTCTTTGTTTCCTGAATGCATACAAAATCAAAAGACCGAGAATTTAAAAGGGAAACCAATTGGCGATGTTTTCCACGATCGCCCCACCCTCTAATGTTTAAAGATAGCAAATTCATGAGGTCCTGATGTTGTTCGCCCTCTTGCTACTCTCAGCTTCGTCTCTGCGTTCACCGTCTTCAATCAGATCAATATACCTTTCATCCTGCAAGTTACCTTCAACACCTAGGCGCTTAGCCGTTTCCCAAACTCTCCTAGCTACTGCCTTTCCTTGAAGTGCCCAAAACCTGTTGTTACAGAAACCGATCTCTCCACTAGAGGTAGACCCTCCACACAACACTGTGCCTGCTGAAAATAAAGAAGACGAATTGATACTAACATCCAGAGGAGGTTGGGCCACTTGATCCTCCGAGATAGAACATAAAGATACCTCCGCTAACTCTCGCGATGCTCTCTTCAATTTACGCGATTTCAGTTTCCTCTTCTCACCAATCATCAAGAATTTTCTTTCTTTTCTGGGCCTTGCAGGATCCACTTTGGGGGAAAAGTGCTTATTTGGAATTGAAGGGAGGTCTATGGAATTACCACCAATAACTGGGCTCTCCGCCACAAAGCTTTCAACCGAAGACAAAGGAGACTCATTCATTGGCATGTTTGAATTGTTGATCTGAATTTCCTTAACTATCTTCCTAGAATTTCACACTTCATTAAGGAAGGCATTTAATTCGTCTTCATCAACATTTTCATCTCCGTGATCACCATCATTATCTGGGATTCCATGTTCGGAAAACTCCTCCTCCGAACTTAGCAAATCATCATTCAATTCCTCGTCCCTTCGCCCCTTATCACTCCATTGAAGTGGACCACTCAAATCTTCTACTACTTTGATGGAATATGGTATTTTGTTGATAACCACCTTAAGTGTTCTATTCACCAACTCTGTCGACTGAGTCCGCACCATAAGCCTAGCAACATCAAGCGTCCTTTTCCTTTCAGTTTTCTCATCAGCACAAACAAATTCCCCCACGTAGGCACATATCTTGGAAAAGAAGGTAGAATTCCAAGCGTGAACTGGGATACCATAGCACCTGAGCTAAGTGACCCTCTCGGGGTCAACATCTGTTGGTTTCCATGGACGAATCCATTTGAACCATTGATAAAGCCAATCCCAAGCCTCATCTATATATTCGGGGAAATCACCTTCTTTTGAATCGCCTTCCAAAAGGACTAAATTAGAACCCATCGGAGTTGCCTTTATTGCAAACACACCCTGCTGGGCCAATTCATCCTGAATATAGTAGGATTTCCCAGGAGTAATAACCTCCCCCACCATTGCCATAGGCAAGAGGGGTCCTATCTCAATGTCGCAAACCAAATCTCCAACCTCTTCTTTCATTCGAGCTCCCCGCGCAAGTGGATTGGCTTCATTCTTCTTCACCTAAACTTTCCTCACCTTCATATTTCGGTTAGACAAAGGTTGCCTATGCCCGACAAGCTTCTCCTCCCTTTTGAATCTAGGAAGGTTAACATGTATCTTCTCCCCTTCAACAAAGATGTTATCAAGGATGATGGCAAGGTGTTCCGGATCCTTGACGTCATAAAATCGGACAAAACCAAATCTCTTTCCTTGCGCGTTCCTTCTCACCGGAATGACGATCTCTTGAACTCTCCCTTGCTTATCAAAGAGTTGAAGCATGTCCCAAGCTCTCCAATTTTCGGGGAAGGAGGTGAAGTATAACGATGAAATCTCCCCTCCTCCATGATTCCTTGATCCTTTAGCGACATCTACCGTTCTATATCCGCTACGACCACCAAACCTCCTCTCTTGCTTGCTTCGAACACGGTACCACCCATCCTTGTCTGCTGGAACGAACCTTTTGGTATCTGTGAAGCGTCCTCCCTTCGAAGTGCCACCCCCTGTCATACCAACCTTCGTTCAGTATACCCGCTCTGCATCAAAATTTCTTTCGTTCAGAGCATTGTACTGCATCAAAGCTTAGTGAAGGAGGTGACGATCGCACGACTACTTTGATTCAGAGCATCCGCATGTAGAAGGGAGATCCTGGCCGACAACTGAAGAGGATACGGCGGCGGTTAGCGGCGTGGGAAACCTTAGAGATGCGACGACAAAAACTATTTTTTTAGAGAAACTAAAAACAAAAAACCTAAATTTCATAAGGACTCCTTAACATATCTGAAATTGGCTCTTTCCGATTGTTGAAATTTCGCCGGCCGTTGGCGTTCGATTTTCTTATTAAAGTTTTAATATCATTGTGGTTCCTGCAAATATGCGGATATCTATTTTGGTTTCTAGAATTTATTTTATTTTTTAAAATAGCTATTGTAAAATGTAAAATTATTCATTTTGGTCCTTGAGGTCATTTTAAGACTGATGTGTCACAGGTACCAAAATGAGTAGTTTTAAACTTTGCAAGGACTATTAAAAAAAAACTTTTTGCAAGGACCAAAATGAATATTTTTTGTATTTACAGGGACTAAAATGATATATAAGCCTTTTACTAATTATGTGCGGCTTATAGTTGTAATTTAACTTGATAGTATTAGTCAAGTGTTGATTTTTTTTCTTATGAAACAATTCCAGCATAATTTAGTTTCGATTTGATTGCTCATTATAAAAAAAAAAGTTTCACTCCAAGTACGAGTTTAAAAAAAAAAAAGAATTAAGGAGCTAATGGGCCAACCCATTTGGCCTGCAGCCCGCTTGCGGGTTGGGCTAGTATATTACGAGCCTGAAATAAATTTAGCTTGGCCTGCTCAGCCCAAATTTGTCGTTAGCGTGAATGGGTTGACCCGAATGTGTTGGGCTGACCCGAATTGACAACTACCCGATACATTCTCCACTCATAATCGACTCCCAAACCTAAATCTGATATACAAATACCCTTATTGAGGCAAGTCATTTAAAAAAATTGCTGAAGAGGATTCATCATTATTGCCCACACTGATGTTACCCTTTTTGTTGGAATCATCCAAGGTCAAAAACTCATAAGAGTTGTTTATATTAGTGAGTTCACCTGTTGGATGCACGGGGCGAAAACTTCAGTTAATACAGGATCTCCACTGCATTAAATTTTGTTTGTTATTAAATTGCAAATAAATTGAAAAGGTTATAAAAAAGTGTAAATATAACATATATAGAAATAGAGGTTATAACAATAAGATGGAAGTAAGCAAAACAAAGACAAAAGAACTGAAAGGAAAAGTAGTAGAAGAACCATCCACATCGTATGTTAACACCCTCTTCCCTCTCCACATGACTAAAAACCAATATTAGATTCAGGTGCTACGTATATCTAAGCTAAACTTAGTTTGCCAATATATGATAGATATTTCCACACAAAGCAATGGCCATCATTTTCTTCATCAATCCTGACCACAACACTCCGAACCGAAGGGTGAAATGCTTAAGTGGCATATAACAACCCAACACTTCCACTAACCACTCCCTTTGTCTGAACTTGCTTTATATCTAAGTGTACGTTTGACATCAAGAGTTGCTTGAATATTGAAATATCGAACCAACTTACTAAATTGTAATCTTCTGGCATAGGATAGGATAAACTTGGTAGCAGGCTAGCAGCCCTAATATCCCTCTTTGTGTAGTACAATGAAAATGAAGTAAATATAGAAATATGCTTTGCAAAGAACTAACATTGTTGTAAGAAGTAAAGTCCCCTGTAGATTATTATATCTATCTATAACAAAAATATAAAACCAGAAACATCAAAATTTGAAGATTATGATGCATCAACTAATAAAGTAACAACTAATCAAGGGAGGCTAGTAACAATGAAGGGGTGAAAAAAAGCAAGCTAACAGAATTCCATTTTAGGGTAAAAAATGGAAGATGCACCCCACTTTTGGTTTCTCATCACTCAATTCTTCTCCATAGGTAAATAAAAATCCAACTTCATTGCCCAAACTCATCAACTTCATCCTGTTATTAACAAAATTGAAATAAAGAAAACTTGCAACAATTTATGGAAAAAAACTATCACGTGAAACCACATTAGTCCAGTACAATAAAACACACAATAGTAGTAAATCCCCTTTGTTTCACATTAATAAAGTAATCATTAGAACGTAGCATCACAGATTTAGGGTGTTCAATAAAACACTCATAAAGAAGCCCCTTTATAAATAGAAAATCATCCACAACACAAAAGAGAAGTAAGACTGAACATGAAGTTGCTTTCATAACAATCAATTAAGGAGAGTGGCGCTATATCATGCCCAAAATGTCAGCACTACCTTAGAGGATTAGACACTAAAAACATGTAGTGGCCAACCTTTCAAAAGCAAGAATCTGATTATCTGCACATAAACAAAAAGGCATTAGTATCTATTTAAGAGAGAGATCAACATGAGGGAAATGATAATGTGAAATGAAATTATGTGGAAAAAGTACAGCTAGAGAATAATGAATGCTAATCAAGTATAATCGATAAAAAGAACTAAATCGTAACATAGCAACATTATCCTACAGCCACACTGAAATAGAAGAAAAAAAATGTTTGAGGCAACAATGTAGGATGGTGTTATAGCAATACTATCCTACACACACCCACATGCAGTTGCTCTAAAATGTTTGAGGCATAGCTTTTCTACAGCCACATTGCTACCTGTTGCGAAAATATCAGAGCCGCGACTATCAAGTATGCGATATGATCAAAAAATAATCACCAAACAGAGACTTTCATCGGTAACAGATTAGATTCAAGGTCTGGAAATTGGCCATTGATAAGAATGTCCTGCAAGTGCAAAATATAGTTCAATCATTGAGCATGTATGTTATACTAACAAAACAATAATAAGAACCAAAACCAAATAGCTGCCTGATTGCAAAACAGAACAGAAAAAGAAAAACTAATTAGTATCAAAACCAAATGGAAGGAGGGTATGCAATAAAGACCCACAGGACTACAGCAGTATAAGGATTAGTTACATGAGAAAATGTATTATTGAAACAAAATATTCCAATGGGGATTCAGGATGTTGAAATGAAAAATAAAAAATAGCCTTCAGTCAGTAAGGAGGAGGGCGAGGTCAGATACTCACCTGAGATGCACAAAATGTTGAAGAAACATGCTTCCTTTGAACCACCACGGTGCGGCGTAACACCGTCACCAGCCCCATCGCAACCGCGTGTAGAACCTGTTGCAATTCCAAAAGAGAATCAATTGTGCAGTTATGTTAAAAGCTTGAAGCACACAAAAAACAAAATAGATTCAGCAGTGAAGATTCTGATTCAAGACAAAAAGACTGGACCACGAAACACCCCACCATGAATATTCAAAAATCAAGAATTTTACACAAACTCCAGATCTTAAAAATCATAGAGTAGAAAACTTTGATGAAACCCAATTCATATTTAGAAAACTTTTAATCATTAAGAGAGATCATTTAATTTGATTTTTTCCTTTCCTATTAGTGCTCTGAAATTTTTTATCCAAATTGATATGTTATTGTCCTTAACTTAGATAAACCAAGCACAGTAATAGAACATACCTGTTGTTCCCAATTTATACAACTTGTTATAATAGAAAGTAGAACACATTGAATAAAAGCACCAACTTGTGTACCAATCCAAAGTCATTTTCCTCCCACTTGATGCAGCAACCGGAATTCCACATAAGTAGAAGGCACCCAAACTGACATAGACTCCTACATGTGTTGCCATCCACAACCTCTAGCAATGCCTAAATCCAACAATAGCAAAACAAATTTTGAGAGAAACTTTGTCTTTGATGTAAAATTTACACTTAAATATAGACACAATATTAACTATCATAACAAACACGAAGACCACCAAATTGGAGAGACATTTATAATCTATGATTGAAAATAAAAGACATGCATCTTATATAACTCTGTAGGCATATATTTATAGAGCAATATGCTTCTCTCCTCACCATGTCCAAACAACCACTTATCTTAGATGTTGGCCCCAAAATAAACCATCAAGCACAGCTGAAAAAATAAGTAATAAGTAACTTCAGCTGAAATCAAAAATTGGCAGTAAGAAATCAAGATAGGGAGTACCAACACTAAGTAGTGTTGCGTTAAAAACACACTTAGAGCAAGTGTACTCTTTCGCAGAAGTAGTATAAAAGAATATCGCATCCACAGGGATTAATTAACAAGTATTAAACTATCTAAAATTATTTATTGTTTAGACTAGTGGATAATTGAGTTGTACTTGAAAGAAATAAAAGTAAATAAATAACAAATAATAAATTGCAAGATTTAATAGATGGAGAGAGAGGTCTAGGGTCGCGGTTTCACTTGCAAGCTCCGATTCCCCTATGTCTAATTCTACCTGAATTCCCTTATTTTATTCAATTACCAATCCCTTAATTTACTAAAGCTACTAATTCGTTTGGTCATTCGCGATTAATATTCTTTTTCCTAAATTAACCCTAGTTTGGTCATGCTAGAATTTAAATTTAAAAAAAGCATAAAGCACAAAAAGGTTGAATGATTGGAAGACTAAATTAAAGTTTGGTCATGCATTAATTATAGCCCCAATTATCCTATAGGTCCACCAACTAATTATAGTACAGTCGCTAATCAACTAATTGATTATTAACATGAAAATGGTAGCTAATCCTAATTATGTGATAAAAACAATAGAATAATATTAATTGAAATAAAAACAGGAATTCAAATAAGAAATTAGAACATAAAGAGGTTTCTAAACATGCAAGATCCACCTAAGACCCTAGACGAGGACTTAGGTGTCCATAATAATAAAGAACAATAAAAGAAAAATAAGGTTCATGAATTACAGAAATAAGAATAACCCGGAAATAGAGAAAGTCTTAATCTTTGTCTTCAATCTCTTTCTTTTACTCCAAAGCTCTTTCACGGTGCCGAAAAACTCTTCTTTCCCTCCGTAGCGTTTGTGTAACTATTGTTTGTTTATGTGGTGTGTGGCTTTGTTTGTGTTACGGTGTCTAGCCGCCTTTCACAAGTGAAGCTCTCCTTTTATATTAGTTCCTTTTCTTTCTCTCCAAACAAAGGATCAAGTCAAGATTGCTTCCATTTTTAATTGCAAGATATGTCAATCCCTAAATATTAGGATTTAGATCCTTCCTAAATATGTGTTGCTTGCTCTCCACTCCATGCCTCTTTCTTTCTCTCCAAGTCACATGTGCATCACTTTTAATTCAAATCTTCAAGAGGATCTTTTTCTTTTTATTACTGTGGGCTTTCTTGCATTAATGGACTTGGGCTCGGGCTTGCTTTCTTTAATTCTAACATTTCTTCTAATTTCAGCCCACATTTATATTATTTTTTCTTTTTCTACCTTCCTGCAAATATAGAGTAATTTTAGTCAGTTATTTATTTAATCAGTAATAATTACTCTAAAAACAACTCAAAATATCTCTAATAAATGCACTAAATTAGAGTTTATCAAGTAGACTGACCCGTATATTTCTAAATAGAAAGAGATCCAATACTACTACAAACCGTGAGTGGTTAGTGCTAATACAAATAGCAAGTATTAAACCAATAATTCTGCAAAATCTCTAATTAATTAAACTCTATTCCTTCATAATTCCATTTTGACCCTGCATCCAATCCAAATAGCAAATAAATTTAATGAAAATTTTCTAATATAGAAAAGTCAAGTAGACTTAAATAAAATCATAATCAGAAAGGAATTATTAACCAAACTTATCTACCTTTTCAATTTTTTTTAATTTTCACAAAATAGGATCTAACCTCCTCATGGAAATAAAATTTAAGGAATGGAATCAAAGTTCCTGCAATCTGCATCACAAACATATAGTTGAATTCCTATCTTCCCCTCCCTCACTACTCACAACATATTTGAAGTCCAATGTATCTTCCCCTCCCTAATCTCAACAAAAACCATAAAAGAAGAGTATTCTAATTCTAATGCATACAAACCTGAACCACACCATTATAATCAGTAGCGGCCGAATGATTTTTAATATAACTATCCCAAGAAACACAACTAAGCTCTAATCTGATTATCTCATCATAGATCTGGATTCTTCTAAAATCAATACCCAAAAAAGTAAAAAATACATGTAGCTTTTGATCAAAATAGGATTGGTAGAAAAAAATTTAGAAGATCATAATTCCAAACTGGACAGAGAAGATTCAGATCACCTGAAATTTCCAAGCATGTATGGAGCATAAATTTCATCAAACACCTTGTGTGCAAACTAACAAAATGAATAAGAACTTGCAAATCTTTGTTGGCTGTTCAAGCTATAAGCAAGGGAAAATATGCTTAAAAATTGAAATATAATCAAATCACAAACTAACAAAATTGAGTACCTTTAATAGATGAGCCTGCAAATCCAGATCCCTTGATTTTCTTCTTTTTCTCTTTTCCTTTTCTCCCTTTCCTCCCTCATTTTCGTCTTCTTCTTCTCTTTTCCTTTTCTTAACACGGGAAACAGATTTAGCAACAACACATTCCTCCCTAATTTTCGTTGGTTTGGTAATTCGATCTTGAATAGCTTTCAATGCCTTAGAGAAAGGACCGTCAATTTCATTTTCCAATTGAAACACAGAAGGAGCTGAAGAAGGCGATGCACCACCGTGCTTAGCTTCCGGTGAAGGACATGCAAAGTGAGTTGCTTGTTTCCTTCGATTTTGTTGCCAATAGTCGACGATTACATTTAATCGAGGAGGAGTGGAAGAGGGAGCTTGCATTTTCCGGTCTTCTAAGGCCGGTGAGTGTGGGAGAGCTGAGAGAGTGGGAAGAAGGGAAGCTAGGCTTGCAATGATTTGCACCTGAAGAAGGAAAACAGGAATTTGGGGAAAATTTGTGAGAGTGAGAGAGAAGAGAAAGTCACGGAGAGAGTGATAAAGGAAGGGTGGGGAAAATTTGTTAGAGTGAGAGAGAAGAGAAAGTCAGAGAGAGAGAGGTAGCGAAAGAAAGGAAGCGTGAGGAAGAAAGAATGTTTTTGTTCTTTCACCTGACAACTTCACATGGGAGTGGCAGGAAGGAAGACACATGGAGGCGTTCTACTAGCTGGGAGCTTTGGGCGGGAAGGAGGGAAATTTTGGCGCCAAATCCAGCTGGATGATGACGTCATGATGACAAGAAGAGTACCTCCGGATGTATATTCTTTGATGGCATTGATTTAAAGGACGATTTTAGGGAGGCTGCTGCAATTTTCCTGTTTTGTAGCACCACGAATATCCCTTTTAAGCGTTTGAGTATTTAAGTGGGAGACAATCCTAGAAAAAGATATACTTGGATTTTGATTATTGATAAGGTGAGAAAAGTGATTTCTTCATGGAGTGGGTGTTTCCTGTCTATTGGAGGTAGAGTGGCTCTCATTAACTCTGTCCTCAACAGTATTCCGCTTTATATGTTCTCTTTTTCCAGGCCCCCAAGATTGTCATTCAGGAGCTTGTCAAGATTCGGAGGAACTTCCTGTGGGGGGCAACAGAGAGGGTCGACCCGTTTATTGGATGTCTTGGGATAAGGTTTGCAGACCCAAGAAGGATGGGGGTTTGGGGGTGAAGAATATAAAAACTTCAATTTGGCTCTTCTGAGTAAGTGGAAATGGAGATGCATCAACAACATTAGTGCAAGCTGGTGGCAGCTTCTGTCATACCGGTATGGTGATTTGAGGCATATCTCCATAGAGGTTCCTTTGCCTAGAGGTATACTAAGGATTCTATATGGTGGAGAGACCTATTACTTTTGAAAGATGGAAATCCTTCGTGACAGGGAGCCTTTCATTCTAGAGACATAGGTGGGCCAACAATGAGACTTTCAAGGATTTATTTCCTAGTACTTTTGATTTGGCAAAGCTTAAACATGGTAATATTTTGGAGCATGGTCATTGGATTGATAACAGTTGGTGTTGGAATAGACTGGTGTCGTGATTTGTCTGTAGAGGAGAGAGTTGATCAAGATTTTCTTTTGGCCACTTTACACCCGCTTCATCCTGTAAATTACAGCATGATCAGTTGCGTGGAGGCTTGAAAACCTTCATTCTTTTTTTGTTAAATCTTTTTATGTGCTCTTATTGAATTTGATGCAGCAAGAGAGGTTGGGTAGTGAAATTCAGAGTGCGCTTGATGATATGTGGCAGCTTTCTATTGCCACTAACGTGGGAGTTTTTGGTTGGAGATTTTTGTAGGGGAAGCTCCCAACTTGTGATTCTCTTATTTCTAAGGGCATTATCAATGACCCCATGGGGTGTGCTCTCCTTTTTGTTTTGAGCAGGATGAGTCAATTCCACATCTTTTTTTCCTGTATAGGTGTTCCAGGTTAGTTTGGCTTGTTATTCAGAACTGGTCGGGCTTGGCGATTTCAGATACTCTATTAGGTGTGGAGCACAGTATGCATCTAATATCGAAGAAGGCGTGTAGATTGAAGTATTTGATATGGATGGCGGTCATTTAATGTATATGGTTACATCGGAACCATATTCTTTTCAAAGGTCAAGTTTTTAATCCATAGGTGGTTGTTAACTATGTTATGTCTTTATCATGGACTTGGTTCATTAGCAAAGAATGACGCAATTCAACTTTTAAAATTTCTGATTGGTTGGGGAGTCCTTTTGATTGTATGAATTCATTGATTGTAATTGGATTTTTGCCTCACTCTTCCTAGGGTACTCTTTTTCCTCCTTGGGTCTAATTAAAACCTCCTTGACCCCATGGGAAAAAGACCCAAAAAAAAACAAGTACCCCAGGAAGAATGAGACCCAATGGGGTGTCCCTTAATTAACTCATTTTGTGTCTCTTAAGTGGGCCCCACATGCCACATCAATTTTAAGGGATTCTCATTCATTTTACTCAAATGATTGGTATCTTAGTCATTGGCTTAAGTAATCCCTACATGTCTATCTTTTTTTTTTTTCGGACTATCGCTGGCTACCCACGAAGTGTCCCAACGCTTTCAACGAAAGGCTAATCTCCAGTCATCCTTAGGATCAAATTTCGCATTAGCCAACACTGAGATTGTCCACTGCGGGAATCGAACCCGGGAGCACCGGGTCGACTCCCGTGTCCATGAGTAGATTAAGCCACTGGGACAACGGTATTGGTTTGTCAATCTTTGATACTTAAATATTAATACTTAATTTTTTTGAAATTTATATATCAATTCAAATATTTTATTTAATTAAAATTTTTGAATATTAAGTAATTTTGTATTTTACAACTCTGTTATTGAAAAAAATTCCCCTTAAAAGCCATTTTTTATAACCGTGTATGTAAAAAAATCTAAATACTTTTTTTTTGGTCTACCAAAAAAAACCTATATATTAAACTATAATTTAACGAACAACCTTTGGATAAAAATTATGTCTTTAGATATTTTTTCAATGTCTCTCCAGAGTCCAAAAGCTTCATTTTAGACAATTTTTCTTCAACCTTTAGAAGCTTCATTTTAGACAATTTTTCTTGGCAAAATTGAATGTAGACGAGAAAATTCATAAATGAAACTTCACAATGTTTACTGATTATAAAAACAACGCTAGAAAACTGACATTTTTCTGATAGAGGATTTTTCAACAAAGCGACTTCTAGGGTGATTATCTACGAATTCTACTGATATCTGACAGTCGAACCAGTTCTGATGGTTAAACGGCTGCCCACTATCCTTCAAATCAGCACGGATGCCCATTCCTTCATTCCACAACATCATATGTAGCCCTCTGCTTCCGTTGCACAATCAGATAAAAGAAGAAAGCCGAAAATCTTATGGTTCAGGGTTTCAGAAATTTTCGGGGCTAAGACAACCAATTGTCACTATTCTCAGAACCTTGCATGAAATACTGAGTTTATCAAGCTCAATGCTTCACACAATATGCTGAGAGGTTCTAACAATTACTTGTCACAATCCCTTGCTATCTCGATCTATCTGGTCTATTTATCACAGAATCTCTAAGTCCGAGCTACTCTGATACCAAGATGTAACATCCTAGATTTTTAACTGGTAATAAAAAATCCAGATTATTACCTTTTAGATATTTCAGAGTATGTAATCATAATTTGGATTAACAAAACTACCTTAAGGACTCACATTAATCAGATTTTCATAAAATAAAACTGAGTTCAAACTTAAATCGAACATTTCGATAAAAGTTGCCTATCGGAGTCAACGATACAACTTTAATCCAAGATACAATTACATAACTAATTTAATACAACTTAGTTCATGTCTTGAATAAATACAATCACAAAAGGTCTCAACAATTGAGACTAATACATCACACAAGCTGAAACTCTAAACTTCAAGGTCCTCCACTAATAGGAATCTTTCTATGGAGCATTACCCTCCTTTGACTTCACCTGCTTATCTGAAAAACATCAACAATAAGGAGTGAGATTATATAATCTTAGTGAGTTCTTTCGAGACTCCTTGCTATAATACGCTGAGTATCTTCTAATTAATTACCTATGATGCATCCCCCTAACGCACTAGACTTACATAATATAAAAGCTTTTTCGTACACCATAGGGAACCCGCGTTCTATAAATAAATAGAACCCTCTAACTAAATATCGCCTTGAGATAGTTCATGACACCACCCCAAGTACATCATCCATTCACTAGTTCCTTTATGGTGTACTTATATATGTACTAGGTAGTTTTTCTCACACGTGCTTTCGAAAAGAATTTAATTCAACACAGAACCGTTTATCTATGGCCTCCGAAAATGAGTTCAAATACTTGCATTGTTATCACATATGATAAGGGCTGGGTTTGGGTTGAGAAACACTTGATTTGAGGTCAAAATAGTAAGAAAAGGGGTGGCCAAACTAATGCTGACACAGGCACCCATGTTGGACAACACAGGCCGTGTCAGCAGGTTTGCAAAAAAATTCGCCCAAACCGAAGCTGACACGGGTACCCGTGTTGCCTAACACAGACCATGTTGCCGCATCAGAGTGCCCTATTTTGCTGATTTTCATTTTATTCCTCAATCCAATTGATCTCAATCCTTCCCCAACTCGAATCAAAACATGAAAACAAATATAGACTATATATAAAGACATCCTTAGGAGTCAAATAAGTCATCCAAAACAAAATTTCACATACCACAAATTCCTCAAACTATGAAACCGAAAAATGTAGTTTTACAACAAAAACTTATTTTTCCTTAACATGAACTCAGACTCAGCATATCAATAATCCAAATAACACATGTATTCCTTCATTCTTATCATTGATAACTGAAAACCACAATCTAATACATACTTAGGAGTAAATTTTAGTACTTAAAACCTCAATCATAAACACATCAATTAACTTTGAAGTTTGTTCATCTCATCTTAGAAACACATTTCCAGCAACCAACAACAACCCAATCATACATGCATTTTCCAATTTGTATCATTAACCATCAAAAACTAAAATTTGTCATTTTAAATCCAACAAATGGGATAAAGAACTCAACTTGAGCAACTGGATTTCACAATAAACAGGATATTGGTTTTATAGCAACAACTTCAATCTCCTAGACACTCCAATCACCAACCCCAACCCCTCAAATTGCAATGTGAGCTCCAAAATCACAAGAGGAGTAGAATGTAGGTCTTATAGCAGCTCCTATTGCTCTCTAGCTCCCAAAAAGGGTACTTTGAGCTTGAGTTTTTTTGACAGAATTTGGGGATTAGGTTTGTAGTGGGCTTTTGCGAAAATGCGAGGAAAGTGGAAGTGAGTCGATGATGAAATGTTGTTGGTGATATAGTGCTAATGGATAAGGTGGAATGAACAAGTTGATTTCTTCCCTCAGCTCACCCTCTTCCTCTCTTCGAGTTCTCTCTTTCTCTTTAGGGCGTGGTTTTGTTTTTTCTCAATTTCTGAAATTGTCTGGTTTAGTGTGTGTTTTGTTTTCAGCTCACGACTTATATAGTGTAAATTAATGAAGGTTAGTTTAGAAACTTAGGGTAACTGAATTAGGACAACTTGAATGTGGTTTGGAATCTAATAAAAATCACTAACTCTCACCCAATGATTCCCCACTGTTACTAATGAAATCAAAGACACAATAAATTACTCAATAATTCATGTCCACAATTAACTAAACCAATCAAGCATTTAAGAATTAATTCACTAAACACCTCAAGTCAACCAATAAAATCATAATCAAGCCACTTAGAACTCAAAGTAATTTCACCCCAATTTGAAATTTTTTTACTAAAAAGTTGTTCAAGTCTTACCTCATAGAATTAAATACGGGTAATAAGAAATCAACTCCCCTAATAGCTCCCAGGATCTTTGTCCATTGGGACAACCTTGGTCTAGGGGTATTCACATTAGTATCCATAATATGAACAGGATATAGTTGGGATGTAAGATCATTATAAACTGCATAAAGATAATTATAGTAACATTTACATTTTTCTGTTTGTGTTATCTAGTGTTCACTAAAAAGTGTACTGTTGTCCAGTACTGTACTATCCATTATTGTACTCTTTAGTCCAATACTTGTTTACGAATCAGACAGACCCTTAAAGAGAAGAAATGAGAGAGAGAGAGACAGAGAATGGTAACAGATATCAAAACAAAATCATAAGAATATTGGACACATTTAGAAAAAGCTAAGTTAGTGGCGGAATTTGTGATGAAAAAATAGAAATTCGGCGTTAATTTAGGCATCATAAAATTTACTCAGAATTGGTTAAGCCAATTTATGTCCAAACCCTACATACCTCACCTTGTTGGATCATGGCTTGTTGAAATACTTGAAGGCTATCCCTGGTTTCGTGTTTTGTTTCTTACAAAATCATCAACACAAATGACTGCTTATGTTGATGTGGATTGGAGAGGCCGCGAAGACAGAAGACGCTCAACCACAGGTTTTTTGTGTGTAACATTTGAGAAACCTTTTAAAATGAGAACTTTCAAGTTCCAACTCTATGTTAAACTAAATTAGTGATTGAATGTCACTTAGTTTAAAATCACATCCTACATGCCAAACCGATATCTGGTGGAGATGCAAACACTCGATACTTTCATATGTGTATGAATGAAAATAGAAGAAGAAGCCAGATTATCAAGTTGAAGAATGGAGAATCTTGGGTGGAAGATGTGGCGGGTATCAAAACACTAACCAAAGTTTTTTAGAGAACAAATTTAAAGAAGATAACTTCAGTAGGCCAGTTTTAGATGGAAATGATTTCAAGATGATATCTGAAAAGGAGAACCATATGCTAACAGCCCCCTTTTTAGTAGAAGAGATCAACGAGATTGTATGGGAATGCGATGGAAACAAAAGTCCGGGGCCAGACGGGTTTAATTTGAATTTTTACAAAAGCAACTAGGACTTGGTGGAAAGAGATGTTATGAACTTCATCAATGAATTTTCTAAAACACGTACAATACCGAAATCCATCTGTGCGTCTTTCAAAGCTCTAGTTTCAAAGGAAGCAAGCCCTCAAGACCTGAATGACTATCGTCCCATCTCCCTATTCAGAAGCCTATACAAAATATTAGCCAAAACATTGGCGGGTAGATTCAAGAAAGTTCTCAAGAAGGTTATCTCAGATTGCCAAAATTCCTTTCTCCCAGGTAGACAGATTCTAGATGGTGTGGTTATCGCAAATGAGCTACCGTACTTCGTAAAGAGAGCAAAGAAAAGTTGTTCGGTGCTGAAAGTATACTTCTAGAAGGCATAAAATTCGGTAAGCTGGTCGTTTACTGATTACATGTTATTAAGATCTGGCTTTAGCTTGGTGTGGAGGAAGTGCATGCATGGTTGCTATTCTGCAAACTCTAATTCGGTATCAGCTAATGGAAGCCCAACAAATGAATTCACTGCATCCCAGGTATTAAAGCAAGGGGATCTGTTAGCCCCTGTTCTATTTATTGTTGCTGCTGAAGGACTAGTCGGACTGATCAGGAAAGTTGAGGAGAATAATTATCAATCTCCCTCCTACAATTTGCGGATGATACGATACTATTTTGTGATGGTAAGATGTCTAATATATGGTGTCTCAAGGCCATTCTTTGAAGTTTTGAAATTGCTTCCGGTCTAAAGATAAATTTCTCAAAGAGCAATACTATTGGTGTAAATTTGGAGGAGAGAATCATGGAAGGAGCGTCGATATTCTTGTCTTGTATTGGGAAAATTCCATTTAAATTCTTGGGCATCCCGATTGGCGCAAACCCAAGGAGATCACATACTTGGAACCGATTTTGAAGGCAATGAGAAAGAAACTATCCTCTTGGTGGAGCAAGCAATTATTAATCGGGGGAAGGGTGACATTAATTAAGTAGGTACTATCAAGCCTCCCTCTTTACTTCTTTTCGTTCTTCATAGTACCAAAAAAGGTGATGGGTGACATAGTTAAATTACAAAGACAATTCTTATGGGGTGGAGAAGACGTGCAAAGAAAAATGGCTTGGATTAAATGGGACACAGAATTTGCCTACCAAAAAATTAAAGAGGGTTATGGATAAGAAATACAGAAGGCTTTCAATATTGCATTATTAAGTAAATGGAGGTGGAGATTCTTGACGGAAGGTGAGTCTATGTGGAAAAAACATTTGAAGAATAGGTATGGTGATATGATCTGTTGGCAAGATGGTCAATACTCAAACAATGTGTTGCGAAAATCATATATCTGGTAGCACGATGTTATTATGCTTGGTGGTGAACACACTAATAATTCTGGCTAGTTAGATAATTTAGTTAAGCTGCAGCTATGTTAAAGGTGATAAAAACACATTTCGAGAAAGATATGTGGTGCGGGACGGAGCAGTTTTGTAGACTTTTTCCAGATTTATATGATGGTATTGATGAAAAAGATGGAATAGTACAGCAATATGGGGTTTGACCTGATGGAACATGGTCATGGGATTGGGATTGGAGGTGGGGCGAAAATCTCACTGATGTAGCAGCTGTGAGGTTCGATGAACTGAAGGAGATACTCAGTGATATCAAGCTGCAAACAAACACTGAAGATAATTTGGAAAGCTTATCACACAAAAAAATTCTCAATTAAATCGTGTTACATTTGGTTGACTGAAAATTATGCAGGTGTGACACAATGGATGGAGGAAGCAAAAAGGATGGCTTGCTCGGAAGTATGGCGCTGCGACGTCCCAAAAAAACAGCTGTATTGGCATGGAGACTAATCATAAATCTCTTGCCCACTAGAGATGCACTGATTAGGAGAGGCTTGGTGAGCTCTGCTTATGAGTCTTGTTGTGTTCTATGTTTTAAGGAAGAAGAAAGCGTGGGATATCTATTTTGCTGGTGCGAAAAAACGCAGGAAGTATGGGGCTCATTCTGCGTATGGATGCAAGTTCCAAAATTAATATTGCAGGAACTAGTGCAACACTTCAGCCAGTTCAGTCAATTCTTGAAAGGTCAAAAGCACTTAATTTGGACTGCTATTGTATTGTTCGTATGTCACACACACAACAAGATCATCTTTAAAGGCTCGGTATTTAATGTAACAAATGTTGTAAATAATATTAAATTTGTTTCCAGAGGGTGGTTCGTCTATTGGAAGGGGAGCAAATCTCAATTGAGTATTAGGGACTGACTGGTTGAGTTGTCCATTGGGTTGTATGGTGTCGGTGTAATATGGAGTTTTGGCCCAAAGAATACCCATATTACACAAAGTGAACCTGTAGTAACCCTAATTCACTGAGTAAACCCATCGTAACCCTAATTCGCAATGATGGCACTACCAGAAAAAAATACGGCAGTGCAGATGTTGTCATTGTGACATGACTCTTAAATTGATGAAGGCAAAACAAACGTTGTCAATCCCATTAATGGACGGCAATAAAATCTCCACGAGTAACTGGTGGTCCTAATCCAAGTTCATGACCCTGCCACCCTAGTACATAAGCCGACCAAGGGTAGTGTGGCCGACCTCAATTGTCCTCCCTAATCTAATTTAAGTTGAGGCATGTTTGGTTATTTATGATGGAGATAGTAATGCTCCACCAATCACTTGGCCTAATGACACTAGAGTGGTAAAATCAATGCTTGAAAAGTATGAGCCTCAAAAGAATGAGAAGCCTCCAAAGGCCTTTGATTTGAATGACTATTTTAATAATAGAAAATTCATGAGTGAAGCTGTGATTTCTAAAGTGAAGAAAGAGTTATTGAAAATCAAGTATCCAACTATATGGATCTATGCTCAATAACTAAATGTGTTTTTTGATTAATTTATTGGGCCAAGTGTAATATGAAAATTGAATTGATTTTTTTTTTTTGACAAAAGAAGATTAACCGAACAAGCCAACTTATGCTATTTAAAACTGTTATTATAACATAATAACATGATTGGAAACAGTTATAAACCATCGAACAGGCCATCCATCAATACAGTAGTTAAAACTATAGCTTGGAGATTGGTATACAACCATCAAATATGCTATTTGCTTATAAAAAAATCAAATATGCTATTTAAAACTGGTGTATTGTTATGAAAAATATGGATGTCCACTCCTCTTCAACTTCTCTTCCACTTCTAATTACTCCCTTTGTAAAGAGTTGTTAGTGGCTATTCATAGGATGATCTTTCACTTCCCTTCTTCCCTATAAATAGAGCTCTCCTATGTGTAGATACACTTGAAGAGAAATACAAAGAATTACATCTTTTCTCCTCTATTTCTCTCGTTCCTCTTTTGATATCGTCTTGCTTATGGTATAATAGTCTTGCTTATTTTATAACACGTTATCAGCACGAAGCTCTCACAACTAAAGTAATATTGGTTGTTGCGTGCTCCAAACTAAGGTAACTTTTCATCCATATTCTTTTTGTTTATAATGTAATATTCTTAGAAAGCCAACACTCCATCTTTAATTTGTTTTATTTATTCATATGGTAATGATTTGAAAGATTAGCATCTGAAACATTAGATTATTCATAGCGTAAGGTATTTGTGTCTACTAATATGGTGAAATATCTTATCATTACAAATTTGATTGATCTATACTTATGATTTATACTTGATCTATCTCATATGCTTAATCTATATACTTATGAAATATCTTGTGTCTATACTTAATCTATACGAATGACAAGTTATATTTATAATTCTCATGCTTGATCTATACTTATTGTGGCTTGCTTATTATACGTGTTTATATTATTATTTCTTCAATGTTTAGCCGAAACATTTTGATGAAACTATCTGATTGCTTATCTCTTTATGAACATTATCATATTTTTTTTTGGATTGTGACTTTTAATTTTTCCAAGTTAATTTCTTGTGATATGTATTTTTGTAAATATATTGGAAATCTTAATATGCTGTCATGATGATTCATTTGCGCACACAAATATATTATCTAATTTACTTAATTTTACACTTCTATGATAGTACTAAAGATGTCGAATCTCACGAAATTTGATTTTGAGGCTCTTGACATTTCGGGAAAGAATTACTTGCCTTGGGCTCTAGATGCTGAAATCCATTTGAATGCAGAAGGTCATCACTACAACAGAAAAAGGCATCATGGGCGTTTTTTTTTATCCATTGGGGGCGCTTTCGGGCGCCCCTAAATCTGGCGCTCATGTTGCCAAACACTCTATAGGAGCGCGCAAGAAGCGCCCCTAAATGTTAGGCAACAGGAGCGCTTGTAGGAAGCGCCCTTGATGGTCTTAGCGCAACTAACAATCAGGGGCGCTTTCTGTTAGAAGCGCCCCTGTTGGTCTTGACCAACAGGAGCGCTTTTTGAAAGCGCCCCTGATTGTCAAGTACTCTAAGAACAACAGGGGCGCTTGCAGAAAGCGCCCCTGATTCTCTGTTTTTTTTTTCAAATATTTTTTTCGTGATTCTGGTATATCCAATATTTGGCAGCACTTCCCTACTCTCATTTTCATCAACCAACAACAACCTATATTTACCAAATTTCAAATCAACTGACCAATTGCAAATCAAATTTCAAACTAGCCAATTGAAAATCAAATTCCAACTAACAAACCTATAAATCCATCTAATATATATATATATATATATATATATATATATATATATATATATATATATATCAACAAAGTACCAACAAAAATTTCATAAATCATTAATCAAATTCTGAATGTCAACATAGACAACAAAAATGATATGACATCCAATACAAGCTAACCAAAATTACTTGAATTTCGGTTTTCATTAATCAAACAAGCAACATGACGACACCACTCTCCTTTGATCTCAGTAAGTTGGTCATGAGAAAATGGAGCTCCAACTGCGTGTCCTGGAAAATACTGTAAAAATAAAATAAAATAAAATAAACTTAGAACTAAGTGGTTAAATGCTAGATATGGAAATTTATCAAAAAACAAACTATAAAAAATTAAAATTACATACATTTTGGGGAATTTCCATTTGATTGTAAGTGATTGTGTCCTTTATAAACTTCATAACATAATATCCGCAATCATCATTGTTGGGTTGTCTCGGACACTACAAATCAAAATAACAATTAATTATTAAAATGCGAGCAAAATTTACATGGATAAGAATATTGATTATAAACTTACCTTTATTACTATCCATTTTGTTTTATTGTTCCCACCTCTAGTCCTGACCTCATTCGATGCCCAATAAGTTGCTACACAACTGAAACATCATACATATAACTATATTAATTAATCGAATATATATATATATATATATATATATATATATATATATATAATTTATATGATGAAATATGCGATGTATCTAAATACACACCTTTCAAACATTACTCTCATCATGGTGTGGTTGCTATAATGACCGTGACACGAATCCAAATAGAAAATTCTATTTCTCCTAGGATCAACTACCAACAATATCCAATGCATCCTACAAAAAATTGGATAACCAAATAAATAACACATGTTTCAAAAACACGTTTATATATATATATATATATATATATATATATATATATATATAGATTAAATTTCTTACCCTAAGTTGATGGGTGCCAAAAACAAGCAATCACAGATGCTTTCACGTGCCAAAGCCAAGCGACTATTGATATATGCTTTTACCGCTTCCTTGTTTTCTTTAACCGCTCCCTTCAATTCCGCAACTTTTTCTTTTGACATGTCTTTATCAATGCGGAGGTTGCGTAGAAAAGTTCGTTGGGGGCACAAGAATATAAATCTTTTTGTTTGTTCCATGGTGCTCATAATCTCATGGTATAAATACCTATAGTTAAAATGTATACAAATAAGTTAACATATAATAATAGTAGTAATAATAATAATAATGATAATAATAGTAGTAGTAATAATAATACTGATAATACCTGATGTATATTGTAATAGTAGTCGCAGATGCCCACTTGTGCTCATATACCTCTTCAAGTTCATCATTTGAAAGGGAAATTTGGTGGTCAACTCCAAAGATGTCTGGATCAATCAATACATTTATCAAATCAGCACCCGCCATTGTTGAGGCATGAATCTTTAGATAAGTGATGAATTCCTTAGAAGAGGGGGGTTGGGATTGAATCTCCTTTCCTTTATTTACTTTCCGAGACACTAATTTATTGCGAGCACTAGAAAGGGGGGGGGGGGGGGGGGGGGGGGGGGGGGGGTTGGGATTGAATCTTATTCCCGCTAGCTTCTCCCCTAGACACATGCTTCTTGCGACCAATAGAAGGGGAGGGTTGGGATTGAATCTCATTCCCACTAGCTTCTCGCCTAGACACCTGCTTCTTGCGACCAACAGAATGGGAGGGTTGGGGTTTGCCAACATGCCCAGAAATCTGAGATCTTGCTTTCTTTACCTATATATTTAGAAATATAATTAGTTATGAATATATGAGACAATAAGGCAATGAATTATTAACAAATATATTAATTGCTCCTTACATTGATAAGATTTGATGGCCATGCCACCAAGGTGCCAAGTGCATCATTCACAGTTAACAAAGTCATCTCTGTAGTGTCAAATGGTACCGGCAATTCAGCATCATCCACAACAACAAACTCAACTTTGACTCTCGCATGATTTGGAGGCATAGGAAGATTGTGCAAGGTGGAGTCCTCATTGTTACAAACAAAGTCCTTTGCGACCAACATAAGCGGGTTTGATATATATAATTCACAATGACAATTGTTAACCTAAATTAATTGATAACCAAATATTAATACTTATAAGTTATTGTAAAATATAAAAAATAAAAAAGAGGTCCAACGATAATTACCTCATTGGACGCAATATTGCAACTATCCCTGAAGCTATGTGGGTTAGGAGATGGTACATCATTAGTCCTTGCACCAACTCTTTCTTTTAGTTCATTAAGTTCATTTACTAGCATCAATACAGTGGCTTCCAACCGTCTTTCTCTACTTTCTCGTTCCTCTTCTTTTTTTTGCCTCTTTGAACTCGAAAAAGTCGTTGGAGAAATGCCAAATCCCAAACCCCGTAGACGTCCTGGATACTCTTGAGTTCCCAATGCACGACCAAGGATGTCATTTGGAAAATCACAATCAATAATCTCTCCTTGTGATACTGATTGAGATATTGACTCCTGATTCACAAACATTATTAGACATTACAAAAAGATAAGAAGTTTATTCACCTTCAATGAAAGAATTCTTTTTTAATTTTATCATACTTACAATTCTTTCAGACACCTCTCTCGTTTTTGGGTGGTCAATGACACCATCTTTGTTTTGTCGGGCTTCTAACCACAAAACTTGTTGGTCAATAGATTCATGAGCAGGATCTTTTCCGACCTCCCGCAGCTATTAAAATTTACCATTAATTAGTAAATAAATCAGAATATTAATTTAATAAATGAAAGATAAAATATAAGATAATGTGCCTACCAATCGTTCTTCAATCTCGGGATAACTAGTAACACTGGCTCTATAAGGGTATTCAGGACTTGTCGCTCTCTCGCGATTTTCATTGCTTCTTGATATAGGCAACTTTTTTACTATTCCAACTGCTGATCGTAATTGGTATATCCTGCCTTGCTCTGACACCATTGAAGATTCTCAACTGTTTACCATTGCCACCAATCGCTTGGTTTTTAACATTCCATTCGACCTGCATTATTACTTAGGTAAATTAGATAACAAACAATTAAAAGTATGTAACAAAGTTAGTTAATTAATAAGTATCATACTATAAGTTTAGGAAGCCCTTTGTTCCCCCGATTGATGATATTCTTCTTAACTGTCATTCCACGAGTGAACTTTTTTTTGGGCTGATGTTCACTCTCATGACCACTGTCATGTGCACTATCATCACTGTCATGTGCACTATCATCACCGTGGGAAGTCATCTCACCTGCAACATAATCATTGTTATTAGGCTAAATGTTATTTTATAATAACAATAAGTTAGTTAATTTTTACAATATGAAAAATGAATAAAAAAGAAACTACGCATGATATATTACCTTTTCCTTTTCCTCGATCTAACGTTACTAGCTACTTGTTTAGTTGTATGATATTTTGTTTTTTGCTTCTTGGTACTTTGTTTTCGACGAAATGTAATTCCATCGTTATGATCCTTTCTAACATACAAAATATCCTCATTAGAATAATTTTCCCCTATTATTGGTTGCGATGTCCCGAAGAAAGGGTCATCCTCAATGTCAACATCTTCGTGCGCTTGATCCCCAATGTCATTCACCAATAACTTTTTGTTTGTCAATAAAACAATGAACCAATTGATATCAACTGGATCAGTGACATAAAACACTTGTCGGGCTTGCGAGGCTAAAATAAAAGGTTCATCTTTATACCCTAATTTGTTGAAATTCACCCGCATGAAACCCCAGTCATCTATCTGTACACCATTATTATTGTCAACCCAATTACATTGGAACATAGGCTCCAAAAACATATTGTAATCCAACTCCCATATGTGTTCAATGACATCGAAGTATGACATATTCGCGTAAATGGGATTTCTGTCTTTGGCGCTTGATGTATGCATAGATTCAGCTACAAGAGTCACCCCACTATTTTGCATTTTACTCTGATCATCATGGGATTTTGTATAGAACGTGTACCCGTTTTGTAGATAACTAGTGTAAGAGAAAACATGGATATTTGGACCTTTTGCTAACCATCTCAATCTTTCTGAAATCGAGGTAGGATTCGAAACAAACTCAATATCAATTTGATTTTTTAGCCACAGTATGAAACTCCGATTATGTTCTTTTTTTAACCAGACTTCACTCTTAGTTGGGTGATCACTCTTAAGAATCTCCATGTGTTTGGCAATATATGAATCAACCTGACTATCATTGTGCAGAACATATAAGTGTGCTTGCTCTAGTTCTTTCCTGGATACCATCACTATTTTCCTTCCTGTCATCCCTTTATCAACACTTCATGTGTGACGCTCCCTTGGCATCCCAACAGAATACTCAACACTAGATAGATAGCCGGTGGAGAACTCAATAGCTTCTTCAACTATGTAGCGCTCAGCAATGCAACCCTCGGGTCGTGATCGGTTTTTAACATATCCTTTTAATATCTTCATGTACCGCTCAAACGGGTACATCCATCTCATGTAACATGGGCCACACAACTGTGTCTCTCTAACTAGATGAACTATTAAATGAATCATTATGTCAAAGAATGAAGGCGGAAAAAACATCTCAAGCTCACATAAAGTGACAGTAATTGATCTTTGCAGAGCTGGCAACTTTCCAGGGTCAATCACTCTACTACAAATCTCCTTAAAGAAGAAACAAAGTTTAGTTATGGCTAGACGCACTTTATTGGGCATAATGGATCGTATACCAATGGGTAGCAAATTCTCCATGAGAACATGACAATCATGAGACTTTAGAGACTTTAACTTGAGGTCTTTCATCGATACAAGGTTCGTAACGTTTGAAGAGTACCCCTCTGGAACTTTAACTCCATGAAGAAACTTACAAAAGACAGTCTTCTCCTTTCTAGATAGAGTATGAGCTGCCGGAGGTAGATATGTACGTGTACCCTTCTTTATCGGACCCAATTCTGGTCTCAACCCCATACGAACCAAATCCAACCTTGTGTTGATGGTATCTTTAGTCTTCCCTGGCATATTGAGTAAGGTACCAATGACACTTTCGAATACATTTTTTTCAACATGCATCACATCAATGAAATGTCTTACGTGTAATGACTTCCAGTATGGCAACTCAAAGAAAATTGATTTTTTCTTCCACCCTCGTTTGGCAAGCTTTCCTGCAAAACGCTTCCCAAACTTAATGTCCAAATCTTTCACCTTTTCAAATAGTTGTTCACCGGTCAAAGGCGGAGGAGCTTTACGAGTTTCTGAATTCCCATTGAATGCCTTTCTCCACACTCGATAGTGATGAGTTGGAGGCAAAAATCTTCGATGGCCAAGATATATATTCTTCTTACCATGTTCCAACCACATCCAATCTGTATTAGCTTCACATATAGGACATGCACACTGACCTTTGTTACTATACCCAGATAGATTGCCGTATGCTGGAAAGTCATTAATGGTGCCAAAAATCATAGCCTTCAGAATGGAACTTTATTCTCTGAACCCATCATACACCTCTACCCCAATCTCCCATTTGCTTCAAGTCTTCTATTAAAGGAGCCAAGTATACGTCAATATCATTTCCTAGTTGTTTGGGGCCAGAAATTAACAAAGACAACATCATATACTTGCGTTTCATGCAAAGCCATGGAGGTAAGTTATAAATCGCCAAAATCACAAGCCATGTACTGTGGGAGCTACTCTGGATATCGTGCGGGTTAAATCCATCGGCAAACAATGCAAGGCGTAGGTTTCTTGGGTCATGCCCAAAATCGGGATAATCAATATCAATCTTTTTCCACTACGGAGAATCCGCCGGGTGTCGTAGCATACCATCTTTAATCCTTTCATCATCATGCCAAGTCAACTGTTTTGCGTCTTCCGAACTACGGTACATACGCCTAAATCGAGGAATTATGGGAAAATACCACAATACCTTTTCTGGAGCAGATTCTTTCTTCTTATATCGCGATGCATTACATTTAGGGCACGACTTTAACAATGCATGTTCATTCCGAAATAAAATGTAATCATTCGGACAAGCATGTATCTTCTCATAGTTCAAACCAATGGTGCCTAACATTTGTTTTGCATCATACGTCCGAGAAGGGAGCACATTGTCTTCCGGCAACATATCTTTCAATAGTGCGAGTAATTCCGTAAAGCTCTTATCTGTCCACCCGTGGCAAGTTTTCAAGTTATACAGCTTTATCACAGCCAATAACTTTGTGAATTCAGTACAGCCCGCATACAACGGTGTCTCCGCATCGGTTATCAACTTCTCAAACATTTGAGGACAATCATTAAGATCGTCTTCAACCGCCTTTGCCATCTCTTCAAATTGGTCGCCATCAATTGTATGTGTTTCGGGATAATCAACCGGATCACATCTCTGAGTACTATTATCCATATTTTAAGGTTCACTTCTTTCCTCACCATGCATTGTCCAACAAATATAACTTTGATCTATTCCATTGACCTTTAAATGTCTTTCCAACTCAAGTGCAGTAACTCGATTGGCGTAACAACATCTTAAACAAGGACACTTGAACTTACTAGAGAAGTTCCTAAACGTCGAACAGCAAAGTTCACAAAATATTCCACTCCATCGACATATTCTTTCGACAGACGATTGGCAGACCTCCACTTTCTATCCATATTAGACCCAAATTTACTATAAATTCCTGATAAGAGAACTTAAACATATTAAACATGAAAAACACACAAGGTACAACTTTTTGAAACTAAGACATCGGACTTTGTTCTTTTATAATTTAACTTAAACACTTTGTTATATAACAAATACAAGAGAACAACAAAATACCTGAACAAGTAGAAGCGGCAATGAACTCGAACGAACGCGAAACAGATGTGAACTCGATCGAACCATAACGAAAACCAGATGTGAACTAGAACCAGAATGATCTCCAGCGTACGCGAACCAAATACGAACTCGAAGCTCCGACAACTCAAACAACAACGAAACCAGAACTACAACGCGTGAGGAGTTACCAGAACAACTACTCAAACCTGAAGAACAACGCGAACACAACACCAAAACAGTTTAAGTACTAATGTAATATAGGAAGATGCATACACGATTGGCAGTACAAATAAACCCTTCCTATTTAAACAACAATTCAAAACATAAGAAAATGAGTGGTCCTTACAATGCTTAATTAGCTTAAGGATAACCTGTTCAACCAAAAGACACCAGAATGGTGTGATATTATATTCACCATACAAAAACTAGTTGATCTTTTCCTTGCAATTTGGGGACTTGCCTTAAATACTATACAAACTTACTTGAAATGGCCCAATATTTACTAGTAAAGAGGTACACATACAGATATACATACAAAATGACACCTGCTTAAGTCTTGTAATTTCCAAAATGGAACATGATGAAAACAAGAGTCCATAAACAAGTGAAGTTAGAAAGCAACAAGAGAATACCTGGAGATTGAAAACAAACATTCCTAACCTATTTGTTCATTGCTCAAAGGGGAATTGCATTTTGTTTATTGAAGATTTATTTTAGATATAAGTACAAAAACATTTAATGATATGGTCTAACTATGAAAGCTTGATAGGAGGTTGCTACAAGCATCAAGCATGCAATATGGCTATAGTGTTAGATATAGAAACCTGATTGAGCAGATTACTTATTTGATTTCCTCCTTTCTGCAAAATTTCAAGACAAATTAAATCCCTTCTATTCTAACTTAAGCTGCCAGTGATGAATTGAAGATACTGGGAAACCAGTAAGTTCTTAGCTCAAAAAACTAAAGAATTTTTCAAGAAACTCGCTGCAACATGAATTTTCTAGGTGGCAAGGGAATGAACAAACTGAATGTGAAAAGTAATTTATGCAAACCATCCAATCTAACTTCAAAATTTACCATCAACTTTGTTTCTGAGAGAGAAACTCTGTCAGCAAAGCCACATACAGGGACTGACTTGTGTTACTTTCTTGTCAAATGTACAAGAAATTAATTAATTAAAGCACGCCAATTTAGGTAAAGAAAATGCATTAGTAGAAAGCCATATATAATAATCAAAGGAAAACACTACACATAAGATAGCTCATAAATTGCCATTCAGCTGCTAATTACAATTTACAATACTCTCTTGGTACACGCCTCAAAGAGTAACCAAAACAAACCACAAACTTCACTACACCTAAAACTACTGAATAAAGTATTAGTTGGCGTATAGTATAAATAAAAACATACAGAGGGTGCAGAGTAATAAAGAAACAAAAAATGGATGCATTGCAAAGTTGCAAATTTCCATATAATTCATTGTACAAATGATCTGCCACAAACAAAGAACAAGTGTACAGGGGAGGATATACTAATCACCAAAATAAAAGAATTTGGAATCTTCTCCCACAAGAATTCCATTACACGTTGAGCAAAGGAATAAGGCACTGATAGTAGTGATTGGTTACCAATAGGCAGTTCAATAATATATTGATAAACCAAATTAGTCATAATAGCACATGAAGACAAAACCTTGTTATTCAAAGTCTCAGACTATCCAAAGAGAAAGAAAACATTAGGCCATATAAAAAACCCATAATTAGCAGTACTATACAGTATACACAACCTTATCATAAAAAAAGTTCAAAAATTATATTCAAAACTACCCAGCAAGTCTGATTGTCAAAAGAAAAAGACCAATATGCCAAAACTACCAAGCAAGTCTTGGTACACGTCAGGCTAGATAAAGACCAATATGCCAAAACTGAGATATGCCATATCATATCTTATACACTTTATTTTAAGAGGTAGTATATGAATTTTGTTTTGTATAGCCACTTAACACAAATAAATCTCCAGCTACTTTCACGTGTTTCCACATGTCCACCTTTTCAGCAAACACCTGATAATTTTCTCAATAAAAGCATTCAAAATCATCTTTCTCTTCCATTCCCTTCCCTTCACTTCCAAACATAATTTCAACCACTCCACTAGACCATGAACTCAAAATACTCAATCATTTCTGTTCAAAAATTCAGTCAACGCCACTAACAAAGAACAAGTACAGTCAACATTAACAAAATCCAACAAAAAAAAATGATTTACCTAACGTCGATACCAATAAGCTTTGGAGCTAAAAACTCATTAATATTCCTCACAGCATTAAGAACAACAGTAACATAAAGAAACTGATTACTACCATTACTCTCTAACACTATCCTAACCTAACCTGAGCAATAAAAAATGAAATATCATAAATTTCCAAAATGCAAAACAAACCTTAAAGAGGAACGTGGGGGATAATGAGGGAGGGAGCTGATCTTGAAGGAAAATCGTTGATTTGATTTGTGGGTGAGCCCTAACATCGTTTTTGGGAGTAGAAAACAAACAAGAGATTTTCTAGAATGAGGGAGAGTGAGATTCTGGGAGAGTGAGATTCTTGACTTTGGAAGAGAAAACAAACAAGAGATTTGAGGGTTTAGGGTTTCTTTCTCATTTTTGAGAGAGCTTGAGAAAGGGAAAGAGGCGCTAGTGTGGGAAGCAACGGTAAAAAAAAATAAATAAAAGAAAACTAGGCATTGGGGGCACTACTGTGGAAAGCGCCCCTAAAGGTGGCTCCGTGTTTTAGGAATTGGGGGCATTCGTGTGTAAAGCGCCCCTGATTGTGGTTCCGTTTTCACCTTCAGGAGCGCTTTTTAAAAAGCGCCCCTAATGGCCATCGGTGTTTTTGAGCATTAGGGGCGCTTTTTAAAAAGCGCCTTTGAAGGCCATCCGTATCTTGACAATAAGGGGCGCTTTTTATAAAAACGCCTCTGAAGGCCCTCCGTGTTTTGGAATAAGGGGCGCTTTATAACAAAGCGCCCCTAAAGGGTGCGTCCTTTTTTAAAAATTCTGTTGTAGTGCATGGAGATACTATTAAGGAAGGAAATAAATCATCTAATCATCATAACCGATAATGGCACCCAGTTCGCGTCAGAAATAGTGGCCTCCTACTGTGAAACATGGAGGATCCAACAAGTGTTCACCTCGGTGGAACATCCTCAGACGAACGGTCAGACTGAGTCGGCAAACAATGTGGTACTGAATGGTTTGAAGAAGCAGTTGGATGAGTCCAACGACAATTGGGCCGAAGAACCACCTTCGAAGATCTGGTCCTACCCCACCACTTTACAGTCGGCAACTGGAGAAACCTCGTTCAAGCTCACATACAGGAGCGACGCCATGATCCCTGTGGAAATCCTAGAGCCAAGCCAAAGGAGGTTATTGACCGAAAAAGGAGCCAACGAAGAACAACTTCGATCCGACCTTGATCTACTCGACAAGGTCTGCGCGGTGGCAAAAATAAGGGAGGAAGTCACCAAACAGCAAGCAACCAGGAAATACAACACTAAGGTGAGGCCTCGGGAATTCAGACCAGGCGACCTCGTACTCAAGCAAACAGTGAAGACAGGAGCAGCGGGAAAACTATCCCCAAACTGGGACAGCCCATTCCGGGTTAAAGACGTGATAGGCAAAGGAGCATACAAGTTAGAAAAACTGGATGGTGGGAACATCCTCAGATCATGGAATGCCACAAACTTCCGTTCTACTACAGTTAGAAATAATAATGTACTCCTTTTTTGTAACGCCCAAACAGGGACACCAAAACTCTGTACGACCAAATTAGCAATGAAATGATCATTTACACAAAAATTAGAATGCGCCCAACAATCCCAGACGAAAGTCCCGAAGCGGTAAAAACTAAGCAACATCTCGATGTTACTTTTGGGCAAAAAATTCAAGTCCTGACAGGCAATAGGCGGGACTGACGAGCCTCTGCCCCACCCTTGGGCGAACGTCACGGAAAATAAGCAAAACAGACGCAATTACCGCACCGTGAGGAATCTTCTTAGATAAAAAAGGCAAAACCGGGCGAGGCGCTTCAACACGACCGAAAGGTCGAAATTGCTCTAAGAAGGAAAATGTAAAGACCCGATAGGTGAAGACTGGGTAAAACCGAAGTTCACCGTCGGGCACCAAACGCGAGGCGCACGCGCCAGCAAAAACTAAAAATTCCTAATGGGGCCGCCCTCCACTGGATGCACGGGCTTTCTAATCTCAAAAACTCTAAGAAGCGGCACTGAAGCTGGATACCTTGATATCTCGAGCGTCAAAAACACAAAAGAAAAAACAAAGTTCCGGTCGGGCAAGATACCAGACAAAAACGAAACTGGACAATATTACATTAATAACAAAGCAAGAATTACACCCGATTTCAGAGGGAGAAGAATACAAAATTACATGTGCTGCAAACTAACCAAAAAAAAAACTTGTTCCCTTTTATTCTCTCTTCCTTTTTGCAGGGCACGCAGGGCGGAGAAGTTGGCAACGAGCAGGAGGAATAGAAGAAGACTGGGCCCAGGAGCTGCCCTAAGACAAATGGTCTCTCCATTGGGAACACTAGACCCACGGGAGAACATTTGAAGAAGACTCTTCCCCCAGTAGTCGCCCAAAGTCATTTTTACCGGAGAAGATCATTCGAGTTCTCTGAACATTCCTGAACCTGGGCGTTACGCGAACGGAAGCTCACCAACATGGATGTGCCATCAAAAACCCAGGAACTGAAGGGCTCCAACTGCCCCCGAAACATGGCGAGGCCTCCACCAAGGCGACCACAAGAAGAAAAGGCGGAGGCTCCAACCAAACAGAGAAGAAAAAGCAAGGGAAGTAAGGAGACAATTAGCGAGAAATATTCGACCCTATATATAGCAGAAACCCAGGGACAGTTACCAAAGATGAATTTATGAAGGCACCAAAAACGATAAGTCAAATGAAGAAACCAATGCATTGAACGGTCAAAGGTCAAACGGTCAACACATCAAATCAGCACCAGGCCCAATCAATGACCCTAAATCAACAAAGATCGAGGAACACTGTTCACCGGCCGAGAAGACAAGTACAAGGAACCATCACATTTAAACCGAAGGGCTAGGCGCCAGAAGCTGATGGGCTATAACCAACGCCGAGCTCCACTTGTTTGAATGACTCCGCACTACGCGCTCACTGCTCAAAGGGCTCTGTTCCGACCAGAATAGACCGGCCTAACATCCGCTTGGCTCTTGATGGACTCTGCCTAGAGAGGGACCGATCGACCCCTAAAGTCACGCCGCCTCCTCCCCAGAAAAGGAATAAAGCATAATAATAGGAAAGTATCTCTGATTTCCCTCCCCTTGTCTGTAACGATCAACTCGGCCATTAATCTGTAATAATTAGCATTTATGTACCTTGTATTATAAATATAGCCCTAGGAGGCCAATAAAATGATCTAGATTTTATTCTCTCAATACAATTTTCAAACACACACACAGAAAAGCGTTCGGCCCTTTCTCACCTAGAGAAACCGGCCGTAACACTGTCCCAGAAAAACTAAGTAGGTACATGAAAGTCATGAAAATAAAGAGATCTCAATAAATTATGTCACTAATGGAATACAATGGAACCGACATGAAGTCAACGTTGATGACGCTTTTTCATATCATATAGCGCTAAATGTGATAAATGATTGTGAGGATCATGAACCAAAATCTATTGAAGATTGTAGACATAGTGAGAATTGGCCAAAATGGTAAGATGCAATTGATGCAGAATTAAACTCGCTTTACAAGCGAAAAGTTTTTGGACCTGTAGTCCGAACACCTGAAGGTGTGAAACCAGTTGGATACAAATGGGTCATTGTCCGAAAACGAAATGAGACTAGTAAAATTGCAAGATACAAAGCTCTACTTGTTGCTCAAGGGTTTTCACAAAGACATGGAATTGATTTTGATGAAACATATTCACCTGTAGTGGATGCAAGTACTTTTCGGTACTTAATCAGTCTTGTAGCACATGAAGGGCTTAATTTGCACATGATGGATGTTGTCACAGCCTATTTATATGGCTCACTTGATAGTGACATTTACATGAAGCTCCTTAAAGGATTTAACTTACCTGAGGCACATAGCCCTGGATCTCGAGAGGACTACTCCATCAAATTGAATAAGTCTCTCTACGGGCTAAAACAATCTGGACGCATGCGGTATAATCGCCTCAATGAATATTTGCTAAAGAAGGGATATACAAATAATCCTATTTGTCCATGTATTTTTCTAAAAAGATCTGGAAAAGAATTTGCTATAATTGTTGTCTATGTTGATGACATAAATATTATTAGGACTCCTGAACAGCTTCCAAAAGCAATAGATTACTTAAAGAAAGAATTTGAGATGAAGGATTTGGGAAAGACAAAGTTTTGTTTAGGACTACAAATTGATCATTGAAAAAATGGAATTTTTGTGCATCAAGAAGCTTATATAGCAAAAGTATTAAAACGTTTCTACATGGACAAATCTCACTCGTTGTCTACTCCAATGGTTGTTCGATCACTAGATATGGAGAAAGATCCATTTAGACCTCGACAAAGAGGGTGAAGAACCACTTGGTCCTGAAGTACCATATCTCAGTGCAATTGGAGCACTAATGTACCTTGCTAATTATATGTGTCCTGGTATATCATTTTTTGTTAACCTATTAGCAAGATATAGTTCTTCACCCACACGAAGGCATTGGAACGGAGTCAAGCATATACTTCGTTACCTTAGGGGTACAATGAACATGGGGTTGATTTATTCCAAAGTAGCCAAATTAGAATTAACAGGTTATGCAGATGCAGGTTATTTGTGAGATCCTCATAATGGTAGATCACAAACAGATTACTTGTTTACTTGTGGTGGTACAGCAATTTCATGGAGATCTGTGAAGCAGACCATAGTGGCAACTTCATCAAATCATGCCGAACTTTTAGCACTACATGAAGCAAGTCGATAATGCATTTGGTGAAGATCTCTAATTCAACACATACAAGAGACTTGTTGTTTGTCTTCCGGGAAAATAAATGCAACAACCATCTATGAAGATAATACTACATGCATTGCTCAATTGAAAGAGGGTTACATTAAAGAAGATCGAACAAAGCATATTTCTCCAAAATTCTTCTTCACTCATGATCTTCAAAAGAATGGTGATATAAACATTCAACAAATTCGTTCATGTGATAATCTTGCAGACCTTTTCACAAAGTCCCTCCCAAGCAGAACTTTTGAACAACTTATACAAAAGATTGGCCTTTGGCGTCTTAAAGATGATTGTCTGGCTGAGGGGGAGAAATAAATACATTTTGTAATTCCCACAAAAGGACATTGTACTCTTTTTCCTTCACTAGATTTTTTCCCACTGGGTTTTTTCAAGTAAGGTTTTAATGAGGCATATCCTCGGTGGACATCCAAGGGGGTGTGTTAAGAAAAATATCGATGTCCAGTCCTCTTCCACTTCTTCTTCTAATTACTCCCTTTGTAATGTGTTGTTAGTGGCTATTCATAGGATGATCTTTCATTTCCCTTCTTCCCTATAAATAGGGCTATCTCCTATGTGCAGATACACTTGAAGAGAAATACAAATAATTACATATTCTCTCCTCTCATTCTCTTATTCCTCTTTTGATATAGTCTTGCTTATGGTATAATAGTCTTGCTTATTTTATAACATATATAATAAATAAATAATTGGTACAAAATATAACCAATTTTAAATCATGACTTGACTATACTTGACTATCATACAAGTTAGTTATCTCCTAAAAAATTATTTGCTTAAGAAACTATGCAAGAAAGTTTGGATACAATAAAAGGTTCTAATATTTTTTATTTATTTTTATATAATTTCAACTATTTATTTAAATTATTTAAATAGTATTTTTAATGGAGTTGTATTTTTAGTTCGCATGACTTTGTTGCTAACATGATGCCAACAAGTTTTTTTCCATTAAAATCAAGAAAATAGAGTTCAAATTATATTGAATTGGATAGTAGGAATTGGTTTATTTTAATGTTTCATAGGCTTTGCGTCAAAGTTCGGTTTAGGTCTCCATACCTGTCGATTGGTCCTGCTCTACTCTGACTTGCCTCAATTCGATCGATATAAGACAGGATTGAGTACCCCTTGTACTCATTTGACTAAAATCATTTTGCTTATAAAAAAGGCATTAACTTTAATTATAAGCTCTTTTTTAACTCTAACTTAAAATAGCCTTAAAAGTTAAAAGTAATTATTTAAACCAAACGCTACCTAGTATATTTTTTTAAGCAAAAGAAAGAGATATGGAGCCTCGTTAAAACCTTCTGATGCAAAACCCTCATTAGGGAAAAAGCAACAGGAAGGAAAGAGTACTCCCCCTAAATTTTATTGATAAAAAAGAGAGAATATACAAGAAACATGGGGGAGGGGGGGGGTGGGCTAGACCAATACCCATGAGCATAAACAGCGTTGTAACTGAAAAGAAAAACAGACAATCCTAAAGACGTGTGTAGAAGCATCACTATAATGACTCCCACCCCAACCAGGTTGGCACAAAAGTCATTAACAATCATTTGTATCACACCAAGAATAGGAGGCAAAACGAGAACCCAATCCATCGAAGGAAGGAGGGAGTTAACAAAACCTGTAGCTAGGCAAGCCCAACCTATTCCTGAAAAAGTCATCAGCAATGAAGCTAGGGATGAGATTTCACCAAGTAAAGCCACCTGACTTTGTTCCATGACCTGCAACCTTATCTCCGCAAGCATTACCTTCTCTATAAATGTGTGTGCATACAAAATTCATCTGTCTAGTCAGGTACAAGCAATTATTCCATCTATTGCGAAGCTTCCAAGGAATTACATTGCAGTTCTTAAACGCAGAAACAACCAATTGAGAATAACATTCTAATCACAAGAACTTCCAACCTTTATCAAAAGATATCTCTATAGCCAACATAGCCCCAATAAGTACAGCATGCAGTGCATAACTGTTGCCTATGGAGGCTGAAAAGCACCCAAGGATAGCAGCACTACTGTCTTTGAAAATACCATCACACGCAGTCGGACCAGGGGACCCTTTAGCAGCACCATTTGTATTACACTTAATCATGTAAGGAGCAAGGGGGTCCAAATTACCTCTTTGATGGTCGAAGAGTTTCTGTAATTGCCAATGACATTAAAAGCTTTTATCATCATAAATTCAGCAACAGAGGATGACATTGTAGATTTAGAGGCATTTCCTTCTAAAGACACATTGGAAATAATTAAATTGATAGCAGTATGTAAGGGGATTACATGATTTTCAAATCTAGCATGATTCCTGCAATACCAGATAGCCCAAAAAATGTTTACAATCATAGCAGAGACAATGTCGCTCAATTGAGAGCTCCAACCATGACAAGTCAAAGTTAGAATGCTCTGAAAAGAAGAAGCGTCAATATGGAGGCTCAGGATTCCTCCGAGCCAATTCCAAATATGTTTGGCAAAAGAGCAGGCAAGAAAGAGGTGATGAGAAGTCTCTAAATCACTACTACGAAGGCTACAAATAGAAACAATAGTGTAACCTCTAATCCAAAGTTGTTCATCAGTTGGCATTTTATTATGAAGAGCCCTCCAAAGAATAAATGATTTTGAAGGCGGAATAAAATTCTTCCAAACTGTCTTGGTCCAGGGAACTATCTGCCCAGCAGGATTTTGAAAAGTAAAAGAATCCTTGAAAGTCCACTCTCCTAAATTAGAGCTGTCCCACATCAATTGATCCTCCACCAGAACAGTAGGAATAACAATTTCCTGAATTTCAGAATGAAGCTAGGGGAAGTTATTAATGAAATCCGCAGGGATAGACCAACCACCATTTACTATGAACTCACTAAGAGTAGCTTTAAGATCCCTGTGAAGAATAGAAGGTATACCAATGATATCCACAATAGGCCTAGAGAGCCAACAGTCAATCCAGAAATTTATTCTAACACCATTTCCAAGCTTCCAAGTTGAGTGCTCGAGAATCACAGAAATACAAGATTTAAATCCAAGCCAACTAGAAGAGGAGACATGATAGTTCACCGGCTTATTGTTTTTATAGACCCTAGCTTTCAAAAGCATAGCCCATTGTAAGTTGGAAGAGATGAAGTTCCACCCAAGCTTTAACATACCAGCCCTATTAATGGATATGATAGATCTTAGACCCAGACCACCTTCTTGAAAGGGTTTGCACACCTTATGCCAAGCAACAGTAACGATTTTCCTAATATTAACATCTCCGGACCACACAAAACTTCTAATCCAAATGTCAATAGTATTGAGGAGATTAGTAGGCCAAACATAAATGCGAAAGCTATAAACCAACATGCTTAGAATGACAGAATTTACAAGTTGAACTCGACCCATAATAGATAATAATGAGCCTTTCCAAGAAGATAACTTAGCCTTAATTCTATCCGCAATATGCAGCAAATGAATTCTCTGAGGCTTTCCTGTGAATAAAGGAACACCAAGATAATTAAAAGGGATAGATCCTTTAGAGAACCCAAGCAAAGCTGAGATGGCGTTGATACGGGAGGGGGATATGCTAGCAGTGAAAATTTTAGACTTCTCTTTACTAATAACCTGGCCAGAGACTTGCTCATAAGAGGAAAAGAGTTCCAGCAAACTAGAAATACTCTTCTTAGTAGCTCTACAAAAAATCATTATATCATCAGCATATAGCACATGACTTGGCATACGAAAGTCTCTCGGGCCTGCCATGAGCTGAAGCTTACCATCGTCCACAAGTTTGGAGATGCCACGACTAAGAACATCTTCAGCTAAGCAAAAGAGAAGAGGGGACAGGTGATCTCCTTGTCTAACTCCCCTCTTGCAACCAAAGAAGCCAACCGCAGAACCATTTACAGAAAGGAGAGCTTGGTTGAGTGAAGAATAATTGTATCCAAGAAAAAAAAATTCATTGAAGCCAAAAGCCGCTAGGACCTGAAGTAAAAATTTCCAGTCTATAGTATCAAAAGCCTTCTTGATGTCAATTTTCAAGGCTTTTTTCACAGATGCTGCGAATATTAAGAATCGTTGAAGCCAAATGCTACCTAGTATAGGTTAAGCCTCTGTTTGGTAAAAATTAGCGGGTAGCAAATAAGTTAGCGGATAAGCTAGTTGATAGAAAATAATGTATTTGGTAAAACTAGTGGTTTTCGGACCATTACTGGCTACCCACTTAGTATCTCATTGCTTTCAACTAAAAACTAATCTCCGCTTGTGCGCACTCGTCAACATTGAGTTTTTCCACTGCAGGAATCAAACCCAAGAGCACAGGGTCGACCCCTCGTGTCCCAGGGATTAAGCCGTTGGTCCGATTGTGTTAGCTAATAACATAATAGGATATTTAATGATGACAAAATATTTAATGAAGAAAGAGAAATAATTTAGGAAAACTAATAAGAGTAAAAATGTCAAAAAAAGTGAGATGCTATAAGCTATCCGCTAAAACACTACCCGCTAAAATGCTACCGCTAAAACGCTTCTTCAAATAGCGCTTCAAAAAACGCTAAAGGATATCCAAACAATTCTAAACGCTATGGCCATGGCCGTCACAAAAATTTATGAGGCTCTGTTCAAATTTTAAAAATTGAGCCGTTACTAGAGATTGAGTTAACTCTCCAAGTTTTTCTTTTCTTACTCTGCTAATATCCAGATTCATACTTTTTAATCTTAAAAGGCATAGTAGAAAGAAAAAACCGGATAATTTTGTTTTTCAGTAGTCGTAGCAACGAAGATGAGCAAGTAACTTTCACAACTGTCAACCAACCTACTACATTAGTAAAATAGACATGCAAATTCGCCCTATTTCTCTTTAGTACCAAAAGAAAAATCGTTTCAATTTAAAAAAAAGTCAATATTGTAAAAAGTGTGGGAGATGTTATTCAAGCCTAGGGTGCTGGATGAAATGTAAGCCCATTTTACCATCAAACCACCTAACGAATTTTTAATTAAGGCAAACAATATTTATATATCTTATCTTACTCTATGCATTTCTGGGCCATAAAATAGTTGGATTGGGCTGAGGTCATGTGTGGTAGCACAAGGTACACAGCCCAATAATCGGCCCTGACTATAGCTTATCAAATACCTGTACACGTCACCCTAGTCAAATAGCTAGTCTTATTTGCTATCCGCTTGCGCATGGGATGCTCCAAACCAAACAGAACCTAAAAAATCGATAAATTATTGATTTCACTTAATTCAAATAAATCTTTTGAACCAATATTATAAAGTTTTTTCGAACAACATCATATTGGTGAAATTAATATTATTGGTTCAATCCAAGCAACAATAAAGGACAGAAAAATAGTGTAGACAATCTAATGTTTCCGTACTAATGGACGGATAATAAAGTTTTCTTTAATGGACAATAAATAATAAGTTTTTTTTTGTTTTTTTATAAACCCAAGGAGTGTGGTTGAGCGGTTGGGGTTCATCCTCCCTTAACAAGTGTCGAGGGTTTGATCCAGCTGTCGCACCTTTCGAGGTGCCTCCAATCTATCGTCTAGCGATGAGATTAGTCACTGCGTTCGCCGATACCTTGGTCTTCGACCAAAAAAAATAAAGTTTTTTTGTACAAACAAAATCATTCGTATCTAGGAAAAATAATTCTTACATTATGTATAGGCAATCAATTTTTTTTCTTGTTATATTGTCAAAATAAAAATTTGTTACATTATAGGCAATCAAATATTTCCGTATCAATGAACAGCGTATCAATTTTTTTTCTTGTTATATTGTCAAAATAAAAATTTGTTACATTATAGACAATCTCACGTTTCGGTCACACATTTTGCCATTTTTTTGCTCTGATGCAAGGTCACGTCTTTACAGCGCTCCCACCTCCGATACCTCCCGGCCAGCCACCCGATGGAAACAGCGGTGGAAGGTCGGGAAAGACAGACATAGTCTCCTTTCGCGATAAGCTTATGGGTAATAAAAAAGCTACTCCTGTCAGAGAAAAGACGGACTTGTTACAACAAGGTTTGATAAAGATTGATCTAGAGAATGGAAATCGCCTTCTCCCTCATGTGCACATTGATGATGCTGTGTTCAAGGAACTCTGCAACCCATGGCAAGAAGCGTTGGTGGTAACACTCCTTGGCAAAATACTGGGTTACAAGACCATGAAGTACAAACTCGCACAAGCATGGAATCTGGCTGGAGATTTTGATCTCATGGACGTGGATAACGGTTACTTTATGGTGAAGTTCGACATGGCTGAAGATAGAGAAAATGTCATAGGAGGAGGTCCATGGATGATTTTCGATCACTACCTTGCAGTAGCGAAATGGAGCCCGGATTTCGTCTCCTCGTCGGCAAAAATCACCAAGACGATGGTTTGGGCGAGATTCCCTGGTATGAATTTGGTCTACTATGATGAAAGCGTTTTACTAGCTATGGCATCGGCTATTGGTAATCCAATCAAAGTTGATAAGCACACTCTGTCAGTTGAAAGAGGACGTTTCGCTAGAGTCTGTGTGGAGATTGACCTAAGTGAACCAGTTGTGGGAAAAATTTGTGTCCGCGGAACTTGGTATAAGGTGGCTTACGAGGGCCTTCACCTGATTTGCAGCAGGTGTGGTTGTTATGGCCATATTTCTCGCAACTGCTCGTTACCGGAAAAAAGTGTCAATGCATCGTCCAAGGCTCCCAACAATGGTGTTGGCGGCGGCTCCCAAAGTGCACCAACCCTAGAAGAATCTGCTTTGAATGGGGCGGTTAATGCTACCGGATTAGCGACGAAATCTAAGGAGCAAGGAATTAATTCAAATTCTACTATTATTGTTTCTGAGGAGGCCCCACATGGAGAATGGCTGGTGGTGTCTAATAGGAAAAAGAACAATAATAAAGGAGGTAAAAATAGTAAGGCAACTAATGGGCAGCAAAGCCAAAACGAGAATCACAACAAATTCTCTCACCTCCGTGTATCAAATCCCAAGTCACATGATTCCGTGGGACCAGCTGGCAAAGGAAAAGAGATTGTGCTTTTCCATGAAGGGTCCACCTCTCAACATGATGTCATGAGGTTGCACAAGAAAAGGCCACGCAGGGATGAGGGATTAAAGAAACCAATTCAAGGTAGTAGTACAACTTTTGGGTCAAGACAAATGGACCCACCAAACACAAGCAAGCCCTTTACCCCAAAACCCAACGTGGGGGATCAGAAGAGTCCACAGCCTATTCAAGCTGGACAAAACAATAGACGACCTAGTACTAAACAAGGAGTGGTCATTTATGAGATAGGAAATGGCGCTAAACCTATCGTTAGTATGAGAGATGTGGAAGGGGCTAGATATGATTTTCTTACTGAAGGAGAGGGTATGGAATTTAATCATGATGACTCTCGTTCCACTACAGGGGACCCCCAGGTTACTAAGAATGATGACAAAGTTATCGAGACTCAAGGTAAAAATAATATTCCAACGCACTCTGTGACCCACACAAGTGCAATGGAAATGACGTAGTCTCTACGTCTTGTTGGCCCTTTATTCCTTTGTTGTGTCTTATGGCTGAGTTTAATGATCTATCTATCCTCAGTTGGAATATAAGGGGTGCTTTGAATAGGGATGGGAAGCGTCAGACTCGTGTCCTTATTCGTCGTTATCGTCCTATGCTTGTTACTCTTTTAGAAACTCATTGCCAGTTTGGCAGAGTGGAGACTTTCTGGAGGAGTTTGGGTTATGATAAGTGTGCTATTTCCGAAGCTCAAGGGCAGGCTGGGGGTATTTGGATCCTCAAATCTGTTGACTGCTCCTATGATATTGACATTGTTAACATACATACTCAAGCAGTTACTGCATCTATTCATCATGAGGGAAAACATTGGTTCTTCTCCGCTATTTATGCTTGTCCCCATTATGTTGGCCGGCAGCTCCTATGGGATCACCTCTCCCTGCTCCGTGCTCACATAACTGATCCTTGGCTCCTCATAGGGGACTTTAATGAGATTATCTTACCATCTGAGGTCAGAGGGGGAGACTTCCCGGCTCGTGGTGCAGCAAGGTTCTCAGATATCATAGAAGAATGTCGCCTCATTGATTTGGGGGCCACAGGAAGCTCGTTTACTTGGTATAGAAATGAAGATGGTATCCTTAAAACTACTAAGCGCCTGGACAGAGCCCTAGGGGATAGCAATTGGAGAGTTATGTTCCCGGAAGCTTACGTTGAGAATCTTATGTACTATCAATCTGACCATAGACCCATCTTACTTCGAGGCCGAGGCACTATACCTGCCAAAACAGCTCGCCCTTTCCGCTTTCAGGCCGCCTGGCTCACGCATGACGAGTTTCCTATGGTTGTTAGGAATGCTTGGAGGGGAGGGAATGGGCCTATAACTACCAACCTGGAGCGTGTGAAGAATGATGCCTTGACTTTCAATGCAGATGTTTTTGGAAATATATTCAAGAGAAAAAAGAAGATTGAGTACCAGCTCAGTCAAGTGCAGAAGCAACTTGAGAAAGTCGACTCTATTCGCCTCAACATGCTAGAGATGGATCTGCAAAGAAGTTACCAAGAGGTTCTTAAGCAGGAGGAACTTTTTTGGTTCCAGAAATCCAGGGAGAAATGGGTTAAGTTTGGAGACAGAAATAATAAATTCTTCCACCTCCAAACTCTGGTCCGTCGGAAGCGTAATCGGATTCATGGGCTCCATTTAGATGACGGAACATGGTGCACTGATGAAGGTCAACTCCAACAAGCTGCCATCAACTTCTATAGGGACCTCTTTCGGCAAGATGATGAGGTGGACCCCCCTAGCCTCTGCATTGATCTTTTACCTAGGTTGAGCGCTCAAGGGGTCGCCTCTCTTGACGCACCAGTGATGAAAGAAGAAGTCAGAGATGCTATGTTCTCCATGCAATCCTTTAAGGCCCCTGGTCCTGATGGTTTCCAGCCTCTTTTCTACAAGCACTTTTGGAGCTTAGTTGGAGATGATGTTTGGCATTTTGTTAGGGATTCTTTTAGTAGGGGTTACATTGACGAGTCTGTGGCAGATACTCTTCTTGTCCTTATCCCAAAGGAAGCCAATCCCACCCGACTCAAGAACTTCCGACCCATCAGTTTATGCAATGTTATTTTTAAAGTGGTCACTAAGGTTTTGGTTAATAGGATACGCCCCTACCTTGATGACTTGATTGGTCCATTCCAAAGTAGCTTCATCCCTGGTAGAGGCACGACAGACAATGCTATCCTGGCTCAAGAAGTGGTCCATCACATGCACACCTCTCGCTCCAAAAAAGGTACCCTTGCTTTTAAGATTGACCTGGAGAAGGCGTATGATAGACTAGATTGGAATTTCTTGGAGTTAACCTTACAGGACTTTGGTTTTCCCCCATCTACAATCTCCTTGATTATGAGCTGTGTCAAAGCTTCCAACCTATCGATCCTGTGGAATGGAGCTAAGACGGACATGTTCAAGCCTTCAAGGGGCCTCCGACAAGGGGACCCCCTCTCTCCGTACCTGTTTGTTCTCTGCATGGAGAAGTTGGCGCTGAATATCCTGAGTAAAGTTAATGAGGGTCTCTGGCGGCCTATCCACGTCTCGAAAGGCGGCCCAGGTTTGTCACACCTCCTTTTTGCTGATGATGTCCTTCTCTTTTGCGAGGCTACTCCAAGTCAAAGTGAAGTGGTCATGGAAACCCTCAATGAGTTTTGTGTGGCCTCTGGTATGAAAGTTAATGTGCAAAAGTCTAAGGCTATGTGCTCTAGACGAGTCCCGGGAACGACAAAGAGATTAATAAAAGCGGCCTCCAATATTCGCTTTGTGGCTAACTTAGGGCATTATTTGGGATTCCCCCTCATCCAAGGGCGTCCTAGTAGAGATGCCTACAGCCACATCCTTGAGAAGATGCACTCAAGGTTAGCGTCTTGGAAAGGCAATCTTCTGAATAAAGCCGGGCGAGTTTGTTTAGCCAAGTCAGTTACAACAGCCATGCCTATTTACACGATGCAAGTTCACTACCTCCCTCAACAGCTCTGTGATCGTATTGATAGAGTCACTAAAAGCTTCATTTGGGGTGGTAATGGAGGTGATCGCAAATGGAACAGGGTTAAATGGGCCACTGTTACAATGCCTAAGAAGTTTGGGGGGCTGGCCATTCGGGAGGCAAGGCTATCTAATATTGCTCTTCTGGGCAAGCTAGTTTGGAGTCTGTTGCATGATACACACAAGTTGTGGGTGCAGGTTCTTTCACACAAATATCTAAAGAAGCACTCTATTTGGATCTCTAACAAGGGTGGGAATATCTCTTTGGTTTGGAGAAGCATTAGAAAGGCATTGGAGGTTCTTCTTCAAGGATTCCAATACCGTATTGGTGACGGCTCTTCGTCGTTCTGGTATGATGACTGGACCGGATTAGGAGCACTTTGTCACTTGGTTGATTTTGTCAACATCTCAGACACTCAATTACAGCTTAAGGACGTAGGGGTAGATGGTTCTTGGAACTGGAACTATTTGATGACTATGGTACCTCAGGCTCTCTCCTCCGTGGTGAATCAGTTTCCACCTCCCCGGTCCTTTAATCCCATGGTTCCGGATAATTGGATTTGGAGTCCCTCAGATACAGGTGTCTATACTTGCTCATCGGCCTACACTTGGCTCTTAGCAAAGCACAGGACTTGGAACACTCAGGAAAACTGGGATTGGATTTGGAAGCTCAAGGTTCCTGCCAAAGTTCAACACTTCATGTGGTTATGTCTACATGGAGCCATTGCAACCAATGCTTTTCGTCACAAGTGTAAGTTAGCGGCTTCCCCTATGTGTCAGCGTTGTGATAATCATGTTGAAGACATTCTTCACTGTCTGCGTGACTGCGCCCCTTCTAGAGACGTTTGGAAGCTCCTGCACTTCCAAGACCCACACTTCTTCAACTACACATCTGATAAAGTTTGGTTGGAGAGAACGGGGAAAGACAAGTCAGGCTCTTGGTTTGCTTTGTCAATTTGGTGGATTTGGCGCATGAGGAACAACCATATTCTTGGTGATACGGGTTTGAAAGCTAGAGATGTGCCTAGGCTTATTGAGGGAATGAGTAATGATATGCTCACTATGGAGCCCAAGCATATTGATATCTATCCCAATCGGGCCTCAGTGGTGTGGCAAGCCCCATTGCCAGGTACTATAAAGCTGAATGTTGATGGGAGTTGTGGCTCGAATAGCGTTATTGGTTCGGGTGGTCTTCTCCGCGATAGTCATGGGCATTGGGTGGAGGGTTTCTCCTCGAATGATGGTCATGGGGATGCTCTTTTGGCTGAGCTGTTTGGAGTTTATCATGGTTTGGCTTTGACCATCAACAACTCGGTATCTAGTGTAATTTGCGAGTCAGACTCTGAAGATGTCATCAATATCTTGAAGCAACGCAACAAGCACAAGTTTCATAAGTATGCCCCCCTTCTAGGAAGAATAACTACTCTCATGGACGCCATCCCCAAGTGCGACTTTTTCCATGTTTTGAGGGAAGGCAATGGTAGTGCAGATTTTTTGGTGAAGCATGGTCGCTTGTCTAGGCTTGGCCTAACGGTCTGGTCAGCTCCCCCTGATGATCTGAAGGATCTGCTGTTTAGTGAGGCCCCTGGCTAGCTCTACTTGGGCGCTCTTTTCTCTTTTTTTCTTTTCCTTTATATACTCAACCAAAAAAAAAAGATTATGTTTTCTTAATAGTAATGGAATAAATGGACAATTTGAATTAGTTGCAACGTTAGAAATAAATTTTCGAAAATCAAGGTAGATGGAATTTATTTTATTAATATTATTATAATTTGCAATCGTCAATTGATTTTGTTTCCTAATTTATTTTCTTAATGTCATAAAGATTTTCTTTATATAATAGCGAATGTCTTCAACTTCTACCATTGCTTTGTTTTTTACCAAAACTTCTGCCATTGCTAAACTGTAAGAATAATTTTTTGTTGAATCATGCAACACAGTATCAGGTCAAGTGATCAACGTCCATTGTTTAAGGTAAAACAGCTTATTGAGAAATTGCTATCTTTGACAATATAACTTTTAGTAACGTTTCAAAAAATGCTAAACACTACCCCAAAAACGTTAAATGTCAGTGGTTACCAAACCTCAGGACCGTCTCAAACACTAACCATTTGAGCAACCTTCCTCACACTCGCACCTTCCAACACTAACCATTTGAGCAACCACGTTTTGTTGTAACTGAGGCGTACTATAGAATATATACCCTTTTTTTTCTTTTATTTCTAGCAAAACTTATTACCTACTAATTATATTTATTTATATGTATTTTAATACTTATATATTACACATTTATATATCATATTTATTTGACATCTAATATTTTGTATCACTTTCCTTAGATTTTAGATTCTATATATTTATTAACTAGAATGTTATTAAATATGAGTAATTTTATTGATTTTCAAATTTGTTTTTAATTCAAAATTATATTAAATTTAAAAATATTGACTTATAATATCCTACATTTTTCTAATTCTCATATTAATTTAATACTAAATTTATTGATGTCGGGCCATGCGAGTCATTTAGTGACCCATCGGTTCGACCATTGACCCAATGACCCAGTGACCTGCTCGGATCGATCACCGGGTCGGTTTTAATAACATGGATTGGAGCTGACCATTTCAAAAAAACAAAAACAAGTAATGAATACAATGCTAATTTTGTGGATCCATTAATGAATACAATGCTAATTTTGTGGATCCAATTTCTCTCTCGACAATCTCTCTTCATGTCTCATTCGCACATTCCTCTTCCTTCTTTTTCTCTCATTTTCTATCACAAAATTTCAATCTTTTTTTGATGAACTAGAAAAGTTTATCCTTCATCTCTTCTTTCATCTTGATCAACTAAAAACGCCAAGCAACGAAAGAAGAAAATCAGAAGAAACAGAGTACTGCATTTCTCTCTCTCCATGGACCATCGCTCCTTCTATCTTCCTTCGTTAGGGTCGTTTTTCCCTAAATTTCTGAAGAATTTCCTTCGTTAGCATCATAACAATGTTGGCCACGATATTGTGTGAAGGATGAAGAACGATATTCGCCACTTCCACCGCCACAAGACGCCGACGTTCTAAACCACCACAACTTCTTCAGCACCTTACCGTGATTTGTTTTTGATTCTGTTTCTTCTGTTGTAAAGTTTGTCTTTTTATCATGTCAAACTAAATGGGTTTTCTTTGCTTTTGCTTGGTAATATTTTTATTCTTTCAAATTTTCTTCAATCATGTTCAAATGGTTTTTTTCCCCTTCGGCTTCTGTGATCATAAAGCTTTAGAGGAATTTTGGCAGTACAGTATCTTTATGGCTAAAAAGATTTAGCTTTTGAAATCATAACATTGTTTTGGAGTACTTCTTAAGTTTATCAATTTTGCAATCATCTCATTTCAATAAATAGATTGAAGACTGTGCCTACAATATAGTCAACCTCCATAGTGAGAAATTAAGGATATAGTTGTTCTTATATTTGTATTGTATACAGGTATACTCCCCAATATATATAATCAGACCCAGAATAGCAGATGTAGAAAATAGCGAGATATTGCTATAATAGTAACAAAAATGTGTTGAAGCAGCGATGAAGGTACACCTATGGTTGTCCGATTACGGAAGTGTTATTGTCACCCTTATAACAATGTGGTTTTTTTTCCTGTTTTGATCACTGTTGTAGCTTTGAAAATCCTTTCGGCCGGAACCACTATCGAAAGAAGATGGAGACTATCAGAAGCACAAGAGCAACAAGGTAGCCGGGTTGTTACAACATAGGTGCTGAACCTGTTTTTGGTTCATTCCGTAAGTATTCTTATAACTGCATATTAGTTTTCCCCATTCTTTTCAACTTTAAACTTTTTATTCCGTTTACCAATATTCTGTCTTTTGCATTGCACTTTCATTTTAGTACATGTTGGGTTTGCAAAATATAAAACTCGAATTCAATTTTATGTTTCATTTGTGCTCACATGGCATTCAACTTACTTTAAGTAGTAATTTTGGGTTCGTGTAAGTAACTACTAAGCAATGATGGATATGATATGGATAGAGTGAATTCAATTATTCAAATTCAAATATTAAAATTATCATAAATAGTAGTGCAATTAGGATATTGTGAAGCTGTGTGTCATATATAAATTTATCTCAGGTTATTGTGAAGTTGTGTGTCATATATATGATATTGAATTTGCAACTTTTGTTCTGTTTAATCACGATGCAGTGAGCCTGATTGAAAAGTCTTGCTCAGAGCTTCTTGAATTCTCGGAGGAGCTTTTAGTGTTTTAAATAGGGATACTACTGAATATCCAACAATATCTAATACTTATTTATTGAATAATGTTGAATATAAATCCTATAGGTTTTCCTAGGAACATATCTGACCTCATTGGTAGGTTCTCTTCAAAGTTCATGTGAGGGATTCATCGAGAATATATTTGAGAAAACATTTCATGTTTGAGGGATTATGATTGATTAGGACTTGCTTAAAAAATTCAAAGATAAATCAAATTTTGTTAAGGTGAAGCGTAAATCTTAATTTTCAATAGCGTTCATAGTTTTAAGCTAAGACTTTCCAACAAACCATAATCCATAACATTACTTACACTGTTAGAGACAATGTCTCGATCGTCAATGCAAGAGGGTTTCGTCGATACAATTTCACAGCTTTCACCAAGAGAGAAACCCTAAGATAAAATAAAATTTGAACTAATGGTTCTTTCTTCGCACAGTCACTATATCCCACTAAATTTGGGACTTCTCTCAAACCCTATCGCGTGATGTGAAAAGCGGTGTTGCTCTGTATTCCTTTTGTTTGCTTTCAAACTTTTTTTTAATCATCACTCTCAATCTTATTCCTAATAGTGAGTAATACTAATTAGATTGCAATAGATCGTTCCATATTTAGTTTTTTTTACAAAATTAGATTAGTCGCTGGCAAAGTCGTTGGATACTAACAATATGATAAAAAAACCTAATCTAATGCATCATTATGCTTTTATTGATTATTAAGTAAAATATTTACCATTCTCCAACTAATATTGTATATCGCACGTATGATACAAAATTCTAATTTAATGCATCATTATGTTTTTATTAATTATTAAGTAAAATATTTACCATTCTCCAACTATTAATTATTTTTGTCAAAAAAAACTATTAATTATTCAGTCATAGATGTTACAATAGAATGAATATATAAGGTTTAATTAAAAAATATATAATGTTCATATTAAAATAAAATATCATAAATTATTGTCAATTCTAGAAAATTTTTATACCTCATTAATTATGGAGCTTTATAGGCAAATAAGATATGGGGAATAAGTCCCTTTTAAAAAAGAAGATATGGGGAATAAGGAATACTAATATTGATATTCTAATTTCTTTTTGTATCTTGCTTTCAAACTTATAACATCAAATATTTTAGGTTTAATTACATTTTTGGTCCCCCGATAATAGTTAATTCACGATTTTGGTCCCCCAGCCGAAATTGGTCAAACTAATTGTTGAAGTGGTACTAAGTTAAATGACGTGGCATCCCATGTTTGAGTGCCACATGAAATTTTTAATTAAAATATAATATTTTAATATAACAATTTGTTTTTTAAATAAGTAATAATAAACATCCCAATATCTGGTAATAATTAATCTACTTTTTTCCAACTTACTGACTCTCTTTCTCTGTGATGAAGGTTCGGAGATAGCAAAGCTTGGGGTTACTCAAGGTGGAAGTTTGATGAATATCATGAGGAAGATCTTAGAGTGACCAAAGGATCTTTGTTATGTATACTTATGGATGGATGTATTATTTCATCCTTCCCTCAGTCTCACACTCAACTAAACGAGTGCATTCTATCTGTACGTGGGAATCTCGACGGGGACTGCCCACAGTGGAGCGTGAATGAGGAATTTTTCCATGTGGAGACGGGGACGAGAGAGATAATTCCCCCACTGTCAACTCTGGGATGAGGATGGGGATGGGGACCATTCCGTTGTCCGAGTACATTATTATGTGTTTTTTATTTAAAAATATTAATAATAAATAAAAATGTGCTAACTGCTATCTTTTATTCTTAATTTTATTTTTTGAATATCAATAAATAAAAGGAGGACTAAATTTTATATTAAAATATTAAACTATGATTTTTTAGTTTAACTATAACATTTTTTAGTATACAATCTAATCTAATAAACGTGTCCTACTAAAATTTGTCATGGTGGGTTTATTTTCTAAGGTGTCCAAAGTAGTCAATTTTTTTGACATAATATACGTAAACATTCAATTGGCTCTTTTTTAATCTCCAAACAACAATTTCAAAATTTAAGTTAAAAGGAAATGTATACCCGGGCTGGCACGGGTGATACATACTAGTTAAAGTTATGGGTGACTTTTAAAGTTGTTAAAATAAAGTCAAATTATTTTGGTTAAATTATAGTTTTAATCCTCCTATTTTTCAAAATTCGGACATTTGATCTCCCTATTTTAAAACTCAATATTTAGTCCCACTATTTTAAAAATTCAGGCATTTAATACAAAAGAGGGGTTTTTCAATTTTTTTGTTGAGTTGGAATTCTGCCAAACAAAAAATGCTGACGTGACTCTCATTAAATGACGTTGCAGTTGACATAGGCACCACATATGACTGCCACGTCATTATTTATTTAATAAAAAATGAAAATTAAATACATAGAGTGAATATATATACATTAAATCCATAATGATTTGTGAAATGAAGATGATTTAACCCCTTCTACTAAACTCAAACCCCTTATACGTGACGATTCAAATTTTGTTTGAAGAAGTTAAACATTTTGGTAAAATAATAAATATTATTTAAAAAATTACTATTTATTTAATGGGATAAATAGTAATAAATTTCAATTAACGATAATATTTTAATAAGGGAATTACAAAAAAAAAAGGTTGGCTATTTGGTGTTGCTTATAATATCCAGTATCAAGTTGGATGAAATGGCTGAAAATTTGCAATGCAGCAAATCAAAAGGAATATTTGAGATATGAAATGGATGAAGGGTTACACAAACGCGTCTTGTTGCCGAGGAAGAAGGGATATTTGAGAGCGAAAATCAATAAATTACTGATTTCACATAATTCTAATAAATCATTTGAGCAAAATTAATTAATAAATTTTTTTACCCATAAAATCATATTGGTAAAATTAATATTATTGGCTCAATCCAAGCAAAGCAACAACAATAAAGGACAAATAATTTTTTTTTGAAGCAAAATAAAGGACAATAATTAGTGTAGCAAATCTAATATTTCCGTATGAATGGACGGATAATAAAGTTTTTTGTACAAAAAAGAATCATTAGTCTCTAGAAACAATAATTGTTACATATGTATAATGTATAAGAGGCAATCAATTTTTTTTTGGTTTTTGTCAAAATAATTGGTTATTTTGCCAAAGAAAAAAAACTGGCTACAATAAAGGCAATCAAATATTTCCGTATCAATGGACGGATCCGATGGACAATTTGAATTAGTTGCAACGTTAAAAATAAATTTTCGAAAATCAAGGTAGTTAGAATTTATTTTATTAATATTATTATAATTTGCAATCGTCAATTGATTTTGTTTCCTAATTTATTTTCTTAATGTCATAAAGATTTTCTTTATATAATAGCAAAATTCTTCAACTTCAACCATTGCTTTGTTTTTTTACCAAAACTTCTGCCATTGCTAAACTGTAAGAATAATTTTTTGTTGAATCATGCAACACAGTATCAGGTCAAGTGATCAACGTCCATTGTTTAAGGTAAAACAGCTTCTTGAGAAATTACTATCTTTGACAATATAACTTTTAGCAATTTTTTTTGTTCAATGTTTAGATTTACGTTTTTTTTTTGCTTCTTCTATGTTTTGGTGTTCTTTTCTTGGATGTTGTTTCAGTCATCCAAAAACTTGCAAGTTACGCCAATCGGTCTAGCGTAACTAATTGGGTGGTGCGGATGGTACCAAATTTTTAGAAAGAAAAGTCATCCAATACTTATATTGTTTAGAATCTCTGAAGCATGGTACTTCAAAATTAGAGAAGTACTCGTACTGTACTTGTACCTGATATCAGTTTATCTTTATAGTCCAATATAGAAATATATGTTCATTGATTTTTGGATGATATTGAAATTTTTCCTTATACATTGTATATTATTTCTCTAGTTTCTGCCATATTCTTATATTTCATTGTATATTTTTCTGAGATATGTTTTATTTGTTTGTGTTTTCTATCTTTTAGTCATATATATATATATATATAGGATATACTCGTAGCTTGAAAATCACGCATCATGTATCACGTATCGATAGCCGCATCTGGTACCAGTACACCCATGCAACATAGTTTAGAACTCTATCTTTCTGGATGAGATGGGAGAATTAATGGAATTGATTATTGAGAATAAAGCCGTCTAAGTGTCATTATATATTATGAGACTACGTTCAATTTTGTTAACAGTATTTGCATTCATATGTTGTGTTGTGTTGTGTTGTAGAAAATGGGTCGTGGAAGAACAAGGTTGAATCGCATTGAAGATGAGAAAGTTCGTCAAACAACATTCAAAAACAGAAGCAAGGGACTAATGAAGAAAGTATCAGAGTTTTCCAAAATGTGTGAAGCTGATGCATGTTTGGTTATATATGATGGAGATAGTAATGCTCCACCAATGACTTTTCCTAAGAACAATAGAGTTGTTAAATCAATGCTTGAAAAGTATGAGCTTGAAAAGTATGAGAAGCCTCCAAAGATTTCTGATTTGGAAGACTATTATAATAATAAGATAAGAGTGTGTGAAGCTGAGATTTCGAAAGTGAAGAAAGAGATATTGAAGATCAAGTATCCAACTATGGATCCATCATGTTTCAAGAACACTGGAAAGGAACAATTAAGTGATTTCATTGCTGTGTTAGATGCTAAGATTGGAGCTTGTAATCAGAGAATTAACATGCTGACAAATAAGAAACAAAGTGAAGCTCAACAACAGATTGTTGCCTCATATCCAAATCAATTCAGTTTCATGCAGAATAATATTCCTCAAAGACAATTTATCCCAGCAGCTCATATGATTATGAATCCACATACACATAATGGTGGTAATTTCAGTTACATGCAACAAAGTGAAGATGGTTTCAGTTACATGCAAAATATGGCTCAAAGACAGGTTGTTGCATCTTCATCAGTCTCACATCATCATCAAAACCAAATCAGTTTCATGCAGCAGAATATTCCTCAAAGACAACTTATTCCAGCTCATATGACTATGCAGCCACAGCCACATAATCAGCAGGTTGGTGTGACTCTAATTGATTCAAGAAACCAGCTTATGATTATGCAGCCACATAATAGTGATCATAGGAATGGAATGGTAGGTTTCACTAATCAACAAGTTGGTGTGACTCTTGATTCAACAAACCAGCTTATCCCTCAAAGACAACTTATCCCAGCTCATATGACTATGCAGCCACAGCCACCTAATCAGGTTGATTCAAGAAACCAGCTCATGAACTGGCCTCTTTATAACTCTTTGCCTCACTACCAAGTTATTATGCAACCACATGATGATCACAAGTAGTGGACAGATATGCGTGGGATGATTTGATCACTGAGTTTGGGTTTGATGCATGCTACTATTCATTTTGAAGTGTTTCTGTTTCTTTATTTTAAGGTTTATGCATTTATTTTCTTCAAGTGTTCTTTTGGCCATACATTTTTATGATTAATTAGAGAAGATACATGTATTTGAGATCTTCAAGTACTCCTAAAATTCTCAACGTTGAGTATTACAAATGTCAATTTCGTTAAATGTGTTTTTAGTCCCTTTAATTATCCCTTATAGATCTATAACAAGTGTCTTTATTAAATAGTATAGATATTAGATTGGTTTTGCAAGATATGACAGAATTGATGTCTAAACTATAAAGTATTCCAAGTTCCAACCATAACCTCTGTGCACCTATGCAGTTGGCAATATAATGAAGCATGGTCAACCTAGTTGATTCTACCTAGCAGTCATGTTGGTTACGAGCACATTGAATATTCTAAGCCATTAAATTTGTGATAATGCAAATCTGCTCATAAACATATTTTAGATTTGACCTAGTAGTAGCTTATAATTCTCAACTTTGAGCTGGATTGCATATAACTTGATTGGATAACAAACTCTTTTTGGTTTGCTTGCTATTTTGAGTTATGAATGTTGGAGAATGATAGCAGATATAATTAGTTTTAGCTAACAATGGCCACATATAGGAGAATGAGAGTGCAACATACTGGATTCAAATCCGGGAGCAATCGAAGATGTCCCTAGCTCCAATCAACTGAGCAACACTATTGGGACTAGTACTCTTAAATTTTCACACCCAATTTGCAATAACTGTGTCTTATTAATATCCGTAAGGGACTACTTATAAAACTTTAGGAAGTATTCTTACCGACATCACATATTTTTATGGACTACTTCTTATTTCCATATACTTTAAGACTTAAATAAGAATGAACGTGTAAACTTAGAGATTAATTTGGCTATTTACTCTTAAACAAATTTGGAGTTAGATAACTTAATTCCTTATTTGTAGTAAACTAAGTGAGGAGGTTATTTGAAGAAAAAAATTGTAAACAACCCTATGAACCACTATTTTTTATATTGATTTTTTTTACCCCCTAACTCAGTGTCCTAGATCAGCTACTACTTACTTAGCTTGGTTTACAAATGACAAGCTCTCCCCCTTTTATAGGCTCCAAGAGGGAGTTTTACATCAATCTAGATAAGATTCTACACATTTCAAATGAGAGTTTCTACATACTTCTAGAGAATATTCTAAATACTCCAAGATTCTACACATTGTTAGCTAAAACTAATTATATCTGCTATCATTCTCCAACATTCATAACTCAAAATAGCAAGCAAACCAAAAAGAGTTTGTTATCTTTTTCTACTATTCTCTAGAATCTTCTTTAGACTAGAACACTAAAACCAATTGGGCCTAACACTTGATTAGTCTAATGAGCCAAATCAAGTTTACCTTCCAACTCCCCCTCTTAAACTTGATATGTCCTTCCAAGTGGGCTTCTCAACTTGAGTGGCTTTCTTTAGCTTGAGAACCTTGTCTTCTTGTCCATTCACCTTGTATCTGAAAGGTTGTTCGATGTAGACTTCTACTTCTAGGACTCCATTCACCTTGTGTTGAGCCTGTATCTTTCGATTTTTCAATTGACGTTCTTCTTTGCCTTGTAGACCAACTTGACACCAATAGCTTGTTGCCCTTTTAGAAGAGATACGAGTTCCCAAGTGTTGTTCTTCTCAATGGCTTTAATTGCCACGTCCAATGCTTCTCTCCATCTCTCATCTTGCGCAAGTTCTTCAAAGTTCTTGCGTTCCAAGTCTGGAAAGAGGCAGAACAATGTGACATTATATGTTGCCTCGACTTTCTCATAAAGATCTTCAAGTCTTCGCGATGATAAAACTTCTGTTTTATCAAATATATCTTCGAGGCTGCGTGTACGCTTCACAATCCTTTAACTCTCTTTGTCTTCTAAAGGGGATAATGTTGTTGATGTGGGCCCTTGTTGAACTTCTCCAAATATCTCTTATCTTTCAAACTGAGGAAAGAAGTTGTTCGCCTTTTCTCAATTATTTCAAAGAACATGGGATTTAGAGGCAACTCACAATTAAAAACACACTACAACAAAATGGTGTGGCAGAAAGAAAAAATAGAACAATTGTTGAGATTGCTAGAAGCATGTTAAAGGGTAAAGAGCTTTCAAACAATTTATAGGCTGAAGTTGTTAGCAGCACTGTGTATATCCTCAACTGATCTCCTACAAAAGTGATTCGAGATAGAACTCCTTTTGAAGCATGGCATGGAATAAAACCAGTTGTAAGTCAACTTAAAGTGTTTGGTTGTATTGCATATTCTCTTGTTCTTGTTCAAAATAGAGAAAATTTTGATGAAAAAGGTGAAAACCTTATTTTTATTGGATATAGTGATGAATCAAAAGTCTTTTCAATCCAATAACTAGTCAATTGGTAATGTAAAGAGATGTGATATTTGATGAAAATGCAACATGGAAATGGAAAGCTGAAGATGTTATACAAACGCCTATTGTACCCTATTGAGCCCAAGTAATCTCCACATGACTCTTCGACATATAAAAACTCATTATCGAAAAAAATTATCGGTATAATATTTATTAACAACTAGCCGTATAATTTTACAGTGTTAAACCAGAGTTGGAAGCTATGTTATTTCTTGATGATGAAAATGGAGGGAAGGAGAATAACACGGTTAGTGTTAAGTAGTAAATAGTGGGCAATTTTATAGAGCTTAAACTTTTTTTGGATATGACTTATGATATTTTTTTGTTGCTATATTCTAACTTGGGAGTAAATTGTATATCTTTTGTGACATGTTCTTAGGAGAGAATTTATTTTGAAATAAGTGAGAAAAGGACGAGTAACTAACTAACTAACTATGCATACTTATTTTGATCACAAGTATCTTTTTTGTAAGTGTGATCATATCTATTGAATATTATGAGCAATTATCAATTAGTAAAATGAAGTATTTTTAGTTATTTTTGTATTTTTTAATTTTAAGTTAATTTTTTATTGAAGTATCTCTGCCGTCTTATATCTTGAATTTCAAAATTTTCTCGTATCCACGTGTTTGTTTCGTGTCGTATCCCTATTGTATCTCGTATCCGAGCTTCATAGATGTCCAGTCATGAGCTCCCTCTCCCTTTTAACTTTTTTAAACACCCATTTCTCAATTCTTGAATGCTTAGAAGTGTACGTTGTTGTGCCTAAAAACCTAGAAGAAATGGAAAAATAATGAAGTTAAAGTGGAATTTTTTGAGTAAAATTTCAGGAGGAAAGCTGTTGGTGTTGACTAGGACAAGCTATTGGAGCATTTATTTTGGTAAGTTTTCCCTTTTCCCAATTTAATTTTTTTTCCTAGGTTCATTCATGCATAAGTAAAATTTTAGATGAGTAATTTAATATCTCTAGATGTATCCACTAATATAAATAGAGGCTCTATGTATTCTGAAAGACAATTAAATAAACACAAGCATTTTAGACAAATAAACACAAGCATTTTACACAAATTCAACCAAAGAGCACTTAGATGAGATGGTAGGTTCGTTCATACATACATAAAATTCTAGATGAGTCATTTAATATCTCTAGATGTATCCACTAGTATAAATAGAGACTCTATGTATTATGAAAGAAAATCAAATAAACACAAGCATTTTACACAATTTCAACCGAAGAGCACTTAGAAGAGATGGTAGGGTCTTTTAGCTTAACTAAGAGCAATTGGATGCAACCGCGTTAACTGTTAAATGTTAAATCTCTTAAGGGGGAGTTTTGTCGCACATTGTGGTCCTATCTAGTTCGAGAGATTAGTTTTTGCAATTGATCACAGAGGATATCTGATTTATACAAAAAAAATTTACGCAAATTCAGATTTCCCCCTCCTTCCACTCTGCCTCCGACATTTCCGAACCATCTGAGTGGAACACAATAGGGAGGCAGTGCTTTTCTGTATTCATCAAACTTGAATTTAGGATTGAATTTAGGAAATGGGTCACAAGGGCATGCTTTCCTTGGATTCGAGCATATGCTAAATCAACAACTTGTTCACTATTAAACTTCTCCCATTTCTTGCCAATAAATGTCTGCAAAATCAGACACATCAATGAACTCGATATCTCTTTAAGAAATGCCTAACAGGCAAATTAATTTTAATATGATCATAATGATAAAAATATTCAAAGAAAGTGTTGGTGCCAAAAATATTCCCATACACACACCTCATAGAATGGAATAATGAGCAAAGGTGACCGCATGTTGATAAATGCATAACCCATATTGAATTTGTTCTGCAAATGAGAGGAAAAAATATCAGCTCCACAAAACAGCAGCATCTCAGGAAAAAACTAACAACAACTGATTAAAAAAGCACACACGACATTTACCTTAAAGTCAATTGGCAGATAGAGAAAATCGAAGGTACCCTTGTGATGTTCATCAATGGCAGCTAATAACATTTTTGAAGTGTATCTGCAGGTAATGAACAAAAAAGATATATTATCATCTAGTGAAAAAAGAAAAAAGTAATGTTAATAAACAACATTCCTAAGAGTTAAATAATCATACTTAATTGGGATATTCTTTATCATCAGCGAAGTCCTTGGATCTTCACTGCTTCGAATCTTATCCAAGTCAATATGAAAATGCTTCATGCTGTCAACTTTGCTTAAAAATACCGGGCTAAGCATAGGAGACGATCTCATTCTGAAGTTCGTCGAACCATTATCAGCTATGTTTCTCGGTATAGAAATTCCAGTAGTATTAAAAGAACCACCCACATTAAGCATGTAATTTCCATTATTGTGCCCTAGACCCATGCCTTTATACCCAACATTATTATTCATTAATACCGTTTCAAACAAGTCGGGGAGATAACCAACATTATTATTCATAAATACAGTTTCAGATAAGTCGGGGAGAAAGCCATACTGCCTCTCTAATGGCAAGTGCGATGGAGCAGAACCGTACTTTTCCATACTTGTGTATGGGAAAGCACGGTTCACTCCATTTGATGTAAATACATTCCCCCCAGGTGGTCTTGGCCAAGCTGAAGGTATGGGAAACTGTGGCTCAGACAAGGTTTCCACTGAAGGTGAACTGTGCTCGACGAAGCGGCTGAACTGTAACCAATTACCTGCAAGGGAACATGATTATGAATTTGGTATACCAAACGAAGTAACGAAAGGTGAAGTTTGATAATGGAACTATAGAATTTAACAGGGGAAACAAAACATGAAAATAGTTTTGGAATGCTATGCTACTTGAAGATGTCAATGGCACAAGTGATAATTAGCATCTGAAAGAACCAACCTGGACAAGGGTTGGCTTTAGGTGAACCCACTTGATATAGGGAACTCCCAGTCTCATCTTTGTGAAGCTCTTGATTTAGTTGGACCATCAAGCTAATTGGTATGCTATTAATCAAAAAAAATATTCAATTAGAAAACAACATAATAAATGATTAAAATATTAATCTTCTTTTTTCAAATATCATATTGACTAAGAGAGAAGGAGGAAAAGGACAAAACCAAAATTGTGTGGTGTGAAGGAGGAGAGCCAATTCACTAAAGTACCACGAATCGGTTCGCGCGAAGGTTCACCAAGTAGTAGGAGAACTATTTGACTATGAGCCAGAGCTAGTGCGGACTCACCTCGGCAACATGATCATTGTGCCTGAGATGATTGGTTGCATCATTGGTGTCTATGGTGGGAAAACATTCAACCAAATTGAAATTAACCCAGAAATTTTTGGCCACTATCTGGCTGAATAGAAAGGTTCTAAATAATCAATTCCATTAATACCCCCATCTCATCAAGAAAGAAAGAGTTTTTAACAATCTAAGTATTAGATGATTTTTTTTCTTTATTAGTGAAAAAATAACTCAGTACCTGGGATTTACATCGTCTCATCAAGAAAGATAGAGTTCTAAACAAGTAATATAATTTTGAACGACTGATAAAACATCGAAGAAAAGAACACCAAAGATAAATGTAAACATACTAGAAATTTTGACAATTTTTTTTCTAAAAGTTATATTGTTGAAGATAGTAATTCCCAAGAAGCTGTTTTACCTTTAACAGTGGAGGTTGATCTGATACTGCGCTATACGTATGATTCAACCAAAAACTATTCTGAGAGTTTAGCAATGGTAGGAGTTCAAGAAATTCACTATGGCATTAATAAAATAATTAAGGAAACAAAATCAATTAACGTTGCCAATTGTCCATTATCAAAAACAATTCCGTGTACCTTAATTTTCGGAATTTTATTTCTAACATTTAAATTGTCCATTATCTATACAGAAAATCAATCCGTTTATTGATACAGAAATATTTGATTCGATGTACAGCTATTGTTCCTAGTTTCGGTCAATTTTTTTTTCCCGGATACTAAATTATATTAGTTTCGTCCAATTCAAAAAAAAAATTATATTACTTTCGTTACACAATTTGCTTGAATTGAGCCAACTCATATTGGTAAATTTATTTCTTTTTCAGTAAAAAAAACAAAATAAAACTTACCAATATGATTTTGTTTGTAAAAAACTTTCTATTTGTGGTTCAAAAGGTTTTGGATTAAGTTAATCAGCAATTTTTTGATTCAAGCCACATTTAGGTAGCGGTTGGTCCAAATTACTTTTAACTTCAAAGCTATTTTAAGTTTAAATAATAATAAAAAAAAACATATGGCACTGTTTGGCAAGTTAGCGGCTAGCGAATGTGACTAGCAGATGATGAATAGACGTGTTTGGTTAACACTAACATTTAGCATTTTTTTGGATAGTGTTTAACCACTACAACAGAAAAAGCAATCAGTTGCGCTTTTTTTAACCTTTAGTAGCGCTTTCGCACGCTACTTATCCAGCCGCTACTATTGACACTCCCCCAACAATAGCACAATAAAAGTGCGCATGCTACTAATGCTCGTAGTGTTTTTTTTCTAAAAAGCGCAAGTAGTGTGCTTTCATTAAAACACTACTAATGCTCCTAGCGCTTTTTCCAAAAAGCGCTACTGTTTCCTTTTTTATTTTTGTACGTTAGGCAACGCTTTCCTAAAAACCACTCCTAATGCTACAGTTTCGAACATCATACAATTTCCTATATGTTGTGAAACAACTGTACACATTGTCATACAATTACTTTAATCGAAATACATAGAAAATTTAAATTATGAAATATGTGAGGGATCCAAATACACACCTATTGAATATCCCCACCAATTTAAATTATGAATTATGAAATATGTGAGTGTGGTGTTCTGATTGAAAGAGAGTTTGGAAACGCTATAGCTCGCGCGTAAAGATAAAAGATGGTTGTAATTATTTTTTGCAAAGCAATAAATATCGCTTTGTCTAAAAAGCGCTACTCAAAGTAAAACAATAAGTAGTGTTTGTCCACAAAGTGCTACTGAATCCTGCTCTGCGTTTTTGGCTTCAGGAGTATTTTCCACAAAGAGCTGCCAATATTGTTCAGTGTTTTTGGCTACAGTAGAGTTTTTTAAAAATTGCTACTAAACCTCTACCTACAGTTTTTTGACTATCAGTTTATCTTTCGCATATGGATTAATAGCTTCAAATTTTGACTTCTTCAAATGGTTGAGGGTGTCACCAAATGTTCTTATTTTTGTTATTTTTTAATTACTCTATTATCTCTACTTTATTGCCAAACTTAATGTTTAATTGCCAATTTCAATTATAATTTACACAATACACATATTACAAATACTAAATAGTTTAATTCCTTTGACCAAAACATTAACATATATTAAATATGTAATCAAACAATATGAAAAACATAAATAGAAGTTATGGATCAAATTTTATTAACATTTTTCAAAGTCACAAACATACAACTAGAATTTTTTAATTGTTGTGGCAATACATTATCCAAAAACATGTCTTACGCTCTGCCAGTAAGGTCGGGATCATCAACAGAAACCAGCAGGTCGCATAAAGGTGTTACAAGGCTAGCTTAAGGAAGAAAAGTGGGTGCTCATAGTCGGTCAACTCCAACATGATTGTAATCTTTTGGAAAGAAAATCGGGAAGCTTAGGGTTCCTCGTTGGGCCGAGAAAGCGAAAGAAGGACTAAGACCGCAAAAAGTCAAGAAAATCAAGAAGTTCAGAACCTGCCCCGGGGTTGAACAAGTAAAAGGAAGACTAGTGTTAGGAATGATCCGCACAACTGGGAATTTCCATTGCTGTTTGTTTTCTTTTTATCTTACCTTGTCAACTAGAACTTTTCAGGGAGATGTAAATCAAATATGATCAATTTCAAATATGAACTCGCACTACGACGATCTCTGACGCAACTCGAGCCTAGGCATGTTGGATTTCTCTTGATCAAATTTAGAAGGTGGTCCAAAGCGAAGAGCTCGACCAAAACCCAAGCAATGACTTGATTTCCCTCTCCATCCTCGCGCGGAACGTTGGGTTTCTCCTAATAAACTTCAGAAAGTTCTCCAAAGAGAATTGCTCGACCAAAACCCTAGAATTAACTCGATTTCCCTCTCCGTGCTCGTGCAGTACGTTGGGTGTCTCCTGATCAATTCAGGAGGTTGTCCAAAGCGAAGAGCTCATCCAAAACCCGATCAACAATTTAGTTTCCCTCTCCGCCCTCGTGCGATACATTGGGTTTTTCCTAGTCAAATTAGGAGAGATAGAGAGAGAGATGTTGCCCATGGAGAATCTGAGACTCGCGGCCAAAGAGGATCATTGACCAGTAACGGCCAGAGGGCGGTCGCGCTGGTTTTGACGGTGAACACCGACACTGACCGCGAACGACGTTGTTGGCCGTGATCGGTGTTGAACGACGAGTCTTAGGCAAGGAAGATGGCGACAACGACGGCAACACCGCGTACAGTGACCAGAGGTTAGGTTTGCGACTAAATATTTGCATCAAGTCTGCTTCTAGTATTTTTCTTCGTCTAATTTTGTTCCTAAATCCTTGAATCTATTTCCTCGATGAGGTTCTATTTGTGATTGTTTTCTATTATTATGTGTATTGTTTGCCCAAATGACAAATCACAATATACACCTTTTTACAGATCGTGTGAAATGAAAATTACTAATATTTTAAGATTAGTAATTTTGCAAAAATAGCGCAGACTAGCATACTTTTAAACATTTTAAGATTCAATAACAACTATGAAACACATTTTCATGTTCTAAAAAGCTGGAAAAAAAAAAAACTAACAAGAGCTTGTAAAACCTACCTAGCTTCCAAGGCTGTTTTGAAAAAAACTTCTTTTGGCCTCTGATGCAGAAGATGATTATGTTTTTAGTTGTTATATTGTTTTTGCTTTCGCCTTATTGTTGTTGCTCTACACACAGAACCTTGTCTCTCTTTCTGGTGATAAATTTTTGACTAAATACCTGTTTTGGTCCTTTATGTTTGGGCGAAGTTTCACTTTCGTCCTTTATCTTTTTTTTGTTCCGTTTTAGTCCTTTAGGTTTCATTTTTGTTTCGGTTTCGTCCCTACCGTTCGCACTATTTGTTTCATTTTCGTCCTCTGCTTTTTTGTTTGGTTTAATTTTGGTCCCTCTCAGTTTTTAATTTGTTTCGTTTTGGTCCCTCTCAGTTTAGCTTTACTTGAGTATTCATTGACATTTCAACCACTAAAGGCTATTAAAGGCCAGGTAGTGGCAGATTTTATTGCAGACCATTCAGTGGTCGAATTAGCAATTGATTGTGTTCACCTTCGACCTTGGAGGCTATATTTCGATGGCTCAAGCCACCAACATGGTACAGGTGTAGGAATGTTGATCATTTCACCAACAGAAATACCAACCAAATACAAGTATAAAATCGAAGAAAGTTGCTCCAACAATGAGGCGGAATACGAAGCCTTAATAGCAGGACTCGAAATTCTGTTAAACTTGGGGGCAAAACAGGTCGAAATTAGAGGTGATTCTGAATTAGTGATAGGCCGCAAGTGCACGGTTCTATCGCGTAATAGAAAGTATCGATCCACAGGGAGTATAATGTGATTACTAATCTAGTTTTTGATGTTGATTAGCTGAAAGGAATGATTTGAAAAGAGAGTATTTTTGTTATGTAAAATTCGAAGTATAAAAGACGCCTTGGGATCGTGGTTAGACCACAATGATGGAAATAAACAACCCTTTAACTATTCTCTATCTTATTTTGAAATTGTTTTAAGGACAAGGTATTCTTTTGGTGTAATTCAAGCTTCCTTTCGGAATGCAAGAATGTGTCTCGAAACAATGATCAAACCTATTCTCATGGTTGATCATCGCAGAGACCCATTAAGCACAACCTTATTGTCCCGAGGTTAGCAATGCTATTCTCATGCTTTGCTTTGCCTTGTCTAATTCCATTTGTTCCAATATCAAACTTCACCTCTCGGTACTTCGTTTGATATTTGTTTAATAGAAATTTAGTTTGATGGAATTAGATTAAAATCAAGTTTTAAATAAGATAGAGTTTAGTCTTGGATTTGTTTAGGGACCCATCATTGGATTGTGTCCCACAATCCCAAGACTAAAGAAGTCTACTCACTCATGATCATAGTAGACAAGGGAGTAGAAGAGAATGACATAAAGGTAAATGACATAAAAATAAATAACAGAATGTAAATGACAAGAATGTAAAGAAAGCAATAGAGAGCTGAAATGTAAAGTGCTGAAATGTAAAAGAACTGAAATGTAAAAGTGCTAGAAGATAAATGGCAGAAAAATAAAGAACAAGAAAGTAAAACAAAGCAAGTAAACAAGAACTAAAATGAGAGCAAAAACTTAGATAACTTTGAGTGTAAATTTCAAGTAAGCAAAGGTGAGATTACAACTGAAATAAGGTCCTATTTATAGGCTAGGATCAGTAGACAAGCTGATCAATTCGCATCAAATACAATAAAGACCATAAAGAGAGAAAGAAAACAGTTTTGAAACTGTTTTCTGGGTCCTGAAGAGTTGCACGGTCCGTGCAACATTGGCACGGGTCGTGCTAAGTGAGAAAACAAGCGAAACTGGAGATTTTAAGGTCTGCACGGGTCGTGCAAAATTAGCACGGGTCGTGCAATGTTTCAGGTGCACTTTAAAAGTGACTTTTCAGCAACCAACTTGAACAGCACGGATCGTGCTGCTTCTGCACGGGGCGTGCAACATTTCTGGCTAAAATTCCTTGGCTTTTCGGTTGAGCACGAGTTGTGGCACGGTCCATGCTATATTCCTTGTATCTTGGCACTATTTTTCTCCTTGCTATGCACTATTCTTCCTTGCTTTGCACCTTCTTTTATTCTCTTCTGATTCTTGGCCTATTCTTCATGCAATGTTCATTCTTTCTTCAATTGTAATCCTTGAAAATAAAACTAATAACTTGTAGTAAAATAGTTCAATAATGGAACTAAATTCCCACAATATTTATTCAAATTAAACATTAAAAACACTCTATTTTTGGACTTATCAAACTCCCCCATGCTTGAATCTTTGCTTGTCCTCAAGCAAGAACAATCAAAACTAGCAAGCACATGTTAGTAACTGCATTCTCAAAAAGTTCAATCAACAAAGTTAGCCAAATGAGGGACCAAAAACAGAGGCATATGATAGACAAAATACAATATCACAAGTGAGATGCCAGATGTTTGCCCAATTAGAGGCTTATGACCTGAAAAGTACAACTGTGCGAACATAGGCACTCGCTCACAATCTCTGTGTGTTTTAGGGACTTGGGAAATATTTCGCTCAAGTTTCAACAAATGTTCATTTCCATAGGTTTGTAAGTTGACCAATATCTCTACTAAAAAGTTCACAAACACGCGAAAGATGGGATCCATTTGGTTGTAACGGGGCCTTGGGGTATTAGCGTTAGGTAGGGAATAAGAAAGAAGGAAAAACAAATGGCTAAAAAAATAAAATCAATGATAGCAAACTTTGAAATCAAAATGGAGCTTCTACCAATTTTGCACTTTTTTGTCTAAGCCTCCAAGTTTGCTTCCACTTCCATTCTTCTTCATTTCATTCACTTGAGCCCACTCTTTTTAACTTGATTTTTGTCTTTGAGATTTGAGTGAACTCATTTCTTTTTGATTTCCCTTGATTTTGCCATTTTCCCCCTTTTTGCTTTCGTTTTCTTTTCTTTTTCACTTCTATATTTTTTTTTCTTTGATTGATTTTTCTTTTCTTTCTTTGAGGAAAATTGGCAATACAACCAGCTTATGTCCATGAGATATATGATATGGCATGTAGGACAAAAACCTGCAAATTCAATAGTTGCTCCAATCCGATTCCAAAGTTTACCAAAAACAAAAAGAAATTCATTTTTGGGTGCTAAAGGAATAAAAATATAGGCACAAAGGGGCAACTAGAGGGAAATTTTTAGCAAACACTAACTCTGAGGCCTGAAGAAAAATTCCTAAAATCCCCTGATTCTTTCGCATGTTGCAAATCATTTTTCGCTTCAAAACGGTCAACAAACAAATTCTGGAATGATACAATTTGAGAAACATACACTCAGCAAAGAAAAGGGGATAAAATATATAATTTCAATAACATCCCCTTGTGAAGGCTCTATATCTCACATTTTAGTAGCTGGTTCACACAGAGTACAATTCAGACATGCTAATTCTCAGCTTCCAATCATGACAGCCTCACATTTACATTTAGCACAAGTCTATCATACAAATCAGTTTTGTGGTCCCAGAAAAGACTAAGCTCTATATTTTTTTTTTTCTTTTTCAAATGCAATTATTAACAAGTGCTAAAAAGTTTTCACATTCAACTTGCAAGAAAACAACAACAACAACTCAAGACATGGGAGAAATCAAGACTCACTATCTTAAAACAGCAAAAACAACAAAATATAGCAGGAAAAACGAAAAAATTTAAAGGGAAAAGAAATAAAACAAGGTAAATACCCCCCATGCTTAGACTAAGCATTGTCCTCAATGATTTGCAATAAAAACAACATGAAAGGGGTAAGAAAGCTCACAAGTACTGTGGCGGCCCAGAATTTCTTGAGACATTGTGATGATTATTTTTCCTACAAAAAGACAAACAACGTTAACTCGTGGGTTGCCTCCCACGCAGTGCTCTTTTAACGTCATTAGCTTGACGTTTGTCTTTCAATACCTCAACCTGGATCTTTTTTCGCAAGAGGTGCTGATTTTTCTCCAACTAAGGCTTCAATGCCCAAGTTTTTAATGGGACGGTTTTCGTCCAACAATTTGTCATCAGTTTGAGTTTTCTCAGCCACATTTTTAATCTTGCTTTTTATGAAACCTGTTTTCATCCCATCATTTGAATATGGCTCCAAAATGCATTCTTCCACACAATGGTCTATTATATCAACCCTGCAACAAGAATCCTCAAGAGAAGGACTTTTCATAAGGTTAGCAAAATCGAACTCAATTTTCTCCTTACCCACATTAAGAGAAAGTTTACCATTTTTAACATCAATGATGGCCCCAGCTGTAGCAAGGAAAGGTCTCCCCAAGAGAATTGGAACTTGGGAGTCCTCTTCCATTTCCATCACCACAAAATCAGCCGGTATATACAATTGTCCTACCTTGATAGGAACATCCTCTAAAATTCCAACCGGGTATTTGATGGAACGGTCTGCTAATTGCAAGGACATCTTTGTGGGTTTGAGTTCACCTATGCCTAGTCTCTTACAAATGGATAAGGGCATTAGACTCACACTAGCTCCTAGATCACACATGGCTCTCTCAATACTCTCACTACCAATAACACATGGAATGGAAAAGCTTCCAGGATCTTTGAGCTTAGGAGGCAATTTATTTTGTATGATAGCACTACATTCTTCCGTCAAAGCTATTGTCTCATTGTCATCTATTTTTCTTTTTTTAGACAAAATCTCTTTCAAAAATTTAGCATAAGATGGCATTTGAGACAAAGCTTCAGTGAAAGGAATGTTTATGTAGAGCTTTTTCAAAAGATCCACGAATTTTTTAAATTGCTCCTCAACTTTGGATTTGGCCAATCTTTGGGGGAAGGGTATGGGTGGTTTGTATGGTGGTGGAGAGACATAAGGTTTTTCTTTCTCTTCTTCTACCACCTCACTTTGTTCATTTTCTTTCTCACTCACATTTTTCTCATTGGTGCCCTTTGGTTCCTCTAATTGTTTTCCACTCCTAAGGGTGACAGCATTTATTTGGGCTTTAGGATTTGGTTCTGGCTGTCCAGGGAAGATACCGGTGGTTCTAGAGGATGAAGCGACTTGTTGAGCCACTTGAGTGATTTGATTTTCAAGCATTTTGTTGTGTGTGGCTATGGAATCAACCTTTGATGTTAACTTGATAAGAGTATCATTCAAAAAAGAAGTTTGATTTTTGAACTCTTCATTTTGCTTAGTTTGAGTTAACACAAAGTTTTCCAACATAATTTCCAAGTTGGATTTTTGAGGACTTTTTTGAAAATTTTGAAAACCGAGTGGTGTTCTAGCCGCTGGCTGAAAAGAGGGATTGGATGGAGGATTTTTATAGGAAAAATTTGGATGATTCCTCCATCCGGAATTATAAGTGTTTGAAAAAGGATCCCCCTTTTGAGCATTAGATTGCTCAATAACATTAACAGACATCCCTAGTTGGCATTCAACACCAGTGTGGCCAACAACACCACAAATTTCACAGGGTGGTACAGAAGGAGTAGAAGGTGAAACAACATTTACACTCAGCTTATCAAATTTAGCAAACAATGCATCTACCTTAGAAGCTAAATGATCAAGAGTAGAGACTTCATACTTACCTGGCTCTTTCTTTGATGGAGGTGTAGCAGTGATGGCTCTCTCACTTGTCCACTGGTAATGATTTTGAGCCATGTCTTCAATCAGTGCATAAGCCTCTTCAATGTTCTTGTTCATTAGAGCTCCACCCGCAGCAGCATCCGCGGTCATTTTTGTAGTGTAAAGCAAACCATTATAGAAAGTGTGTATGATCAACCACTTCTCTAGTCCATGATGGGGGCATAACCTTAGCATTTCTTTGAAACGCTCCCAAGCATCATAAAGAGATTCCCCTTCATTTTGAGTGAATCGTGTGATTTGATTCCTCATTTGTGCGGTTTTGCTTGGGGGAAAGAATCTAGCAAGGAATGCTTGCTTTAGTTGATCCCATGTAGTAACAGACTCATTTGGTAATGAATGTAACCATGCTCTAGCTCTATCCCTTAGTGAAAAAGGGAAAAGCTTTAGTCTTATGGCCTCAGGGGTTACTCCATTTAGTTTGAGAGTACCACAATATTCAAGAAAGATTGAAAGATGAAGATTTGGGTCCTCAGTAGCTGAACCTGAAAATTGGTTCTGCTGGACCATAGAAAGTAGAGAAGGTTTAAGCTCAAAATTGTTTGCATCAATATTAGGATGCACAATAACAGCATGTGGCTCAGCCGTAGAAGGCGTAGCATACTCTTTAAGAGTACGATTTGGATTAGCAGCCATTTCTTCGTTATTGCGCAGTCCTCTCCTTCTTTGGTGTAAGAATCTTTCAATCTCAGGAATTGGTTGAACAATATCTTCGAGATTTCGGACTCTTCGCATTCAAGAATGAGAGAATCCAAAAGAAAAGTAACAAAATAAAAGAAAACAGAAATTTTCAGTCTAACCGGTACCGAAAGGTTGATTAATATCACTACTCCCCGGCAACGGCGCCAAAAACTTGATAGGCCGCAAGTGCACGGTTCTATCGCGTAATAGAAAGTATCGATCCACAGGGAGTATAATGTGATTACTAATCTAGTTTTTGATGTTGATTAGCTGAAAGGAATGATTTGAAAAGAGAGTATTTTTGTTATGTAAAATTCGAAGTATAAAAGACGCCTTGGGATCGTGGTTAGACCACAATGATGGAAATAAACAACCCTTTAACTATTCTCTATCTTATTTTGAAATTGTTTTAAGGACAAGGTATTCTTTTGGTGTAATTCAAGCTTCCTTTCGGAATGCAAGAATGTGTCTCGAAACAATGATCAAACCTATTCTCATGGTTGATCATCGCAGAGACCCATTAAGCACAACCTTATTGTCCCAAGGTTAGCAATGCTATTCTCATGCTTTGCTTTGCCTTGTCTAATTCCATTTGTTCCAATATCAAACTTCACCTCTCGGTACTTCGTTTGATATTTGTTTAATAGAAATTTAGTTTGATGGAATTAGATTAAAATCAAGTTTTAAATAAGATAGAGTTTAGTCTTGGATTTGTTTAGGGACCCATCATTGGATTGTGTCCCACAATCCCAAGACTAAAGAAGTCTACTCACTCATGATCATAGTAGACAAGGGAGTAGAAGAGAATGACATAAAGGTAAATGACATAAAAATAAATAACAGAATGTAAATGACAAGAATGTAAAGAAAGCAATAGAGAGCTGAAATGTAAAGTGCTGAAATGTAAAAGAACTGAAATGTAAAAGTGCTAGAAGATAAATGGCAGAAAAATAAAGAACAAGAAAGTAAAACAAAGCAAGTAAACAAGAACTAAAATGAGAGCAAAAACTTAGATAACTTTGAGTGTAAATTTCAAGTAAGCAAAGGTGAGATTACAACTGAAATAAGGTCCTATTTATAGGCTAGGATCAGTAGACAAGCTGATCAATTCGCATCAAATACAATAAAGACCATAAAGAGAGAAAGAAAACAGTTTTGAAACTGTTTTCTGGGTCCTGAAGAGTTGCACGGTCCGTGCAACATTGGCACGGGTCGTGCTAAGTGAGAAAACAAGCGAAACTGGAGATTTTAAGGTCTGCACGGGTCGTGCAAAATTAGCACGGGTCGTGCAATGTTTCAGGTGCACTTTAAAAGTGACTTTTCAGCAACCAACTTGAACAGCACGGATCGTGCTGCTTCTGCACGGGGCGTGCAACATTTCTGGCTAAAATTCCTTGGCTTTTCGGTTGAGCACGAGTTGTGGCACGGTCCATGCTATATTCCTTGTATCTTGGCACTATTCTTCTCCTTGCTTTGCACTATTCTTCCTTGCTTTGCACCTTCTTTTATTCTCTTCTGATTCTTGGCCTATTCTTCATGCAATGTTCATTCTTTCTTCAATTGTAATCCTTGAAAGTAAAACTAATAACTTGTAGTAAAATAGTTCAATAATGGAACTAAATTCCCACAATATTTATTCAAATTAAACATTAAAAACACTCTATTTTTGGACTTATCAATTAGTAATCAAACAATTAACGAAAGAATACAAGTGCATTAAGGAAAATTTGATTACTTACTTTATTGTTGGCAGTACTTTATTGAAACAATTCGACAGCGTTGATATTCAACATGTGCCTCGTATTGCAAATCAAGAGGCCAATGATCTGGCACAAATAGCTTCTGGTTATAAAGTTTCTAAAGAAAAATTAACAGAGCTAATCGAAATTAAAAACAAGTTAATTTCGACAGCAATGACACAAGAAACTTTGTCAAGGAAAAAACTAGAGGAGGTAGAGAACTACTCTTTAGTCTTAAGTCAATTACCTCTAGGTGAAAGTGAAAATTTTATTGAAAATTTTAATGATGAATTTTCCGACAAAGGTTATTGTGATAATGTGTTTGAAGTTTTTGCCATTGACAATATGTCAAATGATGATTGGCGAAGACAAATTGTTAACTACTTGGAAAATCCAACAGGGATAACTGATAGAAAAACCAAGTATAGAGCCTTAAGTTATGTCATCATGGGCAATGAGTTGTTTAAGAAAACCCCTGAAGGAGTTTTACTCAAGTGCCTCAGTGAAAATGAGGCATACTTAGCAATATCTAATACTCACAGTGGAACTTGTGGAGCTCACCAAGTAGGCCATAAAATGAAATGGCTCTTATTTCGACAAGGTGTCTATTGGCCAACCATGTTAAAAGATTGCATAGAGTTTGCCAAAGGATGCCAAGAATGTCAAAAGCATGCAGGGATACAACATGTGCCTGCAAATGAATTACATTCTATCGTGAAACCTTGGCCATTTAGAGGATGGGCTTTGGATATAATTGGCGAAATTAAGCCAAACTCGTCGAAAGGCCATCGTTTCATATTGGTAGGGATAGATTATTTCACTAAGTGGGTGGAAGCTATTCCTTTAAATAATGTTAATCAAGAGGTAGTAATTAATTTTATTCAAGACCATATATTGTATAGATTCGGTGTGCCTGAAACTATCACCACAGACCAAGGTTCGGTTTTTATTGGTCAGAAAATGGTCGAATTCGCTGCTGAAAATGGTTATAAATTGTTGAGTTCGACGCCATACTACGCTCAAGCAAATGGTCAAGTTGAAGCAACCAATAAAACTATCATTAGTTTGATTAAAAAACATGTTGGGCAAAAACCCAAAAATTGGCATAAGACACTTAACCAAATTTTATGGGCGTGTCGAACATCTCCCAAAGAGTCAATTAATAATACTCATTTTAAACTTGTTTTTGGGCATGATGCAGTATTACCAGCAGAAATTTGTTTTCAATCAATTAGGATTCAAAGACAATTTGAAATCCCATCTGATCATTATTGGAGTATGATGTTGGATGAATTGGTTGATCTAGATGAGGACAGGTTAAATGCATTAGATGTGCTCACAAGACAAAAGGAAAGAGTAGCTAAGGTGTACAATAAGAAAGTCAAATTGAAGACTTTTGACGTGGGAGACTTAGTTTGGAAAGTCATTTTACCTATGGATCGAAAAGATAGAGTCCTAGGTAAATGGTCCCCAAGTTGGGAAGGACCATTTAAAATTTTACAAGTTTATTCAAACGGCGCATATGAGGTCAAAGAGATTGGCGCTGATGAAAGAATTTTGCGTATAAATGGCAAATACGTGAAAAAGTATAAGCCAACGTTGCAAGAAGTTAAAATAACGCTAGAATAAAGATAAAGAAAGCGTAAGTACGTGGCATTCAAAAGAAGTTGTGATTGCCATATGAGCATTGTCAGAATTATAAGCAGAACGTTGAAGGCCACGTGGTCCACCAATATAGGAGTAACGTCAACAACACTTAACAGTGGTGGCATCAGGTATACAGCTATTCTACTCATGTGCAAAGTCTATTTCGATGGTGAATTCAAAAATGTTCTTTTTCTTCTTCCACCTCAAGTTCAGTCGAAAAAGACATTTTTTGGGGGGCAATTTGTTAGCCTGTAATTTCGACAGGCCTCATTGAAAATGGTCAACAAGGCTTGACTTATATTTCGACAAAGACCAAAGTATTTCGACAGAAAAAATGGTCATGCGCAGGGTAAGTTCGACAAGCTTCCGGGGAAACAAAAGCAAGAAAGAGGAAAATGGACACAAGCTTTCGACAGACAGAAAACAGAGCAGTTATGCGCTAAAGAACTAGCAGTTGGTCGAAGCGTGATGAAGCGGTTCTTGTCGAAAGTAGGAGTAGCAGTTATTAATTTTCGAATTTCTAGGCAGTTACTTAGTTTAGTTTTTCCCTCTTTTTTCCTTTGTATAAATAGTAGTTTCTGAGAAGAAACAAAGGTCACAATTTCATATTGTAATTCCCACGCTCAAAGTACCGACACACACTGAGAAACGAGTACAAGGAACAATGTATGATCTTGTGTACCATTCTCTTTCATTTTAATGCAATTTACTTCTGTTTTCTCTTTACCTTTATCTGTTTTACAATTCAAGTCCTTCTTCCCTGAGATATCTTGATTGCTTCGCGCGTAAGGAATCAGTTATTTCTTCTCCTTTTCTTCTTTTTATTGTTAAACAGCGAGAACACAAGCGATTCTGTAAAAACTCTAAACAAAAATGGTCTTAGGATTCACTGGTTGATCCTGCAAGTTAACCAAATTGGAGACTCGTGGTGTTTACCAAAATCCACGGTAAACAGTATGTAAGTATGTATATAGTTAGTTATTTATTTTTTAGTCTACTCTTTATTAATTTTTAGTTTTGTCATTTTTTTAATGCACAAATTATTTTCTTTGTCAAAATTCCAAAAAAAAACCTTTTCTTCTAAAATGAATAGGGGATTAAGTCGAATGTACATTCGGGTTAGTCAGCGTTTTAAGATGAATGAGTCGTACGACTCAATAGTCCTAGAGCCCCTATAAAAAATAATAAATCAATAAATACACCTCTTTTCCAAAATAGGGGACTAAGTCGAATGTACATTCGGGTTAGTCAGCGTTCTAGGATGAATGAGTCGTACGGCTCAGGAGTCTTAAAATCCCTATTCCAATAAAATCAAACCACCACACATCAAGCTTTTTTTCGAACTTCAAAAAACTCGAAAATAGGGGACTAAGTCGAATGTACATTCGGGTTAGTCAGCGTTCTAGGATGAATGAGTTGTACGGCTCAGGAGTCCTATAATCCCTATTCCTATAAAATCAAACAACCAAGAATCAAACTATTTTTTTGAACTTCAAAAAACTCCATTTTCAGAAAATAGGGGACTAAGTCGAATGTACATTCGGGGTAGTCAGTGTTTTAGGATGAATGAGTTGCACAACTCAGTAGTCCTAAAATCCCTATACTCAAAAACACCATCCAACAAACTTTTTCTACCCAAAAACTACATAGCTTTGATTTCTCCATCGCACCTGGAGATACGTAGGAGCAGGGGCCCACTCCTATCAAGCGCAAAAAACTAAAAAAAATCTTTTTTTCTTCGTCTTTTCTCATTCAAATAAAAAGCGTAAAAATAAACGTAAAATACAATTGATTAGAAGGCAACCTTCTTTAGGAAGGATGTCGTGGGGTGCTAATACCTTCCCCACACATAACGGACTCCCGAACCCAAATCTGGTCTCAAGGACCTTATCCAAACTAAAGGGATTTTCCAATATTTGCCCTTAAACTAAAATTTGGTGGCGGCTTCATTCATGAACCTTTGAGGAATCCTTTCCCGGATTTTTCGATCGCTACATGGAGGTTACTGATCTTTGTGAACTGTGGATTTCTCCTTGCAGGGCGTCCTTCCCTTGGCGTTGGGGTTGTGTAGAAGACTCAAGACATGGTGTGCCTGGAGGTTCGGGTTGCCATTTGCTGGAAGTGATCCCTTGGCCGTTTGAGGAGAGCTTGGTTGTTAATCAGCAGGCAATCCTCGGGCTCCTAGAGTTGGTTCCTTTTAAGGATGCTGTCACTTGTACTAGCTTGCCTATTGTTGTGACCAGTGTTCTTAACTGGGGTCGTTGGCTCTAGGAACCGTATTTAGGATCTTTGTAGAGCTACCCTTGAAAGGTTCACTCAGTAGAAAAACCATAGATCTATCCTCAAAGGAACCCTCGTAGGACACAAAGGAGCTCAAGAGCATTCAAACAAACACTATAAATATATATATATATATGTTCTCTTCCCATTTTCTTGAAAAAAATAATAATCCAAAAAATCATTTTTATTAGAAACATAACATTATTCTTTTTCTTTGCATATCATAAAAATTAAATATATAAATATCTCATTTTGCATGCATTTCCATTCATTCAAAAATCATTCACAAAAGATCATCATCATGTAGTGTAGGCATTGCATTTTTAAAATATTAAAAAAAACATAACATTCACACATCATCTCACTCATGTTGTTATCCTAGTACAAATGCATTATTTCTCCGTACATGCATCATTTTCTAAATAAAAAAAACATGTTTCATCATTTTATTCATAAATCATTTCGCATGCAAAATTATGTCATTATTCTTGCATCATCCATCATCAAAAAAATAATATCTAGTTAGCATTCCATTTTAAATTATAAAGTTCATCATCATGTGTCAGTTTATCCATTGCATTTTAAAAAAAATGAGCATCCTTTTTAATAAAAAAAAGTATGATGAGAGACGAGACGTTCTTCCGAAATACGCTCTAATTGATTCTTCTTCTATGGAAGTTGCCAACTCAAGTTGTTTTCAGACACTCAATTTCTCAAAAAAAAGCAGAAATTATTCACTGTTTGCAGCTCATTCATATTTCTATCAGCAAAGCGTTGCATATCGTCCATCCCATGCTAAATATTCATAATGGTCCATTTTGTTAACTAATGTGTTATAATTTTTTTTTTGTCATGTTTTAACAAATGTTAACTCTCTATGAAGCATTCGTGTAGTAAATTTGTGTGACATGTGTTTTTATTCTTGTTTGAGTCCGTTAGCGTCCCCATCTTTGCATCGCCATCTCCTGTTCGTGTCTAATCCCACCCCGACCACCCATAAAGTACATGCTCGTCACATCAGTACATAGTTGACTTTTGTTGGTTCCCACTCATGAAATAACACTTTTTGTCCTCCATAGTGGGGCAAACTTGTGATCACTAGACATCATGTCAGTATTGAATCCCTTTGGTGCAAGTCCTTTACAAAAAATATAAACAACAAAAAATCAAAAAAAGCCTGTTAGGTTGAAAACTCGCAAGAGCAGCCTAAGCAAAAACTAGGGATTATAAAAAGAAATAAAGAAAAAGAGCGAATATATAAAATAAATAAACTTTTGTCCTTGAGTTAAATTTTGAGAAAATAAGCATTCATAATTTGAAATGAAGTTTGGACCATCTTTCCATATCAAAAAAATCCTTTCCTACCTACTTTGAGCTGAAAACCAAAAATCTCTCAACCACCCTAGACAAGGATCAATTCCACATCTAAAAATGGTGTATCACTTTTATCAGCTCACTCAGCTCAAAAAAGAGAAAGAAAAGTCACAAAAAAAAGAGAAAGAAAAGTCAAAAAAAAAGATTGAAAAAAAAACCTGAAACAAGCAAAAAAAAAGCAAAACTAGTTGAAATTGTGAGCTGACACTTCCTACCATTAATCACATAAGAGATCCTTGTCTCAATGAACCCTCAAACCCTTCTTTTGGCCTAAATTTCCTATCCTCCATAAACCCTTGGCCGCGTTACAAATCTAAACATATCCATTCTACCATGAGGCGCATAAGAGATCCTCGGCTCAATAAACCATCAAACACCTCATTGGGCCTAATTATCCCTCAATTCATAAACCCTCAAACACTTCCTTCGGCCCAATTATCCCTCCTTTCATAAACCCTTAAACACCCATTTGCACCTAATTATCCTATCCTTCACAAACTCATAACCATCAGCCACATTACAACCTCTTTCTTTCATAAACCTCTAACCATCAACCACACTACAAAGCCCTTTCTTTCATAAACCCCTAACCATTGGCCGCATTATAACCCTAAAAAGTCCATTCTGATCAATGACCGTTTGTTTTCATTTTCTCGAAGTTTTAATTTTAGGACAAATAAGTTTATCTATTTACAATATGTTTGCTAAAAAAAACAAATCAAAAAAAGAAGAAAGCTAAAAGAAAAGAAAGTTCAAAAAAATAATCAAAAGGCTTGCACTCTAAGATTCATTCAAGTTGCACTGATATTACGACAAGGTTTAGTGATCACCAAGTGAAGTTTTCATTGTACCAAAAAGTCAAGACTGTCATAGTCTTTGGAATTCCTCTTAAAGAGAGCCAAAAGTTTGTACTAGGACCATCACCCAGATCCAAAGTGGGGGCATTCCCTCCACCCCTCCTTCCACTTAAGCTTTGTCCATTATCCATCCCTCTCATATACCACAACCAATCTATATAGCCATTACCCAAACTCTGTCACCTTTCATAACCTCACTCAGCAACCATTTGAAATAGCACCCAAAGTGGGGCAGTCCTGTCACCCATCACTCCACCTAAAGTGGGGAAATTCGCCCTACACCCATCTCATTCCCTTACTATATTCACATCCATAAAACCACACCAAGGCCGTTTCTGAACCTACTATCCTAAATACTCCCTTTTCCAATACTACTTCAGTCGGGGCATCCTTGTCATAATTGGGGCAACACCAAACTCCGTGGGTTAAGACAAAATCTCCTGCTTTCCACCTTTTATTCCAAAGTCAAGCCATTCCCAATTCATCATCTCCTCTACGCCCCTGAATGTTGTCACCACTAGATAGGGGCAAGTTATTCACTCATCGTCACAAAGTCTAAACTGGGGCAGTCCCACATTTCTTGAGTTGGGGGAGAACCTACCTTTCAAAGCTTCAGCAATAGTCTTGTCATTCATCCTTTCACGTGTCACATATGTTCATACCCTAGACCTAGAACCAAGTGAACAGACTCATTCATCTATATTTGCACTACTATACATGTTTACTAAACAATGCTTCAAAGAGAGAACACAAGTTAATAATGTGATACTGGAAATCCACTTAGTTAACTTTGTGGACCTAAACTTCGGTCATCATGGGTAATGGAAGAGAAAAATAAGCGAGCCTGCAAATTTAGTCAAGGACTTTTTCACATCAGTGTCTGTAAATAACAACCTTGAGGTTGCCAAAGTTTGAATCATATCTAATTTTTCCAAGGAATGATTAATAGTCACCTCTGCTTCCCGCACCCAAAGTCTTGCATCTCATCATTACCAAGAAAATGTTTCTACCTCCCAATCATCCATATCATATCATCGAACCATGCATTTATGCACTCTATTTTATTCACCATAGCATTCGCATCCAAATTTACATTTGCGTCATATTCACATTCTCATTTCATGCATTCATCATATACCGAGAAAAGAAGTAAAAAAAAGAGAGCGGAAAGCAAAGCCATCAAAAAGAACAAAGCAAAAAATAAGAAAAATTGCTTCCAAATTTCATTCATCATCCCACCAGATACTAATCATTGCACATGCTTGCATTACATACCTGCAAACACATACCATTCATTGCTCCAATAGACGTCCCGAACGTCAGTCATCTTGCTTTTTCTTTGATCAACGCGCCAAGCGATGATTCAACATCACATTCCTGATCATTCCTGTTGATCTTTCAGACCTATTACTGGTCCATAAATCAGACCAATGGCCATTGGTCCATAAATCAGACCTATGTCGGCATGCAAGTCAAACCGATGTTTGTCCATAAACCTGATCATACCTGTTGATCTTTCAGACCTATTACTGATCCATAAACCTGATCATACCTGTTGATCTTTCAGACCCATTACTGGTCCATAAATCAGACCAACGGCCATTGGTCCATAAATCATACCTATGTCGGCATGCGAGTCAAACCGATGTTTGTCCATAAACTTGATCATTCCTGTTGATCCTTCAGAGTCCCAGTGCTCTTTCAGACCCCCAGTGGTCCTTCAGAGCCCCAGTGCTCCTTCAGACCCCAAGAGGTCCATCAGAGCCCCAGTGCTCCTTATTTATTTCTTTTTCAATCGACTTCAAGTGTCGATCCCAATGTTTTGTTCTCTTTAAGTCAACGCGACGAGCGCTGAATCCTATATCACGCACCAGATCGCAGTGTTAGCACAGAGTCTAGCATAGATCCTTCAGACCAAATCGGTCCTTCAGTTCAGTTTGATTTAACACGTCAAAAGGACGACTTCGAACTCTACCTTCAGATCATAACGTCGCCACTGAGCGCGGCGGATCCTTCAGACCCCAAGTGGTCCTTCAGATTAGTTGTGTCTGCCTAAGACATGGCGTAAATCCTTCGTGGCCAACATATCAGTTCTAGATCTGATCTTGATCCTCACGACCGCAACGACGTAGGTCACCCTCAGACTGTTTTTACTAGTACCATAGCTAGTTGCAGTCCATCAGACCATTTTTGGTCCATCAGGCCCAGGCTGCCCTTCAGACCTACCAGTCCTTCAGTTTAATTCAAATCAATGCGCCAAGCATCGACTGCAGATTAGACCTTCAGAGCCCCTGTGCTCCTTCAGAGCCCTAGTGCTCCTTCAGACCCCCAGTGGTCCTTCAGATCCCCAGTGATCATTCTTTATAGCTTTCTCGTTAACACGCCAAGTGTTACGTGTAAATTCTGAAAATCTCCCAACTTTCCTACTCATCGGACAAAATTAGCGTTTGACTTATCTTTACTATTGCGCGGAATTTGAACCATCGTAAACGTGAGCTGTTGATTTGCTGATTGCTTTCTCCACCGTTGGATCACTCCCAAACTTAGAAAACATTTAAATTTCGCGGAGATTCTTCATTTGGCTCTATTCCTGTTTCTTCTTCTCTTTCGCCTTCCTCTTCGAATTCTCTGTTCTTGGTGCGTGGATTCGCTCTCATCTTCTTCCTTTCGCGTAGTGTTTATAAGGTACGAAACTCTTGTCTATATCTTTTGTTCTTTGTTTTGTTTCATCCTTCCTGCATTCTTTCCCTGTTCTGTCTTAAAATAGAAATGGTGAGTGTAATAGAGATAAGTAGTGAGAGTGAGGAAGAGGTAACTTCAGAATATCGCTGTCCAAAACCTGGTTATGTCCCTTCGCACTGTGTGTATTGTTTAATTCATTCGTCCCAACGAGCAATAAACGCTTTGAGTGAGGAATTTTACAGTGAGTCCTCTTCTCGTTCAACAGGATCAGCTCAGTCTTTGCTTATGGCCGAGGAGGATCATTCTGATGGTAGTCACTCCGGTGACGAGGAGTCCTGGGTAGACCAAGAGGTCCTGGACTCGTATTCAGAAATGCGCACTAATGAGACCTTGACTGAAGTTTGGGGTATGCTATGTCATCCGGTGGACGAGGGTTCGGCTAGGGCAAGCCCAGTTTCATTGGAGGAGGCGGTTTCTGATCCTTGTGAGCCGGGGGTAAAGCCCTATACCTATGCGTACCAAACGTGGTTTGAGTATTTGGGCGTGCACGTCCCCTTCTCCCCCTATTATTGTCAGGTTCTGAAGATGATTAACGTGGCTCCCTCCAACTTCACCCTAACGGTTGGGCGCATATGCGGGCATTTGAGATTCTCTGCGAGTGCCTCGGTATAGAAGTGTCGGCCTGTAAGTTTCTCTATTTCTTCAAGTCCTCGGTTAAGAAACCTATGTGTTGGGTGTCGCTGTGTGATAACAATCAAAGATGATTGTTATTACCTCTTATTTCAAGCTTAAATCATTGTTAATTCTCAAGCAATTTAGTGATTAATGTTGTAAATAGGTTAGTTTAGAATAATTAAAGGTGCAAGCTTAATTATGTTATTAATGGGCACTTTGGTGCCCAATTGTGGTTTAATGTGTTTGTTTAATTGCTGCAGCACCTGTTGTGGCAGCATTCCCATTTTACGCAACATGAGAGAGAATGTAGCAAGAAACACGGAAATCAAGGCAAGGACAACTGTCAGCGTGTGTCATGCGTGGGTGTGCGTGCCAATCATTGGTGATGCGTGAATGACCTAGGGTTTTGGGCAAAAAGGACATTGTGCCTTGAAAAGGACAAAATGTGCCTCCACCATTTAGGGTTTCTCTCATCCCAAGGCTTTCCCTATATAAAGGCACTCACCCCCAGAATTAGGTTAAGCCGAATTCCTGAGGTATAGACATAGCCTCAAGTTTTCGTGCCTCCATTGTTACTTAGAATCAATTGCTGGGATATTGATTGCTGCAGCAACGTTAGATCTACTTCAACTTCGAAGGAGCTACATTTTGAGAGCTGGAATTGCTTGGTGGATCACCACTGAAGCTGTCTCAGTATCAAGACTTGTAGTTGAACTTCTCTTCTCGGGTTTTAGTATGAAATTCTTACTTCCCTTGATGTTTAGTTTAGTTGTAATGTTGTGTAAGCTCAATATGAGCTAAACCTCTGTAGTTGGGATGCTATTATGAATTTAATGAAGTTAAATTGTTCTTAATGCTTGTGTTATTGTGTTGAGCGCTTTATCTTGTGTGTTTTTACTATTTCCATCTTAGATTAGGATTGGCCGTCTAATCTAAGTAGATATACATTCACAGACATGGTTTGTATATATATCTCACAAGATAACATGGTATGTTGCACTATAGACATATAGTTGTTCCTTGCTTGACTCCTAGACATAGGAGAGGCATAAGCCATGAGGTAAAACACTTAGGTGTAATGCTGCTTGTTCTCCAGTAGCCTAGGGAAATAATCTCTTCCGAATTAGACATAATTTGGGGCGACTAAAGCCTAGTGTTAAGCATTAGACATAATGCACAATTGCAGCAGCACCTAGTGCTGCAGCACTTAACATAGCATTTTGAGCATTTTAATGGATTTATTAAAGTATTGCATCTCAACTTGTTCCAAATCTGATTTCCACTACCCTAATACCTTTTTAGTTGTTTGTTACTTGTTACCCAACCAATTGTGTGTCATTTACTTTTGTTACTAAAATCACTAATTGTTACTTTGATTAAACTCTTGTTTGGCAAATTAATCCTCGTGGGAACGATCTCTACTTTCATTATATTACTTGTTACGATTGTGTACACTTGCACAGAAGAACGTTCACGTTTTCAAGCAACAAGTTTTTGGCGCCATTGCCGGGGATTAATTAGTTAAGCACTGTTTAATTAATTGGCAATTTTGTGATTTCTTTTGTTGCTAATTCTGGTGCTCTGTTTTTGGTTGTTTCAGTAAGTTAATTGCTGCAGCAACTGTTGCTGCAGCATATGTACAGACGCAGATCACCAGAATATCAACTTCATCCTGAGATAGAAAGACTGTTTAGAGCTTTGAGAAGGGGACACGACCATTCTGGTCTGATTTCTTTGGGAAGAGCTGTCAATATGGCTACACCACCACCTTCTAATCATGGAAACCCACCACCTCCTAGCAACCATGGTTCTGACAGACATACTTTAGCTGCCACTGAGCAACCTGAACATGTGAGACAAGTTTTGAATGAAACAGTTATAGGCATGGCTAATGACAAGGACGGACCTATGAGGGATTATGCAATTTTTGACCCTCACACTATGCAAACTAGCATAGTGAGGCCTGAACTTGCCACAACTCATTTTGAATTTAAGCCTATGATGTTTCAGATGCTTCAAACAATAGGGCAATTTGGTGGAGGGCCTATTGAGGACCCACATTTGCATTTAAAACAATTTGTAGAAGTTTGTAGTAATTTCATTCTCCCTGGTGTAAGTGATGATGCTTTTAAACTTAAACTTTTTCCTTATTCCTTGAAGGATAGAGCTAAGGTTTGGTTAAATTCCTTGGAACCTAACTCTATCACTACTTGGAATGAGATGGCTGAAAAATTTATGACAAAATATTTTCCACCTATCAAGAATGCCAGGATGAGAACTGAAATTACATCTTTTAGACAAACTAAATTTGAAACATTGTTTGAAGCATGGGAAAGATTCAAAGAATTGTTAAGAAAATGTCCACATAATGGGTTGCCTGTGGTTGTTCAAATGGAAACTTTTTACAATGGGTTGGAACCTCAAACTAGACTGATGCTTGATGCTTCTTCTGGTGGAGTCTTGCTGAATGGCTCTTACCAAGATGCTTATGATCTTATTGAAACTATTGCTGCAAACAGTTATCAATGGCCAACAGCCAGGGTTAGTGCTCAAAAGAAAGTTGCTGGTATGCATGAAGTGAGTGAGGTTACTGCTTTATCTGCTCAGGTTGCATCCTTGTCCAACATGATCAAAAATATGAGTGCAACACCTGCTGTAGCAACACCTGCTGCAGCAATTGAATCTGTACCAAAAACTAAAGTGGCAGCAATTGAACAAGTACCAGTGGGTTCTGCTAGTTGTGTGTACTGTGGAGGAGGCCATTTGTATGAAGAATGCCCTGCAAACCCTATTTCAGTCAACTATGTTGGGTATGACAAGAACAATAATCCTTATTCTCGTACCTACAATCCTGGGTGGAAGAACCATCCTAATTTTAAATGGAGCAACAATGCAACACCTGCTACAGCTCCTGCAACACCACCAGGAACACCTGCTCCATCCAAGGCAAAAGAAGAGAGCTCTATGGAACTTATGTTGAAGGCTTTTATGAATGAAACTAAAACTCAGTATCAAACCCAAGGAGCTGCAATCAAGAACTTGGAGAATCAACTTGGTCAAATAGCCTCTGCCCTGACCCAAAGACCTAGTGGAGCATTACCTTCCACTACTGAACCAACATCTTCTAAGGGAAAGGAACAAGTCAAGGCTATATCTTTAAGGAGTGGGAAGGACTTGAAGGGACCATCTACTGATCCTAGTAATGGAACTGCAATAAAAGAAAAAGACAAAAAAGAGAAACAAAACGCACCAGATGCTGTCACAGTTGATGCTGCAGCATCTGCTGCTGCAGCAATTCCATCAAAGATTGCGGATCAAGTTTTGCCTGATCCACCTTATCCTCAAAGGTTGAAAAAGGCTCAACAAGATAAGCAATTTGGCAAATTTCTGGAGGTGCTAAAACAACTTCACATCAATGTTCCTTTGGTAGAAGCACTTCAACAAATGCCCAATTATGCAAAGTTTATGAAAGATGTTCTTTCCAAAAGGAAGAGACTTGGGGAGTTTGAAACAGTAGCTATGTCAGAAGAGTGTAGTATGATCATGCAGAACAAGCTTCCAAGCAAGTTGAAGGATCCAGGCAGTTTTACTATTCCATTCTCAATTGGTGAAACTTATACTGGCAGAGATCTTTGTGACTTAGGTGCAAGCATCAATTTGATGCCTAAGTCTATTTTTGATCAGCTTGGTATAGGTGTTGCCAGACCTACAACTGTTACCTTACAGCTTGCTGATAGATCTGTTGCTCATCCAGAAGGAATTATTGAGGATGTTCTGATAAAGGTTGATAAATTTGTATTTCCTACTGACTTTGTAATTTTAGATTTTGTTGCAGATAAGGAGGTACCTATTATTCTTGGAAGACCTTTCTTGGCTACTGGAAAGACTCTAATTGATGTGCAAAAAGGAGAATTGACTATGAGGGTCAATGATCAAGAGATCAAGTTCAATGTGTTGAATGCTCTCAAGTTCCCTGACCAAGGAACTGAGGAGTGCTCTTTTGTAATGTCTCTTGATTCTGTGGTTCAACAACACTTCCACAAGAAAAGTGATCATCTGGTGAAAGCTCTCTCTGAGATTGATAAGAGTGAACTTGTGGAAGAAGGTATTGTGCACAAGGAGGCTGAGGTGAAAGAATTATGGAGTAGACATTATGAATCTCTTGATCTAGGGGATTCCATTCTCAAACAGAATGTGCCTTCTATTGAAAAACCTCCTGTGCTTGAATTAAAAGAGTTACCCAAGCACCTGAAATACGCCTATTTAGGGGAAAATGATACATTGCCTGTGATCATTGCTTCTGACCTATCCAATAGTCAAGAGCATGATCTCATTTCTACCCTAAAGAGGCATAAGAAGGCAATTGGGTGGCAAATGGCTGACATAAAGGGGATTAGTCCTACCATCTGCATGCATAGGATCATTCTTGATGAAAATGCTAAGAATAGCATTGAAGGGCAGAGGAGACTAAATCCTATCATGAAAGAAGTGGTGAAAAAGGAGATCATCAAATGGTTAGATGCTGGCATTGTGTATCCTATCACTGATAGTGCATGAGTGAGTCCTGTGCAGTGTGTTCCAAAGAAAGGAGGGGTCACAGTGGTAGCCAATGAGAAGAATGAACTTATTCCCACAAGAACAGTTACTGGTTGGAGGATTTGTATGGATTATAGGAAACTCAACAAGGCTACAAGAAAAGATCATTTCCCTCTACCATTCATAAACCAAATGCTTGATAGACTTGCTGGCAAGGAGTTCTATTGCTTTTTGGATGGTTACTCTGGCTACAATCAAATAGCTATAGTGCCTGAAGATCAACAAAAGACTACTTTCACTTGTCCTTATGGTACTTTTGCTTTCAGGAGAATGCCATTTGGGTTGTGCAATGCCCCAGCAACATTTGAAAGGTGTATGATGTCAATCTTTTCTGAATTCAATGAAAAATCTATGGAGGTGTTTATGGATGATTTCTCTGTCTTTGGAGAAACATTCCAATTGTGCCTTGACAACTTAGAAGAGATTCTGGATAGATGTGAAGAAACCAACTTGGTCTTGAATTGGGAGAAATGCCACTTCATGGTCCAAGAGGGTATTGTGTTGGGACACAAAATCTCAAAGAAGGGAATTGAGGTTGACAAAGCTAAAGTTGAGGTGATTGAGAAGATGCATCCTCCAACAAATGTCAAAGGTGTTAGAAGTTTCTTAGGACATGCTGGATTCTATAGGAGGTTCATCAAGGACTTCTCTAAAATTTCAAAGCCATTATGTCAATTGCTGCAGCATGACACTCCATTCGTGTTTGATGACTCATGTGCTGTAGCATTCCAGAAACTTCAAAATGCTCTAGTTACTGCCCCAGTGATAGTGACTCCTGATTGGAGCAAGCCTTTTGAGCTCATGTGTGACGCTAGTGATTATGCCATAGGTGCTGTCCTTGGCCAAAGGTATGATAAAGTCTTTCATTCTATTTATTATGCTAGCAAAACACTTGTTGAAGCTCAATTAAATTACACTACCACTGAAAAAGAATTATTAGCTGTGGTTTTTGCATTTGATAAGTTTAGATCATACTTAGTTGGCACAAAAGTAATTGTTTTCACTGATCACTCTGCCATTAAGTATTTGATTGCTAAGAAAGATGCAAAACCTAGGCTAATAAGATGGGTTCTCCTCCTCCAAGAGTTTGATTTGGAAATAAGAGACAAAAAGGGGGTGGAGAGCCAAGTTGCTGATCATTTGTCTAGATTGGAAGGTGATAGTGCAGGTAATCATTTGGGAGAAATCAAGGAAAGCTTCCCTGATGAGCAGTTGTTAGCCGTTGCTGCTGCAGCACCTGATGCTGCAGCACCTTGGTATGCAGACATTGTTAACTTCCTAGTGAGCAAAGTGGTGCCATGTAATTTAAATTATCAGCAAAAGAAGAGGTTCTTCCATACAATCAAGCAGTATTTCTGGGTTGAACTTTATCTGTATAAGAAGTGCCCTAATCAGTTACTAAGAAGATGTGTGGCTGATGAAGAACAACAAGGAGTGTTGCAGCAATGCCATGCTGCAGCATATGGAGGACACTTTGGAGGTTTAAGGACAGCAGCAAAGGTGTTTCAATCTGGTTATTTTTGGCCTACAATTTTCAAGGATGCTCATGAGTTTGTTAAGAAATGTGATAGATGCCAGAGGAGTGGAAATATATCACACAAAAATGAAATGCCATTGTCAAACATCTTAGAGGTTGAACTCTTTGATGTTTGGGGTATGGACTTCATGGGACCTTTTCCTCCCTCTTTTGGCAACTCTTACATCCTTGTTGCTGTAGATTATGTATCAAAGTTGGTTGAAGCAGTGGCTTTACCTAACAATGATGCAAAGTCTGTTAGCAAGTTCTTATTGAGAAACATTTTTACAAGGTTTGGAACTCCAAGAGCAATAATCAGTGATGAAGGTTCTCATTTTTGCAACAAATTGATTGAAAATCTCTTGGCCAAGTATGGGGTTAAGCACAAGATTGCAACAGCATATCATCCTCAAACAAGTGGTCAAGCAGAGTTGTCTAATAGAGAGATCAAGAGAATGTTGGAGAAAATGGTAGGGCCTACCAGAAAGGAATGGACAAATCATCTTGATGATGCTTTATGGGCTTATAGAACTGCTTACAAAACTCCTTTGGGAATGTCCCCCTACAGACTTGTGTATGGCAAGGCTTGCCATCTGCCTTTGGAGCTTCAATACAAATCGCATTGGGCTATCAAAAAGCTCAATTTTGATCACACAAGGGCAGGGGAAGCTAGGCTATTACAATTGAATGAATTGGAAGAGATGAGACACTTTGCCTATGAGAACTCAGAATTGTACAAGGCCAAGACCAAGGCATGGCATGATAAAAAGATTCAAAAAAGGGAATTAGTGGAAGGTGACCAAGTGTTATTGTTTAACTCAAGACTTAAACTATTCCCTGGAAAACTCAAGTCTAGGTGGTCTGGGCCATTCAAATTGGCAAAGGTGTACCCTCATGGAGCTGTGGATTTGTATGATGATGCAAGTGACAAAACCTTCAAGGTTAATGGTCAAAGAGTGAAGAAGTACTATGGTGAATCAGTGGTGAGGAGTAAATTCACCACTATGATTAAGGATCCATGACCTTTGAAGGAAGTCAGGCTGAGGACTCTTAAACCAAGCGCTACTGGGAGGCAGCCCAGGGTTTTTAATCTAATAAATTAGTTGTTTTGTTTGTTTGGTGTTTGTGGCAGGAATTAAAATTTCAGCAAGTTGAAGTTTGAGGGTGTGACAGCAGTTGGTGCTGCAGCATTGCTTCCAGAAACGTTGCTGCAGCAATAGAGGAACAGCAACAAGGCAGAGCCCAAGAACTAAATGAGGATTCCTTGCACCTTTATCTTTTAAATTCTGTCATTTAAATTCTGTCTTGTTAGTCTTTCAAGTTAAATAAATTTGTTGAATGTGTCGTGATTCGTGTTTGAATTCAATAGTTGTGTTTGTTTGTTTTTATTTCTGTTTTGCTTTAAAATAGGCCTCTCCCTTATATTTCATGAGCAGTGGGGACACTGCAAGGTCTTAAGTGGGGGGGGGGGGGGGGGGGGGGGGGGGGGAGGACCTATGGTCATTGTAATATATCAGTATGCCTAGTTAGTTGAATGAAAATTTTTAATTTCAGTTGTTAAGTTGAGCAAAACTTAGTGATGAACTGGTGAGAATTGAGTGATTAGTGCCCCTGTTTATGAGTGAACAATATTGCTCCTGTTTTTACACTTTGCATGAAACTTAGGAATGACTTAGTAAGTTAGAAATGATCTGAAGCTAGACTAGTGTTGGTAGACCTAGAGACTTGCCAAATTTTTACTAAAAACTTAGGGTAGCATAAGAAACTAAGTTTGGGGGTTCTTTAAGTTATATTAAGGCAAAGCATGAAGGAATGGGTTTAGGACAAGTGCACATAGTCAATTCGTTGTTTTGTGTTGTAAATATGTGTAATTGTTGTCATTGCCCATTGAAAAAAAAAAGTAAGTAATAAGAGAAAAAGAAAAAGAAAAGAGTGCAATAAGCTGCCATTTTGAACTGAGTAGGGAGGCTATTCTGTGGAGACACATTATAGTTTCAGTCAAAAGGATGATAAATGGTAGTTAGGTTGATTGTGAAGTAGGGAGGCCAATTTGTGGTGACACACTTTGGTTTCAGCCGAAATCAGCAGTTAGCCTGTGTGAAAAGTGAGGATAGAATAAGGGCAATGCAACATCAATGTCAAGTATTGTGTGTTTTTAAAATTCTGTTCTAGTCTGTATCGCTGCAGCAACTGTTGCTGCAGCATTGAAATTTCAGTTGTAATAAGTGCACTGGCCTAGAATCCTATAATTGCTAAATCAAAGCCCTTTGTCATGCTTATCCCCCATTTCTGTGCTGAATTGTTAGTCTACCCTTAGTTTTGAAACATCTTTGGCTATCTCAAAAGAAAACCTCTCTAGTCTTTAGTTAAGTGAAGTTTTGAACCTTGCTATGTTTTGAATGGAGTTGAATGCCAACCACACACAATACTGAGCAGGAGTAATTTAGGGAACTTATCATTCAGTGGGTTTGCAAGTTGAGTGGCCAATCTGAAAGTTCTATGCTCAGCTTAATATTCTGTTTTGTGTGCCTTTATGAATAATTCAACTATCTGGTTTATTGCTGATATTTTGCTTGTCTGTGTCAAGTGTCATTGCTTGAGGACAAGCAATGGTTCAAGTTTGGGGGTGTGATAACAATCAAATATGATTGTTATTACCTCTTATTTCAAGCTTAAATCATTGTTAATTCTCAAGCAATTTAGTGATTAATGTTGTAACGTTAGAGTTACTGATTGCTGCAGCAACGTTAGATCTACTTCAACTTCGAAGGAGCTACATTTTGAGAGCTGGAATTGCTTGGTGGATCACCATTGAAGCTGTCTCAGTATCAAGACTTGTAGTTAAACTTCTCTTCTTGGGTTTTAGTATGAAATTCTTACTTCCCTTGATGTTTAGTTTAGTTGTAATGTTGTGTAAGCTCAATATGAGCTAAACCTCTGTAGTTGGGATGCTATTATGAATTTAATGAAGTTAAATTGTTCTTAATGCTTGTGTTATTGTGTTGAGCGCTTTATCTTGTGTGTTTTTACTATTTCCATCTTAGATTAGGATTGGCCGTCTAATCTAAGTAGATATACATTCACAGACATGGTTTGTATATATATCTCACAAGATAACATGGTATGTTGCACTATAGACATATAGTTGTTCCTTGCTTGACTCCTAGACATAGGAGAGGCATAAGCCATGAGGTAAAACACTTAGGTGTAATGCTGCTTGTTCTCCAGTAGCCTAGGGAAATAATCTCTTCCGAATTAGACATAATTTGGGGCGACTAAAGCCTAGTGTTAAGCATTAGACATAATGCACAATTGCAGCAGCACCTAGTGCTGCAGCACTTAACATAGCATTTTGAGCATTTTAATGGATTTATTGAAGTATTGCATCTCAACTTGTCCCAAATCTGATTTCCACTACCCTAATACCTTTTTAGTTGTTTGTTACTTGTTACCCAACCAATTGTGTGTCATTTACTTTTGTTACTAAAATCACTAATTGTTACTTTGATTAAACTCTTGTTTGGCAAATTAATCCTCGTGGGAACGATCTCTACTTTCATTATATTACTTGTTACGATTGTGTACACTTGCACAAAAGAACGTCCACGTTTTCAAGCAACACTGTGCAACCATGGCCGTCGTCCTTTTATGATGTCGTTCAAGAGCAGTTACGAAGACTTTAAGCAATTTTGTTTCGGCTACAAGCGGGGCCGAACTTTCCTTACCTGTTGGTAGATGAATCCGGGAAAGAGCGTTTTCCTTTGTGTTGGACCCATAATCCTCGGGACAAATATTCGGTTGAGCGGAGGTCTTTAGGTCCGATCGAGACAGCTGAGGTGGATCGGTTGAGTGCTTACGTCGCGTCTTCTTCATTGGGGTCGCCGAGGACCTCTTTTTTGATAAACTTAGTAGATGATGCTGACACATTGATTGACTATCTAAGTAATTCCCCTCACTTTTTTTTTCTTTTCTTTTTTTGCTAACCTTACGCCTTTCCATTTTCTTTTCAGCTGGTTTTGGGATGGCTACTCTCAGTGTTGCCGAGCGAAAGAAGTATCGTGAGAAGCAAAAGCTGAAGCAGAGGATTGTTTCAAGATCTCCTTCAAATCCGATCGTTGTTGTTGATCCTCCATAGACCGAACGAGCCTCACCAATGGTTAGGAGTCCTGTGCAGATCGACAAGGTTGTTGTGCAGGATCAAAGTGGGCCTCGGCCTCCTCCAGTGCCGGAGTTTCCTGCCGCAAAGAAGTTGAAGACTGGTCCTCCAATAGAGATTGGTCTGCCTACCAGGGGAGAGGCAACGAACGACACTTCATGGAAGAACATACTGAAATGTCAGAAGAGGGCTGATGCGGCGCCAAATGCCCCTTTTCGGTCCACCTTTGACTCGAGGTATCCACTGAATTGTGTCTTGAACTCTTCTGCCGGTATGGCTGATGTTGAGAAGGTCGCCGCTATGGGGGTGCGGAAAATTTTGGTGGCTGTGAAATCTTATAGCCACTGGGCTTTCGTGCTTGCTCATCTTGCAAAGGATGCCTTTAACAAGACCGTCGCTGAACACGATGGGCAGGAGGAGTGCTGGAAGAAGACTAGGGAAGATTTGAAGTTGGGTCAGGCTGAGAAGGAACGATTGATGGGTGACTTTCAGAAGTGGGATGCGGAGAAGGTTCGATTGGAAGGGAGAGTGTTTGACTTGACTGAGGAAAAGAAGAGGTTGGCGGCTGACTTGGAGAATGCTGCAGAGGATTTGGGGCGAGCTCGTGAGGAGGCTGAACAAAGTAGTGGTGAGCTCAAGAGGATTTCAGCTTTGTTCCCTAGTTTGGCCGAAGGCTCGGACCTTGCTCAAGCGGTTGATGACCTGAAAGCTGCAGCTGCCCAAGAGTATGACAAAGGCTTTGACGCCTTGGAGCAATTGAAGGTGCTCTATCCTGATGCGGCGGATGTTGAGAAGTTTGACATTTATAAGGTCGTTGTTGACGGTCGGATTGTTGATCAGGAGGCCCCTGCCACCAGTGCTGCTGCAGATCTGGACTTATCTGCTCTTAATACCTTTATAAATGATGATGACATGGGGGAACAAGTCGGCGGTGCAGGTGTGGAAGGTGTCGACGATCAAGTCATGACTGATAATGGTGGGGATTCGGAGCGGACTCCTTGATTTTTCCTTGTAATGTCTCATGAATTGTCTTAGCTTCTATTGTAAAAATTTAACAATGTTACCTTCGGCCTTGTGAGGCTTTACTATGCTTCCTTAGTTGCGCTTTCCTTATTTTATCGGGCGCGTGCTCAATTTTCTGTGTATTTGTACCTCGCGTTTGCTCAGTCGCGTAATATTTGATCAGCTTCGCTTGTGTTTTACTTCGGCTTATTTCACCAGTTACGCGAATGGCCTTTGTTAGTGCCCAAGGGCTGTATGTCGGCTTTCGGCCAGTCTACACCTGTCGGGTCTTTGGTTCTATGGGCCTCCTTTGTGCCAAGCTCCTTGGCTTTGTCGCTTACACGTTGGAGGCTCTTACACTGTACCGAGCTCGTTGGCTTCGTCGGTGGGTACTTTCGCCCATACGATGTAAGCTCCCTTTCGGTCTCAATGAAGCTAGGCTTCATGTTGGATCGAACTGGTGTGCCCAAGGGTGGTGCGCGGGCTCGTCAACCCCGCTCTCAACTGTCAGGACTTTAGTCTTCATTGCCCAAGGACAACATCGAGACGTTGCTCGGGGTTGTAACACCCCGGAAATAATTTAATTAAAATAGTTGATTGAATTATTAAAATAATTTGGAGGCGGGATATAGATAAATTAAAAGGTTAATATTTTATATGCGTAGGAGGTGAAACGAGTAAAGGAGGTGGTGACGTAGAGAGCCCAGTGTTTACTGAGCCCTCAACTTAAACCCTGGGGGTTTAACCCAAACCCTCATTCGCAGCAAGCAAAAGAAAAACGAAAGTGAGAGTGAGAGAGAGAGCACGCGGCGCAAAGAGGGAGAGAAGAGGAGGGTTTCGCGAAGAATTTCAAAAGGAGATCGTTCGTGTTGCTGTGGTTTTGTTCGTGTCTCGTTCGTCGTGTTCCGGAGCTTACGTTATTCGAGGTAAGGGTGGGCTTAACCTTGATAATGGGTTGATGATAATTATGTGTGGGTAGTCTAGGGTTTTGTTGAATTGTTCGTGTTGTTGCATATCGTGTTTTCATTGAGATTGGTGCTTTGATGATTATTGCACGTTATTGTGATTTGTTTCGTTATTTGTTGTTGCGTGATTGTTGTATCACGATGATGGTGTTGTTATTGTTCGTGTTTTTGTTGTTGCTGTGCGTGGTTGATTGTTGTTGTCGCGTTGTCGAATTGTCGTTTTTGTTGTGGTGGTTGCGGTGTCGTTGCCGTTAGGGTTTGGTGTTTGGCAATTTAGCGATTCTGGACACAGGTTCGGTTTTTCTAAAACTGGCGCTGTTTGGTTGATCCAAAAATGATGAGGTTGATTGTTTTTGAAAATAGACTTAACGCCGGTCGTTTTGGCACTGGTTTCGTTAAATTCGGAGTTGTATAGCTCGAGTTATAGGCGATACAAGTTAGGTTAAAATTCTGGAAACGATTTTGGTATAGATTCGGTATTTCGGTGACTGGGAACGTTGTATTGACCGAAAAATTATGTGGTTTATTTTTCTGGAAAATAGACTTAATGCTTGTTAATTTGGCACTGGTTTGGGTGCGTTTAGAGTTGTGTAGCTCGAGATATGAATTCCACAAGTTAGAGTAAGATTCTGGAAACAATCTGGACACAGGGTCAGTGTTTTGGTTACCACGTTTTCAAAAGAACTCCTTTTCGAACGAATCCAATTTCTTTGAAAACTAGACAAAATTTGCCCCAGTTTATGCACAAGTTTCATGCAATTTGATTGAGTTTTGGTCACTTTGGAATTGCTTGAATTTGAAGGACAGAAACTGTCCTCTTTTGCAACTAGCCTGTGTGCTTTTCGAAAACTGTACCTATTGGACACTCTCCTTCAAAAACTGAACTTAGGGATGATAACCAGACCCATAGGGCTTTCCAACAAGTATTTATTTGTTGAAATCCGATGTCGTTTGCTATTTTAATTAATTCGCTGAAGTAGGTGCGATGTGCCTAGGCGCTGTGCGCCAGTCTTGTGCGTGGTGTGCGTGCGTTATGTCCGCGTTGTGGAGCCGTCTGGTGTTAATATTTCAGGTGCGGTGCTGGTATGCTCAGGAGAGTTTAGTGGTAGCTGTGATGCTACAACTTGGTGCTATTTTTGGTGAAATCATTTGTTTTGATTCTGGTGATATAGTATTTATTTTAAATACTTGTTATGGTGAGTTGGTGCATAATCATGGTGTCGCATTGTCATATGCATGTTTTGGTGATATAGGCTCTGCCTCTGGTGTTTATTGGTGATATGCCCGTCGTGGCTCATTTTGGTGATCGGTACCGCATGCATATGCCCACTGGAGGGGTTGCATATCATCCCATTGTCTATGAATGTTATAATTTTGGTGGTTCACTGTCAAATGGACTTTTCCTTTGGTATCTGGTGCTGTGATATGGTGTAATTGTATTGTGCTCGTGGAGGAATTGCTAGGTTTTGCTTCCTCTCTCGTTTGGGTCTGTGTCAGCTCTGATATGTAGCACCGGGGAGTCGTTAGTTATCGTTTTGAACTATTATTTTAGTTATTGGAAATTGTTTTAATTTATTTTGGAGATGTCTTTAATTGTTAATTCTGGAGATGTTTAAACTGGTTAATATTTCCGCTGCTTGGTGATTTCTTTTATATAAATTATTTTGGAGATTTTTTTTGGAATAAATGGTGTTTTTTTTTAAAATGGTGAAAAATGTAGCGCCCTTCGAGGTGACTCTGATAATTGTCTATTTAGTTGTAATAGTAAAAGGGGGGTGTTACATTAGTGGTATCAGAGCAGTTCGGTCTGTCCGGCCAAGTTGTCGAGTCGTCGAGTCGAGTAACACTTGAGTAATTGTTACTCGTTTCTGGTTATAGTTTGTGTTGCAGTGTTAGGTTGAGATGGCAGGACGGAACGATGCTGCACTCGCTGCTGCTTTGCAGGCTGTGGCTCAAGCTGTGGAGAATAACCCATGTGCTGCTAGTGATGCTGGGTCGCGCAGTTTGGCTACGTTTCAGAGGGAGAATCCTCCTACCTTTAAGGGCAAGTATAACCCTGATGGTGCTTTGGCGTGGCTGAAAGAGATGGAGAGAATCTTTCGTGTTATGGATTGCTCTGAGGCGCAGAAAGTCAGGTATGGTACTCATATGCTGGCAGAGGAGGCTGATGACTGGTGGTTGGAGGTGAGGCAGAGGTTGGCGACTGTGAATGAAGAGGTCACTTGGGCTGCGTTCGGCAGAGAATTTCTGAGAAAGTATTATCCTGAAGATGTCCGTGGGAAGAAAGAGATTGAGTTTCTGGAGCTGAAGCAGGGTAATATGTCGGTGACTGAGTATGCTGCCAAGTTCATTGAATTGGCGAAGTTCTATCCACATTATGGTGAGGCTGGTGCTGAATTCTCCAAATGCATCAAGTTTGAAAATGGGTTGCGGGCCGTATAGAATGTCTGCATCTGAATTGTCAGAACTGAAGGAGCAACTCGAGGATCTGCTTGAAAAGAAATTTGTGAGGCCAAGTGTGTCGCCGTGGGGAGCTCCAGTGTTGTTGGTGAAAAAGAAAGATGGTAGTATGAGGTTGTGCGTAGACTATCGGCAGCTGAATAAGGTGACTATTAAGAACAAGTATCCGCTTCCGAGGATTGATGACTTAATGGATCAGTTGGTGGGTGCTCAGGTGTTCAGTAAAATAGATTTGAGATCGGGTTATCATCAGATCAAGGTGAAAGACGAAGACATTCAGAAGACAGCTTTCAGAACCCGTTATGGGCATTATGAGTATTCCGTGATGCCTTTCGGTGTGACTAATGCGCCGGGAGTGTTCATGGAGTACATGAATCGTATCTTTCGTGAGTATCTGGATCGGTTTGTGGTGGTATTCATTGACGACATCCTAATTTATTCTAAGTCAGAAGAGGAGCATGCAGAACATCTGAGATTGGTATTGGAAATTCTGAGGGACAGGAAATTATATGCGAAGCTGTCTAAGTGTGAGTTTTGGTTGAAAGAGGTTAGCTTTCTGGGTCATGTTATTTCGGGGAATGGAATTGCCGTGATCCGTCTAAGGTTGATGCCGTGTTACAATGGGAGTCTCCGAAGTCAGTTACTGAGATTAGGAGTTTTCTGGGTCTGGCAGGTTACTATAGGAGGTTTATAGAAGGATTTTCGAAGTTGGCACTTCCGTTGACTCAGTTGACTTGCAAGGGTAAAGCTTTCATCTGGGATGACTGTTGTGAAGAGAGCTTCAAAGAATTGAAGAAGAGGTTGACGACGTCTCCTGTTCTGACGTTGCCTAATCCGGAAGAGTCGTTTGTGGTGTATTGTGATGCTTCCAAGATGGGGTTGGGAGGTGTGCTTATGCAGAATGGTAAGGTAGTTGCCTATGCGTCGAGACAGTTGGGGACTCATGAGAAGAACTACCCTACCCATGATTTAGAACTTGCTGCAGTTGTGTTCGCGTTGAAAATTTGGAGACATTATCTGTATGGTTCGAGGTTTGAGGTGTTCAGTGATCATAAGGGTTTGCAGTATCTGTTTGATCAGAAAGAGTTGAATATGAGACAGCGCAGATGGTTGGAGTTGCTGAAAGACTATGACTTTAGCTTGAACTATCATCCGGGAAAGGCTAATGTGGTAGCTGACGCTTTAAGTCGAAAGACGTTGCATATGTCAGCAATGATGGTTAGAGAACTCGAATTAATTGAGCAGTTCAGGGATATGAGTTTGGTTTGTGAAGTGACGCCTCAGAGTGTCAGATTGGGGATGTTGAAGATTGATAATGAATTCATGGCTAGCATTCGAGAAGCTCAGAAGTTAGATGTTAAATTAGTTGACCTGATGGTTGGGATTGATCAATCCGAGAATAAAGACTTTGAGTTGGATGCGCAGAATGTATTGAAGTACCGTGGAAGAATCTGCATTCCTGATGATGAGGAGATGAAAAGAGCAATTTTAGAAGAAGGTCATAGGAGTAAGTTGAGTATCCATCCGGGAGCTACAAAGATGTATCAGGATCTGAAGAAGATGTTTTGGTGGCCTGGTATGAAGCGTGATGTGGCGCAGTTTGTGTATTCCTGCTTGACTTGTCAGAAATCGAAGGTTGAGCATCAGAAGCCTGCTGGGTTGATGCAACCGTTGGAGATTCCGGAATGGAAGTGGGATAGTATTTCTATGGATTTCGTGATAGGGTTACCTAATACTGTGAGGGGGCACGATTCGATTTGGGTGATTGTGGATAGATTGACGAAGTCTGCTCATTTTATTCCTATCAATATCACGTATCCGGTGTCGAGATTGGCAGAGATTTATATTCAGGTGATTGTGAAGTTGCATGGTGTTCCTTTGTGCATTGTGTCTGACAGAGATCCTAGGTTCACTTCTGATTTCTGGAAGAGTTTGCAAGAAGCGTTGGGTTCTAAATTGAGGTTGAGTTCAGCTTATCATCCTCAAACTGATGGGCAGACAGAGAGGACCATTCAGTCGTTGGAAGACTTGTTGAGATCTTGTGTTCTTGAGCAGGGAGGTGCGTGGGATACTCACCTTCCGTTGATCGAGTTTACTTACAACAATAGTTACCATTCTAGCATCGGGATGGCACCGTTCGAGGCATTGTATGGTCGGAGATGTAGGACTCCGTTGTGTTGGCATGAATCTGGGGAGAGTATTGTTCTTGGACCCGAGGTTGTTCGAGAGACTACTGAAAAGGTGAAATTGATCCGTGAGAAAATGAAAGCGTCGCAGAGTAGACAGAAGAGCTATCATGATAAGAGAAGGAAGGATTTAGAATTCCAAGCTGGTGATCATGTGTTTTTGAGAGTCACGCCTATGGCTGGTGTTGGGCGTGCATTGAAGACAAAGAAGTTGACTCCTCGTTTCATTGGACCGTATCAGATCACTGAGAGAATTGGTAATGTTGCTTATAGGGTGGCCTTGCCGCCTAATCTTTCGAATTTGCACGATGTATTTCATGTGTCGCAACTTCGGAAGTATATTTCGGATCCGTCCCATGTGATTCCGATGGATGATGTGCATGTGCGGGATAATCTCACTGTGGAGACAATGCCTGTGCGAATTGAAGATCGTGAAGTGAAGACTTTACGTGGCAAAGAGATAAACCTGGTGAAAGTGGTCTGGTTAGGAGCTGCTGGTGAAAGCATGACATGGGAGTTGGAGAGCAAGATGCGAGAGTCCTATCCGAAGCTATTTGAATCAGGTATGTTTTCGAGGACGAAAGATTCTAAGTGGGGGAGGGTTGTAACACCCCGGAAATAATTTAATTAAAATAGTTGATTGAATTATTAAAATAATTTGGAGGCGGGATATAGATAAATTAAAAGGTTAATATTTTATATGCGTAGGAGGTGAAACGAGTAAAGGAGGTGGTGACGTAGAGAGCCCAGTGTTTACTGAGCCCTCAACTTAAACCCTGGGGGTTTAAGCCAAACCCTCATTCGCAGCAAGCAAAAGAAAAACGAAAGTGAGAGTGAGAGAGAGAGAGCACGCGGCGCAAAGAGGGAGAGAAGAGGAGGGTTTCGCGAAGAATTTCAAAAGGAGATCGTTCGTGTTGCTGTGGTTTTGTTCGTGTATCGTTCGTCGTGTTCCGGAGCTTACGTTATTCGAGGTAAGGGTGGGCTTAACCTTGATAATGGGTTGATGATAATTATGTGTGGGTAGTCTAGGGTTTTGTTGAATTGTTCGTGTTGTTGCATATCGTGTTTTCGTTGAGATTGGTGCTTTGATGATTATTGCACGTTATTGTGATTTGTTTCGTTATTTGTTGTTGCGTGATTGTTGTATCACGATGATGGTGTTGTTATTGTTCGTGTTTTTGTTGTTGCTGTGCGTGGTTGATTGTTGTTGTCGCGTTGTCGAATTGTCGTTTTTGTTGTGGTGGTTGCGGTGTCGTTGCCGTTAGGGTTTGGTGTTTGGCAATTTAGCGATTCTGGACACAGGTTCGGTTTTTCTAAAACTGGCGCTGTTTGGTTGATCCAAAAATGATGAGGTTGATTGTTTTTGAAAATAGACTTAACGCCGGTCGTTTTGGCACTGGTTTCGTTAAATTCGGAGTTGTATAGCTCGAGTTATAGGCGATACAAGTTAGGTTAAAATTCTGGAAACGATTTGGGTATAGATTCGGTATTTCGGTGACTGGGAACGTTGTATTGACCGAAAAATTATGTGGTTTATTTTTCTGGAAAATAGACTTAATGCTTGTTAATTTGGCACTGGTTTGGGTGCGTTTAGAGTTGTGTAGCTCGAGATATGAATTCCACAAGTTAGAGTAAGATTCTGGAAACAATCTGGACACAGGGTCAGTGTTTTGGTTACCACGTTTTCAAAAGAACTCCTTTTCGAACGAATCCAATTTCTTTGAAAACTAGACAAAATTTGCCCCAGTTTATGCACAAGTTTCATGCAGTTTGATTGAGTTTTGGTCACTTTGGAATTGCTTGAATTTGAAGGACAGAAACTGTCCTCTTTTGCAACTAGCCTGTGTGCTTTTCGAAAACTGTACCTATTGGACACTCTCCTTCAAAAACTGAACTTAGGGATGATAACCAGACCCATAGGGCTTTCCAACAAGTATTTATTTGTTGAAATCCGATGTCGTTTGCTATTTTAATTAATTCGCTGAAGTAGGTGCGATGTGCCTAGGCGCTATGCGCCAGTCTTGTGCGTGGTGTGCGTGCGTTATGTCCGCGTTGTGGAGCCGTCTGGTGTTAATATTTCAGGTGCGGTGCTGGTATGCTCAGAAGAGTTTAGTGGTAGCTGTGATGCTACAACTTGGTGCTATTTTTGGTGAAATCATTTGTTTTGATTCTGGTGATATAGTATTTATTTTAAATACTTGTTATGGTGAGTTGGTGCATAATCATGGTGTCGCATTGTCATATGCATGTTTTGGTGATATAGGCTCTGCCTCTGGTGTTTATTGGTGATATGCCCGTCGTGGCTCATTTTGGTGATCGGTACCGCATGCATATGCCCACTGGAGGGGTTGCATATCATCCCATTGTCTATGAATGTTATAATTTTGGTGGTTCACTGTCAAATGGACTTTTCCTTTGGTATCTGGTGCTGTGATATGGTGTAATTGTATTGTGTTGCTGTAGTTACCTGATGCTAGCATATTTTTATCATCTGCTTATTACCTCTGTTAGACTCACCCCTTCTGCTTGGAATGTTGCTCTCATGCGGCAACGCTGCAGGTGATCGCTAGTGCTCGTGGAGGAATTGCTAGGTTTTGCTTCCTCTCTCGTTTGGGTCTGTGTCAGCTCTGATATGTAGCACCGGGGAGTCGTTAGTTATCGTTTTGAACTATTATTTTAGTTATTGGAAATTGTTTTAATTTATTTTGGAGATGTCTTTAATTGTTAATTCTGGAGATGTTTAAACTGGTTAATATTTCCGCTGCTTGGTGATTTCTTTTATATAAACTATTTTGGAGATTTTTTTTGGAATAAATGGTGTTTTTTTTTTTTTAAAATGGTGAAAAATGTAGCGCCCTTCGAGGTGACTCTGATAATTGTCTATTTAGTTGTAATAGTAAAAGGGGGGTGTTACATTAGTGGTATCAGAGCAGTTCGGTCTGTCCGGCCAAGTTGTCGAGTCGTCGAGTCGAGTAACACTTGAGTAATTGTTACTCGTTTCTGGTTATAGTTTGTGTTGCAGTGTTAGGTTGAGATGGCAGGACGGAACGATGCTGCACTCGCTGCTGCTTTGCAGGCTGTGGCTCAAGCTGTGGAGAATAACCCATGTGCTGCTGGTGATGCTGGGTCGCGCAGTTTGGCTACGTTTCAGAGGGAGAATCCTCCTACCTTTAAGGGCAAGTATAACCCTGATGGTGCTTTGGCGTGGCTGAAAGAGATGGAGAGAATCTTTCGTGTTATGGATTGCTCTGAGGCGCAGAAAGTCAGGTATGGTACTCATATGCTGGCAGAGGAGGCTGATGACTGGTGGTTGGAGGTGAGGCAGAGGTTGGCGACTGTGAATGAAGAGGTCACTTGGGCTGCGTTCGGCAGAGAATTTCTGAGAAAGTATTATCCTGAAGATGTCCGTGGGAAGAAAGAGATTGAGTTTCTGGAGCTGAAGCAGGGTAATATGTCGGTGACTGAGTATGCTGCCAAGTTCATTGAATTGGCGAAGTTCTATCCACATTATGGTGAGGCTGGTGCTGAATTCTCCAAATGCATCAAGTTTGAAAATGGGTTGCGGGCCGTATAGAATGTCTGCATCTGAATTGTCAGAACTGAAGGAGCAACTCGAGGATCTGCTTGAAAAGAAATTTGTGAGGCCAAGTGTGTCGCCGTGGGGAGCTCCAGTGTTGTTGGTGAAAAAGAAAGATGGTAGTATGAGGTTGTGCGTAGACTATCGGCAGCTGAATAAGGTGACTATTAAGAACAAGTATCCGCTTCCGAGGATTGATGACTTAATGGATCAGTTGGTGGGTGCTCAGGTGTTCAGTAAAATAGATTTGAGATCGGGTTATCATCAGATCAAGGTGAAAGACGAAGACATTCAGAAGACAGCTTTCAGAACCCGTTATGGGCATTATGAGTATTCCGTGATGCCTTTCGGTGTGACTAATGCGCCGGGAGTGTTCATGGAGTACATGAATCGTATCTTTCGTGAGTATCTGGATCGGTTTGTGGTGGTATTCATTGACGACATCCTAATTTATTCTAAGTCAGAAGAGGAGCATGCAGAACATCTGAGATTGGTATTGGAAATTCTGAGGGACAGGAAATTATATGCGAAGCTGTCTAAGTGTGAGTTTTGGTTGAAAGAGGTTAGCTTTCTGGGTCATGTTATTTCGGGGAATGGAATTGCCGTGATCCGTCTAAGGTTGATGCCGTGTTACAATGGGAGTCTCCGAAGTCAGTTACTGAGATTAGGAGTTTTCTGGGTCTGGCAGGTTACTATAGGAGGTTTATAGAAGGATTTTCGAAGTTGGCACTTCCGTTGACTCAGTTGACTTGCAAGGGTAAAGCTTTCATCTGGGATGACTGTTGTGAAGAGAGCTTCAAAGAATTGAAGAAGAGGTTGACGACGTCTCCTGTTCTGACGTTGCCTAATCCGGAAGAGTCGTTTGTGGTGTATTGTGATGCTTCCAAGATGGGGTTGGGAGGTGTGCTTATGCAGAATGGTAAGGTAGTTGCCTATGCGTCGAGACAGTTGGGGACTCATGAGAAGAACTACCCTACCCATGATTTAGAACTTGCTGCAGTTGTGTTCGCGTTGAAAATTTGGAGACATTATCTGTATGGTTCGAGGTTTGAGGTGTTCAGTGATCATAAGGGTTTGCAGTATCTGTTTGATCAGAAAGAGTTGAATATGAGATAGCGCAGATGGTTGGAGTTGCTGAAAGACTATGACTTTAGCTTGAACTATCATCCGGGAAAGGCTAATGTGGTAGCTGACGCTTTAAGTCGAAAGACGTTGCATATGTCAGCAATGATGGTTAGAGAACTCGAATTAATTGAGCAGTTCAGGGATATGAGTTTGGTTTGTGAAGTGACGCCTCAGAGTGTCAGATTGGGGATGTTGAAGATTGATAATGAATTCATGGCTAGCATTCGAGAAGCTCAGAAGTTAGATGTTAAATTAGTTGACCTGATGGTTGGGATTGATCAATCCGAGAATAAAGACTTTGAGTTGGATGCGCAGAATGTATTGAAGTACCGTGGAAGAATCTGCATTCCTGATGATGAGGAGATGAAAAGAGCAATTTTAGAAGAAGGTCATAGGAGTAAGTTGAGTATCCATCCGGGAGCTACAAAGATGTATCAGGATCTGAAGAAGATGTTTTGGTGGCCTGGTATGAAGCGTGATGTGGCGCAGTTTGTGTATTCCTGCTTGACTTGTCAGAAATTGAAGGTTGAGCATCAGAAGCCTGCTGGGTTGATGCAACCGTTGGAGATTCCGGAATGGAAGTGGGATAGTATTTCTATGGATTTCGTGATAGGGTTACCTAATACTGTGAGGGGGCACGATTCGATTTGGGTGATTGTGGATAGATTGACGAAGTCTGCTCATTTTATTCCTATCAATATCACGTATCCGGTGTCGAGATTGGCAGAGATTTATATTCAGGTGATTGTGAAGTTGCATGGTGTTCCTTTGTGCATTGTGTCTGACAGAGATCCTAGGTTCACTTCTGATTTCTGGAAGAGTTTGCAAGAAGCGTTGGGTTCTAAATTGAGGTTGAGTTCAGCTTATCATCCTCAAACTGATGGGCAGACAGAGAGGACCATTCAGTCGTTGGAAGACTTGTTGAGATCTTGTGTTCTTGAGCAGGGAGGTGCGTGGGATACTCACCTTCCGTTGATCGAGTTTACTTACAACAATAGTTACCATTCTAGCATCGGGATGGCACCGTTCGAGGCATTGTATGGTCGAAGATGTAGGACTCCGTTGTGTTGGCATGAATCTGGGGAGAGTATTGTTCTTGGACCCGAGGTTGTTCGAGAGACTACTGAAAAGGTGAAATTGATCCGTGAGAAAATGAAAGCGTCGCAGAGTAGACAGAAGAGCTATCATGATAAGAGAAGGAAGGATTTAGAATTCCAAGCTGGTGATCATGTGTTTTTGAGAGTCACGCCTATGGCTGGTGTTGGGCGTGCATTGAAGACAAAGAAGTTGACTCCTCGTTTCATTGGACCGTATCAGATCACTGAGAGAATTGGTAATGTTGCTTATAGGGTGGCCTTGCCGCCTAATCTTTCGAATTTGCACGATGTATTTCATGTGTCGCAACTTCGGAAGTATATTTCGGATCCGTCCCATGTGATTCCGATGGATGATGTGCATGTGCGGGATAATCTCACTGTGGAGACAATGCCTGTGCGAATTGAAGATCGTGAAGTGAAGACTTTACGTGGCAAAGAGATAAACCTGGTGAAAGTGGTCTGGTTAGGAGCTGCTGGTGAAAGCATGACATGGGAGTTGGAGAGCAAGATGCGAGAGTCCTATCCGAAGCTGTTTGAATCAGGTATGTTTTCGAGGACGAAAGATTCTAAGTGGGGGAGGGTTGTAACACCCCGGAAATAATTTAATTAAAATAGTTGATTGAATTATTAAAATAATTTGGAAGCGGGATATAGATAAATTAAAAGGTTAATATTTTATATGCGTAGGAGGTGAAACGAGTAAAGGAGGTGGTGACGTAGAGAGCCCAGTGTTTACTGAGCCCTCAACTTAATAGACAATTATCAGAGTCACCTCGAAGGGCGCTACATTTTTCACCATTTTTCACCATTTTTCACCTCCAAAATAATTTATATAAAAGAAATCACCAAGCAGCGGAAATATTAACCAGTTTAAAGATCTCCAGAATTAACAATTAAAGACATCTCCAAAATAAATTAAAACAATTTCCAATAACTAAAATAATAGTTCAAAACGATAACTAACGACTCCCCGGTGCTACATATCAGAGCTGACACAGACCCAAACGAGAGAGGAAGCAAAACCTAGCAATTCCTCCACGAGCACTAGCGATCACCTGCAGCGTTGCCGCATGAGAGCAACATTCCAAGCAGAAGGGGTGAGTCTAACAGAGGTAATAAGCAGATGATAAAAATATGCTAGCATCAGGTAACTACAGCAACACAATACAATTACACCATATCACAGCACCAGATACCAAAGGAAAAGTCCATTTGACAGTGAACCACCAAAATTATAACATTCATAGACAATGGGATGATATGCAACCCCTCCAGTGGGCATATGCATGCGGTACCGATCACCAAAATGAGCCACGACGGGCATATCACCAATAAACACCAGAGGCAGAGCCTATATCACCAAAACTTGCATATGACAATGCGACACCATGATTATGCACCAACTCACCATAACAAGTATTTAAAATAAATACTATATCACCAGAATCAAAACAAATGATTTCACCAAAAATAGCACCAAGTTGTAGCATCACAGCTACCACTAAACTCTTCTGAGCATACCAGCACCGCACCTGAAATATTAACACCAGACGGCTCCACAACGCGGACATAACGCACGCACACCACGCACAAGACTGGCGCATAGCGCCTAGGCACATCGCACCTACTTCAGCGAATTAATTAAAATAGCAAACGACATCGGATTTCAACAAATAAATACTTGTTGGAAAGCCCTATGGGTCTGGTTATCATCCCTAAGTTCAGTTTTTGAAGGAGAGTGTCCAATAGTTACAGTTTTCGAAAAGCACACAGGCTAGTTGCAAAAGAGGACAGTTTCTGTCCTTCAAATTCAAGCAATTCCAAAGTGACCAAGACTCAATCAAACTGCATGAAACTTGTGCATAAACTGGGGCAAATTTTGTCTAGTTTTCAAAGAAATTGGATTCGTTCGAAAAGGAGTTCTTTTGAAAACGTGGTAACCAAAACACTGACCCTGTGTCCAGATTGTTTCCAGAATCTTACTCTAACTTGTGGAATTCATATCTCGAGCTACACAACTCTAAACGCACCCAAACCAGTGCCAAATTAACAAGCATTAAGTCTATTTTCCAGAAAAATAAACCACATAATTTTTCGGTCAATACAACGTTCCCAGTTACCGAAATACCGAATCTATACCCAAATCGTTTCCAGAATTTTAACCTAACTTGTATCACCTATAACTCGAGCTATACAACTCCGAATTTAACGAAACCGGTGCCAAAACGACCGGCGTTAAGTATATTTTCAAAAACAATCAACCTCATAATTTTTGGATCTACCAAACAGCGCCAGTTTTAGAAAAACCGAACCTGTGTCCAGAATCGCTAAATTGCCAAACACCAAACCCTAACGGCAACGACACCGCAACCACCACAACAAAAACGACAATTCGACAACGCGACAACAACAATCAACCACGCACAGCAACAACAAAAACACGAACAATAACAACACCATCATCGTGATACAACAATCACGCAACAACAAATAACGAAACAAATCACAATAACGTGCAATAATCATCAAAGCACCAATCTCAACGAAAACACGATATGCAACGACACCAACAATTCAACAAAACCCTAGACTACCCACACATAATTATCATCAACCCATTATCAAGGTTAAGCCCACCCTTACCTCAACTATGGTGGCGCAAACTCCCTCCTAGCCTCGTTCCTCGATCTCCGAATACGGCGACTCCCCCAAACTGCAGCTTCAGTGCGAAGCCAATATCTCTCTCCTCAGAACTCGTTTCGAAGATCCGAATGGTGAAAGTCATATAGAACTATATCTTACGAACCTGCTGCCCAAAAACGAAGACGATCCAACGGTTAACGAAACCGGAATCGCAATTTTACGGTGACAGGTTTGAGAAAAACGGGAATTGTTTTCTCTCTTCTTTTCTCTCTCTTTGGTGGCTGCTCTAATCCGAAATTCTCTCTCTCTCAACCCTAAATTAATCCTCTCCACTTATAATAAGTGAGAAACATAATGGGCTAAATTATTTGGGACTTTATCCACATAGGAAGGGAGCCCAATGCTATTTTTAACTAGCCCACAACACGTGATTATCATCTAACTCGTTTTCAACATAGCTACTACGCCCATAATTTCAATTCTTACAATCATCCTACGGCAATCCAACTTCGAAATAATTTGATTAAATTTTAGGGCGTTACAACTCTCCCCCACTTAGAATATTTTCGTCCTCGAAAACATACCTGATTCAAACAGCTCCGGATAGGACTCTCGCATCTTGCTCTCCAACTCCCATGTCATGCTTTCACCAGCAGCTCCTAACCAGACCACTTTTACCAGGTTTATCTCTTTGCCACGTAAAGTCTTCACTTCACGATCTTCAATTCGCACAGGCATTGTCTCCACAGTGAGATTATCCCGCACATGCACATCATCCATCGGAATCACATGGGACGGATCCGAAATATACTTCCGAAGTTGCGACACATGAAATACATCGTGCAAATTCGAAAGATTAGGCGGCAAGGCCACCCTATAAGCAACATTACCAATTCTCTCAGTGATCTGATACGGTCCAATGAAACGAGGAGTCAACTTCTTTGTCTTCAATGCATGCCCAACACCAGCCATAGGCGTGACTCTCAAAAACACATGATCACCAGCTTGGAATTCTAAATCATTCCTTCTCTTATCATGATAGCTCTTCTGTCTACTCTGCGACGCTTTCATTTTCTCACGGATCAATTTCACCTTTTCAGTAGTCTCTCGAACAACCTCGGGTCCAGGAACAATACTCTCCCCAAATTCATGCCAACACAACGGAGTCCTACATCTCCGACCATACAATGCCTCGAACGGTGCCATCCCGATGCTAGAATGGTAACTATTGTTGTAAGTAAACTCGATCAACGGAAGGTGAGTATCCCACGCACCTTCCTGCTCAAGAACACAAGATCTCAACAAGTCTTCCAACGACTGAATGGTCCTCTCTGTCTGCCCATCAGTTTGAGGATGATAAGCTGAACTCAACCTCAATTTAGAACCCAACGCTTCTTGCAAACTCTTCCAGAAATCAGAAGTGAACCTAGGATCTCTGTCAGACACAATGCACAAAGGAACACCATGCAACTTCACAATCACCTGAATATAAATCTCTGCCAATCTCGACACCGGATACGTGATATTGATAGGAATAAAATGAGCAGACTTCGTCAATCTATCCACAATCACCCAAATCGAATTGTGCCCCCTCACAGTATTAGGTAACCCTATCACGAAATCCATAGAAATACTATCCCACTTCCATTCCGGAATCTCCAACGGTTGCATCAACCCAGCAGGCTTCTGATGCTCAACCTTCGATTTCTGACAAGTCAAGCAGGAATACACAAACTGCGCCACATCACGCTTCATACCAGGCCACCAAAACATCTTCTTCAGATCCTGATACATCTTTGTAGCTCCCGGATGGATACTCAACTTACTCCTATGACCTTCTTCTAAAATTGCTCTTTTCATCTCCTCATCATCAGGAATGCAGATTCTTCCACGGTACTTCAATACATTCTGCGCATTCAACTCAAAGTCTTTATTCTCGGATTGATCAATCCCAACCATCAGGTCAACTAATTTAACATCTAACTTCTGAGCTTCTCGAATGCTAGCCATGAATTCATTATCAATCTTCAACATCCCCAATCTGACACTCTGAGGCGTCACTTCACAAACCAAACTCATATCCCTGAACTGCTCAATTAATTCGAGTTCTCTAACCATCATTGCTGACATATGCAACGTCTTTCGACTTAAAGCGTCAGCTACCACATTAGCCTTTCCCGGATGATAGTTCAAGCTAAAGTCATAGTCTTTCAGCAACTCCAACCATCTGCGCTGTCTCATATTCAACTCTTTCTGATCAAACAGATACTGCAAACCCTTATGATCACTGAACACCTCAAACCTCGAACCATACAGATAATGTCTCCAAATTTTCAACGCGAACACAACTGCAGCAAGTTCTAAATCATGGGTAGGGTAGTTCTTCTCATGAGTCCTCAACTGTCTCGACGCATAGGCAACTACCTTACCATTCTGCATAAGCACACCTCCCAACCCCATCTTGGAAGCATCACAATACACCACAAACGACTCTTCCGGATTAGGCAACGTCAGAACAGGAGACATCGTCAACCTCTTCTTCAATTCTTTGAAGCTCTCTTCACAACAGTCATCCCAGATGAAAGCTTTACCCTTGCAAGTCAACTGAGTCAACGGAAGTGCCAACTTCGAAAATCCTTCTATAAACCTCCTATAGTAACCTGCCAGACCCAGAAAACTTCTAATCTCAGTAACTGACTTCGGAGACTCCCATTGTAACACGGCATCAACCTTAGGCGGATCCACAGCAATTCCATTCCCCGAAATAACATGACCCAGAAAGCTAACCTCCTTCAACCAAAACTCACACTTAGACAGCTTCGCATATAATTTCCTGTCCCTCAGAATTTCCAATACCAATCTCAGATGTTCTGCATGCTCCTCTTCTGACTTAGAATAAATTAGGATGTCGTCAATGAATACCACCACAAACCGATCCAGATACTCACGAAAGATACGATTCATGTACTCCATGAACACTCCCGGCGCATTAGTCACACCGAAAGGCATCACGGAATACTCATAATGCCCATAACGGGTTCTGAAAGCTGTCTTCTGAATGTCTTCGTCTTTCACCTTGATCTGATGATAACCCGATCTCAAATCTATTTTACTGAACACCTGAGCACCCACCAACTGATCCATTAAGTCACCAATCCTCGGAAGCGGATACTTGTTCTTAATAGTCACCTTATTCAGCTGCCGATAGTCTACGCACAACCTCATACTACCATCTTTCTTTTTCACCAACAACACTGGAGCTCCCCACGGCGACACACTTGGCCTCACAAATTTCTTTTCAAGCAGATCCTCGAGTTGCTTCTTCAGTTCTGACAATTCAGATGCAGACATTCTATACGGTGCCATAGACACAGGTTTAGTATCAGGTACCAGATCAATAGCAAACTCAACCTCTCTCTCTGGTGGTACATCCGGAATCTCGTCGGGAAAAACCTCAAAAAACTCTCGCACCACCTGCAACTCATCAACCTTCGCTTGGCTCTCAGCAGACAACGACGCCATTAATGAAAACAACTGGACGTCTTCCCTCATTACCCTATGCAACTGACCAGCAGACAACAAACCAGACTCTTCCTCTTCAGGAGAAAAGAAACTCACAGACCTTTCATGACAGTTGATATGAACATGGTTATCAACTAACCAGTCCATACCTAGAATAACATCCATTCCGCTCAGCGGCAAACAAATCAAGTCAACGAGAAAATCATTACCGAATATCGATAAAGGGCATTTAGCACAAACAACCGAGGTAGTCACCGAACCCTTAGCCGGAGTATCGATAACCATCTCCCTCAACATAGAAGATAAAACAAGATCTAATTTCTCAACACATGCAGTAGCAATAAAACAATGGGTAGCACCAGTATCAATAATAGCAATAAGAGGAGAATTATTAATATAGCATGTACCTCTGATCTCATTCACTGCATCTGACCCCGCCAGAGCGAACTCCTTCCCAACGGACCTTTCTTTCTTCGGTTTAGGACACTGAGTGCTGATATGACCACCCTCACCACAGTTGTAGCATAACACATCCTTTCGATCACAGCTAGACGCCATATGACCCTCTTTACCACACTTGTAGCACTTCTTCACATCACCTGGACAGTCAGGACGCTTATGACCGGGTTTACCACACTTGTAACATACCACACTAGCAGCAGCATCTCCCCCACTAGGTCTCTTACCCACAGCAGTTCTCTGATTGCCCTTACCCGCTGGAACCTCATACGGCTTCCCACGACTCGAGAAATTCTTCTGCCTATCCCTCATGACTCTAGAATGAGCATTACTGTCTTCCTCGAAGATTCTGCAGCTGTCAATCAACTCCGAGAACACCCAAATTTTCTGATACCCTATCGCCTTCTTGATATCAGCCCGCAACCCATTTTCAAACTTGATGCATTTGGAGAATTCAGCACCAGCCTCACCATAATGTGGATAGAACTTCGCCAATTCAATGAACTTGGCAGCATACTCAGTCACCGACATATTACCCTGCTTCAGCTCCAGAAACTCAATCTCTTTCTTCCCACGGACATCTTCAGGATAATACTTTCTCAGAAATTCTCTGCCGAACGCAGCCCAAGTGACCTCTTCATTCACAGTCGCCAACCTCTGCCTCACCTCCAACCACCAGTCATCAGCCTCCTCTGCCAGCATATGAGTACCATACCTGACTTTCTGCGCCTCAGAGAAATCCATAACACGAAAGATTCTCTCCATCTCTTTCAGCCACGCCAAAGCACCATCAGGGTTATACTTGCCCTTAAAGGTAGGAGGATTCTCCCTCTGAAACGTAGCCAAACTGCGCGACCCAGCATCACCAGCAGCACATGGGTTTTTCTCCACAGCTTGAGCCACAGCCTGCAAAGCAGCAGCGAGTGCAGCATCGTTCCGTCCTGCCATCTCAACCTAACACTGCAACACAAACTATAACCAGAAACGAGTAACAATTACTCAAGTGTTACTCGACTCGACGACTCGACAACTTGGCCGGACAGACCGAACTGCTCTGATACCACTAATGTAACACCCCCCTTTTACTATTACAACTAAATAGACAATTATCAGAGTCACCTCGAAGGGCGCTACATTTTTCACCATTTTAAAAAAAAAAAACACCATTTATTCCAAAAAAAATCTCCAAAATAGTTTATATAAAAGAAATCACCAAGCAGCGGAAATATTAACCAGTTTAAACATCTCCAGAATTAACAATTAAAGACATCTCCAAAATAAATTAAAACAATTTCCAATAACTAAAATAATAGTTCAAAACGATAACTAACGACTCCCCGGTGCTACATATCAGAGCTGACACAGACCCAAACGAGAGAGGAAGCAAAACCTAGCAATTCCTCCACGAGCACTAGCGATCACCTGCAGCGTTGCCGCATGAGAGCAACATTCCAAGCAGAAGGGGTGAGTCTAACAGAGGTAATAAGCAGATGATAAAAATATGCTAGCATCAGGTAACTACAGCAACACAATACAATTACACCATATCACAGCACCAGATACCAAAGGAAAAGTCCATTTGACAGTGAACCACCAAAATTATAACATTCATAGACAATGGGATGATATGCAACCCCTCCAGTGGGCATATGCATGCGGTACCGATCACCAAAATGAGCCACGACGGGCATATCACCAATAAACACCAGAGGCAGAGCCTATATCACCAAAACATGCATATGACAATGCGACACCATGATTATGCACCAACTCACCATAACAAGTATTTAAAATAAATACTATATCACCAGAATCAAAACAAATGATTTCACCAAAAATAGCACCAAGTTGTAGCATCACAGCTACCACTAAACTCTCCTGAGCATACCAGCACCGCACCTGAAATATTAACACCAGACGGCTCCACAACGCGGACATAACGCACGCACACCACGCACAAGACTGGCGCACAGCGCCTAGGCACATCGCACCTACTTCAGCGAATTAATTAAAATAGCAAACGACATCGGATTTCAACAAATAAATACTTGTTGGAAAGCCCTATGGGTCTGGTTATCATCCCTAAGTTCAGTTTTTGAAGGAGAGTGTCCAATAGGTACAGTTTTCGAAAAGCACACAGGCTAGTTGCAAAAGAGGACAGTTTCTGTCCTTCAAATTCAAGCAATTCCAAAGTGACCAAGACTCAATCAAACTGCATGAAACTTGTGCATAAACTGGGGCAAATTTTGTCTAGTTTTTAAAGAAATTGGATTCGTTCGAAAAGGAGTTCTTTTGAAAACGTGGTAACCAAAACACTGACCCTGTGTCCAGATTGTTTCCAGAATCTTACTCTAACTTGTGGAATTCATATCTCGAGCTACACAACTCTAAACGCAACCAAACCAGTGCCAAATTAACAAGCATTAAGTCTATTTTCCAGAAAAATAAACCACATAATTTTTCGGTCAATACAACGTTCCCAGTCACCGAAATACCGAATCTATACCCAAATCGTTTCCAGAATTTTAACCTAACTTGTATCACCTATAACTCGAGCTATACAACTCCGAATTTGATGAAACCAGTGCCAAAACGACCGGCGTTAAGTCTATTTTCAAAAACAATCAACCTCATAATTTTTGGATCTACCAAACAGCGCCAGTTTTAGAAAAACCGAACCTGTGTCCAGAATCGCTAAATTGCCAAACACCAAACCCTAACGGCAACGACACCGCAACCACCACAACAAAAACGACAATTCGACAACGCGACAACAACAATCAACCACGCACAGCAACAACAAAAACACGAACAATAACAACACCATCATCGTGATACAACAATCACGCAACAACAAATAACGAAACAAATCACAATAACGTGCAATAATCATCAAAGCACCAATCTCAACGAAAACACGATATGCAACAACACGAACAATTCAACAAAACCCTAGACTACCCACACATAATTATCATCAACCCATTATCAAGGTTAAGCCCACCCTTACCTCGAATAACGTAAGCTCCGGAACACGACGAACGAGACACGAACAAAACCACAGCAACACGAACGATCTCCTTTTGAAATTCTTCGCGAAACCCTCTTCTTCTCTCCCTCTTTGCGCCGCGTGCTCTGTCTCTCACTCTCACTTTCGTTTTTCTTTTGCTTGCTGCGAATGAGGGTTTGGCTTAAACCCCCAGGGTTTAAGTTGAGGGCTCAGTAAACACTGGGCTCTCTACGTCACCACCTCCTTTACTCGTTTCACCTCCTACGCATATAAAATATTAACCTTTTAATTTATCTATATCCCGCCTCCAAATTATTTTAATAATTCAATCAACTATTTTAATTAAATTATTTCCGGGGTGTTACACCATGCCTGTCGGGACTTTGTTATTATGGCACATTCTTTTATTGAAAATCGGCTCTCTTTAATCATAAATGGAAGTGGAATACATTTGGGGCTTTATAGTGCCACATACAAATGATATACTGATATGAATGATGAAAGGTGGTGAGAACCGATACTGATTTCTTCTTCAGCTATAGTAGAACCGAAGGTTAGCGGCGTTCCATGATCTTGGGATGTTGCCACCGTCCATTTTTCCAACTTGAAGGCTCCCTGGCCGATGACTTCTTTGACTCTGAAAGGACCTTCCCAATTGGCAGATAATTTTCCTGTGGCTCCCACTCGACTAGATTGTCTGAGGACTAGATCTCCTGCTTTAAAGCTCCTGGGTCTAGCTTTGGAATCATACTTCTTTCCTGCTCGCTGCTTGGCGGCCTGCTCTTTGACATTGGCCAGTTCTCTAACCTCGTCCAGGAGGTCTAGATCGGCTCTGAGGGCGACTTCATCAGGGACTTTCTCTGTTAGTGATCTTCTCGGGCTGGGTTCTAGCACTTCTATGGGGATTAGGGCATCGCTCCCATAGACCAGCCGAAAGGGGGTTTCCCTTGTGGATGACTGAGGAGTGGTGTTGTAGGACCACAATACTAGCGGCAGCTCTTCTGCCCAATTTCCTTTTGATTCGTCCAATCTCCTTCTTAGTCCGTTCAGAATGACCTTGTTCGTAGCCCCGGCCTGCCTGTTTGTTTGGGGGTGCTCGACCGAGGTGAATGCCTGGCAGATGTTCCACTTCTTGCAAAGTTCGGCTACGAGTTCGGAGGCAAACTGGGTGTCGTTATCAGTGACTATAGTTGCTGGTATTCCAAAGCGACATATGAGCTTCTTCTAGTATAATTTCTTCTCACGCTGTGCTGTGATGGTTGCGATGGGCTCCGCTTCTATCTACTTGGAGAAAGAGTCAACCACAACCAACAAGTATCTTACTTGTCCGGAAGTTGGGGGAACGGGCCGAGGATGTCTACACCCCACACAGCGAATGGCCAAGAAGAGGCGACTGCCTCGAGATTGGTCGGTGGTGCCTTGGGTATGGCTGCATGGCGTTGGCACTTGTCACATCTTCTGACATAGTCAATGGCGTCTTTTTTCATGGTCGGCCAGTGATAACTCTATTTTATATAGAGTTATTTATATGTTCTATGACTTAAATCAATGTGAGTTTCTAAGTAATATTATTGTTAAAATAGTTAATATGTGATGTTTAGAGTAAAAGAGGGTTAGGAACTGATATGTGATCATTTGGCACTTTTGGTGCCCCTTATGGTATTTTGATGTGTTTGTTCAATTGCCGCAGCAATCATTGCCCCTGCAATTGGCACAACAATCATTGGCCCAGCAATGACTGCTCCTACAATAGTCATTCCAGCAGCAGCAGAGGCATTGCACTAGCAACCATTGCCCCGGCATAACTGGCAGTCAATTGCTCCAACATTCGTGACAGACTAAAATGCACCAGCAATATGCTGATGTCATTGATGACATCAAAGTCAAGTTGCTATGCAAGTGGCCCAAGTTGCAAGTGCAGCACATCCCCATTTACTTTTTAGCTTGTAACTTTTACTTTATAGGGACACTTGTCCATACACCATTGGACCTCTTCTCTTTGATAAAGTAAACATCAAATCAACTCTTTTTGGGATACAAGTGACTTACTTCAGCTCCAAGCAAACCCCACCATGAAGGAAAGCTCATCCAAGAGGCCTATAAATACCTCTCATTCTCCTCATTTGAAGATATACCAAGTGACATACCAAGTTAGAGAATTAGTATCACTTACACTTCATAGGTGTGAAGGAGGGAGAGAAATTGACAACTTCTCTCTCTACTTCTACACCATTTCGTGTTGCTGTTTGGTTGCTGGCGCATCAAGCATTTGTGAGGCATTGCTGGAAGCATTACTGTGCAGATTTTGCAAGGGAACTTCAACCGTGTAATTCTTTCTTTATTTTCTTCCCTTTGTATTATCAAACATATGAACATGATTATCTCTGTTTGTATGTGCTCAGTAATGTCTAGTATGGGCTAACTTCTCTTGTTGGGATGCTTTAACTTTGTAATGAACTTTTGATTAAGTTATTATGTTATATATTGATGTTTGCATTTTAGTTCTTGCATGATAACTCTTTCATATTCATCTTTAGAATTGGCCAACTAAAAGTGAATGCAAATTATAAATTCAGACATGGTTTATAATTGGAACTCAAGAAGTAATATGGATAAGTGTTTTAATAAAAGGAAACATTGTTAATTCCATGCTAAAACCTAGACATAGGATAGCATAGTCCATAGGGGTGATACTGAGGGAGCTTAAATATACAAGGGTGAACTTATTTAGGGCTTAGACATAAGACTTGTAATGAAACCCTGAAGTTAGTTGCTGAAAAGCACGTATCTATTGTATCAGCATCCATTGCAGGCGCAATCATTACAGGAGCAATGATTGCAGGAGCATCACATATAACATAATGTTATCAAAAGTGATTTACTTAGTGAAGAGCATTCCAACAATCTTTCTCACTTGAGTACACTCTATCTTTACTTATCTTATTTTATTTTCTGTTTCTCACACAGACTCTTATTTTGTTTGTTATTTTATTACTCGTTTCTCAGTAATTAAACTACCATTTTAAACTTTAGAAATTAATCCAATCCTTGTGGGTACGATACTCTACTTTCACTTTATTACTTGTTGCGACTGTGTATACTTGCACATCACCTTTTCTCACAACAAGTTTTTGGCGCCGTTGCCGGGGATTGCCATTAATTTTTATTGTTTAACTTAGTAGTAAGTTAGTGTTCAATTTTACTCTGGTTGTTTGTTCCTTGTGCTACAGCAATCGTTGCACCTGCAATCATTGCACCAGTAAGAAGTGCTCCAGCAATAGTTGCTCTAGCAATTGCCCAGGTCCAACACACCAGAATTCCAATAAGACCCTGAGATAGAGAGGAGATTGAGGAGCTTGCAAAGTCTTCAACAACAACAAAGAAACAGAGGCAGAGCCAGACACACAATGTTTGATCAAGAAACTGGCAGAGGTTCTGGTATGCTCAATATGGGAGCCATAGGTATGCTGAATAATAGAAATAGACCAATGAAAGACAATGCTACGTTTGATCCTCAAACCATGCAAACTAGCATAGTTAGACCTGAAATTTCTACAACACATTTTGAATTTAAACCCATGATGTTCCAAATGCTTCAAACAGTTGGCCAATTTAGTGGTTCTCCTCATGAGGACCCTTATTTGCACTTAAAACAATTTTTGGAAATGTGTAGCAATTTTATCATTCCTGGTGTTAGTGAAGATGCATTTAGATTAAAATTATTTCCATATTCCTTGAAGGATAGAGCTAAGGCTTGGCTAAACTCTTTAGAGCCTAAGTCTATCACTACTTGGAATGAGATGGCTCAAAAATTTTTGACAAAATATTTTCCACATATCAAAAATGCCAAGATGAGACATGATATCACTTCTTTTAAACAAAAAGAATTTGAGTCACTGTTTGAAGCATGGGAAAGATGGAAAGAATTGTTGAGAAAGTGTCCCTACCATGGAATTCGTGTTATTATTCAAATGGAAACATTTTATAATGGTTTCGAACCGCAAACCAGACTCATGCTCTATGCCTCATCTGGTGGGGTGTTACTGAATTTATCCTACAATGAAGCATGTGAGTTGATAGACAGAATTGCAACCAACAGCTATAGTTGGCCCACTGAAAGGGTCATTGCTCAAAAGAAGACAACTGGGATTCATGAACTCAGTGAAGTAACAGCTCTATCAGCTCAAGTGGCATCTCTCACCAACATGATTAAGAATCTCAATTCGACCAATGCACCAGCACCCATTGCTGGGGCAATAACAGAACTCACTATTGCTGCCATAGAGCCGGTTCCTCCAGGAACAACTAGCTGTGTCTACTTTGGAGGTTGTCACTTATATGAAGAATGTCCCAGCAACCCTATCTCTATCAACTATGAAGGGTATAACAACAATAACAATCCTTACTCAAATACCAACAATTCTGAGTGGAGAAACCATTCAAATTTCAATTGGAGCAACAATGCAGCCACAGCACTTGCTGCTGCAACACCTCCCACACCATCAGGATTCCATTCTCAACATGTCCAAAGACCATCTGCACCAGAAATTGAAAACTCCTTGGAATCTCTTATGAAAGCATTTATAAGTGATACTAAAGAATTTATGAATGATACAAGAGCATTTATGAGTGATACAAAAAGCTCAATCCAAACTCATGGTGCTGCCATCAGGAACTTGGAGAACCAGGTTGGACAATTAGCCACTGCTATTTACCAAAGACCAAGCGGATCATTATCATCCACCACAGAAGCTTCAATTTCACAAACTCTTGGGAAAGAGCAAGTCAATGCTATATATTTGAGAAGTGGAAAAGATTTACAAAGTCATATGATACAGAAGGTGAAGGTAAGGAAGAAAAAGAAAAAAATGAAAAAAAATGAAAAAAAATAGAAAAGAAAAAAATACAACAGATGCAAAAGCACCCAATGCTGCAGCATCTGATGCTGCACCTGTGCAATCACCTAAGTTTGTCCAAGAGTACCCTCCTCCTCCTTTTCCTCAAAGGCTGAAGAAGGATCATGAAGACAAACAATTTGGTAAATTCTTAGAGGTGCTGAAGCAACTCCACATCATTGAGAGCTCTAAGGAGAGTGTGGGAAGAAGAAATGAATCAGAAGAAGAAGGGAGTGTTAAAGAGATTGAGCCTGAACCAGACCCTAAAGAAACCCTCAACAAACAACCAACTCTCTCAACCCAATCCCCACCTCACAAAAATCCAACTCCACAATCTGTCCCCCAAGCAGCCACCACCACATCAACCAAAACACCACCCAACCAACCTATACTGACACCCTCACACTCAAAATGCACTAGAGAAATTCAAGGCACTGCTAAGATCCACCAACCAGAAACCATCCAACCACCACCTCAACAAAAACCACAAATTGAAGTGAACAATGCTGTAGCATCTATTGCTACAGCATCTACTGAACAAGTGAATGCTACATCAACTATTGCAGTAGCCAAGAAGATTCAAAGACAAGAGCCAAATAAAGGGAGACATGTTCTTTTGTCTAACTCAAAGCTTAAAGTACTCCCTGAAAAGCTCAAATCTAAGCAGTCAGAACCTTTTAAATTGGTGAGAGTGTATCCTAATGGGGCAGTGGAATTGCTTGATGAAGCCACTTATTCCACATTCAAAGTCAATAGAAAAAGGGTGAAGCAGTATTATTGAGCACATGTGGAGAGAGACAAAGTCACCACAGAGTTACCAGGACTCTAACATAAGGATTAGTCTGGCTGAAGACTCTTAAACCAAGTGCTTTTGGGAGGCAACCCATGATTTTGATTTACTAATAAGTTTATTTTTGTTTTTTTTTGTGCTTATGTTTTTCTGTAGGAACAAAGTGAAGGTATCCCAATGCTGCAGCATTCATTGCTCCAGCAATGAGAAAGGCAATAAGAAAATGGTGAAGCTTGCACCAGACAGAGTAAGGAGAAGGGAAAAAGAAGGAGAAAGGTGAGGAATTACAATAGAAAGCACTGAGAGGGCACTAGAACAACAACAGGCTGATGCTGAAGCAACCAATGCTGTAGCAACAACAACCAATCCTACTGCACTAGCATCCATAGTTGCAGCATCCACAGCTGCAACAGCTGAAACTGAGCCACAAAAGAATTATGCTGTATTCACCAAATCAGTAACTCTTCCCTCTTGTGTGTGTTAGTGTTTTGTTGTTTGTGTTGTTATTAGTTGTTGTGTTTTTATTTGTGTTGTTTTTGTTTATGCTGTCTTTGTTTGTGTTGTCTTTTATTTCAATAAATCTGTTGGATGTTATAGCATCAGTATTAACATCCAGCAACTGTGTAGGATTTAATTTTTTTTTTGTGATAAATGTTTTTAATTTCAATATTGTAGTGTCCAAAAGGTCTCTCCCATTAGAGTTTGCATGAGCAGTGGGGCCACTGCTAGGTTTTAAGTTGGGGGGAGGACCTTCTGATTATTGTTTTGGTTAAATCAAAGGCATGATTAGTTGCACTTTCTATCATTGCAGTAATAGATAATGTTTCTTTTTGGGCTGAATTTTATGATGATAAAGTGTATGTGTTGAGTAGCCTTGTTTGAACAATGATTAATCTTATTGCTGCTTTTACAATCAAAACTCTAGGCTTAGCCAAGAACTTAGCTATTGAGAAATGATCTGATGCTAAAGCTAGTGTTAGTAGACCAAGATCTATTCCAAGTTTTTACTAAAAATTTAGAGTAGCATTTGAAGCTAAGTTTGGGGGTAACTAAAGATATATTGAGGCCAAGTATAAAGATTATAGAGAAGCCAGTGCAAAAGGTTTACTATTATTCTACAAGTGTAACATCATGTAATAGCTACATTGATCCAAATCAAATAAGTTGTATCCGTTCCAAAAATAGCATGAAAAAAAAAGAAAAAGAAGAAAAAAGTCATATAAAAAGAAAAAAAATAAAATATGCAAAAAGGGGAACAGCGAGGAAGACAATGTAGCTAAAATCCCTACAATAGAAAGTTAGAGCAATAATGCTACAGCAATCAATGCTCCAGCAATACAAAGAACACATTGCTCCAGCAATTAGGAACCACCAAATTAGAAATTAGTGCACTGACTCATAATTCTGAAATACTTAACCCAAAGCCCTCTGTCATACTTAAAATCCCCCCAGAACTTATGTGAAGATGTTAGTCTACTCTTCTTTTTGAAAAACTCTTGGCATGATCAAAAGAAAACTACTCTTTCCAAGGCTAAGTGATGTTTTGAAAATAGCTAAGAACGAAACTATGTCCTAAGAGTCACACACTCACTTAATGAGCAGTAATAATTTTAAATGTTGAGAAAGACATAGGTGTGTGTGTGTGTGTGTGAAGTGTGAATTTGAAAATTGGGCTCAATGAGATCATTTTTGAAAAACTGCTTGATTTAGGGAAGCAACTGATTTTGTTTTTGTATTCTCTTTGTGTATTGTTTTGTCTTTGTCAATTGTCATTGCTTGAGGACAAGCAAAGGTTTAAGTTTGGGGGTGTGATAACTCTATTTTATATAGAGTTATTTATATGTTCTATGACTTAAATCAATGTGAGTTTCTAAGTAATATTATTGTTATTGTCCCAGCAATGACTGCTCCTACAATAGTCATTCCAGCAGCAGCAGAGGCATTGCACCAGCAACCGTTGCCCCAGCATTACTGGCAGTCAATTGCTCCAGCATTCGTGACAGACTAAAATGCACCAGCAATATGCTGATGTCATTGATGACATCAAAGTCAAGTTGCTATGCAAGTGGCCCAAGTTGCAAGTGCAGCACATCCCCATTTGCTTTTTAGCTTGTAACTTTTACTTTATAGGGACACTTGTCCATACACCATTGGACCTCTTCTCTTTGATAAAGTAAACATCAAATCAAGTCTTTTTGGGATACAAGTGACCAACTTAAGCTCCAAGCAAACCCCACCATGAAGGAAAGCTCATCCAAGAGGCCTATAAATACCTCTCATTCTCCTCATTTGAAGATATACCAAGTGACATACCAAGTTAGAGAATTAGTATCACTTACACTTCATAGGTGTGAAGGAGGGAGAGAAATTGACAACTTCCCTCTCTACTTCTACACCATCTCGTGTTGCTGTTTGGTTGCTGGCGCATCAAGCATTTGTGAGGCATTGCTGGAAGCATTACTATGCAGATTTTGCAAGGGAACTTCAACCGTGTAATTCTTTCTTTATTTTCTTCCCTTTGTATTATCAAACATATGAACATGATTATCTCTGTTTGTATGTGCTCAGTAATGTCTAGTATGAGCTAACTTCTCTAGTTGGGATGCTTTAACTTTGTAATGAACTTTTGATTAAGTTATTATGTTATATATTGATGTTTGCATTTTAGTTCTTGCTTGATAACTCTTTCATATTCATCTTTAGAATTGGCCAACTAAAAGTGAATGAAAATTATAAATTCAGACATGGTTTATAATTGGAACTCAAGAACTAATATGGATAAGTGTTTTAATAAAAGGAAACTTTGTTAATTCCATGCTAAAACCTAGACAGAGGATAGCATAGTCCATAGGGGTGATACTGAGGGAGCTTAAATATACAAGGGTGAACTTATTTAGGGCTTAGACATAAGACTTGTAATGAAACCCTGAAGTTAGTTGCTGAAAAGCACGTATCTATTTTATCAGCATCCATTGCAGGCGCAATCATTGCAGGAGCAATGATTGCAGGAGCATCACATATAACATAATGCTATCAAAAGTGATTTACTTAGTGAAGAACATTCCAACTATCTTTCTCACTTGAATACACTATCTTTACTTATCTTATTTTATTTTTTGTTTCTCACACACACTCTTATTTTATTTGTTATGTTATTACTCGTTTCTCACTAATTAAACTACCATTTTAAACTTTAGAAATTAATCCAATCCCTTTGGGTACGATACTCTACTTTTATTTTATTACTTGTTACGACTGTGTATACTTGCACATCACCTTTTCTCACAACAGCCAGTAGTAACTGGCCCTTAGGATTTTGGTCGCGAGGGCTTGGCCTGCCACATGACTGCTGCATATCCCTTCATGTATCTCTTTCATGATTTCCTGCGCCTTTAGGTCTGCCACACACTTGAGGAGAGGTGATGAGAATCCTCGTTTGTACAGTTCGTCCTCAATGAGGGCGTAGTTGCTTGCAATTTTTGAAAGCTTCTTTAGCTCTTCGTCTTGCATCAGTAGTTGTTTTCCCTGCATGTAAGCAATAATGTTGGTCATCCAGCTAGGGGGCTTGATCTCTGTTGAGAGAACCTGGATTTTATTTACGCTGGGTTCAAATAATGTTTCTGGATCACAGAGTGGGTGTTTCCAGGTTTCTTAGTGCTGGCGAGTTTTGCCAGAACATTTGCTTTGCCGTTTTGTTCCCTAGGGACATGAGTTAGCTCAAAAGAAATGAATTTGGATTTAAGTTCTTGTACCTTATTACAATACTTGTTGATGAGCTCGTCCTTGGTGCTGAATGCGTTTGTGACCTGTCTAGTGATGAGGAGAGAGTCACTGCGTGCCATTAGGCGCTTCACTCCTAAGCCGGCAGCGAGCGTCATACCGACTATGAGTGCTTCGTACTCCGCCTAGTTGTTGCTGGCTCTGAAGTTGAATCATAGTGATTGTTCAAGGAGGATATCGTCCAGCCCTTCCATGGTAATCTCGGCTCCACTTACCCTCAAGTTTGACGTACCATCAACAGATAGCGTCCAAACGAACCCACTCGAAGGTCTGACTTTTGGATCAGACTCAACGAGTTCGACTATGAAGTCGGCCAAGGCTTGGGCTTTGATTGGTCCTTTGGGCACATACTTGATATCAAATTCAGACAATTCGATTGACCAGGATACCATTCGTCCTGCTAGATCTAACTTGGAGAGGACTTGGCGGATTGGCAGGTCTGTTTTGACTACTATCGTGTGGCTCTGGAAATAGTGCCTGAGTTTTCTTGCCGCTAGGATGACTGTGTATGCTGCTTTTTCTATCTTCTGGTACCTTTGTTCCGGACCTCTCCACATTCGGCTGATATAGTAAATAGGAAGCCGATCCCTTCCTCGCTCCTGTACGAAAACTGCGCTGCAGGCATCCTTCGAGACGGCCATATATAGGAGCAGAGGGACGCCATGTGTTGGGGAGGTGAGGATTGGAGGTGCTGCCAAGTATTCCCTTAGTGATTGGAGGGCTTTTTCACATTCTTCACACCACTCAAAGTTGGCGTTCTTCCTGAGGAGTTGGAACAGAGGTTTGATCTTGTCTGCGGACCGACCAAGGAAGCGAGAGAGTGCTCCTATTTGGCCGGCCAGGATTTGGACTTCTTTGGCTTTGGTGGGGCTTCTGGCCTCAATGATGGCTCTGCATTGGGAAGGGTTAGCTTCAATTCCCCTGTGAGTTAGAACATACCCCAGAAATTCTCCTGCTTGAACCTCGAACGAGCACTTGTCAGGGTTGAGGCGAAGGTCGTGCTTTTCTAGTAGCTTGAAAATCTTAGCCATGTTGTCAATGTGAGCCGGATCTATAGATGACTTTACGACCATGTCATCGACATACACTTCTATGGTGCTTTCGATCTCCTTTTTAAAGATCCGGTCCATTAGACGCTGATATATTGCTCCGGCGTTCTTTAGACCGAATGGCATTACCTGGTAGCAATAATTGGACTGGCCTGTCATGAATGCTGTCTTCTCTTCGTCCACGTAGCTCATCCTGATTTGGTTATAGCCGGAGTACGCAACCATGAGACTGAGTAGCTTGTGGCCGGAGGCTCCATCAACAAGTCCGTCGATGCTTGGCAGAGGGTAGGCATCCTTGGGGCACGCTTTGCTGAGGTCGGTGTAATCGACGCACATCCTCCATTTTCCATTTGACTTTTTCACCAATACTGGGTTGGCGAGCCATGTTGGGTACTTCACCTCCCGAATGAACTCGGCTGCCACTAGCTTATCTGTTTCTTCTTTGATGGCTTGTGTCTTCTCCAGTCCCTGCTTTCTCTGCCTCTGCGACACAGGCTGGGTGGAGGGGTTTAAAGATAATCGATGACAAACAAAGTTTGGGTCAATACCTGGCATGTCTTGCGGAGACCATGCAAATATGTGGACGTTGTCCGTCAGGAGCTTGATGAGCTGATCTTCTATTTCTACTGATAGCCCCATCCCAATCTTCATCTTCTGGTGTTGCGCAGGGCCGATGATTACTTCCTTAAGGTCGTCGGCTGGCCTCGGTCTCTTCTCTTCTTTGGCTGCGTCATACATTCTGGGATCCAGGTCTAGGAAGTTGTAGTTGGAGTTCTTTGGCTCGGGCTTTTGGATCGCCTTGACCTGGGCGCTCTCGGCATAGCATCTGCGGGCCATTCCTTCATCCCCCCTTACGGTGCCGACACCTCCGTTTGGTAGGGGATATTTGAGGCAGAGGTAGGGGTATGATATTGCAGCCATCAGTGCGTTAAGAGTGGGCCTGCCAACAATGATGTTATAGGAGGAAGTTGCATTAATGACCATATACCTAAGTACAACGGTTTTAGCTGAGTCTGCCTCCTCAAACGTCGTTCTAAGGTCTATGTAGCCTCGGACTTCAACCTGTTCTCCTGTGAAACCGACAAGCGTTCCAGGGTAATCTTTTAGCAACTCCACCAGCAGTTTGAGTTCCTGGAAGCACTTCCAATACATGACGCTGGTAGAGCTTCCCCGGTCAACCAGCACCCGAGCAACTCTGTAACCGCTGGTTCTAATGTAAATTACTATAGGATCGTCAGAATGTGGTTGGACCCCGTTGAAGTTTCCTATGTCGAAAGAGATCGGCGGGTACTACGTGAAGGGTGCCACCGACTCCTTCTCGGCAACCGACATGATGGCTCGAGCATACTTCCGCCTAGCCGACGAAGTGGATCCCCCTCCTGAGAACCCTCTAGAGATTGTGTTCACATTTCCTCGGTCGGCAACCTCATGCCCCTCTTTCCGTATAGCTTCTTTTTGAGGTCCTCCCTTCTTGGCCGGTGGCTTCCTCTGTGGGCTCTCGGCTCGCCTCTTCTTTTGTTCTTCCGTCAGCACATACTTTTTAAGCTTCCCCCTTTGGATGAGTTGCTCGATTTGCTGCTTTAGCGTCCAGTAGTCGTCGGTGGTATGTACTTCGATTCTGTGGAACCGGCAATACGCTTCAGGATACTTACCCATGATGCCCACGAAAGGCGTCGGCCAGATTATGATTCCCTCATTCAGTGCATCATTCAATATGGCAGATGGCTTGGTCCTGAGTGGAGTATAGGCAACCTCCGAGTTGGGGCGTGACTTCTTATTCCTGGGCCTGCCGCCTCTGTCGCGCCTGGCCGAGGGATACTGCTGTTCGGATCGGCCCCCTCTTTCCGAGGGTGAGTATGGTCTTCTTGCTCCTTTGGCGTCCCGTGCCTCTTTGGTGGCTGCTGTTTCTTCAGTCTCTATGTGTTCGTTTGCCCGTACTCTGACTTCGTCCCTGGTCTCGGGGGCCCGAATGGACAGCGCTTCACTGAAAGTCCCGTTTCTAAGACCTTTCATAAACGCTTTGATGAAGAACCTTTCGTGCGGGTCTTCCACCAAGATGGACACCTTGCTGAAACGCTCTAAGTACTTCTTCAGAGGCTCGGTCGACCCTTGTCGGAGGTTGAACAAGTCTTCAAAATGTATCAACTTCTTTTTGTTCGCCGAGAACTATTGCACGAAGCGACCTGCTAGGTCTTCGAATCTGGTGATGGATCGCGCTGTCAACCCCTTAAACCACTTGAGGGCGACGTCGGTCAGTGTTCCCGCGAACATTTTGCAGCTAACGGCGTCGTTCCTGCCACTGATCATCATCTGGGTTTGGAAGGCGTCAACGTGACTCTAGGGATCTCCAGTTCCATCGTAGGTGCCGATGGAGGGTTCGCGGAACCGGTGGGGGATGGCTACCGCTTCGATTTCCGCTATGAATGGCTGGAACGCTCTCAGGGGAGCCCTGGTGGTTTCTGCTCTGTTGTTCTAGATTTCTGCTAACTGCTCCTGCAACCAAATTTCTTTGGCTTTAATGCTTGAGCCCACAGATGCTGCTCCTCGTTTCTCCGGGCTTGTTCAGCATTCTGCGTCCAGAAGTTCCAACAACCTGGGGTCAGTGTCATTGGATGATGGTCCTTTTCCATTAGATCTCGTGGCTACCATGGTGTACTAGCTTTTCTGGTGTTTCTAGTGGGGTAGGATAGTTTTACCAGGCCCCACGGTGGGCGCCAATGTTCCTAACTATTTCCTTGAGTAGGATTTAGCTTAGAACGCGATGAAGATGTGAGAATGATAATAGAAAGAGTATAAGAATAAGAGAATAAGATTTTGGATCCTTTCATTAGCCTCTGGAGCGTGTTTATATAGTACATCCAATGATTAATGCTAATAATGACTATTCATAATTACAGCGAGATCCAGGGTGTAATTTCAGGGCATTCCATATATATATATATATATATATATATATATATATATATATATATATATTCTTCTTGTGTTTAATCCCCAACCGAGCTAGGAGACGGAACCGAGCCTTGAGCGGAGGAGTGAGTCTCTCGCTCTGCGCGGCCGGGGAGTCCCTCGGCTCTTGAGGCGAACTGGGGAGTCCCTTGTCTTTCGAGAGTCATTCGTGCCGGCCAGGAAGTTACGTATGGCCGAGCCTTCCTGAGTGGTCGGCTCGGCTGGGAACATATCCTTTACTACTCTTAATAATGGTGTTGCGGTTCTCTTTCAAAAATATAATGATGTAACAGATTGACACAAAGTTAATTTCTTTAATATTTTTAATAAATGTGTTGTGGTTTTCTTTTTATTAGTATGATTTGTGGTTATGACCTTTGGTGTTACTAATAATGGTTGACTATTTTGGCATTATGGAATATGTAACTTATTTTCTTTCTCATGCTTGGAATTCGATATAAATATATAGGAAAAAGAAACGTGTGTTCCTAATTCTTTGTTTGTAGATAGTAATTTTATTATACGCATTAGGTAGTATTTTATATTTTGTTATTTGAACGATAAGAGTTTAATACATTATTTTTATTCATTGTCAATTCAAATATATATATGAGAGCAATAAAAATTATGCTAAAGTAAACCAGAAGTTTTCTATGCACTTATAGGAAAAAAAATTAAAAATGAAGTTTAATAGTCTACGTATAGTTTTACCATTTACAAGTCATATGATAGCATGTGTACTTATTTCCAACTTGCAACCAGAAGTTTGCAAATATAATAGAGGACTCTAGAAGAGCTATTGTATTGTTACTTAAATGTACAAAATTACACATTGATATTGTATTAGATTCTCTCAAGTCTCATAGAAACTAATTAAGTTTCAAGGATACTCATCTAACTGGATATACCAAATTGAATAATAAATGAAGAAAATATTCAATGTCTGTATATCATGAGACTTACCTTAAACCAGAAGTTTATGGCTCATAATAAGTTTGTTGTTGGCAAGACCAGTTGGGTCATCCCAGGTCTGTTATGATGCGGAAAAAAATAGTTAAATTTTTTTATACAAACATGTATTGAGGGTCCCGTCAATTCTTCAATCCATTAATCTTTGTTATTACTAATTCCCAAAGGAAGTTAACAGTTAGAGGGAATAAGTCTCCTGTATCTCTAATGTATATATATATATATATAAGGTAATATTTGTAAATCAGTAATCACGTGGAGCATATAGATATTTTACTATTTTAATTGATGCATCAACTAAATGGCTACATATATGTAACTGTCATAAACTCACAACTAGAAGTTTGTGGGATTTCTTGCCCAACTAATTCGTGTAAAAGCTTATTATGTGAATTATCTTGAAAGTATTTGATAAGTATTTTATGACTATTAGAATTTATATTGAACATCACATAACATATGTTCATTTATAAAATGGCCTTGAAGAAACCATTCATTAGACATCTAAAGTTAATTATATGACCAATACTTATGAGATGGAACTTCCAATTTCTACTTGGGAACATGCAATCTTGCAGGCTGATAAGTTAACATATATCTGTAAGTTCTCCCCTTTACAATTGATTTTTGATCAATGACCTAATATTCTCCATCTAAAATATTTTTGATGTGTTGTGCATACTATAAGGAATCCATCACAATGTAATATTATGGATCCTTAAAGAATGTTGGAAATATATGAGTATATGAATCTCCATTCATCATAAAGTATGCTGAGCCAATAACCAGAGATGTATTTATAGCTTAATCAGCTAATTATCATTTTGGTGAATTAGTTTTCCCAACATTAGGGGGAGAAATAAGCAGCTAGAAATTAGTATTACTTGAAATAAATTATTATTATCTTATCTTGATCCTCTTATAAACCAATGTGAACCAGAAGTTCAAAGAATAATTCATTTGCAAAATTTTGTAAATTATTCACGAGCTGCAATACGCAAATAAAAACTGATGTACCTGTTGGACACTCAAACATTGCAAATGAATCTTAAGCACACATGAAGCGTGTGGTTTAGTCGGTTCCAAAGAATAAAACTCCTAGAACAAGGAAATGAGCTTAAAAGCAAGATGGCCCAAAAGAGGATTTAGAAACTCCAACCGAGTAATTTGATATGATTAATTTTCAAGTTCCAGAAGAACCGATCAGGTACCTAAAGTTTGTGGAAATGAGATCTTAATAAATTATGTCAATAATGAAATATAATGGAACCGAAACACAGTCAACATTGACAATTTTGTGTATATAATGTAGCGCTAAATATGATAAATGATGAAGAGGATCATGAACCAAAGTCTATTAAGAATTTAGACAAAGCAATGATTGGTCAAAATAGGAAAATGCAATTGAAGTGGAATTAAACTTGCTTTGTAAAGGAAAACGTTTTCCCCACCTATAGTCCATATAGCCAAAGATGTGAATCTAGGTAGACTCGACGTTCACAAGTATTCGCACAAACTTAACATTTGATTTCGAAGATAAATTCACCTGTAGTGAAGGCAAGTAGTTTTGAAACGCTCAAATACAAGGATGGATGTGCTACAACTTTTTGCATGGCTTATTTGATAGTCATGATTATATGAGGATCCTAGAAGGATCTAATTTTTCGAAATTGACTATTTAGACTCTTGAGATGATTACTCCAATTGAAATAATCCTTCCATGGGATAATATTATCTGCACACATGTGGTATAATCATCTCAATGCATATTTTAAATTGCTTAAAGAAAGAGTTTGATATGAAGAACCTCAAATTATATTTAATGGATTTGGAGGTTGAACTTCTGGTTGATCTCTAAATAGAAAATTCTAGAAGGATTAAAGATATAGAGAAATATCTTAAATAAATATTTCTGCCAAACAAAGTTTTGTCTCGACCTGCAGATCGATCAATTAGCTAATTGAATCATGATAAATTATATCTCTATTGAGTACACGATGTGTGTCTCAAGAAATTATCAAATATCCCGGTCTAGAAGACTTTAAATTAGTGCACACATATTACTAAATATCATATGGATTGATGTGATAATATTATTTGATGCTTATTAGTGAGATAGAATTTATCACCAACCAAAATGCATTAGAACAAAGTGAGATATATTTATTTTATATTTTTACAATAGAATTGGAGCAATTAGAATTCAACTTTTTCTTCCATGTGTTTGCTTTTCGTGTCTTTTATCTTCACTTATTCTGTCTCTTTGTTTTAAAATAAATGTTTTTATGATTGATGATACTGAATTGTGAAACCTATGCATGAGTCAAAAAGCATTACAATTATTGCGAAATTTCTGAAAATCACAGAAAAGAGGGGATCCCTCAAATAAATGAATTGGCAAAAAAAACAAACGCGGGCACAATCACTTCAAATGGCAAGCAAACTTATGCGCGGCTCTGGCATTGCTATTACCCTAGATGGTCCTCATGTCTCAGGCCCAAAGGAAAAGATTTGCACCAAAGATTAAAACAAGGTTTAGTGATCACCAAGTGAGGCTTCTTTCATGCCAAAAGTCAAGACATTCATAGAGAACCAAAGATTTGCACTGAGAACACCACTCAGATCCAAAAGTTGGGGCATTCTCTTCACCACCCACCCTGGTCTTGGGAAAGTTTGTTCATTGTCCATCCCATTCATATACCACCCTCAGTTCATAACCAGTGCCATAACTTCATCCCCTTTCACAAACCCACTCAAAGAACCCATTTGAAATTGTCATTCTAAAGTGGGGCATTTCCATAACTGTTCACTCCCGCTCAAATGAGCAGAGTTCTCCCTAAAGTCATTCACATCCATAAATTCCTGTCGGGGCAGTCTCTCAACTCACTGTCCTAAACCAATCCCAAGTTTACTGACTCACTCGTCCACATCTGCACTCTTATGCATACTTACTAGTCAATGCTTCAGAGAGAGAGAATACAAATTGATCATGTGGTGTTTAAAGTTCAGTCATCATGGAAATGGAAAGGAAAATAAATGAGCTTGTTAATAAAAACCTTGAGAACACCAGAGTTTGAATCAAATCTAGTTTTTCCAAAGAATGGTCCATAGCCATCTCAATTCCTTGCATTCAAAGTCTCGCGTCTCATCATCATAAAAATGTTTACAAAAATGTTTAAATACTCCAATCATTCATCCTCCTCATGCATGTAGGAATTTCATGTTATTCAAAGCATTACATTCGCATCATCCACATTCATCACAATAAAAGCAAAAGAACACAGACATTCCATAGCATTTATCATCATCACATCAAACATCAAATCAGTTTTCAAAACAAAAAGAGGCATTCTTAATAAATAGTCATAGTCGTCACGATAGGACGCTTGAATTGATCACTCAAGAATCCTAAAGTCCCTATGCTAAAAGAAAATTAAAAACATATCATTGCATCCATGTGCATCCCAGCATCAAGAGCCTGCATTCCATGCATCATTCAAAGCTTCCCAATTTTCAAAAAGAAACTCAGTTGCTTTGGACTCGTTAGGCCCCAAAATTTTCAAAAAGTCAGTTACTTTGGACCAATGGGTCCCCGAAATCTCATTTTCAGAAAATCATCATGGCACCGAGTTAGTGAACTCCATCAGCACAGAGTTAGTAAACTCCCACAGAGTTAGTGAACTCCTTCCACAGATCACAACGTCGCGTACGAGCGCGCGGCAGATCCTACAGACTTCGTTAAGTCCATCGGATTAATTGTGTCAACCTAAGGCATAGCGTAGATCCATTGATCATATCAGTTCCGGACCTGATATTGATCGGCCGCTCGAAAAGGCCACCCTCAGAGCTCGGACTCGACGAGAGTCCGTTAAAAGGTTTTAGGCAACCTCCGAATTCCCCAATTTACGGCACTTCCCATTTACTGCTTTCATTTACTGCTTTACGCAATTTACTGCTTTCTCGTCGACGCGACAAGTGTTGACTCTCTCTCTCTCAAAAGAAGAGAGATCAAAGAAAGGAAACAAAAAAAAAGAGAAAAAAAGAAAAGGAAAATTCGGGTTTCTCTAAATAGACAAAATTAGTATTATTTCTGAATTCTTTATTTCTATTTTGCCTCGGAATATGTTTCGGCCAATTCATATTCCTTGGTAAAATCCAAATAAAGAGGGGCAGCTGTCATACCCTAATTTTGTCCGCCTAGGTTTAAAACCCTAATTTTCCGCAAAAAAATAAATAAATTGAGAAGTGTGGTTTTATTTTGAAGAGTGAAGAGCATTGTGCATGCATTTTTTGGTTTTAAAAGTCATTCTAGGGCTTTTAAATTCATTGTTAGAGTGGAAATGCATTTGTTGTTAAAAAACAAGGTTTTTAGGGCAAAAGGGTATTTTGGTCATTGTCAAAAATAAGATAATTTCTCATCAAGAATCATTGTGCAATTTTAGAGAAATTTATTTGAGGCAAAACATTTTTGGTCATGTATGTATGTATGCGCATGCATGCATACATTGTGCACAAAATTTCAAAAAGGATCAATAGGGAATATTCTACAAAAAGTTCCAAGATGTGATTTTTATGACATTTTTTGGTCATGGTGATCTCATAAAATGGCATATTCCTAAGGTTCCTAGTATGTGGCCTAAATTGGGTGTATTTTTGTACAATTATCCTAAGAAGAATAATCAAAAATGAAGGGATAATGGAATGGTCATATAATAGTACAATAGTACAAGATGACAACTAGCAAAACTTGGTGACCACTCCCACTACCTCTTGGCCGAATTTCACCCCCTCTATTCTCTCATTTTGTGTTTTCTCAATGTCCTCAATCCATGTGAGCCTCAATCCTAGCCTTTGATTCAAAATTAAAATCAAATCCTAGAGCACAACTAGTGCATATTGACCTAACTACCCTTAAACCTAATTGCTTTCTATATATACCCTGTTAACCTCACCTCAAAGGAGACAACTTTTGGCCTCATTTTTTCACTCACACAACCCTAGCACACAACTCCCTCTCCTAATTCCCTCTCTTGGCCGAAATCATACCACCTTCTTCCTCCATCAATTCTTCACTTCTCCTTCACCAAATCACCATTTTCTCACCTCATTTCCATTCCTACTTCATATATCTTCCTTCTCTCCTAATTTAATTCAAGCTTGCATCATCAAAGGGCATTTTTAAGCAAGCATTTCGTGGGTTTCATTGAAGTTTGGTGAAGATTCAAGTTGATTTGTGGTCTTGTTCTTCATATTAGTCATTCCTTAGCTTGGATTTGAGGTAAACTTCTTAAAACCTAGCATCATCTTCAACTTTTTTGCATCAAAATGTAGATATCATGTTTCTAATTTTGCATCCTACCATATTCATGCATTTTAGCGTTGTTATATTGTTGATTTGTTGATTGTTGTTGGTGAGAGGTGTCTCAAGCATTTTGACAAACACTGTGGGAGGTTTGGGTGCTTGAGATGCTTCTCACCCTTGAATAAATTGTGATTTATGTTGTTTTCACTATGATCTTGCATTTTTGTTGAATAAAATGATGTGATGCTTCGCAAATCATGATTAGAATTAGGGTTTGTTAATTTTCTTGTGAAATGGGTTTGCAATTGTGATCAAAACGTTTTCTCAAGTTATTTTGATGTTAATAGATGGTATCTTGCTTGCAAGTCATTGTTATGTTGATGATTGGCAAGAGGACTCACACTTGTGTCTTTGTGCACTTCACTTTAAGTGTTGAGGATTGCCTAAGATGATTCAACACAACCTTGTGCTTTGATTGTAAACTTTGGTTTGCTTGTTAGTAACTTGTTTGCAAAGTTATTCTATGTTGAGGATTGGCAAGAGGACTCTCACTTGTGCCTAGTGCACTTCACTTTAAGTGATGAGGATTGCCTAAGATGATTCAATTTTCTTTGTGCAATTCTTGCTTGAAAATGCAAATGCTAGTTTTCTAACTTGATTAATCAATTTTGGTTACAAAAATGACTTGTTAATGCCCTCTTTTGGTCACTTTTGGTCTTGCAAATGTGATGTTCTTTCTAGGTCAATGTTATGCTTTAATGTTGATGATTTGGTAAAAGGACTAGACACTTATGCACTTGTGCATTGTCTCAAGCGTCAAGGATTACTAAAAGGGATTCAACCTTGTGCTTTATCTTGTGTTGACACCTAATTGAATTGAACTTTTGTATGATCTCTTTGTGTGCCTATTGTTGATCTTACATATGCATGCCATTAGATGTTGATGACTAAGTGTCATTCTTGTGCTCAAATGTTGTAATTGGTAATGTTTATGCTTATGCTTACATTGTTGATTGCTTTGCTTGCAATTTGTTAAATGTTGCACTTTGGTTCTTGACTTGGAAATTGATTGAATGTTCTACTTTCTTTTCCTTTTGGATGCCACGCCATCCCAACAAACCTTTTGTGACCAATGTCACCCTCAAACTCCCTTCTCCTTTCTTCAAATCAATCATTTTCTAAAGCTTTTTCCAAAACTTCAAAACCATGTTGCATACAAAAAACAACTTGTTACTCGTTAGTAACGTTCCAACTTCAAAACATTTTTTTTGCATTTACATAATCATTGATAAACAACTTCACTTCTTCTCAAAACAATTCCAAACTATTTTTCACAAATCAAACTTTGTTGAGGATAATGCGAAGCCTTTGCTTGCACGATTGTCAACAATGGGGTGCTAGTGGTGATCACTTGGAGTCTTTGCTCAATTGATTATCATGAACACTCATTTTTCAAAAGAACTCTCATTTCACAAATTAAAAACTTTGTTGAGGACAATGCGAAGCCTTTGCTTGCACGATCGTCAATAATGGGATGCTAGTGGTGATACGTAGGAGCGGGTCACATTCCCGTCAAGCACGACAAATGAAAACCATTTTCTTTTCAAAAAAACAAACCCTTTTCCAAAACAAGGCAATTTCTAAAAACAAAACAATTTTCGAAAACAAGAACTACGTTGCTTTGATTCCCTCCCCGGGATACGTAGGCACGGTGCCCTCCCGTCAAGCGCAAAAGATTAAATTTTCCTTAAGTTTTTTTCATAAAGTAAGGAGAGATAAAGAGAGATAAAAACAAAGCATTTCTTAAATCAACCTTTTAAATCACACGTCAAATCGAGGTTCCCTTTCAGTAGAAAGGATGTGTGGGGTGCTCGTACCTTCCCCATGCATAACCGACCCCCGAACTCAAATCTCGTGGTTCCAAGGACCATTGTCTTTCAAGAAAGGTTTTTTTCAATGTTTTACCTCTAAAAAAATATTGGTGGCGACTCCAATTCATGTTGTGCGAAGAGAAATCCCTCCAAAGGATTTTTCGGGGTGCAACAACTCCTATGAGTAAAGAGCTTTCACTCATTCTTATTGCTCTTAACTTTGTGCTTGTAAGTTGCAAGATTTGTATCCTATAAATAAGTTGTCAATTTCTTCCTTTCCTTCTTACAAGTAATGTAAAGTGATTCTAAATCACTTTCTAGGAGTGTTTTTGAATGAGGTCCTATAGTGAATGGACAAGTGTCCCTAAAAAGGCTCAACTTGTAAGCTATGATGTCTCAAGGTAGGCATCGAAATTATCCACTTGCATTTTGCTTTTGACGCATCATGACATCAACATTTGATTGTTGTGGTATTTCAGTTTGCCAAGCGTGTTGGAGCATTTGGTCACTTGAGCTGTGTAGTATGTTGTGAATGTTGGGGCATCGGATGCTGGGGCATCGGGTGTTGGGGCATCTAATGTTGTAGCATTTGAACAAACACATCAAAATATCACAAGATATGCAAACTTCCAAGTTTGTTTGTAAAACCCTTTCTTCACCTTGAATGCTGTTATTTTTTTGTATTTCCATATTTACTAAACATTTTTACTGAGAATTTTACAATTATTTAGATTTAGATGCGTAAATAACTCTATATAAAATAGAGTTATCACAACCCCGAACTTAAACTATTGCTTGTCCTTGAGTAATGACACTTGAATAAGACAAAAATTAAAAACATAAGGGTTGCATATATTAGAAGAACAAATCAGCTAATTTTTTTCAAAATAGATTTTGCAAAAAGTGCACCTCAAAGATCTTCAAGTTTCAGAATTTTTATTCACAATTTTCACACCATGGTTTCTTCAACATTAAGAGTTATTAGTGCTCATTTATGTGAGTGTGTGCTTGTTGAGCTTAGATTGGTTCTTAAGAAAGAAATAGTTTGCTTTGATCAAGCTAAAGATTTTTCAAAATGTGGAATAGACTAAGAATTTCCTCAAGTATTTGGGGGGCTTCAAAGCACAACAAAGGACTTGGTTTAAGTATTTCAAACTTTTGAGTCAATGTGCTAATTTCTAATTTGGTGGTTTCTGGATGCTGGAGCATTGATTGATGTACCTTTTGATGCTCTAGCTTTGATAACTACAAGGAAATTTAGCCATATTGCCCTCATTGTTGACCCCTTTTTTGCATACTTTTTTCTTTTTTTGCATACTTTTTTCTTTGTCTTTTTATTTTTATTTTTCTCATGCATTTTTGGAACGGCTACAATATTTATTTCAGGCAAATATAGCATTTTACATGATATATTTTTGTAGCATTTTGTGAACATATTGCATTGACTTTCCTATATTTATCATACTTAGCCTTAATATCACTGATGCACCTCCAAACTTAATTTCCTATGCTATTCTAGATTTTTAATAAAAATTTAGCATTGATCTTGGTTCACTCATATTTCTTTTGCATCAGATTATTTTCTAATTAACTAAGTTCCTTTCTATGCTCAGTTTTTAAGTGTTGAAGTAGCAAGGGCTTATATTTTTTTTGTAAAGATTTTCAGCTGATCATGCTTCAAAAATATTTACCCAAACATAAGCATATTTGACTAACATACTATCACAAAAGTAAACAAACAAAATATACTTAACACATACAACATAAACATATATATATATATATATATAACATAACACATATTTAAAGTTTTTTCAAAAAACACACACACACAGATATATATAAGTTCCTCCCCCCCCCCCCCCCCCCCCCCCCTCATTGCTCCTCCATGAAAAACATAGGGGATAAATATCAGTTCCACAAAACATTAGTTAAAACATAATTAGACATCTGTTGGATGCAATCACAGGTGCTACAACATTCAACAAGTTTATTTAACATAAGTTTTTAACATTAAATATAAAAAGTAAGGTTTTACTGCTTTTGGGCTCCACTCTTGATCCTGTTGCTCGACCTGGCCGCTGAATGCTTCACCTTCAGCTTCTTCTTTGGTTCTTTAGTCTTAGATGCTCCAGCATCTGAAGCGCTGGCAATGGTTGCTCCAGCAATTGCTTCAACATTGGTTGCTCCAGCAATTGCTTCAACATTGGTTGCTCCAACAATAGTTGCCTTAGCCACCTCAGTATCAATTTTAGCAGTACCTGCAATTGGTTGTTGCTTTGCAGCAAATCTCCTGAGTCCTTTTTGTGGCTAAAGTCTCCATAACTAGCTTTCTTCAGGCCTCTGCTTCTGCTGGATCTACTTGCTGGAGCACCTTGGATGTTGCTGCTTTAGTAGGTTTCTGCAATGGTGCAGCATTGGTTGCTTTAGCATCAAGCTTCTCTTGTTGTGGAGCATCTTCACTGGCCTTCTTTCCTTGGTCTTCCTCTTTAGTTTCGTTCTCTGGTTGTTCCTCTTCTTCTGGATCATCCTGTTCTTCTTTCTCTTGCTCTTCTTGAATAACCTGCAAAGTTCTTTTTAAACTAACAGTTTCAATGTTAGTTGTAATGACAGTTGGCTCAATGCTTGTAGAAGGGGCTTTTTCTGTTTCTTGGGTCGGTTCGGTGTGTGGGGTAGTTGTTTCTTTTGTAGTGGCTTCTGTATCTTGGTCTTTGTGGATGGATTGAGGGGTTGGTGGTTGTTGAGTTGGTGATTTTGTTGGTGAATTAGGTTGTGGTGAGTGAGTGTAGATGGGTGAAGTTGGCTCTGTTGTGGTGGATGGGGGTACAGTGACTTCGGGTGGTGTTGGTGGAATGGTAGTGGACTTGTATTTTTGTCTTGGTGGATCCTCCATGATTACATCTCCTGATTCTATTTTCTCACTCTCTTCATCAGTTTCAATTTAATCTTCTTCCACGTCCTTTTCTATTTCTTTCACAATTTTTCTTGCTTCTTCCTCTTCACTAGTTTCCTCCAAATCTTCTGAGCTCAAAATTAGGTCTTCCTCAAACATCTTCTTACCCTTCCTTTGTTGTTTCTTCAGATTGGTTCTCTTCTTTACCACTTCTCTATCCTTTTCTTCAGGCACATTCTCTTCTTCTTCATTAGTGTTTTCTCCCAGGACCCATGTTGGAAAAATGGGTGCTGCACTCTAGTCTCTTCATTAGATAATTCTAGGAACCTCAATTGCAGCCATTCATATTGCTCTCTTTGGAATTTCCACATAGCTTGTTGTTGGAACATGAATTGCTCTTGCAATAGAGTACTTGTTGGCTCCTTATCAATTTTTATCTTTTCTTTGAACTTAGCAGAGAGAGCACTTGGTGGAAATTTTCTTACCTCCTTTGCGTCAATTGTGACTCCAACAATCACACACAAAATAGTAATTAAACATGTAAAGAATAGATAGCCATCCCTCTGACTTTTGCAAATCAGAATCTCCCTAGCAATGATTCTTCCTATATCTATGTTTGATTCTGTTAGTATAGCATCTAACAGAATCAATCTTTCTTTCTGAATGGAAGAGGTGTGTAATGTGAGAATCAAAGAGCTAGCTATGAATAGAAGCCAGTTTCCTACTTCACTAGTAAGGTACTTACTCTTCATTGTGAACCCAATGTTTGTAAATTTTTCCCATTCAACATCTTTATCAGCAATTCTAGACTTAACCCTATTCATTTCTTTCTTCCCATAATTTTCTACTAAATTTTCAAAGTTTAGGTCCATTATAGCCTAAATGGTACTCATCATTTATTACCCGAGGATCAAAATGGACTCTTTCGTTTCTGACTATGGAATAGTACAACGGCTTACCTCCTTTCGGGTCAGGAATGCCAGCATAGAACTCACGTACCACTGGTTCTGAGTATGATCCTCTTTGTTGAACGAAAGATTCCAAGCCCAAATTTTCTACAGTGGAAGTGAATGAAGGATGAGCTTTTGTGAGTTTGAATCCATGCTCTGCTAGGAACTCCATTCCCCATAAATTTGAATCCATGGATGCAGGAGCATTGGTTGATTTCTGTGTGCCCTTCTGACTTGATGCTCCGGCATCAGTGCTTGTTTTCCTAGAATTCTTAGAAGCAACTCGTTTCTTTGCCATTGATTGCTTTGATTATGGTTTATAAATGGAAATTTCAAGAGGTTGAAGATGAATTGCGAATTGGGAGAGATTGTGATTTTTGTGAGAGAGAGAGAGAGAGAGAGAGAGAATGATAAAACGGTAACTTTTGGGCAAGTAGAGAGATGACGGTTTTAAATGGAGAGGGAAGCTATGTGGTTAGTGGAGAGATTAGGTGAGTTAGTGGGGTTTGATGGGATGGTTTAGTGACTGTTAAGGCTAAGTGGGACACATGCATGAAGACACGTGGACAACTAGGTGAGACGGCGTACTACATTAGCCCCTAAAAACTGCTTTTGACAAATCCCTCATGCGTTGGCATTGAGATTTTCTCTATGTGGGAATGTTGTATGGATATGCTGGGGCATCACACTTCTTGAAATGTTGTAGCAATAAATGCTGCAGCATTGTAACGCCCTCACTTTCTGTTCCTACAAAACAAACATTAACACAAAAATAAATAAAAATTTGTTAATTAGTGTTAACACCCAAAAATAAATGGGTCGTAGACCGAGGACCAAAAAAGGGGGAAGTACGGTGCGAATGCAAGCCATATGACAAGGGGCAGAAAAAGTATTTCGCCAAGGAAGAGTAAACCCAAGAAGGTCCTCAGGGTTTGTTAAACGGACGGAACCCCCGAGGGAGGATTATGCCCGAGGACCAGTTAGCTAAGCCGAGGGAAAGTGACCACCCCATTCTATAGAGTGTCAAGGCCTCGGTGACTCGGATGTTTGGACCATTACCTAAGGAAGGGCCAGGATAGCCGAGCCACCATACGGCCAAGGCAGGATGGGGGTTACTTGGAAGGCAAGACACGGCACGAAGGAAGAACGTGCGAACGGTTGAAGTTCAAATGGAAGAGCGAGGCCGAAAAACCTGGAGCAACGAACACTCACCCCACTAACCGTGCTAGTGGGGATCGTGGGCAGTTACTTCGCTTCGTTGAAGGCTTATGAAGCAGTGAGAACCGTTGATCTTAGATCAATCCAACGGCAGGCAAATGTTGGCTAGCTTAGTGGCTGATGAGGGCCTGTGTATATATATATATATATATATATATAGCATTAGAGTGAATTGTAAAGGACACACATCAATCAAATCAAACTCTACGTTTATTTCATTTATCTTCTTTATCGCATTTTTTGCCTTTACTTTATTTTTTATACATTAGCCATAGTAATCCAACACCCGCGTCCCTTCTCACCTTGCCTGACCCTTTCTAGAGGAATCAGGAAACCCATAGTTGAGGAGCAGAGTTCCCTCCTCGACGCAATTGCTTGAAGAAAAAGGAATCAAAGATTGTCCAAACCTCTGGCCGACACCACGGCTAGGTGTTGTGCTAAAAGGATGTGCAAGTATACACAGTCTAAAAACAAGTAATATAATGATAAGAAGAGATCGTACCCACAGGGATTAGATTAATTTTAAAGAGTTTAAAGTTGTAGTAATGCTAGTGACAAAGGAAGTAAAAATAAAATAAAATTGGTAAGGTTATGGTGTGTGTAAACAGAATGTAAATTAAAGCAACTAAAAGATTGCACTTGCAATCATTGCTCCTGCATTGCTTTCAATTGAGAGAGAGATGGTTGAAATACTCTTTCCTAAGTAAATTCACTTTGAAAGCATTATGTTACATATGATGCTCATGCAATCATTGCACCTGCAATGGATGCTGTAATAAAATGACTTGTGCATTTCTGCAACTATCCTCAAGGTTTCGTTATAAGTCTTATGTCTAAGCCCTAAATAAGTTCACCCTTGTCTTTTAAACCCTTACAGATTCACCCTATGGACTATGCTATCTTATGTCTAAGTCTTAGCATGGTTTTAACAAAGTTTCCTCTTATTAAAACACTTATCCATATTAGTTCTTGAGTTCAAATCACAAACCATTTCTGTATTTATGACCCTTCTTATTCTAAGTGATCAATCTCAAAATAAGTTTGAAAGAATTGTAGCACAAGAACCAAATTGCAAGAACATCAATATAACATAATAACTATTCAAAGCTTCATTACAAAGTTAGGGTATTCCAACCAAAAAGTGTTTAGTTCATGCTTAACATAAATAGGCACATATAAACAGAATGAGACATATTTATAAGAAGGAACATACAAAGGAAATAAGATGAGATAGGAATTACACAATTGATGATCCTTTGCATATTCTACCAAGCTTATGTTGAGGAAGTCACCTCTCAACAATGAAAACAGCAACAAGAACTCAACGAGAAGAGAAGGAAGAAGTTGTCACTTTCTTTCCTTCTTTTCAAGCTTTGTTTAGTACATCTAACTCTAAAAATAAAATGAAACTATCTACTAAACTTTGGAGATGGAGAGAATATGATATATCTTGAATGAGGAAGAGGGGATGTATTTATAGGCTCCATGAAGTGAGTTTGCCTTGGTCACCAAGCTGAACTATGGTTACTTTTCCATTTGTCTTCAAAAAGCATGATTAGAAGTCCCACCAACTATGAAGAGTGGTCCAATGGTGTGAGGACAAGTGTATTTAAAAAGTTACAACTTGTTGTCTAAGGGGGCTGAACGTGACGCTGCATCCATCCACTTATGCAACTTGCACTTGCAACTTGACATGCTGACATCATCATCAGAGTGCAGGGGCATTCTGTGTTGTGGCCATTGCTGGTGCAATGATTGCTGGTACTATTGCAGATGCAATGCGATTGTCTTCTGCTGAAATTCTGATTGCTGGGGCAATCACTTCTTCTTTCATTGTAGGTGCAATGGTTGCTTGATCTATTGCAGGTGCAATGACTGCTGCAGCAATTGAACAAACACATAAAATACCACAAATCATGATAATCAATGATGATGAGTTCCATATTTAAAAATGCTGATTTCTATTGTGAATCTTTATTTAACACTAGTTAATTACTGAGTTTCTTACAATAATTTAGATTTAGAAACGTAAATAACTCTATAAAATAGAGTTATCACTAGGACCTAAGAGTTTGACGACAACAAAAATTGGCACGCCCGGTGGGACCGGAAAAGGTGAGAAACGCTTTTGTTTGATTCGCCTGGACTGGATTACAGTTGGCGTATGCACTTGCGCTCCGGCAGAAACCTAAGTATGGAGCCAGCATCGGCATCAAAGAAGGTAACTGCCATGAAAACGAGAAACACTGAGCCAACGAGTGTTTCGGAGGCAACTCCCCTCACGGTTAGCGCTGAGTCTAATGACGGTTCCCTACAGCATTGTGAGGAGCCTGTGGTCATGACCACGTCGTTTATCCGGCAGCAAATCAACATGGGGATCCAGGATATCATGTATCAATTGTCCCACCAATTGGCTGACATAGTGAAACCTATGGTGCACAATGAAGTGTAACAGGCCAAAGAAGTGGTACAGAGACGTGCTGCGCAAGCCAGTAGCACCATGAACTATGTTGTCTCCGGCCAATCATAGGGAGGACAACCTTCTTCTCTGGGAGGATCGCACCAGGCCCCGCCATACACCACCTTTGCTGGACCTCAGCAGGCATCTTCCTATAATCCTATCGGAGGCATGCATCAGTGTGCACCGAGTGGAAGCATGACTGGGACTCAACAGGCGTACTCTCATCAGGTAATTCCTAACCCTGCGATTCCTCAGCCGAGTACTTTTGCCACTGCCAACACAGGGGGCAGTTTTTGGCGAATAGCACTAACACGGCTTCTCTTCAGCAGGGACAGGTGCAACTGGCCAGAAGGCCGCCCGAGGCAGCAAGCCTGGTGGGTCTGCCAAACTCACGAGTCAATCTGTTGATTTGGAATCACAAGATGCATAGATGTCAAAGATGATGAATTGATTTCGTACCTATGTAACTATATTTTTCTTTTAGTTTGTTCGTAATAATTGATTGATGAATCAATTATTTTCAATTGTATCTTTCACGTGGTATTTTTAAATTCTTTTTTTATCTCAAAAAAAATGGAAACTTAGGAAACTGCTTTATAAATATATGTATAAAAAGAACATATTTCATTTAGTTTCCTTATGCCCACTATAACCAGTTATTTCGGTTTTCTACTAGCAGTTTTAACTATAACCGCAGGTCTTTTTATCGATCTGAATAAGATACGACTTCATATTTAAAAAAAATTTATATTTGGATTCTTTATATATATATATATATATATATATATATATATTCTTTTTTTTAGATTCTTTAGTTATTACTATTATACTCTATATCTATATATTTTCTTTAATTTAATTAAATATTTTTATTCTATAGAATATAGAAATAGAATAATTTGTAATACATAATTAGATTCTTTAGTTATTACTATTATACTCTATATCTATATATTTTCTTTAATTTAATTAAATATTTTTATTCTATAGAATATAGATATAGAATAATTTGTAATACATAATTACATATAGTTTGATATTATTTTATAGGATATGAGAAAGTAAAAAAAAAAAAATCATCCTATGTATGTTCTACCGCGGCTAACTATCCGGCTTAGGCAGGGGGGCAAGCCTTCGCCCCGGAATCAGGGATTGGCAGGAACGGTGGTTTTTGCCCAAGTCATCAGCCATGGGTCTAGAACCCACCTAGCTCAGCAAGTCTACCTCCTAGTCAGCCGTACCCCGGTGCACTCAGTACCTACCCGGCGGGTTCCTATATGCAGACACAGATGAATGTCACCCCAGTGGACCAGCCATGGAATAAAATTCCACCTCTCCGAGGCGCGCAGGCACCTGTACCAGGAACTGGCCTTGCTAACCTGGCCCAAGTAGTACCTAGGCAGTCATGGACAGATGCTCCACCTCAGGTACCACCGCAGCCAGGGGCGCAGGGTCCCCCAGACACACTGTGGCGCCCAACGCCTCCACCCGGATCATCGGGGGCCCAACTCCTGGACCCTAATCTCATTGCCGACACCATCAAAAAGTTCTTTGGTGTGCAGTTGAAGTCGCTCGATCGTCTAGTGTACAGGAAGCCTTACCCCGAATGGGTGGACCGTTTGGTACCTCTGCCCAAAGGATTCAAAACCCCTGATTTCGCGACATTTTCCGAGGACGATGGCAAGTCTACTATGGAGCACATCGGCCGATTCATGGGCCAATGTAGGGAAGGAAACCAGAATGAGTATCACAAGTTGCAGTTGTTCCCTCTCTCCTTGACAGGGACGGCTTTCTCGTGGTATTCTTCTCTCCTACCTGTTTCTATACAGACCTGGGCAGACATGGAAAGGTGCTTCCATAACAGATTTTACTGGCCGCAGCCTGAAGTTATCGCAGCCGATCTCATAATTTTACGGCAGAACGTGGATGAGGCAGTGATCGATTTTATTGAGAGATTCAGAAAGATGGCCGGAAAGTGCTCGGTGCCTTTCTCAGAATCCCAACTTACCTCCATGGCCATCTCTGGAATGCACCCTCAATTGAAGGAAAAGCTTGTGGTACAAGCTTGCAGCGACCTCAGTGGTTTAGCTTCCCGGGCAGATCAAGTGGAACAATACGTCCAAGAGAGAGAAAGGAAGAGAGCCACGAGGGTGGACGCAGCCGAGGATTCGGACTATGATGAGTCAGCCGACTATACCGCAGACATCCTAGTGGCCGAGATAGTTAAGGGGAAGGCCTACCTCTGTCCAGCTCTTAGGCCTGCTAAAGGTAAATAGAAAGATGAGGAAAGGGTTGAATATTCCTTTGACATCTCCAAGGCTGACCAAATCTTTGACTACCTCCTCAAGGACAAACAGATCAAGCTCCTTGACTGCCATAAGATCCCCCCGCCTGCGGAGATAAAGGGGAAGAAATACTGCAAGTGGCACAACTCCTTTCATCATGCCACTTCGAACTGTATTATCTTCCGCCGAGTCATTCAAGAGGCCATCAAGAAGGGAAGGTTTAAAATGGCTGACAAAGGGACCTCGGAGATGATTGTCGACACCGACCCTTTCCCCAGCATGAACGTCAACATGGTCTCCTTTTCGAGGAGCGACCGAGGGAAAGGGAAGAAGAAGTACGTGTGGGTCCCGAAGAGAGAGGTTTCCCCAAACAAGGAATCATCCATATTAAGTCGTTTAGGCTCACCCTCGCGGGGATCCACAATTGCAGAGCGAAAGACCCTACTACAAGAAAAATTACAGATATGGGCGCCGAGTCAACCTCAGAAACCACAGAAGAAACTTCCTAAGCCAGGGAGGTCCAAGCTCAACCCCTACAGGCATGTGCCCAAAACAAGGGACCTGAGGGAGAGACTCCAAGCCGTCCCGCGTGGGGGCAAGGTAGGCCCGCTGATAGTTCCATCGAGCAGGCCACCCTGCCAACCCCAGACCGGGAAACTCGCCCCAAAGAAAAAAGAAGGGTGGCCCAAGTCACGGGAACTCAGAACTCAACTTCGGTCGATTTCACGGTCCTCAATGACCGAGAGTTGAGAGCCATCAGGACGGTCAAGCCTCCGGCAGAGGTGTCGCAGAATTAGTGGATGGCTCAGGCGGCCGTTGAGATGTCAGCCCCTAAAGTGGCCTCCCGATCTCGTTCGCAGAAAAGGAGGCTACAGAGGGCTAGGGCGTTCAGCAGGATGAAAGAGACCCTCCAGATGCTCACCTCCACTAGAGATGGGAATACTCAGACCATCCCCACAACATCCGTTGCGGCGACGTTGGAACAAGCTTTCCCAAAGCCAGTGGAGGACACAGTTTCTGGGCAGTCTCCCGAAGTAGCTGCCCCAGGGCCACCTGTTGACCACGAAGGAGGGGATCAGGCGATGGTAGGCATGGTCGAGGCACCTCACAGTCCCCTCACGGAGGCGGTGATAGAATGCCTCTACGGGCCTCAAAGTCCTAAGCGACCCCAACCAGCCAACGAGCCCCAGGATGGGGATGCAATGACCGAGCAGGAATTACAAGAAGACGACCTCCTGGGGGAAGAAGAGGAACATCCTTTCAGTCCTAGAGACTTCAACGAGAATTCCATCACCGAACCAATTCTAGATGACTTGATGGATGAAGCCGATGGAGAATTCTATGCGGACATTGAGATGGTGGGTCTCCTTCCACCAGAGTTCTGGGGGACCAGGGATCAGCCAATGGCCCTCGAGGGAGATGTCTTCGCCGAGTAAGCCGAATGGGCCGCCTTGACAGAGGCCGAGGGACCCATTACAGAAGGCATGTTGTTTGAGAAACCAACGGCAGATATGACCAGACACTTAAAGCCATTGTACATTAAAGCTCACCTCAACGGGAAATTGTTCAATAGGGTCTTCGTGGATGGTGGTGCTGTGTTGAATATCATGCCACTGTCGACTATGAAAAGGCTAGGAAAAAACGCCGAAGATCTCATTCCCACTACCATGACCATGACCATGACCATGACCAGCTTTATGGGCCACCCCTCTCCCGCATTAGGAGTGCTGGTGGCCGATGTGACGGTTGGGTCGAAGGTAACTCGGTCGGCATTCTTCGTCATTGAGGGACGGCCCTCATACACGGTGATCCTGGGGAGGGATTGGATCCACACCAGTGAATGTGTCCCCTCTACCTTGCATCAGAAGCTTATGATATGGGTGGAAGATAAGGGGGAGATAAAAATGTTTGAGGCCGTGTTCTACTGACCCTACATGCGGCCGATCTCTATGCCAGGAGACTACGAAGAAGGTGGTATTGGGTCGTGCGACTGGACCAAGAAGGGTTTTGAATTCAAAATGTTGGCCGACCCACGGCCTAACAATGAGAATGATGATTAGCCTTCCTCCGGAAGTACAGAGCCTGCTGGACCGATTGCACCTATTTCAGATGGAATCCAGCATTGAAGAGGCCATGTTTGGTGCGATACATGGAGAAGAAGAGGACTCGGAGGGGTTTTCGGATGACCTTGGTGACGAGCCGTCGGCCGAACCCCCTACCTAGAACCTGTCCAGCGAAAGATGCCTACCTTCGAAGCTCAGGACCCATTGGTCGAAGTGAACTTGGGAATGGAGAGTGAGCCCAGAATGACAAAAATTAGCGGCAAACTACAGCTGCAGCAACGTGACCAGATGGTAGCCTTGATTCGGGATTATCGTGACTGCTTTGCATGGGACTACCATGAGATGCCAGGCCTTGATAGAGCCTTGGTGGAGCATATGTTACCCATCAAGAAGGGTTGCAGACCGCACAAGCAACCACCGAGGAGGTTCAACCCACAGCTGATGCCGCAGATCAAAGCTGAAGTGGAAAGACTCTTAAAGGCAGGATTCATCAGGACTGCCAGGTACGTAGAATGGCTGTCTAATATAGTCCCTGTGATCAAAAAGAATGGCCAAGTTAGGGTCTGTATTGACTATAGAAACCTGAACTTGGCCACTCCAAAAGACGAGTACCGTATGCCTGTGGCCGATATGCTTGTCGATGCCGCGGCGAACAATGCCTTCTTGACTTTTATGGACGGCTATTCCGGTTACAACCAGATTTATGTGCCCGAGGCTGAAACTCATAAGACTGCCTTCAGGTGTCCAGGCGCCCTAGGCATCTATGAGTGGCTCGTAATGCCTTTTGGCCTCAAAAATGCTGGGGCAACGTACCAAAGGGCAATGAACGCCATCTTCCATGACCTTATTCGTAAAAACATGGAAGTACACATTGATGATGTGGTGGTCAGGTCCAAGAGCTTCGAAGCCCACCTGGGTGATCTCGAACAAGCTCTAAAGCGGATGAGACTCCACAATCTTAAGATGAACCCCGCTAAATGTGCTTTTGGCGTGTCTGCAGGTAACTTCCTAGGATTCCTGGTGCATAACCAGGGCATTGAAGTGGACAAGAACAAAGCCCGAGCCATCCTAGAGGCAAGGCCCCCTACGACGAAGAAAGAGATGCAGAGTCTATTAGGCAAGATCAACTTCCTAAGAAGATTCACCGCCAACTCGCCAGGAAAGCTCAAAGCCTTCTCGCCGTTGCTACGAATGAAGAAAGACGAGGAAATGATCGGGGGAACCAAGCAACAGGAGGCCTTTGACCAAATCAAGGCTGCCTTGACCAACCCCCATGTCGTGATACCTCCGCAGTCGGGGAGACCTCTGAAGCTATACATTGCGGCCGAAGACCAAGCTATTGGCTGCTTGTTAGCTCAAGATGATGATAATGGCACTGAGCGTGCTATATATTATCTCGGTAGGCTGCTCAATGACGTCGAGACTAGATACTCGCCCATTGAGAAATTTTGTTTGTCATTGTTTAATGCTTGTACGAAACTTGAATACTATCTCCTACCTAAGGAAGTTTTAGTTGTATGCAAAGTTGACATTATTCGATATCTACTTAATAGGCCTATCTTGCAGGGAAGACTCGTTAAGTGGGCCATTAAGTTGAACATGTTTGCTTTAACTTTTGTACCGCTCAAAGCTGTGAAAGGCCAGGCCCTGGCAGACTTCTTGACTCAGCATCCATGTGTAGAAACACCTGATGCTCCAGCCGAAGCTGTCAGCTACCTAGGCCTTAAACCCTGGGTTCTCATGTTCGATGGGTCTAGCACTCGGACAGCTGCCGGAGTAGGTATAGTCGTCACCAGCCCTTGTGGCCAAACATGGAAGTTCATGTGCTGGATAGGGGACCAAGCCTCCAATAATCACGCCGAATATGAGGCCTTGATCATGGGACTTGACATCTTGGCCAGCATGAAGGCTCACTATGTTGAGATAAGGGGAGACTGCCAGCTGGTGATCAAACAGATCACTGGGGAATACAAATGCTACAACGCCAAGCTCAGAGAACAGAGCGCCTCGGCGCACAACTTGCTAAAGTTGTTTGCCGATGTCGTCATCTTGTACGTCCCCAGGAATGAGAACCAGCAAGCGAATGACTTAGCCCAGCAGGCCTCGAGATACAAGGAGCGGGTAGTCGAAGTGCTACAACAAAGCGTTACGACTCCCACGCAGGAGGATCCCGCCGACGCCTGGATCGAGGTGTTGACGAGGTACCTCCGTAGCCCGACGGCTGACACCGACTTTAAGGTCAAACAGAGGGCACTGAAATATATCTTGATAGGGGACGACCTGTATAAGAGAAGTACCAATGGGGTGTTATTAAAATGCCTCAAGATGAAGGATGCTTATATGGTAATGGCACAGATCCATGCAGGAGTCTGTGGTGCCCATAGGTCCAGCCCCATCATGAAGTGGCTCATCTACCGGCATGGGTACTTTTGGCCGACAATCACGACCGATTGCTTCCAATTTGCTAAGAGATGCGAGGCTTGTCAGCTGCACGGACCGATTCAAAGGGTGCCGGCGGACGAACTCCATCCTATCGTCAAACCTTGGCAGTTCAGAGGGTGGGCCATGGATTTAATCGGCAAGATATATCCTCCGAGCTCAAAATGCACAACTTCATCATCGTAGCCACCGATTACTTCACTAAATGGTGGAAGCCATGCCGTTAGGAAATGTTGATCAGGCCGCAGTGATCAGATTTATAGAGAACCAGATCATCTTTAGGTACGGAATCCCCGAAACCATCACGGCCGATCAAGGCACCAATAAGACCATCATTGAACTCATCAAGAAGAATGTGGAGGATAAACCCCGGCGGTGGCATGAGACCCTCAATGAGGTCCTGTGGGCTATGAGAAATTCAAAGTCTACGGCCACGGGGGTGACTCCCTATCGTTTGGTTTATGGGCAGGATGTCGTGCTACCACTGGAGATCAGTGTAACCTCGTTAAGAGTGGCACGGCAGCACTCCCTTAGTATGGATGAGTATCAACAAGCCATGTTGATGGAGCTGGACTCGGTGGATGACGACAGATTGGCTGCCCTCAGCAGAATAGAAATGAATAAAGCCAAGGCGGCCCGAGCCTACAACAAACACGTTAAGCCAAAGCAGTTTGTTGAAGGAGACCTCGTATGGAAGGCCATTTTTCCACTAGGGAGGAAAGACCCCCAGTTGGGCAAGTGGTCCATGAATTTGGACGGGCCATATATCGTTAGCGCAGTATATCACGGTGGAGCTTACCGTCTAATCACTCTAGACGGAGAAGAATTTGAAACGAAAATAAACGGCAAATACCTTAAAGCATATTATCCTACTTTATGGGAAAGTATACGAGGAATGGAAAGATGGATTTAACATACAAGATATTGTCAGAATGGCTCGCCACACACCGACGGCCCGATGCTAGCAAAATCATACATCTTCAGTATCCCGTAAAAAAAACCCTTAACAGACACTAGACTACCCAATGAAATGCTAAAGGCTCGTTAGTGACTTAACCGGAGGAAGAAGCGATGAGGTCCTCCCTAAACCGCCAAGAGACCGAGTGGAATAGTTGTCCGTAGACGAACCTTGAAGTACGACATGAAAGTTAGGACTGGTAAAGGATTCCCTCTTGATGTGAGCCCACATGCATGCTTAGCCCAATCATGGAGCTTGAATGAAGGTCACAAAGATAAAGACTCAAAATACCAAAAAGAGATTCAACACTTAAAGGGAATATAGTTTAGTGTGTCCACCTTGATAATTGACAAGGACACACTAAAGGTGACCAAGGATACTATTAGGGAATTTCTAGAATATCCAAACTCTAGTGTTTCCTACTTATTTGTATTTGCTTTTCAATAAATTTAGGTTTTCATTCCTAATTGTAATGAACATTTATTTTTGAGCCTTGTTGGCCATTTAGTTTAGGCCTTGGGCCTTATTTCTTTCCTTAGTGGACCTTAGAGTGTTGGGCTTAGGATCCAAGAGTCCAACCTATATATACTTTTCCTTTCCATGTAATAGTTAGAACTTGATGAATGAAATTCACTATTACACTTTGAGCAAGAGAGTGCCCTAAGACCTAAGAGAGTGGTGAGAGGCTAGTTGCTAGTGTTGGTGAAGGTTCATCATTGATTCTACAAGGTTTCTTGAGATGAGAATGTTGAGCACACAACCTTGAGGCTAGGAGAGCTAAAGGATAGTGTTGCCCTTATCATCTTCCCATGGAAAAAGTGGTGGACTTCCTTCTCCACTTCCATTTCTATCTTCTCCATCTTTGATCTTTCTTCTCCTTCATGTAAGTGTTTTTGTCTTTCTTTAATGTTGTCTCATTTGTGTCTTTGATTTTGTGTTGTTAGTGTTCATTGTTGTGTGAGAAAATTGTTGAGTTGCTAAATTTCAAGATCCTAAACTTCAAGATCTATTTTAGATCTCATCACCTCTTGAAAAGGTCGGATACACCGCCATCTCCTTGCGCTCATCGGAAGGATGCGAAGACACTTTAACCATTGGAATGATTCGCCGGTAGCATTAGCCCATTCCCCCGCTCTCTGCCATCGTAAGGCCTTTGGAGAATGATGAAAAACCCAAGGTAGCAACGTCACCGTCGCAGTCGTGGCCCAAAACCCGTAAGTCAGAGGGGGAGGGCATGTCATACGGAGGAGGAAGCAACAAGCAGAGCGGAAACGAGTTTAGTTCACAAGAAAGGGGTAACAAAAGTTTGAGGGGAAGGTTGATCTGAGGAAAAGGGGGCAGGGGAGCCGAAAGCAAAGAGTTTCGGAAGGCTAAATAACCGTGCAGGGGTAATGATGAGGGCTATTTATAGCTTCACGAAGAACTCAACCGGCGTCGCTTTGGAAATCATCACACAACCGCTTCGATTCGTGCGAGGTGCCAAGCGCCACGTAGCAGCGGTTACGTCTCCTCTAACCGTCATTCCAGAGATCACATCAAAGGGTTTTCGTACAGTCAATCACGTCCTCGAGGCCGCACGACAGCACAAAAAGGGGGGCAATTGTTAACACCCAAAAATAAATGGGTGGTAGGCCGAGGACCAAAAAAGGGGGAAGTACGGTGCGAAGGCAAGCCATATGACAAGGGGCAGAAAAGGTATTTCGCCAAGGAAGAGTAAACCCAAGAAGGTCCTCAGGGTTTGTTAAACGGACAGAACCCCCGAGGGAGGATTATGCCCGAGGACCAGTAAGCTAAGCCGAGGGAAAGTGACCACCCAATTCTATAGAGTGCCAAGGCCTCGGTGGCTCGGATGTTTGGACCATTACCTAAGGAAGGGCCAGGATAGCCGAGCCACCATACGGCCAAGGCAGGATGGGGGTTACTTGGAAGGCAGGACACGGCATGAAGGAAGAACGTGGGAACGGTTGAAGTTCAAACGGAAGAGCGAGGCCGAAAAACCTGAAGCAACGAGCACTCACCCCACTAACCGTGCCAGTGGGGATCGTGGGCAGTTACTTCGCTTCGTTGAAGGCCTATGAAGCAGTGAGAACCGTTGATCTTAGATCAATCCAACGGCAGGCAAATGTTGGCTAGCTTAGTGGCCGACGAGGGCCAGTGTATATATATAGCATTAGAGTGAATTGTAAAGGACACACATCAATCAAATCAAACTCTACGTTTATTTCATTTATCTTCTTTATCGCATTTTTTGCCTTTACTTTATTTTTTATGCATTAGCCGTAGTAATCCAACACTCGCGTCCCTTCTCACCTTGCCGGACCCTTTCTAGAGGAGTCAGGAAACCCATAGTTGAGGAGCAAAGTTCCCTCCTCGACGCAATTGCTTGAAGAAAAAGGAATCAAAGACTGTCCAAACCTCTGGCCGACACCACGGCTAGGACCTAAGAGTTTGACGACAACAATTAGTAAATCAAAATCATGGGTTGCCTCCCAAAATCGCTTGATTTAAGAGTCTCCATCCTTACTATATCCTTGATTGATGTGATTCTATATCTATATAACACAAAAATGTAAGGACCTATCCATGGATTTGAATCAAACATTTACAAAATCAAATAAAGAAAGAAGATGTAGTAAAATTAAGATGAACAAACAAATGAAGATCGCCACAATTTCCATAGAGAATTGATAAGATCAAACAAATCGCCACAATTTCCATAAGAAAATGATAAGATCCATCGAATCGCCACAATCTTGAAAGGATTGATAAGATTCTTGAAAGAAGGAGTCATGATCGCCGCAATTGCCATGAGAAATTGATAAGATCAACCGAATTACCACAAGCTTCAAAGCATTGATAAGATCAATTGAATCGCCACATCTTTCACACGAAATTGATAAGATCATTGGAATCGCCGCAATCTTGAAATGATTGATAAGATTCTTGAAAAGTTCTATGAAGAACCTAGAGGAGCACCTTGCTCTCACTCTCATCCTATTTACAAATGATTCTAATCCCCTCTAAAAGTACTACAAGGTCACTTATATATGAGTGTTACTATTTACCTAAAAGAATCAAATGGGCCAAGCCCAAGTCTAATTGACCCATGACTAAAAGAAAGAAGAGAGCACAATACAAGCTCTAAAATCAACTTACTAAACTATACAATTTTTTTAATATAAACAAGAAATACAATATAATTTCTAAAATTACTCTAAAGCTAATGACTTGAAAATTTCCTTGTTTCTCTTTAAACTTTTCATTCTTGGTCTGCATCATTCCCTCCCTCTTAGAAGAAATTCGACCTCGAATTTAGCTCCACTATACCCTTTAATTTCAAATGGCGAAGATGAAGTTTGTTTCTTTTCCCCAAGAATAGGCATTTTCTGGTTTCAGGAATTCTTGCCAATGTGGGATAAAAAAGAAATTATAAAGGAGGAGAACAATTCTTTTGGGTTTAAATGGAAAAAACTCGAAGGAAAACTATAAAAAAACACAAAGACTCGATAGGTAGGAAAATGTTGTTAGAAAAAATTATCAAGGAGGAGATCAATTCTTTCGGGTTTAACAAGCACAAATCAAAAGGAAAGTTAAAACAAGAAACACAAAGAATCAACATGTAGGAAAATTAATGAAACAAAAATGGAATAGTTTTTCAGAATTTTTGATTCAAGAAAGGCTCGTGATACCAAATAATGTGGTTCTATTTCATAGAACACTTAAATGTGGGATCTATCCATGAATTTTCATCAAACACTTACAAAAATCAAAGATGTGAAGAAGATGAGTAGAATTAAAAAAATGAAGATCGCCACAATTTCCATAGAGAATTGATAAGATCAAACAAATCGCCACAATTTTCACATGAAAATAATAAGATCCATCAAATCGCCACAATCTTGAACGGATTGATAAGATTCTTGAAAGAAGAAGTCATGATCGCCACAATTGCCATGAGAGAACTTGAAAATATCAAACAAATCGCCATAATTTCCATATGAAAATGATAAATTCCATCGAATCGCCACAATCTTGAAAGGATTGATAAGATTCTTGAAAGAAGGAGTCATGATCGCCACAATTGCCATGAGAAATTGATAAGATCAACTGAATCGCCACAAGCTTCAAAGCATTGATAAGATCAATTGAATTGCCACATCTTTCACACGAAATTGATAAGATCATTCGAATCGCCACAATCTTGACATGATTGATAAGATTCTTGAAAAGTTCTATGAAGAACCTAGAGGAGCACCTTGCTGTCACTCTCATCCATTTTACAAATGATTCTAATCCCCTCTAAAAGTACTACAAGGTCACTTATATATGAGTGTGACTATTTACCTAAAAGAATCAAATGGGTCAAGTCCAAGTCTAATTGACCCATGACTAAAAGAAAGAAGAGAGCACAATACAAGCCTTAAAATCAACTTACTAAACGATACAATTTTTTTAATATAAACAAGAAATACAAGATAATTTCTAAAATTACTCTAAAGCTAATGACTTGAAAATTTCCTTGTTTCTCTTTAAACTCTTCATTCTTGGTCCGCATCATTGATCAGAGATTTGTGGTGACCGTATCTCTCACCACATGTTCACCATAGTACATCTTGATCCTTTGTCCATTTACTTTGAAAGTTGTTTTAGAGGCTTCATCAAATAGGTAGACAGCACCATGAGGATACACTTTCAAAAGTTTGAATGGTCCTAACCATTATGATTTTAGCTTACCAGAGAACAATTTCAACCTGGAATTGTATAGTAGGACTAGTCCTCCTTCCACTAGTTCCCTTCTTTGTATCCTTTGATTATGCCTAATTTCTTCTAGCTCATTAAGTTGCAAAAGCCTAGAGGCAACTTCTTTGTTGAGATCAAAATTGAGCTTCTTGATTGCCCAATATGACTTGTGATCCACTTCAACATGAATATGGCATGCTTTTCCATACACTAATATATAGGATGACATTCCCAAGGGTGTTTTGAATGTTGTTCTGTATGCCCACAATGCATCATCTAGATGTAAAGACCATTCCTTTCTTGTAGGTCCAACCATTTTTTCAAGCATTCTTTTGATTTCCCTATTGGATAATACTGCCTGTCCACTTGTTTGAGAGTGGTAGGCAGTAGCAATTTTTTTTCACCTCCATATTAGTTTGTTGCAAAAATGAGAACCTTCATCACTGATGATGGCTCTACGAGTTCCAAATATGGTGAAGATATTTCTTTGAAGGAACTTACTCACAGATTTGGCATCATTGTTAGGCAATGCCACAGCTTCTACCCATTTTGATACATAGTCTACAACTACCAAGATGTATAGATTGTCAAAAGAAGGAGGGAAACGTCTCATGAAGTCCATTCCCCAAAAATCAAAGAGTTCAATCTCTAAAATGTTGGTTAGTTGCATTTCGTGTCTATTTGAAATATTTCCAGACCTCTGACATCTATCACAATTTTCTTACCATGGCATAAGAATCTTTGAATAATGTTGGCCAATAGTATCTTGATTGTAATACCTTTACTGCTGTTCTGGCACTGATTGTTGTTGTTCTTCTGCGATGCATTTTCTCATCAATTGATCTGGGCACCTTTTGTAGAGAAAGGGGTCATCCAAATAGTATTGTTTAACTATATGGAAGAACCTTCTTCTTTGTTGATAGGTCATGTTAATTGGTACCACTCTGCTTGCCACGAAATTCATTACATCAGCAAACCATGGTGCTGCAGCATCTGATGCTCAAGCATTAGATGTTGTGGCATTGGTTGCTCCCACATCAACTGTCAATAGTTTTTCATCATGAAAACTTTCTTTGATCTCTCCTTCTCTTGTACTTGCATCTTCACTTTCAAGTCTAGACAAATGATCAGCTACTTGGTTCTCCACACCCTTTTTATCACAGATTTCAAGATCAAATTCTTGAAGGAGGAGAGCTCATCTTATTAGCCTTGGTTTTGCATCTTTTTTTGAAATTAAATATTTGATGGCAGAATGGTCTGTAAAAACAATTACTTTGGTGCCAACCAAGTATGATCTAAATTTGTCAAATGCAAAAACCACTGCTAATAATTCTTTTTCAGTCACAATATAGTTCAGTTGAGCTTCAATGAGTGTTTTGCTAGCATAATAAATTGAATGAAAGACTTTATCATACCTTTTCCCTAGAACAGCTCCCACAGCAAAATCACTAGCATCACACATTAATTCAAATGGCCTGCTCCAATCTGGTGTGACTATCACTGGTGTCGTTACCAATGCTCTTTTGAGTTTTTGGAATGCCTCCATACAAGATTCATCAAAATTAAAGTTTACATCATGCTGTAATAGCTAACATAATGACTTGGAAATTTTTGAGAAATCTCCTATAGAAGCCTGCATGGCCTAGGAAACTTCTGACACCTTTAACAGTTGTTGGAGGAGGTAATTTCTCTATCACCTCAATATTGGCTTTATCCACCTCTAGACCCTTCTTTGATATTCTATGACCAAGCACAATACCTTCTTGGACCATGAAATGACATTTTTCCAAATTCAGCACTAAGTTCGTTTCCTCACACCTGTTGAGAATTTCTTCTACGTTTGATAAACAAAGTTGAAATGTCTCTCCAAATACTGAGAAGTCATCCATGAACACCTCCATTGATTGTTCAATGAAGTCAGAGAATATTGCCATCATACACCTTTGAAATGTTGCTGGAACATTACATAGTCCAAATGGCATTCTTCTAAATGCAAAGGTGCCATAAGGACATGTAAATGTTGTCTTCTGTTGGTCTTCAGGAACTATAGCAATTTAGTTATAGCCTGAATAGTCGTCTAGAAAATAGTAGAATTCCTTATCAGCTAGCCTATCCAGCATTTGATTTATGAAAGGCAATGGGAAATGGTCTTTCTTGGTAGCTTTGTTGAGTTTTCTATAGTCCATACATATCCTCCAACCTATGACAGTTCTTATAGGTATCAGTTCATTTTTTTATTGGCTATTACTGTCACACCCCCTTCTTTGGTACACATTGCACAGGGCTCTCATCCATGCACTATCTAAGATAAGGTAGACTGTGTCAGCATCTAGCCATTGGATTATTTCCTTCTTTACCACCTCCTTCATAATTGGATTCAATCTTTTTGTCCCTCTATGCTGTTTTTGGAATTTTCATCCAAGACAATTCTGTGCATGCATATGGAAGGACTGATTCTTTTTATATTTGACATTTGCCAACCAATTGCTTTTTTATGCTTCCTTGTTTTTACTGGCGGCCCCACGGTGGGCACCAATATTCTCGTATATAAAATGGGGATGGTGCAACCCATAAGAATGTAGCCTTACTAAGGGAGACCTTCCGAAATATATGAACCAAGGTTCCTTAATACAACAGTAGCGTGAGTTATTTATAATACATCCTAGGGTGTTTATATATCGCAGGGAATCACCCTCTTGTACCTGCTCTGCGCCTGCCACAAAGGAGTCGCGCGACCACCACTTTGGTACGATCAATGCCTAGCTGCCACGTCCTCTTCGTTTGTCTTATATGCGAATGCGTCTTGGTCTGTGCATGGTTCGTACAGCTGCACATGCGGTACGGAGTCTCCTTTGGTACTGTTCGTGCCTCCTCTAGTGACGATTGTGCTTCTCGGCTTCCCTTTCCCTGCCTCGACAAGGGTCTTCCTCGAGGGAGTTGGAGCCCTTCTCGGTCTTCGACGGTCCTGTCGACATTTTCCGGATACTCCCGGTACAATCATAAACTAGCATAAATTTTTATACGTTAAATTTAGTTTATCTATGTCCATTGAATTATAATAGTAAGCAGCTAAAAAATACAACATGATCACCGTGAGCGCTTCAATGAAACATAACTTACATTACATCGTCCACACTCTAAACTTTAAAGTAAATTAACATCTTTTTAATGCATATTGAAATACTATATTGATTTTAAATATTTAAAATTGAATTTAGTAAATTATACATGTATAATGTAAACTATTAATGTATAAGTCAGTAGTTTATAAATATTATATATATCAAGGTTGTCAAAACCTGACCGAGCAGTTCAACCGGGAATCGGACCCCTATCCGATCCAAATGAACCTGAGAACTGGAATGAAAATAGGATAACCGGCCAAAAAACGGGGAACCGTGCAGAAAACCAGATTTGATTTATTTATCTTAAAAAATGATATACCATGTTGATTTTTGGAAAAAAAAAATGATAAATGATGTTGATTTTTGGTATATGGGATATTTTTTATCCTTTTTTAAAATTAAATTGATGAAATAAATAAATAGTTAAAAAATAAATGTGTACACTAATATTACTATGAGAGTACTTGCATTGTAGTATCTATGATTGTTAAATATTATAATTATAATTTGATCATGTCATACAATGATTTTTTTTTGTTTTTTTATCCTTTATATATTGTAAAAAATATATTAAATAATCTATTTGATTAATTCCGGTTCAACCCCAACCGTTTGAACCCAAAAACCCTTGAACCACTACCTCTTCCGGTTCAATGTCCGGTCCAATTTTGATTACCTTGATATATATATATAAAGTATTTTATTACTTAATTAAGTTATTACTAACAAGCAATGTATATTAGTGCATCGCATGGGGTATACATGCACACTACTTTATTATGATGCACAAGTCATACACACTAATCCAAAACAAATTAATACAAATTAATACCTTATAGGGAAAATATTTTCAAAGAGCTAGAAGGGGAGATATGATTAAATTAATATTTTACACTCTTTTGTTGTTATTATGAAATAGGTTTGTCATTTGTTTGACAAAAGGCATTGCATCATTATCTATATAAAAATATAAGCATCACTTCCTTATTAAAATACAAAGCAGTGCTCTTAATTCCTAGAATCCTAATCAATATGACCGCAAGTTTTGTAAGCTAACTTTTTTTATATTTGGAGTACTCTCTTGAATTGAATAAGACCATAATAGAGGATAAAGCCCTCTCTCAAAAGATTTAATACTGTTGCATGCTCACAGTTAGATTCGAACTTAAAACCTAAATTAAATTTGGTAAACAACTAACTTCAAGTTCACTTTTACGGTCAAAAAAAAACTTCAAGTTCATTTTATTGTGAAAAACAAAAAGAAGATCAAGTTCATTTTATTGAATTGTCGTGTTATATAGCGTACTATATTTTATTCATTGTTGGTGGTTTTTTTTCCATCTATTTTCGGGAAGTAGCCCACTTGGATCAATATTTTATTGTTAAATATTACAGGAATCTATATTTTTCCATGCCTTGTCCTGCTTGTGAGCAGTAATAAAGCATTTCAACTTGTAATGATGACCTAAGATACAAATCTGTATTCTCGTCGTCTGTGGTTTGTCTTTTTGCCACTTCTACACGTCCTTCGTTATCGATGTATATAGTTCTTGTAATTTATTATTTTTTTTCGAGACAGGGTGTCCACCGCTGAACGCAGTGATTATTTCCTCCCTAAATTAGAGGCACCTCGAAAGATGAGACAGCTGATCCAGGGATTTAAAGTTGCTCCGTACCAATGCGATGATCGAACCCTCAAATACTTGGTTAAGGGAGGATGAGCCCCAATCGCTTAACCACACACCCCTGGTTCTGTAATTTATTATTTATTATTTATAACATCTAATAACAATTTAATAATAATTAATATCCTTCAAAAAAATTAATAACAACCTTACACAAGCCTTATTTAAAAGGTTAAATTACACCAGAAGTCCTTTAAGTTATTTAATTGTAACAAGTTGGTCCTTTAAGTTTTTTTCGTACCACTTAAGTCCTTTAAGTTATTTAACTGTAACAAGTTTGTGCTTTAAGTTTTTTTCGTACCACTTAGGTCCTTTAAGTTATTCAATTGTAACAATTTGGTCCTTTATGTTATTTAATTATAACTTTGAAAGGCCAAAAAACTTACATTTTACGGCCCCAAATTGTTACAAATAAAATAACTTAGAGGACCTAAGTGGTACAAAATAACTTAAAGGACCAACTTGTTACAATTAAAAATTTTAAAGGACCTAAGTGGTACTAAAAAAACTTAAAGGACCAACTTGTTACAATTAAATAACTTAAAGGACCTCTGGTGTAATTTACCCTATTTAAAATATGTACTTTTCCAATTATATAAAGAAAAATTATAATTATTTAATCATCCTTAGCATGTTTAGGTTATACTATTAGAAAGAATAAACGCTCATGATCAATTTTGACTCTAAAGTAACACTCTTTTTGCTCATTTTTAGTACATAAACTATGAAAACTTACTAGACAATCTCTAAATTTTATCTTCATCCATCAATCAATAAATAAATAAATACATTATAATAAAATCAAGTGTTAGTAAATTGTCCATACTAGACATCTTAACTAGTTGTATTGCCTAAAATTCGGGGTGTTTGGTCAATTTTCCACTAAATGCCAAAATAAACTAAGTTTTTCAGCTTTTTGCAAGAAAAAAACACCTAACTCAGCACTAACGTGTGTTGTCACGCTGATAACATTTTTTTGAAAAAAATCATAAAATTTAATTTTTTTATTACTTATTATCTACTAATATAACTAAAACTAATGAATTTATAACTAAAATTGTCAAAAAAATTTCAACACTATCAACAAATCTAAAATAATTTTTTTAATAATCTAATAGTTTAATTAATATTACTAATTAAATATTAAATTATATAAAATTTAATATATGATAAGATCTACTCAAACTACTAAACTCAATCAATTTTACAACAAACAATTGTATAAAAAAATTAACTACTATCAAAAATTCCAAATTAACTTTTTTTAATCATATCGTAATTTAATTAAAATTATTAGATTAATATTATTAACCACTATCAAAAATTCCAAATTAACTTTTTTTAATATTATCATAATTTAATTAAAGTGATTAAAATAATAAAACCAATCAATTTAACAACTAACAATTGTCAAAAAAATTTAATCACTATCAAACTACTAAAATCAATCAATTTAACCGCTACCAATTGTCAAAAAAAATATACCTCTAACAACAGTTTGAAATTCATTTTTTGTATAAAAATCAATATTTAAATTAAAATGATTAAATTCGTATTAAATGATTTAGAATTTACTATTTATTATAATCTACTAAAACTACTAAAATCAATTAATTTAAGCATTACCAATTGTTAAAAAAACCATACCTCTAACAAAAATTCCAAATTTGTTTTGTATAAAAAAATCAATAACTAAATTGTTAGTAAAATCAATGATTGAATCTAAAATTGACTATTTACTATAATTTCTCTATTAAAACTACTAAAATCAATCAATTTTTTGATCAAAAATAAAATCAATCAATCTAACTAGTAATAATTGTCAAAAAAATTTAACCACTATAAAAAATTATAATATAATTAAGATGATTAAATTAATATAAATCATCTAGAATAAAATGAATAAACAAGTGGCAATGGAAGTGCTAACGAGAGACTGCCAATGAGATAAACAATAGAAGCGGCAACGAGAGCGGCAACGGGAGCGGCAATAGAAGCGTCAATGGGAGCCCCAGCGGAAGCGCTGAAGGAAGCACCAATGAAAGCGTCAACAGGAGCGCGAATGGGGGTGCATATCTTATATTAAATCTTATTTTCTTTTTTCCTGGTTTTTACTTCATTATTAATATTATAAGAAGATACCAACTTTTTTAAACTTTTTGCACCACAAGTATTTTAATAAATTTGAAATATAGTCTTTTATCGAGTTTTTCCTATTTCTTTTATTACATTTTGTAACTTTCAACGTATTTATAATTTCATAGCAAATATAACAAATACAGTATCACCCGTGCGGATGCACGGGTAAAATACTAGTTTAATCCCTAAAAACTTGTCACATAGAGACTAAGCATGTGCATGGAAAGATATAATTTCCACAACAGAGTAGACGTGACCGTGAAAACTACATAGTGTAACTTCACAGTGTTGTGTCGCCTTACTTGGCTTCGTCATGCCTCGCCACGCCACCCTATGTCTAGGTAGGTTTGGTAGTCTAATGCTTGCTTGGCGAGGACACTTGCTCAGCGAAAGCAACTACCTTACCCCCTCGATCACCCTTGCAGGCCATGTGTTCTTTGTTGTTAGCAGGTGTTGGAGAGCACCTTTCGCTCATTAAGCTAACTCTCTCAGCGAGTCGGTGTTTCTTTCGAAACCCTAAATTTCACTAAAAACACAAATCAAAGAGACTTCATTAACACATATATAAAAATACTTTCCCTTAAACACAGTGAAACATGATCCATAGAGATAATGCCCACAAATATTTAATGCAAAGATTATAGAGGCTAACTCTAAGTCATGAGTCAGGTCATTCCTCTCGTGAACTTTTAGCTGTCTTAAAGCATAAGCAACTGCTTTCTTCTCTTACGTAAGTACACAACCTAATCCTTGATAAGACACATCATATTATAGATCAAACTGGCCTAAGGGGTCCGGTAAAATTAATATTGGTGAGCTAGTCAATTTTCAACTCTAAGAAACTAGCTTCACATTCTTCTGTCCATTCATAGGATTTACCCTTCTTTACTAATTATGCCATAGCCAGTGCAATCTTTGAGAAACTTTCTATAGACTATCTATAAGTTGGTAACCACCCGCTTTTTGTCTATTTTTTTGTTACATTTGTTCTAATATAGCAGCAAAATACTACTGTAGTAGGTATCGTATCCACACGGATTTGGTGATATGCCTTCTAAGTCGTTCAAAAAATTCTAAATATCTTTTAGTAGTTAAAAGGGAGGTTGCTTTGAAATTTGTATTTTTAAAAGTAAATAAAAACTAAAATGTAAAGGCTTAAATATAAAAGTGTTGAGATTTGATTTCACCAATTTTATTTATATATTCTTGATTTAGCATATGAATTTTACCTTAGTTTCCCACTTATCGTGTCTTCCAACTGTGTTGATCCCTCACACATAGCGAAATCATCAATTCCTGAACTTAAATAAAGATTCCTCAAATACTTAAGTAGGTAATGACATTAATATTAGATAAACAATGTGTCTAGAAACTAAACCCTATTCCTAGCGATTTAGCCTAACATACGACAAATTCTAGTTTACGAAACAAAGCCAATTTCCCAATCTAGCTTTAACTCTTATAATTGAGCTATAAATGATCGAATTACAGGTAGAATTAAGAACAAGATTATATCATTAAACTAAAATAAAACTGGAGAATATATGTAAATCAGAATGAATATATAAATGAAAGTAAAGTTACATCAAATCTCAACTAAAAGAATTGAACTATTCATTTTCAGGTATGATAAGATAATATTGAAATGCATTAAGAAAAACCTTGAATAGAAGCTGCAACTTCTGGTTTCTCTAGATCTCACAACTTCCTTCAGGGGTATTCCCTTCTCTTCTAACAATAAACATCAATCCTTTGTTTGTTGGTCACATGACACAAGAACTAAACTTCTTCCAACCAAAATTCACATTTAGAAAACTTACAACTGGTCGTCCTTTGAAGTCTGTAAGACTATTCTCAAATGATCTTCCTACTCCTGTCTATCAAAAGAATAAACGAGAATATGATCTATGAATACCACAATAAACTGGTCAAGGTAAAGTCTAAAGATCTCACACCAAAAGGCATAGCTAGATACTCATAATGACCATATTTGGATCTGAAATCTGTCTTTAGAATATCTTCCTTCTTAACTCTAATTTGATGTTGACCAAATCTCAAATCAATCTTAGAAAATTTTGAAGCTCCTTTCAATTGGTCCATCAAGTCATCTATTCTAGGTAAATGGTATCTATTCTTGATATTTGCTTTATTCAACTGACGCCAATCCACACACGCCCTAGATGATCCATCATACTTCTTAACAAACAGGATTGGAGCTACCTAAGGTGAAACACATGGTTTGATAAACTCCCTACTCATCAAATCTTCTAACTATTTCTTTAACTCAACTAGTTTAACTGGTGACATCCAATATGAAGATATAGAAATAGGTCATGTACCGCAGTACCGGGTACCAAGTCAAATTGCAAAGTTAATTTCTCTCTGGTAGAAAATTAAATACTTTTCCAAGAAACACCTCTGGGAAATTCCTTATGATAGGTAAAGTGTCTATTTTGAGGGACTCATTCATATCCATAGAACTGAACACCAAGTATTTCTAAACCATAACGCTTCCTTTAATTATACCGCCCATGGTAGGTAAAAGGCTAGTCTGTTCAGAAAAGGATAAGGTCTTATTATCACAATCAAAATTAACATGATTAGCCGAAAGCCAATCCATGCATAACATAACATCTATATCTTAAAGAGGAAGAATAACAAGGAATACCAGAAATCGCCTATTTCTCAGATTACAGGACACCTTGAACAAATAGAATTGGTTGTAAGTGGTCTACTAGTGGGAGTAGAAACTAGATGTGATAAAAAGCTATATTTTCAAATTTATTAAAATAGTTGCGTTGGCACTCCCGTTGGTGCTCTCTTTGCCTCTCTCGTTGTCACTCTCGTTGCCACGTGTTGACTCCTTTTTCTATGTGATTTAATATTAATTTAATCATATTCATTTAATTATAAAAAGTTATTTTGTAATTTTTAGTAGTGGTTAAAGTTTTTCTATAATTCTTAGTGGTTAAATTGATTGATTTTATTAGTTTTAATAGAGAGATTATAGTAAATAGTAAATAGTAAATTTTAGATTATTTAATTATTGAGAACAATATTAATATAATTTTTTAACAATTGGTAGTAGTTAAATTCATTAATTTCAGTAGTTAGAGTAAATTATAAAAATAGGTAATAATTTTTTTAGGAAAAAAATTGAAAAAATAATGAGTTTTTTGAACAAAACTTGCTTTTTTTTGTTGAAAAAAATCAGTTTTTGTAAAGAAAAAGGTGAAAAAAATAATTAGTATTTTGAAAAAAATTTGAAAAAGAAATCACTTTTTTTTAAAAAAAAAGTGAAAAAAAAAACTAGCACATGTGTCAGACACACATCACTTTTTTTAACAAAAAGATATAAAAACAGTTTTCTTTTTATCTTTTTGCGGAACATTTATCATTTTACCCCTAATTTAAGACATATGACAAATTTTGGAGATGCCTACAAATATAATTTTCGTACCTGATTGTAATAGATTGTATATGTATATTGTATATTGTATTTCGTATTGTATATCGTAGTAGATAAATAGATAGATTAAATAAATGCAAAGTAACATTTTCTGGACGCTTTTTTTATTATAAAAAAAAAAACATTTTTTGGACGCCAAATGACCTTTAAATACAGTTGAATCTCCCTCATTCTCAAAGTCCCAAACCAAACCATTGAATATTTTTTGCTCTCTCTCTCTCAATCATTCTCTGCTCCTTTTTAACTCTCCTCTGGGGTCATGACCAATCATCGCCACGCTCTTGCTCTGCTTTCTCTTCTCTCCCTTTCATAAAAGATTCCCCATTTTCTCAAACACTGCACCTACACTCTACCTTCTCTCTTCACTCTCTTTGATTACAACACGTTTCTCTTCTAATTGTTGCATACCCATTTGGTTTTATGTGCCCAATAACCAAGTTATTATCTTCCCGGAGCACCTATTTATCTCTTTCAAGTTTTAGGGTTTCTGACTCTGTGCAGCCCCTTTTCAGGTATTTCATTGATTTTCTTTGTTTTACTGTTTCTGGGTTTTCTAATGCCAAATTTTGAGTCTTTTGAACATGTTTGTGTGTTTTTATCTTCTGGGTCTGATCAAATTGATCACCTCAATTTCTTTTTGGTTTTTTTTGAGTTGATTTTGCTTTAGTATTGAGTGCAGCGGTTATGGTGATTGTGGAGGGGTTTCAGTTATTGTTGGTTTCTCTGCAATTTGATATTGTTTAAGTGCTTGCATTTGATGTACCATTTGATAATGGTAAAATGGGGTTTATTTTATAGTCACGCTCACTTGCTTTTATTCAATGGTAACCGATGGTAGTTTTGGGTTTATGTTTGAGTAATATTATCACGGTCTGCAGATACTTCTCTAACTACAAGAGGTCTTTGAAATTTGATTTCTTTTGGTGAAGTCACTTTCATTGATCTTCTATGGCTGGCTTAATTAAATCAGCATCTTGTTTGGTTTCCTTTCTATCATGGATTCATGATGTATTGGATGACTTGAATTTATAGAGACCTGGATGAATTTCTTGTTGTTTGGGAACTATCTATGAGTAGAGGATCACTTATCTATGCCCAACTGGATCTGTTGAAGGGAGAGTAACCTATGTGAGGAGCATGGAACTTGCCTTTGCACGTTGGTTTACTTTGTAGTCTACTCATCTTAGGGAATCTGTTTCCCTAGTCCTATTGGGGTTTCTTTTTGCATCTTTCTCTTCACTGCATCAGTGGGACACTGTTTATTGTCTCCTGCATCTTGCTTTGTTTGTTGTGTTTTTTCTCTTGCTTTGTCCTAGATTTCATGTTCAACCAGAACCTTGTCGTTGTTGCTGCCAAACGCTGCTGAATTAGATTGTTTAGGATATCCAAATTTATGGAATTAGACTATTCTTGACTATTGAAGATGAAAATGAATTTGTCAAGGAAACATGGAGATCAAGGGACTAGAGCTAATAATGACAATGATTGTTTCACATTCTTAAGGAAATTAATGACCACGTATCAGTATATATTTTTGGTTGCAGTTAGACTGGTGCCTGCCACACCGGTTATTCACAAACCCCAGACTGTGATAACATAGCTCCTACTCATTTGATTTTGATTATATATCGATGCAACATTTCATTACAAAAGCTCAAAGGCCTGTGTTTTAATTGCTGCTGAATTTGGGCTAGAAAGTTGAATATTCTGTGATTGGATATATATAAGCTTTTGTTCCGATTTTAGTTCCATCCACATAAAGTTAAAATAGATTTACGACCGTATATGCAGACGTTTATACCTATTATGCTTTTTGGTGAATCTTGAGAGTGAGGGTGGGTTTGTCGGAATAGAATTACATATATTTGCATTGGTTAATTCTGGTTACTTTGTTTTTTATGTTTTACGGTGGTTGTTATTTCTTTTGCAATGGAATTAAGATTTATCTGTCTCTAATTATAAAACCAAATAACTTAATATTTTATTCTTTTTGCGTGAGGCAGAACGGTGATGCAATGAAGCAGTCTTTTGATCCTCCATTTTTGGGTAATTCTCTAATTTCTCGTTATGTTTTAGTTATCAAACTCATAGTAGTGACTTATCTTGTTGAACCGAATGTAATATTATCGTTACTAATAGGTCCTTCCAAGATTCCATCTATAAATATACCTGGAAACTCGGGACGTGGTGCATTGGAAGTATTATCTGGATCTGATTCATACCATGCCTCATCTGATGCTAGCCTCTTTTCCAGCTCATTACCTGTTCTTCCACATCAAAAATGTATGTAATAATTATTTCCTAACAGCTCTTTTTTCTGTAAATTCCATGTCTCATAAATTCTCTTGATTTGGTTTCGCCAACGTGCAGTGAACTTAAATGAAACTGAAAATGGTTTTCAATCTGTTGATGACATCTCATCTGGCTTTAAAAAGCTTCATCAAGATGTAGAGCTCAATGATTCCCTTGAAGATGGTGATAATCATCCAATCGGAACCATGCTTCCTGATGATGATGATGAACTTTTAGCTGGCATAATAGATGATTTTGACCTAAATGGTTTACCTGGTTCTCTTGAAGACTTGGACGACTATGATCTTTTTGGTAGTGGTGGAGGTATGGAACTAGAAAGCGATCATCATGATGGTATCAGTGTGGGAATATCTAAGTTAAGCTTGTCTGATAGTTCTGTTGGCAATGATTTTCCCCAATATTCTCTTCCTAATGGTGTGGGTTCTGTTGCTGGAGAACATCCATATGGAGAGCATCCTTCTCGGACATTATTTGTTCGAAATATTAACAGTAATGTGGAGGATACAGAGCTGAAAACTCTTTTTGAGGTGAGTTTAAGAAAATTGATTTACTAGTGTGAACTTTCACTTTGATATTTTAGTACACTTTAAATGCTTCAAAATACTAGTACAACTTATGGTGGTCATAACTTCTTTTTGCTTTATTAATTGTTTTCGTATTTTCTGTTTTCAGCAATACGGTGATATTAGAACCCTATATACTGCATGTAAACATAGGGGGTTTGTAATGATATCCTACTATGACATCCGTGCTGCTCGAACAGCTATGCGTGCATTGCAAAACAAACCTTTGCGCCGTAGGAAACTTGACATTCACTTTTCAATACCAAAGGTTTCTTGGCAACATAAAAAATTCTTGTCATGTATTCTTTTATTAGTTGAATTCCCTGAGATTCATTTTCTCTTGGCTGTCTTTTCTTTGACGTCCCAGGATAACCCAACAGACAAGGATATCAATCAAGGAACCTTGGTGGCTTTCAATTTGGACCCTTCTGTTTCAAATGAAGACCTCCGTCAAATATTTGGGGCTTATGGAGAGGTCAAAGAGGTGATGATGGTTTTACCCTTTTTTGGTTACTTTTTTGCATCCCAGTTTCGGTGTGAGTCTCTTGCCCAAACAAATGTACATATGCATTATATTGTTTAAACTTAAGATTAAGATGGATATCTGTGCAGATAAGGGAAACTCCTCACAAGAGGCATCATAAGTTTATTGAATTTTATGATGTGAGAGCTGCAGAAGCAGCACTTAAATCACTAAATAGGAGTGACATAAATGGTAAACGCATAAAGCTTGAACCTAGTCGGCCTGGAGGAGCTCGTCGAAAGTGCGTACACTAATAATTTTACATTTGCTTTCATTTTAATTTCTCTTTATCTTTACATTAATAATCTGTTGCATACCTTGTGTAAATATAAAACAAAACTGATGAGGCATCTAAGACTCTCACTGTGGAAAAGAGTAGCATAAATTATGGGCTTATCTTTTTCTGGTACCTACTGAGACAACTGAAATCCTCTTGAAAACATTTGAAATTTATTATTATTGGCTTTGTGTCCTTGTAAGATGAGTTTTACCAAATGGGTATGTGTGACATAAAATTAATCTGTTATTTCATTATAGATAAACTCTGTCAAATTAAAGGGAAGGAAAATTATAACGACTAGCATGTATAACTTTCATATATCTGCCATCTTTAAATTGACGCATCAGCATATAATTGATAACATATTTCATCTTTTAGTTTGATGCTCCAACTAAATCAAGAGCTTGACCAAGATGAGACTCGGAGTTTCCGATATCAAGTGGGTTCCCCTGTAGCCAACTCTCCTCCAGGTTGGTTCTTTGAAATGCTAAATATCCCTTATGCCATTGGCATCTTCAAGTAGAGTAGCTTTCGGTTACCAAATTCATATTCATGTTGCCCTTGCATTTGTTTTCTCTGATTGGATTAAAACCATTGTAACAGGTAATTGGTTACAGTTCAGCAGCCCTGTTGAGCAAAGTTCATTTCAAACTATGAATCATTCTCCTGGTTCTAGGATCTTAAGCCCAACAGCAGGCAATCATTTACCAGGACTAGCTTCAATTTTGCAACCACAGGCATCAAACACAGTGAAGGCTTCAACAGTTGGCAAGGACATAGGAAGGAGTAGTTATGGAGATCATATATTTACCAATATGAGTTCATCGCCTGGATCTACTTTTAACTCACATTCACTTCCAGAGCCAAAACTTAATCAATATCGTGGAGCTTTGTCTTCTATTGGTCCATCAACATCAAATGGATCTTCTTCAGTGGAAACCTTGTCCGCACCACAGTTTCTATGGGGAAGTCCAACCCTCCACTCAGAGAATACCAAACCTTCAGCTTGGCCAAAACCATCTGGGGGGCATGTATTTACATCAAATGGAATGAACCGTTCTTTCCCATACGCAAATCCGAGCAATTCCTTTGTTAGTTCCTCCCAGCATCCTCACCATCATCATGTCGGCTCTGCTCCACCGGGTTTGCCTTTAGAGAGGCACTTTGGCTTTCTTCCCGAGTCGCCTGAAACTTCATTTATGAATAATAATGTTGGTTATAGAGGCATGGGTCTGGGGCACAATGATGGAAATTACGTGCTTAATGCGGGTGGTTCTGTTAATACTGGCATTTCTATACCAAGAAACATGCCTGATAATGGTTTGTCAAACTTCAGATTGAGATCTTCTCCTAGACTTAGCCCTGTACTTTTGGGTAATGGTCTTTATCCAGGACTGCTACTACCAACTGCTATGGAGAGTTTGGCTGACCGTGGTCGTAGTAGATGGATAGAGAACAATGGAAGCCAAGTTGACAACAAGAAGCAATTTCATCTTGACTTGGAAAAGATTCAAAGTGGTGAAGATACAAGGACTACTCTGATGATTAAGAATATCCCAAATAAGTATGATTAACTCTTAGGAAGGCTGTTTATAAACATTACTTTTTTTCAATGGATACTTAGATGATAATATATCATTTTGTTCATTACCTGCAGATACACCTCAAAAATGTTATTAGCTGCCATTGATGAATTTCACAAGGGTACCTATGATTTTCTCTATCTGCCAATTGACTTTAAGGTAAATGTCGTGTGTGCTTTTTAATCAGTTGAATTTTTTTTCCTGAGTTGCTGTTTTGAGGAGCTGTTTTTTCCTCTCAATTGCAGAACAAATGCAATGTGGGTTATGCATTTATCAACATGCGATCACCCTTGCTCATTATTCCATTCTATGAGGTGTGTATTTGAATATTTTTGGTCCCGACACTTCCTTTGCATATTTTTATCATTTTTCTGAATGAAAAATGTCTTGGTTGGTTCATGTTTTCTGACCCTTTTCATTATCTTATTAAAATTAATTTGGCTGTCAAATTCACTGATGTGTGTGATTTTGCAGACATTTAATGGGAAGAAATGGGAGAAGTTCAATAGTGAAAAAGTTGCTTATTTAGCATATGCTCGAATCCAAGGAAAGAATGCCCTTGTGAGCCATTTCCAAAATTCAAGTTTGATGAATGAAGACAAGCGCTGCCGCCCTATTGTCTTCCACTCAGATGGTTCTGAAACTGGTGATCAGGTAATATTGTATATAGATTGACACGTTTTTAGACAAATCGACCTAGTTTATTAACTAGATCGTATTCTTCTTCTTCTTTCTTGTTTTTCTGCTCATATAATAATATCCTAACTGAAGTAAGTGACCTTGTTCATACTTTTGTGCAGACCATACAAGAGCATTTCCCCTCGAACTCCAACAATGTAATTATTCAGGCAGTAAGGTCAAGTGAATTACATTCAAGCGATTCTCCCAGAAGCCCTCTAAAGGATGGTCCTCCAATGAGCTTGGATGCTAATTAACATTATATCAAGTGTTATGTGTCTCTGAGGCTACAATGCATATATATATATGTAGGATAGCAGAAGGCTGTAGATTTTGTATCATAGAGGTAACTATGTATTTTGATTGATTTGCTGCACAAGTGGTGGTAGCTGATCAGGTAATATATTATGTGTACACAAGGTGGTGGGGGGAGCAAAAGCTGTGAAGGGTGGTGCAAATAGAGTTTCCACCTCTCCAGTTTTGCTCATTTTTGCTTTCTTTTGGTGACTTGTGTCATTGGGATGTTGATATGGTTAGAGTTGAGTTAAGTTTGAGATTGAGAGTTGGTAAGGTAACATGTTGGGGGCTACAAAATTGTATGTAGAGAGAAATAAAAAGACAACTTTCTATATTCCTCTAATATATTGTACTCTTGAAAACCAAGTGCTTATATTTAAATATGATATTATGTACAAGTTGCTCTCTTTCAGTTTGAACCTCCAATAGTCATTATTGTTTTGGCATTATTACATACATATGCATCTTTGACACGTCTAGTCTAGAGAAAAAAGTCACACATTGAAATGGACACGAAAAGTCAGGCTAATGGATAGCTATTAGCTATTATTTTAAGTGACTCAATTCTTCGGACCATCCTTTCTTTTGTCCTTTTTTTATTTATTGTATGATCTGCTTCCTTAGATCAATGGTCCTTTTATTTGAACATTAGCTGTTAATCAAAATGACATCAAAATAAATGGTTAATATAATTTAGTGGATGATTAATACGTTAACACCCCTCAGCATGTCTATAATTAAACACAATGCTTCAAAAACTTAATTGCTGCTCTGCATTGCTATAATAAATGATAATACTTTTAGACATATAATAATATTGATCTTGCTAATTATATCTGTTATCATTGAATCCCCAGCATTCATGTCGGTGAAGACCATTGCAAGTGTATCTGCAATTTTTTTTACTAAAAATGCAAACAACTTTTAACTCAAAATATAAATGCAAATACTGTTAACAAAATTGAACGTAGTCTCATAATGTATAATGACACATAGAAGGGTTCTCAATAATCAATTCCATTAATTCTCCCATCTCATCAAGACATCAACAAAGATAGAGTTCTAAACTATGTTGCATGGGTACTGCCACACTGCTGGTACTGTGTGCGGGTGATTTTTCAAAAAAAATCAAGTTACGGGAACGTCCTATAAGTTCGATATAAACATGAGTAAAAGATAGAAAACAAAAATAAACAATATATATGTATATATATATATATATATATATATATATATATATCATAAAAATATACAACGAAGTATAAGAGAAACATAATTATATGGCAGAAAATAGAGAAACAATATACAATTTAATAGGATAAATTTCAATATCATCCAAAAAGAAATGAAAAATCTAACTTTGCACTCTGCGTCAAGCATACATTTATATATCGGACCACAAAGACATACTGATAAGTAGCCACGAGTACTTAATGAGTACCAGTGCCGGGTACAAGTACGGTACAGGTATTTCTCTAACTCTTTTTGATACAAAGGTATTTCTCTAATTTAGAAGTACTCATATGCTTCAAAGGTTCTAAACAATCTAAGTAATGTTGTTACCTAGGGTTTCCAACGTTTACACACCATCCGCGTCAACTAGTTACGCTAAGCAGATTCGTGTAAGTTTTTGGATGACTAAAACAACACCCAAGAAAAGAACACCAAAACATAGAAGAAGCAAAAAAACGTAAATCTAAACATACTAGATGTTTTGAACAAAAAAATTACTAAAAGTTATAGGTAAATTCTTGGTTGCCCCTTTATCAAATGTGGGTAATTTACCTTATCCACTCAAAAAGTGACACACGTATCCCACTAACTTTATTACATAAATGAGTTGATATTATTTTTTTTATCATAGATTTTATATTAATTTCATATTCACCCCCTTTAGTTAAAATAATTGATTATGACCATCCCCAAAAATTAATGTGGCTTCTCTCTCTCATAGTAATCGCACCTCTCTCATGTGGTTATTGCACGGATAATAACTATGCAGCAAATCAAATGTCGCTATTTTTTTATGGAATCAAATGCAAATCAAATATCGTATATAATCTGTCAAAAAAAATCATATATAATGTCAAATATTATCTTATGTAAATATATATCATTAAAATAAAATAAGAGACTACTAAGCTTATTTTTGGTTACAACTAACTTTTTGTCAAATATACAAAATATATCATTTTCTACATTTTATGTTTCAGTTATAATCAAAAGGGCTAAATAAGTTTTTGTCCTTACAAATATAGTTTTTATTTTATTTTAATCCTTATAAAATAAAATAGGATGTTTTTTTACCATGTTATTGGTGCGCAATATTCATCGATTTTGTCGGTGACTAATCTACGCCGAGGAACCTGACTGGCCACATGTATATTATTTGGCTTTGCCGGTCCGTGTCGTTCTCCTTTTCTAACAGAGTTTTTGTCACACCCAAAATTCGAATGCAAGATCTTAGGGTGGGATCTAAGCCCAATTACCTCTCGAACCTATCAAATTTTCCAACACCCAGCTTTCGTCCCTACTAAATTCAAATTTGTTTAATTATTCTTAAACTTTTAAATTTTTGAATTCCTAGGCATGTTTAGAACATTATAAAATTTCTTCTACAAAAAATTAGAATTTTTTAACATGGAATTACTTAAATAAGATTTTTTAAATGGCTTAAATATACGTTCTGCAAGTATCCTCATTATCCAGTTACCCCCTGTAAAAAAAACTCTTAAAAAAACCTTGCAAATATAAAGTTTTTCTAGTTAGTCCCCTCTGTTAACTTTCCGTTAAAAAAAAGGTGATGTGACAAACAAAGATGACGTCACTGTCACGTGTCACCATATTATTTTTTATAATTGTCTGATGGATTGTGATGTTGTAATTATTGCTATTCATTGGATTTTAAAAAAATAATGGATGGATCCAAACCAATCCATTAGTTTTTTCGTTTGTGTTCCTATCCAGACCGACCGACATTATTAGGAGTTCGGCCTCGCTCTGGCTACACGAAGACTAAGCTCACCCAACACAGTCAATTGATCGGAAGGATATTTCCCGCCTTTACCTGCTCCATTCTCCCCTATTTAAGGGGTAGAATCATAGGGGAAAATCTCAGATTTCACTCCCATTTGTCTGTAACGGCCGGATGGGCCATTATGTGTAATAATTAGCAATTAATGTACCTTGTAATATAAAACTCGCCCCTAAGGCTAATGAGAATGATCTCTAATCCACCATTTTCACAATCTCACTTGCTTTTCGAGCGTTTTTATTAAGCTTCGCGCTATATTCATTGTTTATTGAGAAACAGACTTTGCGTATTTGAATTGTTGAAACTTTTTCTGAACCCTAAACTACCCTAAAATACACTATTTAGCGTCACACTTTACATATTTTGTCATGCAATTAATTTTTTTCCACCAAACTAGTTACTGAGGGACGGACTTCACATCTTTTGAACTGTTAATTTTTTTCGAACCTAGAAGTACCTGAAAACATACTGTTTAGCGTCGTATTTTAAATATCTTGTAATGAAATTAATTTTTTTGCAAGTTAATACTACCAAAATATCTCTATAAAGTAAGGTGGACATGAATGTATTTTTTACTACAAAATAAGTAAAAGTTAGTCGATAAAAAAAAAAAATCAAAGTTGCCACTAAACTCACTTTTACCGTATCTTACCTTTAAATTTAAATATCATTGATAGAAATATATTATTAGTAGTTAAAAATAAACTTTACCATATTTTTTAATTATTTGATAGAAATATCTTAATTGAAATCTAATAGAAGACAAAAAACACGTTTCATTTATTTTATCAGCATTTTGAGAAGACAGGCACTTTTTTCAACTTGGTAATTATATATGGTATTGGCTATTGCAATTCCTGAGCGTTATGGAATAATAAAAAATTAATTAAGAAGACATAGGAAAAATAAACCAAAGGACAAATGCATTTATTAAAATTAGCTAGGGTGAATGTGTAAATAATAAAAATAGATAGTAAGAATTGTAAAACAAATTATATGAATTTGTTTATGTGATAAATGATAGTGGAATCCACGTGTCAACATTTAAATGGTTAAGGTAAATTACCCACATGCCTTCAAAGGCAACTTAGGCCTCACCAAAGTTATATTGTCAAAGATAGTAATTTCTCAAGAAGCTGTTTTACCTTAAACAATGGACGTTGATCACTTGACCTGATACTGTGTTGCATGATTCAACAAAAAATTATTCTTACAGTTTAGCAATGGCAGAAGTTTTGGTAAAAAAACAAAGCAATGGTAGAAGTTGAAGAAATTCGCTATTATATAAAGAAAATCTTTATGACATTAAGAAAATAAATTAGGAAACAAAATCAATTGACGATTGCAAATTATAATAATACTAGTGGGATACCCGTGCCTTCGCACGGGTCATATTTTGTATGCTGCATGTATTAAAGAGTAAATGTGTATCCAAGAATATTTTGGCTACAAGTATATTTAGTTTATACGAAAGCGCTTAATTGAACTTTAAAATAATTTTATTTATGAGACAGTATTTTCTGTCCGCATTTAAATTAAAATCTAAAATTAGTATTGATGCGAGGTTACATTTCTTGAAATAATTAATATGAAAATATATCTTTACAGAATAATCAACATTTTTATTTGTTTGCAAATTAGGCAGTAAGAATATCAGCAATGACCAAGTATAGCCATAACTCTGTTGTTGCTAATCCTTCCTCGTCACGGTGCATCGTTGCTATCATCCCCATTTTCCTTAAGAGTGAATTCAGTTTGTTACCTATAAAACAAAATTAACTCTACTATTAATTATAACGATTGAATGACATATTTTGAGAAGGAAATGAAGAAGTATAAAGAATGGAGGTTTGTGCCATCATACCAGTTCAAATTATAATGGATAATAATCATATTGTTATCCTGTATAGCAAACTGTTTAGTAGAAATAGTAAATTAGTAAAGAGCACACCAACAATTACGAAGTGGGATATATCAAGTGTTATGTGTCTCTGAGGCTACAATGCATATATATATGTAGGATAGCAGAAGGCTGTAGATTTTGTATCATAGAGGTAACTATGTATTTTGATTGATTTGCTGCACAAGTGGTGGTAGCTGATCAGGTAATATATTATGTGTACACAAGGTGGTGGGGGGAGCAAAAGCTGTGAAGGGTGGTGCAAATAGAGTTTCCACCTCTCCAGTTTTGCTCATTTTTGCTTTTTTTGGTGACTTGTGTCATTGGGATGTTGATATGGTTAGAGTTGAGTTAAGTTTGAGATTGAGAGTTGGTAAGGTAACATGTTGGGGGCTACAAAGTTGTATGTAGAGAGAAATAAAAAGACAACTTTCTATATTCCTCTAATATATTGTACTCTTGAAAACCAAGTGCTTATATTTAAATATGATATTATGTACAAGTTGCTCTCTTTCAGTGTGAACCTCCAATAGTCATTAAGGAAATTTTATTTTAAACTGCTCTGCTAGGGCATGAGCCCACGCTCCTTCCCAATCAGCAAATCCATTGCTTCCACCATTGAAAACCTTCAAAATCTGCAAAGAGAAGTTAAGAAATATATGTAAGCTCCAACAAGCCACTACTGATAGAGAAGTCATGGAAAAAACGCATGAAGTCACACAGAAAGTTAATGGAGGAAATACAAGTTCCTTCAAAGATGCATTGATGAATGAAAACACAGAAGCTAATCTAGCTAATGAAGACTGGTCTGAACTGATAGAGGAAAACTTCCCTGAGAATAGTTGGTATAAGGAACCTGTAAATCCTTATGAGCCACCAAAAACCCTAAATGCTGGGTCGCCCATTCCTGTCATCCACGTTACTCCAGAGGAAAAAGCTGACTGGGCTATTCCTTGGAGAAATACTTTGATTGTGAAGGTATTGGGGAAAAGAATCAATTTCAGGATGCTAGAAAACAAGATTAGGAGAGATTGGATCAAACTTGGAACAATGAAGATCACAGATCTGCCTGATGGCTTCTATATGGTTCATCTTTCTTCTATTGAAGACTACAAGCATGCCCTTTTTGAGGGACCTTGGAAGGTAGCTGACCATTATCTCATTGTCCAGAGATGGAGACCTCTCTTCTCTCATTCTGCTGCACTAACTCAACAAGTGGCTGTGTGGATAAGGATACCTAAGCTTCCTATGGAACTATGCAACGACAAATTCCTCACCAGATTGGGTTCAGCCCTAGGCACTATGTTAAAGGTTGATAAACTAACCTCTCTGCACTCTAGAGGTAAATTTGCTCGCATTTGTGTTGAACTAGACTTGGACAAACGGAATTCGCGAGCATCATTGGCAGTCTAAGGTATGCCACTGATTGTACTAGACCCGACATTGCCTATGTTGTGGGATTGTTGTGCAGGTTTACTAGTCGACCTAGTATAGAGCATTGGCATGCTATTGAAAGAGTCATGAGATACTTGAAAAGGACCATGAATCTTGGATTACATTATCAGAGATTTCCAGCTGTACTTGAAGGGTACAGTGATGCTGATTGGAATACTCTATCTGATGATTCCAAAGCTACTAGCGGCTATATATTCAGTATAGCCGGTGGTGCTGTTTCCTGGAAATCAAAGAAACAGACCATATTGGCTCAGTCCACTATGGAGTCTGAAATGATAGCACTGGCCACAGCCAGTGAAGAAGCTAGTTGGTTAAGATGCCTACTAGCAGAGATTCCCTTATGGGAAAAACCGATGCCAGCTGTGTTGATCCACTGCGATAGTACCGCGGCTATTGCAAAAATAGAGAATCGTTACTACAACGGTAAGAGACGACAAATACGTCGTAAGCACAGCACAGTTAGAGAGTTAATGTCAAAAGGAGCTGTGAGAGTGGATCATGTACGCACAGATCAGAACTTAGCCGATCCTTTGACGAAAGGATTAGCCAGAGAGAAAGTCCACAATACATCTCAAAAGATGGGACTACTGCCTTTAGAACCATGAGTCACTCACGATGGTAACCCGACCTAAAAGACTGGAGATCCCAAGAATTAGGTTCAATGGGTAATAACAAGTTGTGAAGTGATAGGAGATGAACATGCTATTGAAAGAAAAGAAGCATGAGTCCTGAAGCGAAGTAGGCTGAGATAATAGAAACTCTTAATGAGATCTATACTCTATGTGGAGTGGAGTACCTAGCTACAGGAGTACTCTTGATAGACTCACCTTTGTGAATGTGGAAGTGGGGGCCGCTTCCTATGGAATTTTGGGCAGAAATTCCTAGAGCGTTCACTAAACTGGGATAGACGTGCATGGCCATAAAAGCACGGGCATTTGAGAATACACCTATTGAAAGGGTTGTGTGTGGTTTTGACGATTAGAGATAGAGTTCAAGACTACGAGTCACTCTTGTTGAATCTAAATCTTAACCGCTATGCAAGGTTCAAGTCGTATGACACCTCTGCTTATGCACAATCCTATAGAGGCGTTTGACGCTAATTCTGGAACTTCCTTTTAAATTCAAGTGGGGGATTGTTGGAACATGGGTTGTGAATTAAAAAGTCCCACATTGCTTGGACTAGGCACTTGAAGAGTGCTTATAAGTGGTGACTTCACACCTTTGGGTTGGGGCCCAAAGGGTACCCAGTTTTGTAAACGGGCAAGCACGCACACCATCTGACCACCACACGCGCGCGCCGCCGCCGCCGTCCGTCCGACTGGCCGGGCCGGGCTTGGGCTTGGCTTGTGAGGTGTAAATAATTTTTTTTTTTGCGAAAATAATTAATAATTATTTATTTTTTGGTGCGTTGCGTCCAGATTCGTTGAACCGTTCGGATACGATGAACTAACCGTTGTGTCCAGATTCGTTGAACGGGAGCTACTTGGAGCACAAGCAGCTCCGTCCTTATCCAACAAGACTTGCGCAGCAAGCCGGTTAGATGCCTATAAATAGGCCCCTCCCTCAGTTCATTCTTCACACCGCTTGACGTTAAATCATACCTCAAGCTCTCTCTCCTCTATCGAAATTTCTTCTTTTCTACTCCGGCCTACGAGCCATTCTTTTAGAGTGATCTACGGATCATATTTCAGAGTGATCTACGGATCATATTTCAGAGTGATCTACGGATCATATTCAGAGTGATCTACGGATCATATTGAGGTGTATTTCTAGAGCGATTATACACTGTGCAGTGATAATCGTACTGGGCTGTTTTATCCTGGGGCGGCGTGGTTGATAGTCTGCTTGCACCTTGAGCAGTGCCGCGAAACGTCTTAAAGAGAGCGACCTAGTCCGCGACTCAACCCGGTAATTTCTTCGGTATATTTTTCTAAAAACTCCGCAACAACAATTTTAAGACGTTTCGAATCAGCCTAAGCGTAGCCCTGAAGTGCTTGCTAGGTGAGACGATCTAAGAGTAGCCCTGAAGTGCCGCTCGATCAGATATTTGCGAAATCAACCATGACTACCGAAGAGATTACTGGACCCAATGTTTCTGACTACAACAAGCCTTTTCGGTTTGAGGGATCTCATTTCAAGCGTTGGCAACAAAAGATGGAATTTTTCCTGACTATGAAGAAAGTTGCTAATGTCTTGACCGATGAGATTCCAGTGGAAGATGAAACAGCTGAACAGGAAGTACGAATTAAAACAGCCAAAGAAATACTACTTTGGAAGGAGCATGACTATCTTTGTAAGAATTTCATTCTCAATGGACTAAGTGATGATCTTTATGATTATTACAGCACCTGCAAGTCCGCCAAAGAAGTCTGGAATGCTCTGAAAAAGAAATATGACACTGAGGAAGCAGGTACTAAAAAATATGCTGTGAGCCGCTATCTCAACTACAAGATGACAGATAACAAATCTGTAGAGACTCAGTCACATGAGTTACAGAAAATAGCTCATGAAATTATCTCTGAAGGCATGGCCTTAGATGAACAATTTCAAGTAGCTGTTATTATTGACAAACTTCCTCCTGCCTGGAAGGAATTCAAGAATTCTCTCAGGCACAAGACCAAAGAATTCTCTTTGGAAAGTTTGATTACTCAACTCCGGATTGAGGAGGAATCTCGGAAGCAAGATCAGAAAGAAGAAGTATTGTTTCTTCCAAACAAGAAACCAGGAGCGGTTCTGAAGCCAACTGGCAAACCTTTCAAGAATCAGAACCGTAACCAGATTCAAAAGAACCGCAACAACAAGAATGGGAACCCTCCAAAGGTCCCAAATGCTAAGACACCACCACCTAAGAATGATGCTGCTCCCTTCGTTTGTTTCAAATGTGGGAGACCAGGTCATATGGCACGCAAGTGTAGGAACGGGCCAAGCCCTGCTCTGCAGGCTAACCTGACTGAAGAGAATTTCACTGCTATGATCACTGAAATCAACATGGTTGGTGGATCTGATGACTGGTGGAATGATACTGGATCCTCTCGCCACGTATGCAATAACCGTGCTATGTTTAAAACATACAAGGCAGTTGAGGATAAGAAAGTGTTGTTGGGCGATGCTCACACCACTATTGTTGCGGGTATTGGAGATGTTGAGATGAAGTTCACCTCTGGAAAGACTCTAATCTTGAAGGACGTGATGCACACTCCAGAGATAAGGAAGAATCTGGTTTCAGGCTTCCTTCTGAATAAGGCAGGGCTTACCATTTCTGGAGGAACTGAGTATGATTCCCAATTATTTAATGACTTTTATAAGTTGAATGGGATCATACATGAAACGACTGCAACTCACTGGTGGGGGGAAATTTTACTAACTGTATGTTATGTACTAAACAGAGTTCCTAAGTCTAGGAATAAAATTTCTCCTTATGAAATAATAAAGAAAAGACAACCAAATGTGTCTTATTTTCGAACATGGGGCTGTCTAGCCTATGTAAGAACCCCAGACCCTAAGAGAGTTAAACTTGCCAGTAGAGCCTATGAATGTATATTCATTGGTTATGCAGTGAATAACAAAGCATACAGGTTTTATGACCTTAATGCAAAAGTGATCATAGAGTCAAATGATGTTGACTTCTATGAAAGTGAATTTCCCTTTAAATCAAGAAATAGTGGGGGCACCGGAACTGGTCAAGTTTCATTGCCTAGGAACGTTGAAAACAACGAAGAAAGGGAAATAGAGCCTCGAAGAGGTAAGAGAGCACGTATTGCTAAAGACTATGGACCTGACTATGAGGTCTATACATTAGAGGAGGATCCTACGAGCCTTCAAGAAGCTCTCTCTCCTCTATCGAAATTTCTTCTTTTCTACTCCGGCCTACGAGCCATTCTTTTAGAGTGATCTACGGATCATATTTCAGAGTGATCTACGGATCATATTTCAGAGTAATCTACGGATCATATTCAGAGTGATCTACGGATCATATTGAGGTGTATTTCTAGAGCGATTATACACTGTGCAGTGATAATCGTACTGGGCTGTTTTATCCTGGGGACGGCGTGGTTGATAGTCTGCTTGCACCTTGAGCAGTGCCGCGAAACGTCTTAAAGAGAGCGACCTAGTCCGCGACTCAACCCGATAATTTCTTCGGTATATTTTTCTAAAAACTCCGCAACAACAGTTTGTTACCTATAAAACAAAATTAACTCTACTATTAATTATAACGATTGAATGACATATTTTGAGAAGGAAATGAAGAAGTATAAAGAATGGAGGTTTGTGCCATCATACCAGTTCAAATTATAATGGATAATAATCATATTGTTATCCTGTATAGCAAACTGTTTAGTAGAAATAGTAAATTAGTAAAGAGCACACCAACAATTACGATATTCATAAATCATTAATGAATATAAAAGTTTTTTAAAAATATGTTTTGTATTTGATTATTGTGGTTGTATAAATATATGTATATATGTATATATTGTTGTGATTTTATTAATTAATAGATATTTCAAAAGTGGGAAACATATTATATTAAAGTAAATATAATATAGTTAATTATGATTATATTTTAAAGGTATATATAACGTTGGTTTAGCATTATTTATTTGTTTTGTTTTATGTCATCAAAGTGAAGAAATGGTTTTTGGTTTATCAGTATAACATATATATATATATATATATATATATATATATATATAGTTTTGGATTTATTATTATTAAAACCTTGTAACCATGGTTATGATAATTTCACGTTGCCATATTCCCGTTGCCATGGTTATGATGATTTCATAATAACCGGTGTAACTCTATTTGATTTTCATAACAACTACTTAATGGCCAACGACTATTTTATGCCCAACGTTCACTATTATTATTGCCAATTACTTTGTAACTTTGTAACTGACCTTTTATTACAAATTATTTTGGCTTTGCTGGCTTTGATTTCTTGATGGAGCGTATGCTACCATCACCAGCCTATATATAGCTACTCAGCTAGCTGTTGAGGATCATCCCAAAAAATTCTCTCTCTTCCAAATACATTATCCTGGGTTCGTTTCCTGTTAAAAAAAAAAATACAGTTCGTTCTTGCTAGTTCTGCATCCTCACTTGCTTCTGCCAGTGGGAGGAACCGGTTGTATCTCGGGGAACTTGCGCTGTAGAGGCGAATAAGTTCTTCAGGTCAGCTACCAAGCGCCTCCGGTCTTTTATCCTCACGTTTGTTACTTGTGCAGGTTTCTTCTTTCGTTGCTGCAGTTGCATATAATAACAACAATTTGAAGAACTTATTCTTATGGCTGACGCAACTAACAACACCAACAATGATACCAGTGCTACCATCAACAACAATAGCACTGTTGTCATTCCTGCTGCTGTTGTCCCTGTGACTTATGCAAAGCCTTTTCCTGACATCTCCAAAATTGAGGTCTTCGCAGGCCAAAATTTTCGCAGGTGGCAGGAGCGTGTCAGTTCTCTTCTTGACATGCACGGAGTTGCTGCTGCACTCACTGAGACCAAGCCAATGGACTCTGCAACTCCCAGACAGATTGAGGTTTGGACCCATGCCAATAAGGTGTGTCGTCATACAATTCTGAGCACTCTTTCCAATGAATTGTTTGACATCTACTGCACCTACAAGGAAGCTAATCAAATCTGGGAATCAATGATTCTCAAATATACTGCTGAAGATGCAAGCAAGCAAAAGTTCGTTATCAACAACTACTACAATTGGGTGATGAATGAATATGATGAAATCAAAAATCAGATTAACCAGTATCACAAATTACTAGAGGAAATGAAGGCTGAAAACATTGTTCTCCCAGATGAGTTCATTGCTGGGATTCTGATTGAGAAGCTGCCTGAATCATGGAAGGACTACAAGCAACAGCTGAAGCACAAACACAAGCAGCTGTCTCTGAACGAGCTGCTGACTCATATCATCATTGAAGACACCAACCAGAAAGAAAGCAACAAAGACAAGGGAAAATCAATGGCTGCACGTGCTAACATGGTGGTAAACAACTCTTCAAGGTACGACAAAGGCAAAACCGATTCTTCAAATAAAAGGTATGATTCCAAGAAATTTGCTAATCAAAAGAATCGCAAAAAGAACAATGATCATAACCCTGCTGTTCATAGCTCTGAATTCAAGAGAAGAGGCTTTTGTTTTGTTTGTGGAAAGCCAGGACACTATGCACCTAAATGTAGGCATAGGGCGAGAAATGAAAATCCTCCTAAGGCAAACGCCAACTTGGCTGATGCTGGTGGAGATGATAATGAGGATGACGATGTCATTGCTGCTGTCGTTTCTCTGGTCAATATGGCAACTGATGTGAACAAGTGGGTGGTGGATTCTGGAGCCACCAAGCACATTTGTGCTAACAGAGAAGTTTTTACCTCCTACACTGCTGTAGGGAAGGAGAAGAACACATCTATCTGGGTGACTCTCATCCTGCTCCAGTTGTGGGGAAAGGAAAAGTTCTTCTCAAGCTCACATCGGGAAAAACCTTGGCTCTCACAAATGTGCTTCATGTGCCTAATATAAGGGCAAACTTGATTTCTGTTGGAGTTCTGCTGAAGCATGGTATCAAAGTGACCTTTGAATCTAATAAGATTGTTCTCACGAAGAACAACACTTTTGTTGGGAAGGGATATTATGATCATGGACTTTTTGTACTCAACACTTTTGATTTCAATAACAATGCTTCTACTTCTGCTTACTTGATTGATTCTTATAATATGTGGCATGCTAGACTAGGACATATTAATTTTCCGTATGTTATTAAATTGCAACGTCTTGGCATGATCTCGATTAGTGATAAACAACATAGTAAATGCGATGTGTGTGTTGAATCCAAGTTAACAAAGAAATCATGTCCCCCGGTTCAATGCGAATCTGAGTTGCTTAGTTTAATTCATACGGATCTAGGAGATTTAAAACAAACTCCAACTAGGGGCGGTAAACATTATTATGTGACCTTTATAGATGATTTTTCGCGATATACTAAGGTGTTTTTGTTAAGACAAAAGGATGAAGCGTTTGAAGCTTTTCTTACATATAAAGCCGAAGTAGAAAACCAATTAGATAGGAAGATTAAACGAGTTAGATCCGATCGTGGAGGAGAGTACATATCATTTAATGATTTTTGTGAAAAAGAAGGTATAATACATGAAACAACTCCCCCTTATTCACCTGAATCTAATGGTATAGCTGAAAGGAAAAATAGGACCTTAAAAGAAATGATGAATGCTATGCTAATTAGTGCTAGTGCGCCTAATAACTTGTGGGGTGAGGCTATCCTAACTGCATGTTTTATACAAAATAGAACTCCTCATAGGAAAACCGGGAAAACCCCCTATGAACTATGGAAAGGTTATCAACCTAACTTGAAATATTTAAAAGTGTGGGGGTGCTTAGCAAAAGTTATGTTGCCTGATCCTAAGAAAAGAAAAATTGGTAGCAAAACCTCTGATTGTGTTTTTATAGGATATGCTGAACATAGCGCTGCTTATAGATTCCTTGTTGTGAAAAGGGATGTTCTAGATAAAAATACTATTGTGGAAACTAAAAATGCTGATTTCTTTGAAAATGTATTTCCTTTAAAGCATGATAGTATATCTAGTCGACCATTAGTATCTACTAGTGATGAAACTCGTAAGGAACCGTATGAAGAATTAAGGAGAAGCAAAAGACCAAGAAAAGAAACATCCTTCGGAGATGATTTTTATACTTATTTTGTTGGAAAAGATCCTGAAACTTTTTCTGAAGCAATTTCTTCTTCTGAATCGAAATTTTGGAAAGAAGCTATTAAAACTGAAATAGATTCAATTTCCAAATGTAAAACTTGGACCTTAGTTTATCTACCTCCTGGAGCAAAACCAATTGGATGCAAGTGGATTTTCAAAAGAAAATATAACCCTGATGGGTCTATTGATAAATACAAAGCTAGATTAGTAGCAAAAGGTTTTTCTCAAAAAGAAAACATTGATTATTTTGATACTTTTGCTCCAGTAACAAGAATTTCTTCTATTAGAGTTTTAATAGCTTTAGCTTCTATCCATAAACTTGTTATTCATCAAATGGATGTTAAAACCGCTTTTTTGAACGGTGATTTAGAAGAAGAAATTTATATGACTCAACTTGAAGGATGTATAGTTTCTGGTCAAGAGAACAAAGTATGCAAACTCCTTAAATCCTTATATGGTTTAAAACAAGCACCAAAACAATGGCATGAAAAGTTTGATCAAACATTGATTAGTGATGGTTTCTCTACAACTGATGTTGATAAATGTGTTTACACTAAAACTGTGTGTGGAGAACATGTGATTATTTGTTTGTATGTAGATGACATGCTAATTTTTGGTACTTGTCTTGATATTGTTGTTGCAACAAAATCTTTTCTTTCATCTAGTTTTGATATGAAAGATTTGGGTGAAGCAAATGTTATATTAGGAGTTAGACTCATAAGGGAAGGTGATAGCATTACACTATCACAAGATCATTATGTGGAAAAAATTCTTAGAAAGTTTGGACACATTAACTCTACCCCTGTGAGTACCCCTTATGATGCTAACTCACACTTAAAGAAAAATAAAGGTGATCTTGTTGACCAACCTCAGTATGCCCAAGTAATTGGGAGCCTACTGCATTTAATGAATTTTTCTCGACCAGACATTGCATATGCAGTTGGTCGTCTGAGTAGGTATACTCATAACCCTGGTCAGGATCATTGGAAGGCAATTGCTCACCTTATGAGGTATTTGAGAGGTACCACAAGTTATGGTATTACTTACAGTGGATTTCCAGCAGTATTAGAAGGATACTGTGATGCAAACTGGATATCTGATTCAGATGAGACAAAATCCACTAGTGGTTACATTTTTACACTTGGTGGTGGTGCGGTAACTTGGAGGTCAGCCAAACAATCCATTATTGCTAGATCGACTATGGAGTCGGAATTTGTAGCTCTGGAATTGGCTGGTACTGAAGCTGAATGGTTAAAGAACCTTCTAGCTGGAATTCCTTTGGAAATAAAACCGACACCATCAGTGTCAATACATTGTGACAGTCAGTCGGCAATAGCCGTTGCAAAGAATAAGACCTATAATGGAAAAAATAGACATGTGCAATTGAGACATAATGCTGTCAAACAATTGCAAAAATGTGGAGCTATATCGATCGATTATGTGAAGTCAGAAGTGAATTTGGCCGATCCTCTGACAAAACCTCTGATGAGGAAATTAATTTGTGAGACATCGAGGGGAATGGGACTTAAGCCAATTTAAATTAAGAAGTGATGGTAACCCAACCTTTGTGATTGGAGATCCCATGAATAAGGTTCAAATGTGGTAAAAACAAGTCACTTCTTGATATTCCTAGCACTGAAAAATTAATTCATGTAATTAATTTTATTATAGTCCCTTCCTATGGTGTCATTGTGATAGTGCTAGACTGCAAGGTCTAAAGGTTAAGCTTAAAGCTTTAATGATTTTCATAGCCATTATGGGTGGTGTATGACTTGCAGCATACACTTGATGAAATCACCTATATGAGTGTCAAGTGAGGCCGCTTGCATGAGATCCTGGCAAGATCTCTAGAGCACTCATGAATACCGAGCACGCGCAGGGCCTATTAGCGCACCACCGCGAAAACGACAAGAATTGTGGGGGTGTAATGTGATACTAAAACCTCTAACATATAATATGTGTCTTGGGTTCCATAGCTTGCTAAACCAATTCACTGTATGTTATGTTTTATCTGTCTAGGACTGGTTCCATAGCTTGCTATACAGCTTCCATGCATTACATCTACGATGTTAACCCAAGAAATTTCTTTTATAAATTTATTTTCCAACTTTTGAAATATGTGGGGGATTGTTGTGATTTTATTAATTAATAGATATTTCAAAAGTGGGAAACATATTATATTAAAGTAAATATAATATAGTTAATTATGATTATATTTTAAAGGTATATATAACGTTGGTTTAGCATTATTTATCTGTTTTGTTTTATGTCATCAAAGTGAAGAAATGGTTTTTGGTTTATCAGTATAACATATATATATATATATATATATATATATATATATATATAGTTTTGGATTTATTATTATTAAAACCTTGTAACCATGGTTATGATAATTTCACGTTGCCATATTCCCGTTGCCATGGTTATGATGATTTCATAATAACCGGTGTAACTCTATTTGATTTTCATAACAACTACTTAATGGCCAACGACTATTTTATGCCCAACGTTCACTATTATTATTGCCAATTACTTTGTAACTTTGTAACTGACCTTTTATTACAAATTATTTTGGCTTTGCTGGCTTTGATTTCTTGATGGAGCGTATGCTACCATCACCAGCCTATATATAGCTACTCAGCTAGCTGTTGAGGATCATCCCAAAAAATTCTCTCTCTTCCAAATACATTATCCTGGGTTCGTTTCCTGTTAAAAAAAAAAATACAGTTCGTTCTTGCTAGTTCTGCATCCTCACTTGCTTCTGCCAGTGGGAGGAACCGGTTGTATCTCGGGGAACTTGCACTGTAGAGGAGAATAAGTTCTTCAGGTCAGCTACCAAGCGCCTCCGGTCTTTTATCCTCACGTTTGTTACTTGTGCAGGTTTCTTCTTTTGTTGCTGCAGTTGCATATAATAACAACATATATGTATTACGTGGAGTCAATATTGAATGGCCTTTTGTTTAAAAAAAAAATTGTAACTATATTTCAAAAGGTATTAAAAAAAGAACAATGCATGTAGGATTGGGTTAATTCATATAAAATTGAATGGTGATAATAAGTTTGAGATACGTACTTGCTAGAGGTTTTGGAAAACCTCTTTGTAGACAACATTAACTGTAGTGTTGGTGGGCCTTTTATTACCATCATGGATTAGAATCTTCAATCCTTGTTGTCCCATACTTCGTCCAACCCCCTAGCTACTCAGTAGACACCCCTAACACGCGTGAAAAGACCAAAATGCCATTAATGAGTCCTGTGATCCAACGATGGTTCGGCACACGGTCGTCCGAACGGGTTCGGCCAACTGTGCGCCGAAGTAGAAAACAAACAAACAGACACCCCCTTTTTAACTGGTTTGGTGGCACCACGTCCGAACTGGTTCGGCCAACCATGCGCCGAACCAGTTAAAATGCAGTGGGGGGAGGGGGTTTCCACGTAAGGGTATTTTGGGAATATTTAAGGTTTGGGGGTGTCCACTGAGTAGCGGCGGGGTTGGACGAAGTATGGCGCACCCTCCTTGTTTGCTTTGAACTCTTGATAGGGCTACATATAATTGACCATGGCTAAAGACGACTCTAGACAAGTATAGACCCACACTTTGTAACGATTGGCCTTGAGACTTGTTGATTGTTATTGCATATGATACAATAAATGGAAATTGCCTTCTAAGGAGTTTAAATGGCCATGGTGATTCAGATGGTGACATAGACATGCGGGGGATACAAAAAACATTCCCAATGTTCTTTCCGGTCATTACTTTAGCCTCAATCACATGATTGGCTAGCTTCGTCACAATCATTCTAGTCCCATTGCACAGTCCTTCAGATTGGTCTATATTTCTCATTAGCATAATTGGAGTTCCAACCTTTAATTTAATCATGTGGTTAGGGTGACCTGAAGTTCGAAGTGTATTTAGAAATTTGGGTGCTACAACTTGAAGCTCTGGATTTTCAAGCATTTCTGATTTGTCAATTGAATCAGAGCTTAAATACTCTCTCTCATCACCTGTAAATTAGGGAATTAAATTTAGTAACGCTATGTTGAAACTCTTAGGGCAAGGCTCTGATATACTATTACTTTGGATCCTGAAGAGGTGCTAGTAACGCTTTGTTGAAACTCTCGGCGGGCTCTGATATTACGCTTAGGGAATTACAATATCAGAGCCTGTCTTCCCCATTTAATTACTGCAGTAGATCCTTTAAGTAGTCGTAGTTTATTGTGCTTCAGACTGGGTTAGTTCAGTCCAAAAGGGCTTCGCTCCAAAGGCTCAATAAGAACCTCGTTTCAGAGCGCTCTGCACAACCTTTGCGCTATAGTAGACACTTTTATAGTTTTAGTATTTAGTGCAACATTTTTTTAATTTAACTTTGTAGCCTTTAAAAAATATCTCATAAAGTGTATAAACAAAATGAAAATAAAGTTAAAACCTAAAGAATTATTTTGTTGCAAATACTATGTATGGTCTATAGGGTAGATACTTACGCAATCGTGGTTTTATTGTGGATATGTTCTTTTGATTTAATTTCAGTTTTCAAATAATTTATTGTACACAAAGAAGGTTAATTAAAATTGTACTTGAATAATCTCAACTAAACCAGTTTGAATCCAAAGCATATTTTCTTTTCCAAACCCATCCCAGGTGAATATGTCGAAAGCATACATTATTTTTCAATCCCGACCTAGGCGAATCAGCACCTAGAATGCATAATCTGGAAGCTGCATATGGCATTATAGAATAGAAAAAACACATTGTAGCGACCGAAAAATTCGGGAGAGGATTCCTCGAAGTTCGAAAGATGAAGCCGCCACCAAAGTTTAGTTTAAGGGCAAACATTGGAAAATCCCTTTGGTTTGGACAAGAATCCTTGAAACCAGATTAGGGTTCGGGAGTCGGTTATGCATGGGGAATGTATTAGCACCCCAAGGCATCCTTCCTAAAGAAGGTTACCTGCTAATTAGTTGTAGAAAAGAATATTAATTTTTGAAAAGCTTATTTTACCCTTTTTTAAAAAGAAATTAAAAGAAATAAAAGACTTGATATTTTTTGAATTTAGAATTTATTCAGAAGAGACTAAAAATGCTTTTTTATTAGTGCAATTGACAGAGGTCGGCCGCCCTCTGCTCCTACGTATATCTGCTCCTACGTAAATGAGTGGGAATATAATATAATAGGGAATAAGTGAGTTGAGAGAAAACCTAGTTTTCACTACTCTCTCTTCCAGCGCCGTTTCCATCAGAAATGGAAAGAGAGATATTTTCGGGAAACCAGAGAGAGAGAAAGGTTCGTGGAGAGAGGAACACGCATGAGAGGGAAAAACGAAGAGGAAGAAAAATGAGAGGAAGGAAGAAGAGGGATGACGGCGGTGATATCGGCGAGGACGTGGTGGTGCGAAGTAAAGTTGGAGCGTTTTTGGAGGACGAACGGCAGAGTTTGGATTTACGGCGGTTCTGACGGCGACGACCACCACCTACGGTGGTCGGAGCTTATGACAGGTCAGTCCTACATCTTTTTTTTTGTCTTCTTCTATGTACTGTTATTGGGTTTTTTTTCTAATTTTTCTACAATCTCTAAAATCCTAAACAGAATTCTATTTGATGTTGTTGTTCTTCTAACAGATTCTACTTTTTTCTAAAAGCTAATATTTGCTGCATAAAACGTAATCTTATCTTGATTCTTTACAATATTTACATTCTAAACTCTTCTAAATAATTTTTCCAAAACACTTATAAATTTACATTTTAAACTATTCTAATAAGATTAAAAAAAAAAAGATGCGTACAATAACAAGAACTGACCAACCTAGCTTCCTGAAAGAAAATGGATTCGCTGATTGTTACCGCTTTCTTCTGGTGTGACTGCCGATGATCAAAATATGATTTTTCTTCTGGACTTTCAAACCAGCGTTTTGGTGATCGGGGTTCAGTGTGAAGACCTAATCACATAGTGTTTTCTCTGAATGAATTTTTTTTTTGTTGCACTGAAATTCGTTTGCTTTTTATAGTGTTTTTTTAGGTTTTCTGAATTCAAGTCTCTGATTTGATTTTGATTTTTGTTTCCTGTTTTGCAGGTTTTGGGCCTTGCAGAAACATGCAGAACAATAACGAGCCCAATGGACTGCTGGTTGCTGCTGCTATATTTTTTGTATTTTCGTTTTATTATTTTTTGGACTTTTTTGATAATTGTATACTTTCCCCATCTGCTATTGCACATTCTTTTCATTGTTGGGACATTTTGGACTCTTGCTTGTAACAATGAATACTGTGAATCTTTATCTTTAACACTGTGTGACTAATCCCATATACCTCGCCAGCATCTCATCAATCTGATCCTATTACTTGTCATACAAAAGAGAAAGCATCAGTTGAGTATAGTTCCAATACATCATGTTATGATAAATTAAAGAATTAATTTATAGTATAAGAATGGCAGATTTATCATACAAAACATCTATCATTCCCATTAAGAGATGACTTAGGAAAAGTGCAAACCTCAATCATTTGCTTCCTTAGGTCCACAGCATTCATCCAAATTAGTTTAGTGGCTTCAGTCTCCCAAATGACAAATTTAGAACTATGGTTGTTATAGCGAACTTCGACTTGCAATTTATACCTAACACATAGAACATGACCACAAATAAGAAGACATTGTTAAATGTCTAAATTCTTGCATAACCCAAAGCAATGTAATGAGAATTACCTTAGAGAAGGTTTATCATGGTGAATCCCACAGACACATTGCCATGGATGGTATGATGTGACACTTGCTGACTAATTTCCTAAATGTCTTCCTTTATAGCACTTGTAGCACCCTTCGTAAAACCATCCACTCCCCGTAATAAACTTTCCAATTGTTCCAATAGTTACAAACAGTGTATCCTGTTCAGAAATCAATATTGTAGATATTATAGGAGATGGCAAGATTTGTTTAGTGACCTTATTTGTTATATATTATATATAATCATAAATAGTATATTCAGGGCATAGAATATAAGTCACAAATAGCAATACCAATAAAATAGAGGGGAAAAAGGTTATTATGAATATGTGCCTTGCTTTATTATCTCTATATCAATTATGGATATCAGTTGTTATGAATTTTCAATCGCTAAATTTCTGTTGTCTTCTTTTATGATTCAATTGTCTGTGATAGGAAAAATTGAGAAATAAAGCAAGGCAAATCTTTAAAATGGTAATTGAAAAACTGATATTAATAAAGTTGGCAGAGAAATAAAGCTCCCATGAAAAAATTGTAAGGGATAAAATGGAAAGCAAGATTTCAGGCATAGGCACCATCTTATATCACATACTGCCTATGCTTGGAATTTCATAATAAAAAGTATAATAAATAGTAAAATATGATTAGAATATAAGGAGTAAGATTCCGTTAACAAAAACATGAATTTGGATAGTAGAAATGATGTTTCCTGTTAAAAGAAAAAAGATACTAAGGTTAATACATAACTGTGGAAGCATATCTATATCAGCAATACATATAACTTTTGCACCAGACATAAGTTTTTCGTGTTCAGAAAGGCCTTGTTGAGTATATGAAGAGTAAAGACATTTGGCTACCACCTTGGCTCTGTGATTCAGAGTGCTGGCATGAACCCAAACTAAAAATTCCACTCCTTATATTAGAATTTATTTAGTATTATTATATAAGAATGTAAGCATGTGTAACTGATGTGCAATAAACCAAAAAAGGGTTTATACCTTGCATGTGTATTTGTTGGGCATCAGATCACGGTCTTCTATAGCGTTCAACTCTCGTTACTCAAGAGGCTTCGTATCAAAGCTTCTACAAAATTTGATTTTAAATGATACCCTTAATCTAGAGGTCGTATTACACCGAAAATCGGAGTCAACATTGGACAAATCCATATAAGGGAACAGATTCTTCCACCACAATTTTTTCCATCCACATGACTCAAAATTGAGACCTTAGTTAGGGAAGACAAAACTTCTTGTCATTTGAACCAATAGTTATAGGTGAATGAGGTTTGTAATATAACATTGTAAAAGGATAATAATAATAATAATTTAGTTATTTAATTTTATTTTTTATTCATATAGTAAAATTTTAAGTTGTCGATTTCGGATTTTTACTTTCTTTCACTAAATACCTAACCAAAATTTGGAGACTATAGTCCTTTTATTTGCGACATGCGAGGGACATTATTTTGGCACAATTGTTCTTAAAGCTCATTCCATATTTTTTATAAGTAAAAAGGATTTATTAATGGTAGTACAAGGGGTACTCTAACCCGAGTAATTATAAGGGGTCTCATTAAAACCTTCTAAGGCCAAAATCCATTGGGAAAAAGACCCAAGTAGGAAAAATAGCTCCCGATGAGAGAGATCATAACAATACTAATCGCATTATTCTATAGTTATATCTTGCCAATGCTCTCAAGCTGAGATTTACGCTCAGCACCTACGGACCACTGATTGTCATACCGAATTAAGACATGATAATAGCGAACCACGCCAATCCGAAAACACCAACTCGATCGGTATTTCTACCTATCATTTCAGCAAACAATTTCCATGACATAAATACAATACGATTGAAAATTACACTATTGTCAACAGCTATTCCTTTAAAAACCTCATCATTTCTTGCTCTCCAAATAGCCGAGGTTGTTGCCAACCATATTAAATACCTTACTCTCTTCTTCCTCTTGCTAGAAAGGAATCTCCCAAGCTGCAGAAATTTACTCGAGGGTCTTCGTGGGGTACATAATTGATGACAACCTACCATGAGCTTGCTGTCCAATTTTAATTACTCTAATTTTATTTTAAGTTGTGATAAAAGTGCTTGTGACCAATTGATATATTTGGGATCAAGGCGCTAAGTTATTTCATTTCAAGTTTTTTTAGTGTGTTTAATCCACTTCAAGTGGTGTGTGTGGTGTATTTTTGTGAGTTGATGGAGTCAACAAACTTGCTGATCAAGCAAACTTGCTAATCAAGGAAGGAAGACTTGCTAATAAAGAAAGACAATCAGAGGAAAAAGGAATTACAAGATCCAAGTCATTTACGGCACATCAAAGACAATCAGAGCAAAAAGGAAATACAAGATCCAAATTATTTTTGCTGCATTCAATATCAAATCAACTAGGATATTTTCTTGAAATTGTTTTGTCTGGTACTCTTGTAATTTTGAATTCCCTTTGTTTTCTTTTCCTTTGTAATAGCAAGGACCTCCCTTATTATAAATAGGGAATGTAAGGGTCAATGAAAAGCAACAAAGATTTTAGCAACCATTTTGAGTTCGTACTTTGGGTCCTAGATTGGACCAGTTTATTGATCTTATCAAGAATTCCTTTTCTTGTGGCGATCCTCACATTCATAGGCTTATCTTTGTCTTGGATTAGACCAAGGTAGTGCCCTAACCTTCACACACATCTTCTTCACGAATTCAACAATCTGCCCCTAAATTTCCCTTCACTAAACCCACAATATTCATCACATCCTTTCCCCCATTTTCTTCTGTTTTATTTCCAAAAAATACAAATTATAAGCTACAATCAGAATCTGTACTGAAAATCAAAGAAACGACCAATTTCCACAAGAATGATGGTCTCCTTGTTGTGGAAATTGGTCATTTATTTGATTTTCAGTATAGGTTCTCGTTGTAACTTATATTTTTGTATTTTTGGGTTTAAGATGGTTGAAATATGGGAAATAAATGATATGATTATCGTGGGTTATGTGATGGATAATTTTGGAACAAATTTAAGCTAAATAAAAGAAATAATCTCTTGATTAATTCGGGAAGAAGATGGGTGTGAAGGTTAGGGATGCCACACTGGTCTAATCCAAGACAAGGATAAGCCTATGAATGTGAGGATCTCCACAAGAAAAGGAATTCTTGATAAGATCAATAAACTGGTCCAATACAGGACCCAACAATATGAACTCAAAATATTTGCTAAAATTGTTTTTGCTTTCATTGACACTTACGCTCCTTATTTATAATAAAGCAGGTTCTTGCTATTACAAAGGAAAAGAAAACAATGGGTATTCAAAATTACAAGAGTACCAGACAAAACAATTTCCAGCAAATTTCCTAGTTGATTTGGCATTGAATGCGCAATAAATGATTTGGATCATGTATTTCCATTTTGCTCTAATTGTCTTTGATGTGCCATAAATGACTTGGATATTGTAATTCCTTTTTCCCCTGATTGTCTTTCTTGATTAGCAAATTTGTCTTCCTTGATTGGCAAGTTTGCTTGATTAGCAAATTTGTTGACTCCATCAACTCACAAAAATATGCGCCACACACACACAAGTTGAAGTAGATTAAACACACTATAAAAACAACTTGAAATGAAATAAATTAGTGCCTTGATATCAAATATATCAATTGCTCACATGCACTTTTATCACAACTTAAAATAAAATTAGAGCAATTAAAATTGGACAACAAGCCCATGGTAGGTTGTCATCAATAATTGACACCAATCCATGTTGACACCATATACCAAACATCATTAGCAATTTTGCAGCCAAAGAATAAGTGATTCACTGTTTCCTCTTCCCTGAAGTAGAGGGGGGGAAACCGTGTTGTGTTCTGTCTCTACAATACCTCTTCTCGCCAATAGGTAGGGTCTATTGGTGATGGCAGTGTTCGACCTGGAGACTTCGAGTCCCGCCCGCCCCTATGGCCGAGGGGGGGGGGGGGGGGGAGTAGTGCACGAGGTGCCTTCGTGGCAGAGATCAGTGACACTTGGTAGGGATTCTTCTTCTGATTGGGGAGTCGACGTCCGCCTGGTGTAGCTCGGGCATGGTATTGGCACTAACAAAGGCTGCTTATCTCTCGATCTGCGTGAGGCCCTCTTCCTGCTGAACTAATGCTTGAATCCGACCATTGAGTAGGTCTAGTAGCTGTTGTACCGCATTTGTCGAGATCGTGATATTCTCCTGAAGGAAGTGCGTCGGGCGCCGGAACAGAGACAGTATCCTCTGTTGTGACAGCAACACCTTTTGGAGTGGGTTGTGGTTGAGGTGGAACCTTAACTATGCTCCACACGTGCAAGGTCTGGCGGGTGGTCGGTCTTCCACACAGCGCCTTGAGTTGTAGTAACGAAGAATGTGAGGTGGGAAACCTCCGGGGCGCCCACTGTTATTGCCAATTGAACCGTACCTTCACGATCTAGGATAGACTGAACTGGTCTTGGGTCGTCTTGATTCCAGTGAAGTCGGGTGCGAAACCCGAAGTAGGGTGGTATCTGGAAAGACACTCTGACGTCCAAGTCAGATGGGTAGAAGTCAAAGCGAGGTATATTGAGAAACTGGTCTTGGGTCGTCTTGATTCCAGTGAAGTAGGGTGCAAAACCCGAAGTAAGGTGGTACCTGGAAAGACACTCTGACGTCCAAGTCAGATGGGTAGAAGTCAAAGCGAAGTATATTGTGATGTCAAAAAGCGTACCTATAAGTGGAGTTTGATCCGTATTTATAGGGCAAGGCAACGCGGGCCTACTGTTTCGAGCGATGCAATCTTAGTCATTGACAGTCGCCTAGGCGTGTTTCGAGCGCCCTTCTGAGTGGAGTGTCGTTGCTTGGGCAGGTCTCGACTCATTACGCATATTGGGCCGGTGGCCAGAACATCGTGTAAACAAAATATAATTATTCTAATAGTTTTCCATTTAAATTTTAAAAGCGAAATATAAAAAATAATCATACTAATCAAATCTATTTTTTCGAGACTCCAAAATAAATTAATAAGCATCTACTATCTTATATATGTATAGATAGTTCATAGATAGATGATAGATAAAATGTGGATTTTTTTTATTAACAAGAAAGGAAAAAGAAACACCGAAAAAAAACTAAGGTATTAATCCAACAATCCCTATAGCATCGGCTTGAAGAGAAGTAGATATTGTCAAAGGGCATAGCCGTCAATGATGAACCGTATTTAGCCAACGAATCTCCACACGAGTTTCCCTCATGAAGGGAGTGGGTGAAGGATAATTTGCCAATCACGTGTCAAATAGGGATTTTAGTAATGAATATTTTGATTAAATAAATAACAAATAGATTAAAAAATTGAAATGTGCAAAGGAGAGAATAGAGGGGGGAGAGAGAGAAAGAGAGAGCGGTGAGTTTTAAAGTGAAATAAAAAATTAAAAGATGATGTGAGGGTGAGACACGCCAAAGATAAGAAGTATAAGAGTGAAAGAAAAAAGTTAAAGAAAATGATTGAAAATGACATATTTAATCTCTTTAATATATGCGGCTTGGCATGTTGGCGCCAAACCGTTTTTCTTTTCTCTTTTTTTGTTTTCTTTTTTGTTTTCCTTTTTTTTTCTTTTCAATTTCTTCTTTCTTTTTTCTTTTTTTTCTTTTGTATATTAAGGTTTTGGGTTAAGGAGTACTTTACCATATTGAAAATTTTAATATGTTTACTTATGTGGAGTTTATTATTCAATAATCGATTGGATAAAAAAACATCATTTTATGACAAAGTACTTAAAGTGATATCCTAAACAGTGTAATTTGGTGTACTTTATAATTTAGAATAAATTTTAATTGTTCAAATACACAAAATTTGTTCCTTAATAACCGGTTTGGTTAAAGAAAAATCGTGACAAAATACGTAAAGTGTTTTATAATAATAATAATTATTTATTTATTATTCACGCGAAATTCAGTCAAATTTACAATAAACTTCTATTATCTTCTTTCAACATTGTATAGTTACTTTTATTTTATTGGTGATTTCCATCCAACCCTATATACCCACGTGTTTCACTTTCCAATTGTGTTGTATTTTTTTCTTTCTAAATATGGATTATGTTATTAAAAGTTTTAGATATTTTCTTCTTATTATCTATGGATATTTAATTTCAGCGTCTTAGACTATATATTTTACAAACCAACACTATTGATCCAGTCGCATAAGCTACCCTGGGACATGGGGTCGACTCAGTGCTCTCGAGTTTGATTCCCGCAGTAGACAAACTTTGTATAGTTAAAAAAAGAAACCAAGCTTTCTGTTTGGCAAACCTTACTCCGATTGGAGAAATTGAGGCTCACTTCTGTTTCCATAGAACTGGATTGTCATCCAGTTGTAAATGGCTGGATGACAGACCCTTTACCAAATACCGAGTTTGGCACGCTAATATCTAAGTGTAGGACATTTTTATCTAATTTTACAAGTTTTCAGGTTAGCTTTATTCGAAGGCAAGCAAATCTTGCAGCTCACACTCTAGCAAGGGCGTCAAGATTATATGCTAGCTTTCATGTTCTTGATTTGATTCCATCCTGTATTGGCACTGTTTTGATTAATGACGTGCCATAAGTTTATTATTGTCAAAAAAACCAAGCATGCGTATAAAATTATTACTCATTTACACTTAAGAATTTTATAATCTTCTTATTTAATTTAAAGTTATAATTTAATTTTTATTCACGGTTATTTGACTATTTATTTTACAAACCAACACCATTTGTCCACTAGCATAAGCTACCCTAGGACATAGAGTTGACTCAGTGCTCCCTAGTTTGACTCTCGTAGTGGACACACTCTGTACAGTTAAAAAAAGAAACCGAGCATGAATGTTTATAAGGAGGTTTGCTAATAAATGCGTAAAAATTTTAATACTCATTTACACAAAGGAATTTAGCCAACCCCGTGCATCGCACGGGTTATGGGGCTAGTTATACTTAAATTTGATGATGTATCAAATTTTTAGAAGAGTTTAATTTCTATACACATATTGTGTATAGATTTTTACAACTACGACCAATCACAATACATGGAGTGGTTGGTTACCAATTGATTAATTGGTGGTTACCAATTGACCAATTTCATTTTGATGATGTGTTAGTCTCTAATTCGTAGATAGTGTTTTTTTGGTCGAGACTAGAGTATCTATCGCCGAACGCAGTGACTAATCCCCTCGCTGGATTGGAGGCCCCTCGAAGGGTAGGACAGCTGACCCAGAGATTTAAAGCTGCTCCGTACCCAAAGCGAGGATCGAGCCCTCGACACTTGGTTAAGAGAGGATGAGCCCCAACCGCTCAACCACACTGGTTTAATTTGTAGATATTGTTGCACCCGAAAAATCCGGTAGGATCTTTCGTGCAATTTAATGAAGCCGCCATCAATGTTTAATTATAAGGGAAAACATTGAAAAATACATTTAAAAACGAAAATGGTCTCGAGAACTAGATTTTGGATTCGGGAGTCGTTTATGCGTGGGGAAGGTATTAGCACCCCACAACATCCTTTCGAAAAAGGTTACCTCCGATTAGTTGTGCAAAAACATATTAACTTTGAAAATATTTATTTCCCTTTTGTAATGAAAAGAATTTAAAAAGACTAAATAAAAGTTATTTCTTTATGCATTTTTATTGAGAACTAAGAAATGACATTTTTGAAAAGACTAAAAAGGTTTTTTATTATTGCAATTGACAGAGGTCAGCCGCCCTCTGCTCCTACGTATCTCCTGGTAGAGAATCAAATCACACGTAGTTCTTGGTAGAAAAAGTTTGTGTGTTGGTATTTTTTATTATTTGAATGTAGTTTTGAAAATGGAGGACTTTCATATTGACCAAACGAGTAAACCCAGAGTGGTTGCTGCTGATAGCCCATTTGAAAACTGAAGTTGTTCACAAAAACCAAACAAGTTAAACTCAGAGTGATGATTGCTAACAACTCATATTTGACAATGAATTTGATTTTATAAACAAATAAATGAATAATAAGATAACAAGTAGATAATAGAACTAATAAAAACAATGAAAGGGAAAGGGGAGGCGTGAGAAGCAATATTAATGATGATAAGTGATAACATTGGATTGATAAAAAAAAAAAAAGAAATGTGATAACATTGGAGTTATTAATAGATAATAATTTTATTGTGAAAAAAAAGAGATAATAATTTTATTTGGGAACAAAACAATAATAGAAAAGCGCTGATGATATTTTTTATATAAAAAAGAGAATGAAAATAAATAATACTATCAAATATTAAAGTCACTTAAACCAAAAACACACACACTTTAACCTAAAAAGAGAACAAGACACAGCCGCACAAATAAGAGAGAAAGGGTGAGAGAGAGAAAACCAACGAGAGAGATGGAAAGAAGACGAGAAAGAAAGAAGGAAAGGAGAAAAAGGGGAGAGCCTCGCGGTGGTGACCGGTCATAGGACGACGGAGAGGCCCGTGGAAACGTCGCTTGGTGGCGACGGTGAGGATAACGGTGGCTATGGGGGAAGCAGTTTGACGGCGCCGGGAGAACAACGCCGGTTCTGGCCGTGGCGTCTCGACGGCGACAGGGTTCGCGACGGAAGGGGAGAGTGGAGGTCAGAACAGTGGTGACAGGACGTGGTGGTGATGCTCGCCGGAGGTCACGGTGGCGGTAACAGCGGTGGTTCGCCGGAGATGGTGGTGAGTTCCCTCTTTCTCTCTTTTGACTCTGTTTTCTCACTTTCATTATGAATAGATACTGTGTGTTTTTTGTTGGTTTGGTGTGGGGATGAAAATGGGTTTATAGATATGGTATGGAAGAGAAGATGAACTCTTCTATGATGGAATCGAAACCCTCAGTCTCTACATTGTTTTTTTTTTTTTTCACTCTTTTCCTCCCTCCCTTGATTTTGGTTTGATTTCTTTTTTATAGAGTCCCTCAGCATACTGAGACAAATTTGCTGTTATGCTTTTGCAGGGATGGTAGTGGAGCAGAGGGTGGAGCAGTGGCAGCAGCAGAGTCTGTTGGAGCAAATTGGGAAAAAGGCAAAGGACAAGAAGAAGGGGCTTTTGACCTCATTCTCAAAATATTTCTCAGCTACAACAACAACAACAATCGCAGCTGCCTTTCTTTTTTCACTTTTGTATTAAAATTTTGTACTATTTGCTTTTATTTTGTCTATATGTTTAAATCAACTTATTTGGTTGTACTTCTTGTTAAAAAAACTAGTTATAATAATAATAAAAGCATATTTCAAATCCGATTTTTTATAATACTTTTTCTATAACAATAATAATAAATATAATGATAACAATAAAAATAACGCAAAAGCGCCAACGATCAACAAACGACACGTGCTAAATTAGTCGGACAAAATTAAGGTACAATTGCGCAACAAACAGTATTATTTTTCTAAGATGATTTGAATTAGTCGGACAAAATTAGGGTACAACAGATATGGATTCAGATTCAGTGCATTCGGTTGTGGTGCATTCGAGTGCATTTGAACCATTAAATGCATTAAATATTTTATATGTAAAAAATAATATAAAAAATGTGAGGAGAGAGATAGACACATGTTTCTCAAATGCACCACAACCGAATGCACTGAATCCGAATCCCACATATTGTATATATAAATTAATTTTTTTTAGAAATGAGTAATAATTTAAAGAAATGATAATTGCTTGTTTAATTATATTGATCGATGAGTAATAGTCTTTACTCCTTAGAAAAAACTCCTCAAAGTACACATCAATGCCCATGTCGAAACTCTTGAGGTTTGAATGTTTAGGCACTCAAGGGCGCTTTTTCCTTTGAATTTTGGTTCTATCTGAGCCGCCACTAACACCTGTATCGTATCGGCGATGAACTTCGTTGATTCAGTCACTATTGTTTTTCATCCACAAAAGCAAGAAACAACTACAATTCAAAAAACACAAAACCATTTACATCATGAAAACGAAACACACAACAAAACCTTAATCCACTCTCAGTGTCCCATTCAGCTACATTAACCACTTCAAACAAGTAATGCTGCCCAAATGTTTCCTTCTTCCTCCCTCAAACTCATTCCTAATCATCATCATTTTCTACTACTAACTTGTAGGTCCTTTCACCCTTCTCTTCCCCTTCAATGGAAGCTTCGAGAAGAAACCACAAACCTACCCCAACCCGAACTCCTCGACCGTATCTCCCGCCTCCTCATCCTCCAACGTCCCCACGCTCTCCACCGTCTCTCCTTCAATTTCTCCGACCACCTCACCGACGCCCTCCTCCGCCGTCTCCGTCTCCAACCCACCGCATGCCTCTCTTTCTTCAACCTCGCTTCTCAACACCCTCACTACCGCCCTCACTCCCTCTCCTATTCCCTCCTTCTCCATATCCTCGCACGTGCCCGCATGTTCCCCGAAACGACCTCGCTTCTTCAACAGCTTCTCACTCTTCACTGCACCAATAACCACAACGCATTCTCCGTTTGTAAAGAGGTCGTTTCTGCTTATAAAGAGTTCGGATTCTCCCCCGCCGTTTTTGACATGATGTTTAGGGCTTTTGCGGAGAAAGGAATGACTAGACATGCACTCTACGTGTTTGATGAAATGGGAAGGTTAGGTAAAACACCTAATTTGAGGTCCTGTAATTTCTTGTTGGCTAAGTTAGTTAATAAGCACGAAGCTAGCACTGCGATTATGGTTTTTGAACAGATTGTGAGGATTGGGATTGAGCCTGATGTTTATATGTGTAGTATTGTGGTGAATGCGCATTGCCAGGTTGGGAGAGTGGATGTTGCTATGAGATTTTTGGAGAAGATGGTGAAGAGGGGATTGGAGCCTAATGTGGTAACTTACAATGCGTTGATTAATGGGTATGTTTCGCAAGGGGATGTAGAAGGAGCTGAGAGGGTGTTGGGTTTGATGGTTGAAAGAGGGGTTTCGCGGAATGTTGTTACTTGTACCTTGTTGATGAGGGGTTATTGCAAGCTGAGAAAGATGGATGAGGCGGAGAAATTGCTTAGGGAAGTTGAGGGGGATGAGTTGTTGGTTGTTGATGAGCGTGTTTATGGTGTCTTGGTCGACGGCTATTGTCAAATGGGGAGAATGGATGATGCTGTTAGGATTCGAGATGAGATGTTGAGGGTTGGATTGAAGATGAATATGGTTATTTGTAACACATTGGTTAATGGATATTGTAAGCACAGTAGAGTTCGCGAAGCCGAGCAAGTGTTTAGAGGAATGATGAATTGGAATTTAAGGCCGGATGGTTATAGCTATAATACGTTGTTAGATGGATACTGCAGAGAAAGACAAATGCACAAGGCTTTTATGCTATGTGAGGAGATGTTAGGGAAGGGGATTGATCCATCGGTCATGACCTATAATACTGTTCTCAAGGGATTGGTTCACGCAGTTTCCTATGATGAAGCTTTGCGCCTTTGGCATTTAATGGTGGACAGAGGTGTGGCTCCCAATGAGGTTAGCTATTGTACTCTGCTTGATTGCTTTTTCAAGATGGGAGATTCTGACAGGGCTTTGATGCTTTGGAAAGAAATATTAGGCAAGGGATATACTAAGAGCCCAGTTACATTCAATACAATGATCAGTGGATTGTGTAAGATGGGGAAAGTTATGGAAGCTGAGGCTGTTTTTGAAAGGATGAAGGAACTTGGATGCTCACCGGATGAGATAACCTATAGGACTCTGAGTGATGCATATTGTAAAAATGGCAATCTTCAGGAAGCATTTAGAATTAAAGATGTGATGGAAAGACAAGCAATGCCTCCTTCCATTGAAGCGTACAATTCTCTGATTAATGGACTTTTTAAGTCTAGGAAGTCAAAAGATGTCAATGATCTCCTTGCTGAGATGCAAACAAGAGGATTATCACCAAATGTTGTTACTTATGGAACCCTTATTGCTGGTTGGTGCAATGAAGAGAAGCTTGACAAAGCATTTAAATTGTATTTTGAGATGATTGAAAAAGGGTTCACTCCAAATTCGGTGGTCTGTAGTAAAATTGTTAGTAGCCTTTATAAGGATGCTAGAATCGATGAAGCAACTGTGATCTTAGACAGGATGGTGGATTTTGATCTTCTTACGGTTCATAAATGTTCTGATAAGTCTGTCAAAAACGATACAAGTCTGGAAGCTCAGAAAATAGCTGATTCTCTTGATAAAAGTGATATATGTAATTCTCTTCCCCATAATATTGTGTACAACATAGCTATAGCTGGACTTTGCAAGTCTGGGAAGGTTGATGAGGCAAGAAGGGTTCTGTCAGTTTTGTTGTCTAGAGGTTTTCTTCCAGATAATTTCACATTTTGTACATTAATTCATGCCTATTCAGCTGTTGGGAATATGGGTGATGCTTTCAAGTTACGGGATGAGATGCTGGAGAGAGGTCTTGTTCCAAATATTACTACATATAATGCATTAATAAATGGTTTGTGCAAATTAGGAAATATGGATCGAGCACAGAGACTTTTCTATAAACTACATCAAAAGGGCTTGGTTCCCAATGTTGTTACCTATAATATACTGATCAGTGGTTATTGTAAAATTGGTGATCTTGATAAAGCCTCAAAGTTGAGAAAGAAGATGAAAGAAGGAGGAATTTTTACTCGTACTTTGCCTTGATCATTGGTTGCTAGGGAAGACTCTCTAAAGCTTTTTGATCAAATTATTGAGGCAGGTTCGTGCCTGATACTCATTAATTTTCATAAATGCAAAGTTGGGCAGCTGGCTCAACCCGCAGCCATGTTCTGATGCATCGATATTAAACCATTCTACCGTTGAAAAAGTCATTTCTTCCAATGAAATCATAGGTTTGGAATGGTCAATTGCTCCTTCATATTCATCCATAAACACCACATTTGAAATTCTTGAGTTTCATTCTTTGTTATTGAAGTTAGGCGTGGTTCACTATTTGCCTTTGTTCAAGTGATGAAGGACAGTTCATGGTGTTTTTCCTGAAGTAGTCTCTCGCTTATCTGAAAGATTGGGAGTCTTTGAAGTGGTTAGTACAGATTTGAATGGTTTGGAGACTTGGATGGATTGGCTATATTGTTTATTATCACTTAAACCCTGGAACTTTTGATCACTAGGAAGCAAAACAAGTTAGAAGGTACCCAACTTTTTCGGCTCATAATATATTGGTTCACTATAAGGGTGATGTTATCTATCTTGCCACTTTCTTGCTATACTGACTCAAGTAACATGCTGTTTATGCTAGCAACACAGGCATGATATTTTAGAAGCCAGATGGAATCATCCATCTAATGGTTGGAGGCCGAGTTCTCATCAACTTCGCATGAGCATCTCATCCATTAGAAAAGGTAAAATTAAAAGAGCTCATTTCTAGAAGAAGAAATTTAGTGTTTCTAAAGTGCTTGCATTTGTTGTATCATTTGATCATGGTAAAATGGGGTTGGTTTTGTAGTCACGTTCCCTTGCTTTTATTCAATTGTAACCGTTGGTAGTTTTGGGTTTATGTATGAGTAATATTATCACGGTCTGCAGATACTTCTCTAACTACAAGAGGTCTTTGAAATTTGATTTCTTTTGCTGAAGTCACTTTCATTGATCTTCTATGGCTGGCTTAATTAAATCAGCATCTTGTTTGGTTTCCTTTCTATCATGGATTCATGATGTATTGGATGACTTGAATTTATAGAGACCTGGATGAATTTCTTGTTGTTTGGGAACTATCTATGAGTAGAGGATCACTTATCTATGCCCAACTGGATCTGTTGAAGGGAGAGTAACCTATGTGAGGAGCATGGAACTTGCCTTTGCACGTTGGTTTACTTTGTAGTCTACTCATCTTAGGGAATCTGTTTCCCTAGTCCTATTGGGGTTTCTTTTTGCATCTTTCTCTTCACTGCATCAGTGGGACACTGTTTATTGTCTCCTGCATCTTGCTTTGTTTGTTGTGTTTTTTCTCTTGCTTTGTCCTAGATTTCATGTTCAACCAGAACCTTGTCGTTGTTGCTGCCAAACGTTGCTGAATTAGATTGTTTAGGATATCCAAATTTATGGAATTAGACTATTCTTGACTATTGAAGATGAAAATGAATTTGTCAAGGAAACATGGAGATCAAGGGACTACAGCTAATAATGACAATGATTGTTTCACATTCTTAAGGAAATTAATGACCACGTATCAGTATATATTTTTGGTTGCAGTTAGACTGGTGCCTGCCACACCGGTTATTCACAAACCCCAGACTGTGATAACATAGCTCGTACTCATTTGATTTTGATTATATATCGATGCAACATTTCATTACAAAAGCTCAAAGGCCTGTGTTTTAATTGCTGCTGAATTTGGGCTAGAAAGTTGAATATTCTGTGATTGGATATATATATATATATATATATATATATATATATAAGCTTTTGTTCCGATGTTAGTTCCATCCACATAAAGTTAAAATAGATTTACGACCGTATATGCAGACGTTTATACCTATTATGCTTTTTGGTGAATCTTGAGAGTGAGGGTGGGTTTGTCGGAATAGAATTACATATATTTGCATTGGTTAATTCTGGTTACTTTTTTTTTATGTTTTACGGGGGTTGTTATTTCTTTTGCAATGGAATTAAGATTTATCTGTCTCTAATTATACAACCAAATAACTTAATATTTTATTCTTTTTGCGTGAGGCAGAACGGTGATGCAATGAAGCAGTCTTTTGATCCTCCTTTTTTGGGTAATTCTCTAATTTCTCTTGTTATGTTTTAGTTATCAAACTCATAGTAGTGACTTATCTTGTTGAACCAAATGTAATATTATCGTTACTAATAGGTCCTTCCAAGATTCCATCTATAAATATACCTGGAAACTTGGGGCGTGGTGCATTGGAAGTATTATCTGGATCTGATTCATACCATGCCTCATCTGATGCTAGCCTCTTTTCCAGCTCATTACCTGTTCTTCAACATCAAAAATGTATGTAATAATTATTTCCTAACAGCTCTTTTTTCTGTAAATTCCATGTCTCAAAAATTCTCTTGATTTGGTTTCGCTAACGTGCAGTGAACTTAAATGAAACTGAAAATGGTTTTCAATCTGTTGATGACATCTCATCTGGCTTTAAAAAGCTTCATCAAGATGTAGAGCTCAATGATTCCCTTGAAGATGGTGATAATCATCCAATCGGAACCATGCTTCCTGATGATGATGATGAGCTTTTAGCTGGCATAAAGGATGATTTTGACCTAAATGGTTTACCTGGTTCTCTTGAAGACTTGGACGACTATGATCTTTTTGGTAGTGGTGGAGGTATGGAACTAGAAAGCGATCATCATGATGGTATCAGTGTGGGAATATCTAAGTTAAGCTTGTCTGATAGTTCTGTTGGCAATGATTTTCCCCAATATTCTCTTCCTAATGGTGTGGGTTCTGTTGCTGGAGAACATCCATATGGAGAGCATCCTTCTCGGACATTATTTGTTCGAAATATTAACAGTAATGTGGAGGATACAGAGCTGAAAACTCTTTTTGAGGTGAGTTTAAGAAAATTGATTTACTAGTGTGAACTTTCGCTTTGATATTTTAGTACACTTTAAATGCTTCAAAATACTAGTACAACTTATGGTGGTCATAATTTCTTTTTGCTTTATTAATTGTTTTCGTATTTTTTGTTTTCAGCAATACAGTGATATTAGAACCCTATATACTGCATGTAAACATAGGGGGTTTGTAATGATATCCTACTATGACATCCGTGCTGCTCGAACAGCTATGCGTGCATTGCAAAACAAACCTTTGCGCCGTAGGAAACTTGACATTCACTTTTCAATACCAAAGGTTTCTTGGCAACATAAAAAATTCTTGTCATGTATTCTTTTATTAGTTGAATTCCCTGAGATTCATTTTCTCTTGGCTGTCTTTTCTTTGACGTCCCAGGATAACCCAACAGACAAGGATATCAATCAAGGAACCTTGGTGGCTTTCAATTTGGACCCTTCTGTTTCAAATGAAGACCTCCGTCAAATATTTGGGGCTTATGGAGAGGTCAAAGAGGTGATGATGGTTTTACCCTTTTTTGGTTACTTTTTTGCATCCCAGTTTCGGTGTGAGTCTCTTGCCCAAACAAATGTACATATGCATTATATTGTTTAAACTTAAGATTAAGATGGATATCTGTGCAGATAAGGGAAACTCCTCACAAGAGGCATCATAAGTTTATTGAATTTTATGATGTGAGAGCTGCAGAAGCAGCACTTAAATCACTAAATAGGAGTGACATAAATGGTAAACGCATAAAGCTTGAACCTAGTCGGCCTGGAGGAGCTCGTCGAAAGTGCGTACACTAATAATTTTACATTTGCTTTCATTTTAATTTCTCTTTATCTTTACATTAATAATCTGTTGCATACCTTGTGTAAATATAAAACAAAACTGATGAGGCATCTAAGACTCTCACTGTGGAAAAGAGTAGCATAAATTATGGGCTTATCTTTTTCTGGTACCTACTGAGACAACTGAAATCCTCTTGAAAACATTTGAAATTTATTATTATTGGCTTTGTGTCCTTGTAAGATGAGTTTTACCAAATGGGTATGTGTGACATAAAATTAATCTGTTATTTCATTATAGATAAACTCTGTCAAATTAAAGGGAAGGAAAATTATAACGACTAGCATGTATAACTTTCATATATCTGCCATCTTTAAATTGACGCATCAGCATATAATTGATAACATATTTCATCTTTTAGTTTGATGCTCCAACTAAATCAAGAGCTTGACCAAGATGAGACTCGGAGTTTCCGATATCAAGTGGGTTCCCCTGTAGCCAACTCTCCTCCAGGTTGGTTCTTTGAAATGCTAAATATCCCTTATGCCATTGGCATCTTCAAGTAGAGTAGCTTTCGGTTACCAAATTCATAATCATGTTGCCCTTGCATTTGTTTTCTCTGATTGGATTAAAACCATTGTAACAGGTAATTGGTTACAGTTCAGCAGCCCTGTTGAGCAAAGTTCATTTCAAACTATGAATCATTCTCCTGGTTCTAGGATCTTAAGCCCAACAGCAGGCAATCATTTACCAGGACTAGCTTCAATTTTGCAACCACAGGCATCAAACACAGTGAAGGCTTCAACAGTTGGCAAGGACATAGGAAGGAGTAGTTATGGAGATCATATATTTACCAATATGAGTTCATCGCCTGGATCTACTTTTAACTCACATTCACTTCCAGAGCCAAAACTTAATCAATATCGTGGAGCTTTGTCTTCTATTGGTCCATCAACATCAAATGGATCTTCTTCAGTGGAAACCTTGTCCGCACCACAGTTTCTATGGGGAAGTCCAACCCTCCACTCAGAGAATACCAAACCTTCAGCTTGGCCAAAACCATCTGGGGGGCATGTATTTACATCAAATGGAATGAACCGTTCTTTTCCATATGCAAGTCCGAGCAATTCCTTTGTTAGTTCCTCCCAGCATCCTCACCATCATCATGTCGGCTCTGCTCCACCGGGTTTGCCTTTAGAGAGGCACTTTGGCTTTCTTCCCGAGTCGCCTGAAACTTCATTTATGAATAATAATGTTGGTTATAGAGGCATGGGTCTGGGGCACAATGATGGAAATTACGTGCTTAATGCGGGTGGTTCTGTTAATACTGGCATTTCTATACCAAGAAACATGCCTGATAATGGTTTGTCAAACTTCAGATTGAGATCTTCTCCTAGACTTAGCCCTGTACTTTTGGGTAATGGTCCTTATCCAGGACTGCTACTACCAACTGCTATGGAGAGTTTGGCTGACCGTGGTCGTAGTAGATGGATAGAGAACAATGGAAGCCAAGTTGACAACAAGAAGCAATTTCATCTTGACTTGGAAAAGATTCAAAGTGGTGAAGATACAAGGACTACTCTGATGATTAAGAATATCCCAAATAAGTATGATTAACTTAGGAAGGCTGTTTATAAACATTACTTTTTTTCAATGGATACTTAGATGATAATATATCATTTTGTTCATTACCTGCAGATACACCTCAAAAATGTTATTAGCTGCCATTGATGAATTTCACAAGGGTACCTATGATTTTCTCTATCTGCCAATTGTCTTTAAGGTAAATGTCGTGTGTGCTTTTTAATCAGTTGAATTTTTTTTCCTGAGTTGCTGTTTTGAGGAGCAGTTGCTTTTTCCTCTCAATTGCAGAACAAATGCAATGTGGGTTATGCATTTATCAACATGCGATCACCCTTGCTCATTATTCCATTCTATGAGGTGTGTATTTGAATATTTTTGGTCCCGACACTTCCTTTGCATATTTTTATCATTTTTCTGAATGAAAAATGTCTTGGTTGGTTCATGTTTTCTGACCCTTTTCATTATCTTATTAAAATTTATTTGGCTGTCAAATTGACTGATGTGTGTGATTTTGCAGACATTTAATGGGAAGAAATGGGAGAAGTTCAATAGTGAAAAAGTTGCTTATTTAGCATATGCTCGAATCCAAGGAAAGAATGCCCTTGTGAACCATTTCCAAAATTCAAGTTTGATGAATGAAGACAAGCGCTGCCGCCCTATTGTCTTCCACTCAGATGGTTCTGAAACTGGTGATCAGGTAATATTGTATATAGATTGACACGTTTTTAGACAAATCGACCTAGTTTATTAACTAGATCGTATTCTTCTTCTTCTTTCTTGTTTTTCTGCTCATATAATAATATCCTAACTGAAGTAAGTGACCTTGTTCATACTTTTGTGCAGACCATACAAGAGCATTTCCCCTCGAACTCCAACAATGTAATTATTCAGTCAGTAAGGTCAAGTGAATTACATTCAAGCGATTCTCCCAGAAGCCCTCTAAAGGATGGTCCTCCAATGAGCTTGGATGCTAATTAACATTATATCAAGTGTTATATGTAGGAAAGATAGCAGAAGGCTGTAGATTTTGTATCATAGAGGTAACTATGTATTTTGATTGATTTGCTGCACAAGTGGTGGTAGCTGATCAGGTAATATATTATGTGTACACAAGGTGGTGGGGGGAGCAAAAGCTGTGAAGGGTTGTGGTGCAAACAGAGTTTCCATCTCTCCAGTTTTGCTCATTTTTGCTTTCTTTTGGTGACTTGTGTCATTGGGATGTTGATATGGTTAGAGTTAAGTTAAGTTTGAGATTGAGAGTCGGTAAGGTAACCTGTTGGGGGCTACAAAATTGTATGTAGAGAGAAATAAAAAGACAACTTTCTATATTCCTCTAATATATTGTACTCTTGAAAACCAAGTGCTTATATTTAAATATGATATTATGTACAAGTTGCTCTCTTTCAGTGTGAACCTCCAATAGTCATTAAGGAAATTTTATTTTAAACTGCTCTGCTAGGGCATGAGCCCACGCTCCTTCCCAATCAGCAAATCCATTGCTTCCACCATTGAAAACCTTCAAAATCTGCAAAGAGAAGTTAAGAAATGTAAGCTCCAACAAGCCACTACTGATAGAGAAGTCATGGAAAAAACGCATGAAGTCACACCGAAAGTTAATGGAGGAAATACAAGTTCCTTCAAAGATGCATTGATGAATGAAAATACAGAAGCTAATCTAGCTAATGAAGACTGGTCTGAACTGATAGAGGAAAACTTCCCTGAGAATAGTTGGTATAAGGAACCTGTAAATCCTTATGAGCCACCAAAAACCCTAAATGCTGGGTCGCCCATTCCTGTCATCCACGTTACTCCAGAGGAAAAAGCTGACTGGGCTATTCCTTGGAGAAATACTTTGATTGTGAAGGTATTGGGGAAAAGAATCAATTTCAGGATGCTAGAAAACAAGATTAGGAGAGATTGGATCAAACATGGAACAATGAAGATCACAGATCTGCCTGATGACTTCTATATGGTTCATCTTTCTTCTATTGAAGACTACAAGCATGCCCTTTTTGAGGGACCTTGGAAGGTAGCTGACCATTATCTCATTGTCCAGAGATGGAGACCTCTCTTCTTTCATTCTGCTGCACTAACTCAACAAGTGGCTGTGTGGATAAGGATACCTAAGCTTCCTATGGAACTATGCAACGACAAATTCCTCACCAGATTGGGTTCAGCCCTAGGCACTATGTTAAAGGTTGATAAACTAACCTCTCTGCACTCTAGAGGTAAATTTGCTCGCATTTGTGTTGAACTAGACTTGGAAAAACCTCTGGCTTCGCATTTTTATACTTGTGGAATCAAACTACTCCTTGAATATGAAGGCCTACACTCTATTTGTTTTAGATGTGGAAAATATGGCCACAAAAAAGAATCTTGTCAGGAATTACTTGAGGTGGAGACTAATGTTAGTACTAACAGTATGATGGAGGAAGCTACTATTATTCCCCCTAAGATTATAAACCCAGATAACAAGGAGAATGCTAGCCCTAGTAATATGGGTATTAATATGAGTAAAAGTGCTACTACTTTGGAGACTACAGAAGAGGTAAATGAAAAGGTTCAAGAGGAACTAATGATGGGGCCTTGGAATATCCCTAAGTACTTAACTAAGAAGAAGAACAATGCTGCTAGCAAAGGAGGTCATAAGAAGAAAGAAAATGTTAGTGTTGCTCAAGGTGTTAATCAAAGGAACCAGGCAAAGACTGCTGAAATGAATAATGGTAATAGCATATTAATTCCTCCAGTGGTTGACCAGGTCATCACAGAGGAACAGAGTATTGTAGAGTCAATACCTGTGCAGGTGCCAAACCAGAAAGTTATACAGAAAATTCGAAATCCTATTGGAGGGAAGAACCCTCAGATTCAAACCAAGGGTAGAGGTGTCTCCAAACCTGGAAAAGGAATCAACAAGAAAGATAGAAGTTTGATGTTAAAAGGGATAGCCAAGGACAAGAAAATTGTTAAATCTATTCCTAATAGCAACATGACAATTAATAAAGAAAACATTCCTTCATCAAGTCATCAAATTCAGATTGATGATAAAAAGAAAAGAGAGGAGGAATATATCTTAGAATATATGAGAACTATGTATCAAACACATGGTGAAAATCTTCTAAATAAATTTAGAAGTGGTAAACCTATAAGGACAGCTTTGGGTCAGGTAGTTGACCAAGACAAGATGAGAGCAGAGGCTATGAGTAATGTCAAGACAGCCAGCAACTTGAAGGTTGCAAATTCTAGCATTGAAGGTGCTACAGATCAGAAAATGGGAAATACAAATGCTAAGATTCAAGGTGATATGAAAAGTGATAGTGCTTTGGTTAAAAAACCTCTGATTCTTGCTGCAGAGAGGACCAATTTATTGAGAAAAGGAGAGTATTCTCCTATGGAAGTTCCTGAGGTTGTAGAACCTTAGAGAAAACAATCTCATCAATGAATCTCATTGTTTGGAATTGCCGTGGGACGGCTGTTAAAGGATTTGCAGGTCTAATTAAAGATATGAAAAGGGAATATAATGCCTCTTTTATTGCCCTTCTTGAAACTCATACTAGTGGAAATATTGCCAAGAGAATTGCGAAGAGAACTGGTTTTGAAAACCAATTTATTAAAGATGCAAGAGGTCAAGCTGCTGGAATTTGGATCCTATGGGATACTAATCATTGGAATATCTCCATTCTACAGGATTCTAATCAGATGGTTCATATGGAGGTTAAGATTACTGGTAATACTTCTTGGTATTTATCAGTTGTTTATGGTAGTCCTCATTATACCCAGAGGCAGACCTTATGGGGGGAAATACAGGATATTTATGCTGATATAGATGGTCCTTGGACTCTATTAGGTGATTTTAATGCTACCCTCAATAATTCTGAGAGAAGTGGTCCTGATATCTCTAGAAACCATACTGCAGAGACTGGTTTTCAAGCTACTATGGAGAGATGTAATTTTATGGATCTTGGTTATAATGGTGACCTCTTCACTTGGGCTAGAGGAGCTACTAGAAAGAGATTGGACAGAGCAATCAGTAATCTTGACTGGAGGATTAGATTCCCTGAGACTACCATTGATCATCTGCCTAAACTCAAATCAGATCACTCTCCTCTTCTCATGAATTTTGATAATCCTAGACAAGTTAATAGGAGACGTAGACCTTTTAGATTTGAGGCTATATGGCTGACTCATCCTTCTTTTGATCAAGTGGTGAAGAACAACTGGAGATCTAATATGTCTAATTTCTCCAATCAACTCCAAGAGTTACAGGGGATTCTCCAAGAGTGGAATAGAGATGTGTTTGGTAATATTTTCAGTAAGAAGAAACTCTTGTTGAAAAAGCTTAAGAATATTGACAGAAAACTGCAGAATGGCTGGTCAGATCATTTGTTAAATCTGCAGAAACTTACCTGGCAAGAGTATGAAGATGTCCTGGCTAAAGAGGAGATTTTGTGGTACCAAAAGTCTCGGGCAAAGTGGATTGAGTTTGGGGATAGGAATACTAGATATTTTCATGGTGTAACTACTATTAGGAGGAGGAGAAACCAAATCAAAATCCTCCAAAACAGTGCTGGTCAATGGATTTCTGATCCTATGGAGCTTGAAAGAAATGCTACTGATTATTTTAGAGAGTTATTCTCCTCTAATGAGCCCCTTGCTCCCTATGTGATAGAAGGTCAGTTTCCTACTCTTGATGCTGCCTTGGTTAATGATATGAAGAGGGATGTGTCTAATGAGGAAATTCATAGAACTATTAGGAGTATTGGTGCTTACAAAGCCCCAGGCCCTGATGGTTTCCAAGCTGTCTTTTTTCAAAATCAGTGGCAGGTGATAGATCCTGATTTTTGCAAGATGATCAAAGAGAAGTGGGAGAACCCTTGGCTAATTAAAGAGCTTAATTCTACATTCCTAGCTCTCATTCCTAAGATGGATAATGTGACTTCTATGAAGCATTTTAGACCTATTGGGCTATGTAATGTGGCTTATAAAACTATTACCAAGATGTTGGCTAGTAGGCTCAGAGAGGCTCTTCAGCACCTTATAGGCCCAGCTCAAGCTTCTTTTATTCCTAAAAGACAAATTCATGATAACATTATCATTGCCCAAGAAAATTTTCATTCCATGAGGAACAAAAATGGAAAAAAAGGTTGGATGGCTATTAAAATAGACCTTGAAAAAGCTTATGATAGGCTTAGATGGGAATTTATCAAAGAAACCCTAGAAGACATTGGTATCCCTGAGAACCTAATCCAAATTGTGTGGTATTGTGTCTCTACTCCTACTATGCAAGTGCTTTGGAATGGAGAGGCTTTGGAGAAATTTACAACTACTAGAGGCATTAGACAAGGAGATCCCATCTCTCCTTATCTATTTGTCCTTTGCATTGAAAGATTATTCCATGTTATTGAGCAAGAGGTCAATGACAATAGTTGGAAACCAATCCAGGTATCTAGGGGTGGTCCTAAGATATCCCATCTAGCTTAGCAATTGGAAAGCTAGTACTCTATCCTTTGCAGGAAGAGTTACTCTAGCCAAGTCTGTTATACAGTCTATGCCTATTTATGTCATGCAGTCTACTGTTTTACCTAGAAGCATTTGTGATGAGATAGATAAACTCTGCAGGGGTTTTATTTGGGGGGATGAAGATCATCATAGGAAAACTCACCTTGTCAGCTGGGATAAAATGTGTAAGCCTAAGAAAAATGGAGGTTTGGGTCTCAGATCCTCTAGAATGGCCAATTCTGCTTTTATGATGAAAGCTCTTTGGAATTTCTATTCTAATTCTGATAAATTATGGACAGATTGTATTAGGAGTAAATACAATTGTGGCTGGAGGGGTCTTCCTAAAATTGATACTAAGAAAAAAGGTTCTAACTTTTGGAATGGTTTGGTTTCCACCTGGGATGCTTTTAGGAGTAATCTCAATTGGGAGTTGGGCAATGGTGATGAAGTTAGGTTCTGGTCTGATAAGTGGCTTCCTGGTGATGTGATTCTTTATACTGTCTGTAATTCCAACCTTTCTGAGGAGGAGCTAAATTACCCTATAAGTCACTTTCTTGACTATAGTGGGAATTGGAATCTATCTAGCATTGAAGGTTTGATTCCTGAGACTATTCAGAACATAATTTCAAGTTTCAATCCTCCATCTATGTTTGATCAAGAGGATCACTTCTCCTGGGAGGCTACTCCTGATGGTAGATTCAACACCAAATCAGCTTATGTTGTAATTCAGGGGGATACTGGTAATCCTAATGAGGCTATTTTTAAAACAATTTGGAATTGGAATGGTACTGAAAGAATTCAAATGCTACTTTGGAAACTAGGACATCAAAGTGTGCTTACCAATTTGGAGAGGAAAAGGAGAATGATGACTCCTTCTGGGGTGTGCCCTAACTGCCATGAAGAAGATGAATCCTTGTTCCACTGCTTCAGAGATTGTAGGAAGAGTTTGAGCCTGTGGTGTAGCTTCAAAGTGCGAAAACAGAGGAATTTTTTCAGTGATCAAAATTGGTTAAATTGGATGGAAATCAACCTGCAGCAGAGAAATTACAAGGAGGATGAACCTTATTGACATATTGTCTTTGGAGTGGTGATTGATACGATCTGGAGAACTAGAAACGATTGGGTGTTCTCCCAAAAACACTCACCAGTTCAAGCCTCAATTTTTGCCATTCGCAACCAAGTGGAGTGGATAGTGAACAATATCACGAAGAAGAAGCTCCTGCATCATAATTCTACTTTTCTGAATTCCGAAATTAGGGATGCTTGGCAACCTCCAAATGCAGGGAAATGGAAGCTTAATTCAGATGGTTCGGTCAAGAGGAATGGCAGAGAAGCCGGTTGTGGTGGAATCCTTCGTGACTGCCATGGCAACTTGGTTTTTGCTTACATGTATAAACTTCAAGGAAGCACTGTTGTTGAGGCTGAACTTCAAGGAATCCTTCATGGTATCAAGATCGCGAGAAACAGAGGCTACTTGAATTTGGTGGTGAAAACTGATTGTGTTGAAGCATTTGAGCTTCTGATGATTCGTTGTCCTGTTAACCACCCCTCCTTCAATCTTGTTCGTGAGATCAAGGAAATTGGGAATGAGTGCATTGATTGTGAGTGGAGTTTAATTGGTAGAGAATTTAATTTTGTGGCTGATTCTCTTGCCAAGACAAGTCATAAGATAAAGGAGTTATTTGTAATTTGTGAAGATATTCCGGACTTTTTAGTCCAAGCTCTTGCTGATGATTGTAATGGGGCTGTTGGGCCTTCTATAATTTAGTTTCTCTGGGCCATGGGCCCTATTTCTCACCAAAAAAAAAAACCTCCAATAGTCATTATTGTTTTGGCATTATTACATACATATGCATCTTTGACACGTCTAGTCTAGAGAAAAAAGTCACACATTGAAATGGACACGAAAAGTCAGGCTAATGGATAGCTATTAGCTATTATTTTAAGTGACTCAATTCTTCGGACCATCCTTTCTTTTGTCCTTTTTTTATTTATTGTATGATCTGCTTCCTTAGATCAATGGTCCTTTTATTTGAACATTAGCTGTTAATCAAAATGACATCAAAATAAATGGTTAATATAATTTAGTGGATGATTAATACGTTAACACCCCTCAGCATGTCTATAATTAAACACAATGCTTCAAAAACTTAATTGCTGCTCTGCATTGCTATAATAAATGATAATACTTTTAGACATATAATAATATTGATCTTGCTAATTATATCTGTTATCATTGAATCCCCAGCATTCATGTCGGTGAAGACCATTGCAAGTGTATCTGCAATTTTTTTTACTAAAAATGCAAACAACTTTTAACTCAAAATATAAATGCAAATACTGTTAACAAAATTGAACGTAGTCTCATAATGTATAATGACACATAGAAGGGTTCTCAATAATCAATTCCATTAATTATTCCCAATAGTGTTGCTCAGTTGATTGGAGCTAGGGACATCTTCGATTGCTCCCGGATTTGAATCCAGTATGTTGCACTCTCATTCTCCTATATGTGGCCATTGTTAGCTAAAACTAATTATATCTGCTATCATTCTCCAACATTCATAACTCAAAATAGCAAGCAAACCAAAAAGAGTTTGTTATCCAATCAAGTTATATGCAATCCAGCTCAAAGTTGAGAATTATAAGCTACTACTAGGTCAAATCTAAAATATGTTTATGAGCAGATTTGCATTATCACAAATTTAATGGCTTAGAATATTCAATGTGCTCGTAACCAACATGACTGCTAGGTAGAATCAACTAGGTTGACCATGCTTCATTATATTGCCAACTGCATAGGTGCACAGAGGTTATGGTTGGAACTTGGAATACTTTATAGTTTAGACATCAATTCTGTCATATCTTGCAAAACCAATCTAATATCTATACTATTTAATAAAGACACTTGTTATAGATCTATAAGGGATAATTAAAGGGACTAAAAACACATTTAACGAAATTGACATTTGTAATACTCAACGTTGAGAATTTTAGGAGTACTTGAAGATCTCAAATACATGTATCTTCTCTAATTAATCATAAAAATGTATGGCCAAAAGAACACTTGAAGAAAATAAATGCATAAACCTTAAAATAAAGAAACAGAAACACTTCAAAATGAATAGTAGCATGCATCAAACCCAAACTCAGTGATCAAATCATCCCACGCATATCTGTCCACTACTTGTGATCATCATGTGGTTGCATAATAACTTGGTAGTGAGGCAAAGAGTTATAAAGAGGCCAGTTCATGAGCTGGTTTCTTGAATCAACCTGATTAGGTGGCTGTGGCTGCATAGTCATATGAGCTGGGATAAGTTGTCTTTGAGGGATAAGCTGGTTTGTTGAATCAAGAGTCACACCAACTTGTTGATTAGTGAAACCTACCATTCCATTCCTATGATCACTATTATGTGGCTGCATAATCATAAGCTGGTTTCTTGAATCAATTAGAGTCACACCAACCTGCTGATTATGTGGCTGTGGCTGCATAGTCATATGAGCTGGAATAAGTTGTCTTTGAGGAATATTCTGCTGCATGAAACTGATTTGGTTTTGATGATGATGTGAGACTGATGAAGATGCAACAACCTGTCTTTGAGCCATATTTTGCATGTAACTGAAACCATCTTCACTTTGTTGCATGTAACTGAAATTACCACCATTATGTGTATGTGGATTCATAATCATATGAGCTGCTGGGATAAATTGTCTTTGAGGAATATTATTCTGCATGAAACTGAATTGATTTGGATATGAGGCAACAATCTGTTGTGGAGCTTCACTTTGTTGCTTATTTGTCAGCATGTTAATTCTCTGATTACAAGCTCCAATCTTAGCATCTAACACAGCAATGAAATCACTTAATTGTTCCTTTCCAGTGTTCTTGAAACATGATGGATCCATAGTTGGATACTTGATCTTCAATATCTCTTTCTTCACTTTTGAAATCTCAGCTTCACACACTCTTATCTTATTATTATAATAGTCTTCCAAATCAGAAATCTTTGGAGGCTTCTCATACTTTTCAAGCTCATACTTTTCAAGCATTGATTTAACAACTCTATTGTTCTTAGGAAAAGTCATTGGTGGAGCATTACTATCTCCATCATATATAACCAAACATGCATCAGCTTCACACATTTTGGAAAACTCTGATACTTTCTTCATTAGTCCCTTGCTTCTGTTTTTGAATGTTGTTTGACGAACTTTCTCATCTTCAATGCGATTCAACCTTGTTCTTCCACGACCCATTTTCTATAACACAACACAACATATAAATGCAAATACTGTTAACAAAATTGAACGTAGTCTCATAATGTATAATGACACATAGAAGGGTTCTCAATAATCAATTCCATTAATTCTCCCATCTCATCAAGACATCAACAAAGATAGAGTTCTAAACTATGTTGCATGGGTACTGCCACACTGCTGGTACTGTGTGCGGGTGATTTTTCAAAAAAAATCAAGTTACGGGAACGTCCTATAAGTTCGATATAAACATGAGTAAAAGATAGAAAACAAAAATAAACAATATATATGTATATATATATATATCATAAAAATATACAACGAAGTATAAGAGAAACATAATTATATGGCAAAAAATAGAGAAACAATATACAATTTAATAGGATAAATTTCAATATCATCCAAAAAGAAATGAAAAATCTAACTTTGCACTCTACGTCAAGCATACATTTATATATCGGACCACAAAGACATACTGATAAGTAGCCACGAGTACTTAATGAGTACCGATGCCGGGTACAAGTACGGTACAGGTATTTCTCTAACTCTTTTTGATACAAAGGTATTTCTCTAATTTAGAAGTACTCATATGCTTCAAAGGTTCTAAACAATCTAAATAATATTGTTACATAGGGTTTACAACATTTACACACCATCCGCGTCAACTAGTTACGCTAAGCAATTCGTGTAAGTTTTTGGATGACTAAAACAACACCCAAGAAAAGAACACCAAAACATAGAAGAAGCAAAAAAACGTAAATCTAAACATACTAGATGTTTTGAACAAAAAAAGTTACTAAAAGTTATATTGACAAAGATAGTAATTTCTCGAAGCTGTTTTACCTTAAACAATGGACGTTGATCACTTGACCTGATACTGTGTTGCATGATTCAACAAAAAATTATTCTTACAGTTTAGCAATGGCAGAAGTTTTGGTAAATAAACAAAGCAATGGTAGAAGTTGAAGACATTCGCTATTATATAAAGAAAATCTTTATGGCATTAAGAAAATAAATTAGGAAACAAAATCAATTGACGATTGCAAATTTTAATAATATTAATAAAATAAATTCCATCTACCTTGATTTTCGAAAATTTATTTTTAACATTGCAACTAATTCAAATTGTCCATCCGTCCATTGATACGGAAATATTTGATTGCCTATATTGTAGCCAATTTTTTTGACAAAAACCAAAAAAAAATTGATTGCCTATACATATGTAACAATTATTATTGTTCCTAGAGACTAATGATTTTTTTTTGTGCAAAAAAATTTATTATCCCTCCATGCATACGGAAATATTAGATTTGCTACACTACTTATTGTCCTTTATTTTGCTTAAAAAAATTAAGTTAAATCAGTAATTTATTGATTTTGCCTCTCAAATATCCCTTCTTCCTCGGCAACAAGACGCGTTTGTGTAACCCTTCATCCATTCCAAATCTCAAATATCCCTTTTGATTTGATGCATTGCAAATTTTCAGCCATTTCATCCAACTTGGATATTGGATATTATAAGCAACACCAAATAGCCAACCCTTTTTTTTTTTCTGTAATTCCCTTATTAAAATATTATCGTTAATTGAAATTTATTACTATTTATCCCATTAAATAAATAGTAATTTTTTAAATAATATTTATTATTTTACCAAAATGTTTAACTTCTTCAAACAAAATTTGAATCGTTACGTATAAGGGATTTGAGTTTAGTAGAAGGGGTTAATCATCTTCATTTCACAAATCATTATGGATTTAATTTATATACACTCTATGTATTAAATTTTTTACAACATCGACCAATCACAAAATGATATGTTATAAAAATAATTTGACTTTATTTTAACAACTTTAAAAGTCACCCATAACATTAATTTTTTGGGGTCCAATTTTTAAAATTTGAAACCGGGCCTCCAAATTGTTTGAGACGACCCTGGTGTTTGGTAAACACCGACGTTTAACGTTTTTGGGGTAGTGTTTAGCATTTTTTAAAACGATACTTCATACTTTAGGTAGCGTTTTAACGGATAACATATAGCGTCTCACTTTTCTTGACATTTATATCCTTATTATTTTTATTAAATTACTTCTCATTCCTCCACTACAAAAAAAAACTGTTATTAGCGACAGATTTTTCCCTCGCACATTAGTGACGAACCAAATCCTTCGCTAAAACGGTCCTCGCTAATCGTTAGCGAGGGAAATTTGGATCCGTCGCTAATTATTAGCGAGGGATTTAGCAAGGGTTTTCCCTTGCCACGTGTCCTTTTTGATGCCACGTGTCCAAATTTTAGAGAAGGATTTAACGAGAGATTTTTCCGTCGCTAATAAGAATTGATTTAATTTTTTTTGAAAACCTGCTTTCTTTATTTATAATAAATATATCATTAAATACTAAAATTTAAAATAAATAAAAAAAATCAAAATAGATATTTCGAGAATACTCAAATAAAATCCAAATTAACATAATGTATTCCAACTCCAAACCAGCAATAACATAATTCAAATCAACATAAACATATACCAAATCTTAAACAAGTTCAAACCAGCAATAACATAAACCATATCATAATACTATAATACGGGCCATCGGGATCATTAAACATTTTGTTATCAATAAGTAATTTAATCATTAACTTAATATAATTTTATCCGTAATTTTACATTTATCCGCTATTTTAACCTAATTACTTTTAACTTTAAGGCTATTTTAAGTTAGAGTTAAAAAAAGAGCATATAGTCAATGACTTTTTTGAATAAGCAAAATGATTTTATTCAAATGAGTACAAGAGGTACTCAATATCCCGTCTACAAAGATGTTATATAGAATTGAGGCAAGTCAAAGAAGAGCAGGACCGGTCCAACACCTATGGAGGCCTAAAGCAAACTTTGACGCGAGGCCTATAAAACAATAAAATAATCTTATTCCTATTATCCAATTCAATATAACTTGACCTCTATTTTTTTGATTTTAATGAATAAAATTGTTGGTGTTAGCAACAAAATCATGCGGACGAAAAATCTAAGTCCATTATAGGAAGGGAATTTATTATAATATCTTAAGACTATAAATCTTGAGGAGTCTTCGGCTCCAATTTGGAGCCAAGACTCCCCACCCCCTTCCCCTCTCATTTTTTTTATTTTAAAATATCTCCCTCCTCACTTTCTCCCTTAATATTTTTTTTACTTTATCTTATTTTACTATCATATTTATGAGTGCATTAAAATTTAGGAAAAAATAGGATCTATAAATACGTGAATTTTATTCTCGATAGTTGGTTTGGTGACAAATAAAAATTAATTTTGTGATAAATTATGTAAATTGTGATGTTAGCCAGTGTTTTGGGGTACTTAAGCGGTTGAAAAAATAATATAGTTGCTTGGATCCATATTCTCGATAGTTGCTTGGATCCATATTCTCGGGGTACTTAAGCGGTTGAAAAAATTTACATGTTCAAATAGGCATAGATCAATCGGGTGAATCTGAGTCATCAAGGCTTGATAAAGAGAGCCTTGGATATGGATCCAAGCAATTGGGCTGATCTATGTCCAATTTGTTGATTGGCCTCGTGGCCCAGTCTGAAATTAAGGTCTTGGATATGGATCCTAGCTATTGGGCCGATCCAGGTCAAGTTCGCTTAGTGAGTCTCATGACCCAGTCTAGAACATATATACATAGGCCAAATATACTGAATATAATTCATGATTAGTCTACTCATTACTCCCTCCGGACCTAATTATAAGCAAAAATAACTATCCCTAATTAATTCAGGGAAAAACAAATAAATTAGGGATAGTAGTTTTGTACATTTAATTTTCTTGAATTCAGGGAAAAACAAATAAATTTACTAAACTATCCCTAATTAATGGTCTTCTTCTCAAAGCATTAATGAACTAATTTAAGGGTAGTTGTGGAAAAATAGCATTAAATATGGGTATGTTAGTTGCATGGGTCCAGATCCTCTCCAAATGGAGAGGAAATGGATATGTCCATTTTATTCTATAACAACGCGACACGTGGTATTATTCAGATCCAACGGCTGATATTAAAAAAATTAAAAATTCAAAAAAGCCAAAATGAATTACGCAGAACTTCATCTTCCCCAAACCTCTCACAGTGCAGCGCTGCTCTCGCCTTGCCCTCTCCTACTGCCGCCCATCTGCACCGCCGCAGAGACCTGAGCCTTCGTCGCTTCCGGCATCGCCCATCCGCGAGTTCGACGTCAACGATTTGTTTTCACTGGTTCGTTGTTGCAGTACCACTGCCGTCGCTCATTGTGTATATAGTTCCTTCGATTTCCATCCAGAGTAGCACACTTTAACCTTAACCTTAAATCCAATTTCAAGTTTCTTCTCCAATTGCTGCAAGCACTGTAACCTTACAAATGCTTCACCCTTTATACTCATGACATTTTTATACTCTAATAAAGACTAACAACAAGCACCGAACACTAGAGTAAAAACATTGTCGTCGATTGAATTAAAAAAATTTGTCGAAGTTGGGAATCAACAGGGAATGAATGGAGTACATGAGTTGGGATCTTCTCCACTCCTTACGATGCACAGGGACGGGGCAGTGCAGTGGCAACTGACAACGACACAGTGGTACGGCGGTGGTGTCTGGGGTAGCAACCGGGGAAGTGGTTGGGTCGGCGACGGTAATGGGCGGCGGTGGGAAAGGCTTTGGGTGTGGGTTGGAGAAGATGAACCTTTCGTTTTCCTCATTTTTTTAATCGTTTTTTACAACTTTTAATCTCAGCCATTGGTTTGAAATTTTGACACGTGTCACACAAATAATTTAGGAAATGGAGATGTCCATTTCTTCTCCAAATGGAGAGGATCAACACCCTATATATATATATATATATATATATATATATATATATATATATATATATATATATATATATATATATATATATATATATATAAAGCAAAAAGAAGCCACTGTGATAAACAAGCCCATTGTCCTCAATACTCACACACTTCAATTATGCTTAGCAACATATATACAAGAATCATATATATAATTGAATCATCGATCATTCTTCTTATTTCTTCATGTTTTTTATTTATTTGTTTAATAAAAATATTTTCTTATTCTTTGTTTCCTTACATGCCTAAATACACAATAGCAACCAAAGCAAATTCAAACTATGTTTGCCTTACTGTCAATATTAGTGGTGATATAGGAGTCTGCCTGGATGCCAGATGTTGAGAATAAATGGTAATTTCATACTATAACAAATTAGCCATTCAGTATTTGAGTTCAATTATATTTTGAGCTATTGAACTCATGAGAACTAGGCTTCTATGATTATCTTCCAACAGGTGGGAATTGGCTGAAGACATCCATCATCATTATTAGTATGATTTTTTCATGGTTTTGGAACACAACATGTTCACTCTCATCTCTGTTTTGTAGCAATAAGAATGGCAAGAGAGAAGATAACTAGGTGTACATTGCACATGGATGCAAGAGCTCAATTCGAGCCAAACTAAAATAATAGACTTTTCTTAATTGGAGTGTTGTTTGGTAAATGGTCAACAATAGAGGAGGCTAAATCCTTTTAAATGTATGCAGTTCGTTGGCGTGAGCATTGAGATGTGAAGAAGCAGGTGTATTTGTTGGTGGTGCGTCAAGCTAAGAGTGCAACACACTTTGTGAAGCAGCTTACATTGAAATTACTTTATTTATTTTCACTCTGTTAATCTTAATTTCGTTGCTACCCCTACTCACAATGATCAGATTATGGAGTTTTTTCTGTGATATTAACAAATATCAACTTCGTTTAATTGCATTCATTAATACTAGTGCTCCCCGTGCATCGCACGGGTAATGAGGCTAGTTATTAATAAAAGCTGCTGTCAAATTTTTTTTAATAAAAGCTACATAATTAAATTATTATTATATTATATATGGTGGTGGAGGTGAAATATGAGAAGGAGGTTTATGGGGGGTGGGAGGGAGGGAGGGAGAGAGAGAGAGAGAGGGGGGGAGGGAGGGAGGGAGAGAGAGAGAGAGAGAGTTAATTTTGTTGTGATGGTGGAGGTGAAATATGGGAAGAGAGTTTGGGTAGAGAGAGAGGAACAGTTAGAGAGAGAGAGAAAGAGAGAAGAGTGAGGATGAGAGAAGCTATGATGGAGGTGGTGTGGTGGTGAAGGGTGGGTTCGAGTAGAGAGAGAGGAGAGAGAGAGAGAGAGAGAGAGAGAGAGAGTGAAGTGTGAGAAATGGAGAATGCGGTGTAGGGAATAAAAGATAAGAGGGGAGAAAGTGAGAGAAGAGAGAATAAGAGAAAATGGGAGTGGTTCAGTCAGATATAAAAAACTTAAAATTGACAAGGTAAATTCGCTAGCTACTTTTCTCGTAATCTATGTTTTTTCCTTTTCAAAATCATCGCTAATTACCTCGTAATCCGTGTTTTTTTTTAAAACTCCTCTTAAAATTAGCGAGGGAATTCCCCTGGCTAAATCCGTCGCTAACTTCCCGTAATCTGTGATTCTTTTTCAAAATCTCGCTTAAAATTAGCTAGGAAACTTCCCTCGTTAATTACCTCATAATCCTTTTTTTTCTTGAAAATACCGCCTAAAATTATCGAGGGAATTCCCCTCGCTAATTTCCTCGTAATCCGTGATTTTTTTTCAAAATCCAGCTTAAAATTAGCGAGGGAAGTTCCCTCGCTAATTCCCTCGTGATCTGTGATTTTTTTCCCAAGAATCCCGCTTAAAACTAGCGAGGGAATTTCCCTCGCTAAATCCCTTACTAATTTCCTCGTAATCCATGATTCTTTTTCAAAATCCTGCTGAGAATTAATGAGGGAATTTCCCTCGCTAAATTTTTTTGCGACGGATATTATTTCCGTCGCTAATACTACTTTTATTTTGTAGTGTATTTGAATAGTTTAAATAAGGTTGACATTAGTATTTGCCTTCGGGATGATAGTGGTTAGTTCATCAGAGCTAAAACCTATTGTTTCTTTCCCATTATGGATGTGCTTCTGGTGAAACAATGGGGCTTCAATTAGCTATCTCTTGGGTTCATGAATTGGATACAAGGATGTCATTTTAGAGATGAGCGCAAAAAATGCTGTAGATACGTTTAATTCTAAGAATGTTATTATTTCCGAGTTTGGCTCTTTAATCAGTTGTTGTAAGACTCTGCTATATTTTTTTGATTACAACTCTCATGTTGAGTTTGCTAGAAGGAATGCTAACAATGTTGCTCATTCTCTTGAGGGGGTGGCCTTGTTGACAACTGGTCCTCAAGAATACTCCGTGGTTCCCTCATATATTTTCGATTTAATCATGAATGAAATGCACTAGGTTCTTCTTGTCCAAAAAAAAAGTTTGAAGGAGGCTGTTAAGAATATAAATATGTTAGGTACGTTGTGGTTAGTTGCTTTTAGTTACTTTGTTAGTTGACAGTTTTGATCAACTAGAAGTTAGTTTAGTGGTTACAAGTTAGTTAGGCTTGTAGTTAGCATGTAAGTGCTATATATGCACAAACTCTACCATATTGTAACCATCTTTTTCAGTATGAACTCATTTGAGTTTTACGCTCAATTAAGCTCTCAAGCTTACTTCTCCTATTAGACGAATCTTCGTCTCTTTGATATTGTGATTTCTAACATCTTTCTTCAAGGGCTATCAATGGAAGAGAAGTTCTATATAAAAGTAGATGATCTAATAATTTTATTGTGCACTGCTAATACTGTAAAAGGACTGTCTACAATAACCTATAAATCTGCTACTACTAAAGGTATACATTGAGGAAAAGGAAATGATATTTTTTTAAGCAAGAATTCTCATGACAATTAAATAAGGCATTTTGACTTAGCATCCATCCATGAAATCTTGCAAAAGCTGCTGGAAGACAGGGTGAATTCCAAGAGGGTATTTCATAAAAATGAGTGACCCTTGCTTTTGTTCTAGAAGATGTAATTTTCCACATGTATTGAAGCCAAGAGAGCAGTGAATAGTAGCAGTAAGGAATAAGAAGCTGATGTGGCAACATTTGGACTTCCAGTTGGTGATGAACCATAGACTGATGATGTTCCATCAGGCATAGTCATGCCATTGCCAGGTGTAGTTGGTGTCATAATACTTGGTGAAGTTGGTGTCATGATGCTTGGTGTAGTTGGACTTGGAGGAGTCATAATACTTGGTGGACTTAGTTGATTTGGTGGGCTTACATATGTTGGTGGACTCATGCTGCATAACAATATATATCAGAGGATTTAGAATGTTTAGGATTACATATCATGTTTTATGCTAAGATTGTTGAATTGTATTTTTGGTCTCCCACTTTCTCAGATCGACAATTTTGGTCTATTTATATTTTATTTTTAGCCATTTTAGTCCCAAAATTTCTTTAATTGCACTTTTGATTTACTGATCTCTACTTTCCCAGAAATCCAAATTTTTTGGTGATCAAAAGTGCAATTAAAAAGTATGTAGACCAAAAGCGCCATATTGAAAAAATTTGGGGACTGAAGTCGCCAGAAATAAAAATAGGCATCAAAATTATGAAACTGAGAAAATTGAGAGACTACAAATACAATTAAATCTAAGATAAATATGAGCGAGATAGGTGCTATGCTACAAAATCTCACCTTGTTGTTTTGGATGATGAAAAGTGGCAATTGCCATGACCTGAAACAATTTAGAGAGGCACATACATGGTATTAGTAGGATTTTGATTAAAGTATAGTCCCAATTAAAAATTGAAATGACTATATGAAGCTCATTTGATGGATGGATATCTTACTTGGATCTTTGTTTACGAGTGTTGCTGCACCTCCAAATGCACAACTAGTAGGTGCTGGATTTTTTTGATAATAATCATTGAATGCATAAGAAGCATGATCTTTAAGAGTATTTGGGTCATAACAAGTTCCACCTTGTTGAATAGCTGAACATTCAGCACCATATCCACAAGCATAATCAAGAGCTACTTTTAAAGTGGTCTCTGCAGCTGATTGACTTGCAACACACCATTGACCACCACCACCACCAGATGTTGAAGGAGTAGTAGTTGTTGGAGTTGTGGGATTTGCAAATGGGCTGCTTGGTGTTGTAGTTGGTGTTGTTGGGCTTGTGTATGGGGTTGTTGGGTTTGTATTTGGGCTTGTGGGGGTTGTGTATGGGTTTGTATTTGGGCTTGGAGGGGTTGTGTATGGGCCTGTTGTGCTAGGTGCTTGAGGAGTTGGGTTTAATGTGGGGTAAGGACTTGCTGTGCCTGGAGTTGTGGGGTTCACAATAGGAACTGAATCTAATTGGTTCATAAATTCATATGATGTGATTTCTTGATTTTCATCTTCTCTGAATATTATGGCTGTATTTAAACCTGTAAAATAAATAAATTAAAGATCATTAATTCAACTCTTCAACAGGACAAATGTAATTAATTTCTTGACATGAATGAATAAATTAACCCATAATTATTCTTGATTGCTCCCAAGATGGAAGATCATGGATGAACTCCTATATATGATAAACAGGTACTTCTGTAAGGGTTTTTTTTTTTTTAGTTTGGATGGGATGGCTTAAGACTACTAATTTATTAATATACTCTCTAAAATAATTGTTAAATTACTTTTCTATAACCTTTAAGTTATTTTTATAAGCTATCTTGAAGATTATGAAAAATGACTGAAAATAGCTTATGAACATGTCATAAGTTGTTTTCATAAGCTCTTCCAAACAACCACACAAGTGCTTATGACAGTAAATAAGCCAAAATAAGGCGATCCAAACGGGTCCTAAGAACAAGATTTTAGAGGGTTTTTTTTAATTTTCTCCATGTTAGAATAAAGTATTATTTGTTCACCAAACTACCAAATAGAGATTTTGGAGGGGAGGGTTATTGGTGGCAAAATCTATATGTTAATATATATTTAAGGTTTTAAAAATTTGAAAAAATAACATGATAGATAATATTTCAGTCATACTTCGTTGTTTTGAAATATTTTATAGGTAACTTAATTTAGAAAATAAAAATAAGATTTTCCCCTCAATATCCCTAACCCAAATATAATAGACCCCAAATGATATACCTTGATGCACGTTTCAAATAGGCAAAAACTATCATAAGATCTTTAAATACAATCTTACTGTTTGTGCATGATCATGAAAAGGAAAAAATAACATTAGCTCTTCATGAATTCTGTTTTAGCTATTAAATTATGTTTACAATGCTGCATATCTCTTCATGGCCCCAAAACTGTACCTCCTTTGGTGCAGCAAAACAATAAACGTAACAAAGAAATATTTAATAAAAGGACCAAAGTTCCAACCAAAAATTAAATCACCTGAGCTGAAGAAAAGACACAAGGAGAATAACACAAGGTGACAACTCCTATCTCCCATATCTGCAGATTGTTGGCTTCTATCTTTTGCTTCTGATTTTTCTTTCTAATTTATGAGCAAATTAATGTATGAGTGGCAAAGATTTGTTAAACATAGGATGTTGGTGGTGAAGGAGAATTTTATCTTTTTAACCTGCATCTTTTATATTTATATTAAAAACTAGAGAATCGTAGCTTTCTTGGATCAAAGAGAGAAGGAAGAATATCAAGAAAACTTGAGAAAGGAGGAATTGGATAGTTGGAATTAGCAAGCAAGAGATGGTTCAAAAAAGAGGAGAAAAAGATAAAGTAGCATGATGGTAAAAGCCTAAAGGGGGATGATCTGCCTAGTATTGAATCTGACACTTTTTTTCTTTTGACAACATTGAATCTGACACTTAAGAGCCTGAGCTTATATATATTTATATATTATCCGCTAAGTCTTTGGGCCAACTGTCCCACCCTTCGAGGTGCCTCCAATCCAGCGAGAGGATTAATGACTGCGATCGGCAGTGGATACCCTAGTCTCGATATATAATCGGCTAATGGTGATGAGTGATATTATACATGCAAAATAGAAAATACGAACAAAACAATAGATTTTAAGTATAGTCTCTGACTGGTTTACAAATTTAAAAAAGTGATCAATTCATCGAAGAAATTAGAATACGACTCCTTATAAAATAGATCAATCATAAGGTACGTATCGTTATTTATTTTCTCCCTAACCACATTTGTACTAAATGTAGGACCCTACTATTGAAATCAACAAGAAGGATCGCGATCTTGGAGATATCAAAAACCTTATGTCACATTCAAGATCACATACATAAACCATTTTTCAAAGAGAAATGTTTTTTACACCCAAATCTTACACCTATATCGTATTCGTATACCATTTGCATACGATTTTGTTTTTTTATTGATTTTTTCTCTCTCCTCCAAACTTCACACACACTAAAGTTGAATGTATTTTTATGCATAGGTGTAAGTTGTAAAATTTAATCATAGAAAAACACTAGTCTTTTGTCAAAGCCTGGTTATTAGTATTTCACTTAATGAATAATGTTGTTTAATTCTCTTTTGTGCTTCTTGTTTAATTAATTCACTTATGCATAGTGGTTTTACTTTTTGCCGTTTGTAACGAAGAAAGTTGTCTCCTTTCCACTCTTCTACGTCCTACACGTCGCAATACAAGCCGATTTCTTTTCGTTGCAATAACATTTCCTATGGATCAATAAATACTTTAGGATTAATAACGATTTCTTTTGTAGAACTCGTAATATAAGTTGAAAATGTCATTCTTAAGCTTCCTTGTCTCTATACTTTAGTTTTGTTTTATGAATTCTAGTTGTCTCAAACTATATAGATGTTTTCTGCCTTTTGTATCCTTTTTCTCTTTTTGAAAAAGAAAACATGATTCATCAAGAGTTATGGCTTACCTCTTCCAAGTTGAATTTATTATTTTTAACCTCCTATAGTTTTTTGTCTAAAGAAAAACTTCCTATAAATTTTTTAAAAAAAAACAATACAAATGTTATGAACTTCAAAATTAAGTATACCGCAATTACAAAACCTAGATACTCTAATTATACAACTACGGAAGGTACATGAGGAAATGGCACAGGCTCTGAAATCATCCCTTTACAACAGTCTAATTAATGTTGCGAGGCCCGATAGGTGACTTACTTGCTGTGTCCTATTGTTACAGAATGAGCAAGAAAACTCAATAAAGATTGGAGGCACCTCGAAATCACGTTGCTTTATATATTATTTTAGTTTTTTTCGAGACCAGGGTATCCACCGCCGAACGCAGTGACTAATTTCCTTGCTGGATTGGAGGCACCTCGAAGGGTGGGACAGCTGGCCCAGAGATTTAAATTAATATGCTCCATACCCAATGCGAGAATCGAACCCTCGACACTTGATTAATGGAGGATGAGCCCCAACTGCTCAACCACACCCTCTGGGTTTATATCATTTTAGTTGAACAATAGTTTCTTATCTTTTTGAGTAATATTATGTTACTATTGAACGGATTTTATTTGAGGATGTAATATTTGGAAACAACATATTTGTTTGATCAAAGTATAATGCTGTTACAAGAATTATAATTTGACTATAATGAAATATATATGAACAGCCTTAATGTCAATTTTATGTAGAATGACCAAAAAATAACATGTTTACAACTAACAAATTAACATTAATTCATATAACCACTATGGCAATTAATGCTATAACATTGGACTAAATCTTGTATAATATATATATATATATATATATATATATATATATATATATATATATATATATATATATATATATATAGACACACACACTAGAGTGTTTGAGCCATGCTATGCACGGGTATACTTATCCTATTGAAAATTATATAAAAAAATTATATTTTGTTTGTTAATTTATAACTAGATGTTAATGTTTTCATGCAATAAGTTTTATTTATGTCTGTTGTAGTTATACATAGAAGTGTCAATTTCTACTTATACGTGGAAATCCTCGTGGAAGCTGTCTAGTTTAAAGGCCTAAAGATGAATATTGACCTATGGGGATGAGGATAGATGACTAAATTCCCTTGGAGACATGGTAGGAAGGGGATAGGGTTTATACCCCTACCCCACGGGGTCTCCATTTCCAATAAAACTATTATTAAACTCTAACAAATATATATGATATTATTTTATCAAATTAATATTGCAAAGAAACCAAAAAAATTAGATAATCCCTATTACCATAACTTTAAACTTTATGATATTTTTTAAGTTTTTTGGATATTTTCAAAATATGTTGAATTTAAGTTTATTATTTACTATTTTTGTATGAAAAATAGGGTCCCGCGAGGATGGGGGAGGAAAGCTCTCCAGTGTGGAGAGCAAAGATGAGGAGCAATATAAGATGTGAGGACAGGAAGTGAGAAAATATTCTCCGTCCCCATCCCACCCCGCTGATATTTCTATTTTTATATGTCTCTTAGGGGAAATGTCTCTATAAAAATTAGAAACTAATATATATATGTGTGTGTGTGTGTGTGTTATACTTACTCAATATTTGTTAATTTCATTTAATATCAAAAAATATCATACATCTGATGCAATTAAAAAAATATAACTAAAGAATGGTTATGAGAAATTTGATAAGAAATGTATCAAAAATTCACATAAAAATTTTTAAAATATTTTCAAAGAGTGAAATCAAACACGAGGAATTACATGACTTGAAAGGGATCAAAAGAGCCTTGAACAAAAACTCAGTGGAGTGAGAGTCATTCACCGGTAGAACAATAATCTAGAGAGGCCAATGAAGATTGGCTCAGTTGTTGGTAAGGAGTTGGCTCATTCCCCACAAGGGCGTGAGTTCAACTCCCGCTGCCATGTGAGTACCTCTGTAAGCGCTCAAAGAGCCCTGAGGCCCCTCCTGACCCTGTTGAGCCCCTGGAGCCCACCTCACCTAAACTTTTGTAATAAAAAAAAGAACAATAATCTAGAAAAAAATGGATCGCTGAAAAAGCGGAAAAGCAAACCTGGAACGAAAGTTTCATTTGCTAAGCCAACCCACTCTAGTTTACCGTTTCTTAGCGCTTTCATTCTTGTTTCACAAATTGCAATCTGGTTCATCACCCATTGAAGGATAAAAGAAAAGAATAGTTCACTTACACAATGAGGACCTATATATACAAAGAAAAAAAATAGAGGATGCAATTAGTATATAGAAAATGAGATTCCAAATGTAAGTAATAGCGCAATAGCCAATAACCAATAGCTAATATTAACGCGGAGACAAAAAAAACCGTCCATAGCTTTTTTCTAAAGATAATCACTTTTTTTTGTAATTAGTATATATTAAGAAATTTTATATTTGATTTCTACCACTAACTCTTTCAGATATAGATCCTGTTTGTAATAGCCTTTTTCTAAAGATAATCACTTTTTTTAATAAAATAATCACTTTTAAAACTTTTCTATCCATTTTTTATTACTTTTTAAAAATAAGAAAATCTAAAAATAATCTAAAAATTGCTTTAAAAAAGAATTTGTTTTGATTAGCTTCTTATAAAATTATTTTATTTTAAGAACGATTTTTGAGTAGTTTCTCATAAAAATTACTTGTAATTTATCTTTGACCTGACGAAATAATGAAGACAAAAATTATGAACTGTTATGCTTTTCGTTAGCAGCGTTTTCCTTCAAGTTCTCGAGGCTCTGGACTATTTCAGTTAAGAACAAAAATAACTAATAAAAAACACTAAATATAAAGTGTACTATCACTACAAAAAAAATTGGTTATTAGCGAGGGAAATTTCCTTCGCAAAATGACCAAAATCCCTCGCTAATGGTCATTTGTGAGGGAATTAGCGAGGGACTAGTTCCCTCGCTAAATCCCTCCTCGCTAATGGGATTAGCGAGGGAAATTTCCCTCGCTCATGTTTGCCTCAAAATTTGTGCAAATTTTCAAATTCTGACTGACACGTGTCCCAATTTGAATGACTTGTTTTTTTTATATATTTATTATTATTATTATTTTTGAAGCAATTTATTATTATATTATTAATGAAAATTATATTATATCATTAATTTTGTGGTTGTGGTGGTGGTGGAAGGTGGAGAGAAAGAGGAAAGAAATTCGTAGGTGGTGGTGGTGGTGTCGTGGGTGGTGGTGGTTGTGTGGTGGTGGTGTGGTGGTAGAAGGTGGAGAGAAGAAGAGGGAAAGAGGAAATCGTAAGAGAGAGAGAGAGAGGAGAGGAAGAGGAAAGAAGGTGGTGGTGGTGGATGGTGGTTGTTGTGTGGTGGTGGTCGTGGGTGGTGGTTGTTGTGTGGTGGTGGGTTGGTGTTTGTAGGTGAGAGAGAGAGAGTAGAGGAAGAGGAAGGGAAGGGTGAAGAGGAGAGAAGAAAGTGAGGGTGGTGGTGGTGGTGGTGGAGAGTAGAGGAAGAGGAAGGGAAGAGGAATGGTGAAGGGGCACTACTAGAAATCGCTAATTTCTTTCGTTGACTTTAGCGTCGGCTTCATGGACGCTAATATTTGTTGACTTTTTTTGTTGGTTGACTTTAGCGTCGGCTCCGTGGATGCTAATATTTGCTGACTTTTTCCATTGGTTGACTTTAGCGTCGGCTTGGCCGACGCTAATATTAAATAGTTGACTTTTTAGGGAGTTGACTATAGCGTCGGCCTTAGCATTAGTGTCAGGTTAGCGTGGGCTTAGCCGACACTAAAGTAGCGTCGGTCAAAATATGTGGGACGCTACATATTAGCTTCGACTGTTTTAGCGTCTACGCGTGGCCGACGCTAATCCGACGCTAACACACTATTAGTGTCCGTTTCTAGCCTTTTAGCGTGGGCTTTTGGCCTACGCTAAAAGTTGTTTTTCTACTAGTGAGGAGAGAAGAAGAGTGAGGGTGTTGTGAGTGAGAAAGAAGAGTGGTTGTGTGGTACACACAGATTTAAGTAAAAAAAACCATTTGATAATTAGCGAGGGACCAATTCCCTCGCTAACGGTCAGATTCACGTTAGCGAGGGACCAATTCCCTCGCTAACCACTTTGTTTTTCTGGCTAAAATTTTCAAATTCCCGCCTCCACTTAGCGAGGGACCAGTCCCTCGCTAATGTTGAAAATTCTGTCGCTAACCATTAGCGGGGACTGGTCCCTCGCTAATGTCAGTTTTAGCGAGGGAATCACATTCCCTCGCTAAAGTCAGTTTTAGCGAGGGAATGTTATTCCCTCGCTAATGTCACTCGCAAATAAGCGTTTTTTTGTAATCACCAATTATGCATGCCTTTAGAGAGTCAAGATATAGCAACTTTAATTTGTTGATATAACCATCACTCTCACTATGAATTTATTTTCCGTTAAATATGAGATAATTGTTTTATATCATTTGGCATTCCAAATAGAACATTCGAAATTTATGAAGTATCAAAAAAGATAAAACAAAGTTAAATTATTCAAAATTAAAGTAAAAAAAAAAACAACAGCTACTACTAAAATTATAGGCTAAATATAAGTTATAATTTTCAAACATGATGCATTTATTACCTTTTGGTACAAATGAAAATACGCTCTCATATTTTATTTTGTATCCATACACTTACAAACATTTTTTTTGCAATTAAAGACAATAATTCTTGAACCTAGAAACAAATCCTTACCAAGTGTCGAGGGTTCGATCCTCGCCTTGGGTACGGAGCAACTTTAAATCTCTGGGCCAGCTGTACCCTTCGAAGTGCCTCCAATCCAGCGAGGGGATTAGTCACTGCGTTCGGCGGTGGATACCCTGGTCTCGACCAAAAAATCCTTACAACCAGAAATAACTAACGCGGTATGACTAAGAGAAATGACAAACAATCCAATATACAATCATGACATTCAATTCAAAATTATGAGGAAAATGCTTCAAATCAACCTGAGATGTCATGGTAGTTTGAAATAATTCATATTGCTTATTGACCACCCAGTATATATTCGGGAGAACCACTCACATTTTAAACGATGAGAATGTTATGAACAATAATAATACCCATGAAATGATAATATCATATACAATTATCGAGATTAGGATTAAGGATGTACATAAGTTTCCTATTTCATGTTTATGTTAATAACTTTCCAAATTTAAATTGCATACTTATTGTGGGATTCTTTATATTTATTTTTTAAAAAATCATTAATGCTAAGTAATCCATGAGATGACACTTGGAATAACATTTATGAGAGATCATTCTCAAATGTGATATATATATATAAATATATAATATATAATTAAGGCTTAAATATACGTTTCGTCCCTGCAAATATACAAATAATCCACTTTCGTCCCTGCAAAAAGAAAACCTTCAAAAAATACCTTGCAATTACCAAACGCTTCTACTTTAGTCCCTACCGTTAGATTTAAACTAACAGCGTTAATAGTTGGTGACGTGGTGCTGCCAACATGGGACAGCTGTTGTTACTAAAAAAATTTGTTTATGGCAACCATGGGTATTGAACTTGAGATCTGAGTGTAGCACACATTCAACATTACCACTGAACCACTTGATGACTTTGGTACACTAAACCAACAATAAATATATAACAGAACCCAGAAATTTCATCTTCTTCTTCAAGTCTGCACTATTTTCAACAAAACCCAGAAATTTCATCTTTCCAATTTCACTTTCACGTTCTCAAAACGAAAATCTTGAAATGTTCCAAAACGAAAATCTTGACTTGTTCCAAAACGAAAATAAAGAAATCGAATTCTTCAAGCGACATGGTATATGGGCATCAGATACTAATTAATAAGGATGTGGTGGGAAGGTTTTATCTTTGATCTTTCATATGTTGAAGAGCCATACCTGATTATCAATATGTATATCATCACAAGTGACAACTTTAAGGCCAATGGATGGAAAATGATATTCTGTTGTAAAAGAAAATGAAGAAATTAAATTAAGAAAGGAAAACGAAAATAAGATTTGTTCTTCATGATTTAAATCAGATTTGTAAAACGAAAATAAAATATGGATGAATTCGTTTATGGATGTTTAAGGAAAACGAAAATCAAATCTGTATGAATTCGTTTATGGTGTTCGTTTTGTGTTTCTGGTTAGGGATTTGGGTTTGAAGAAGATAATCAAGGGAATTGGGGATTTTCCTGAGGTTGAAGATGATGAATAGTAACAGATGGGTTTTAGTAGTTATGTAATATATATCATAGTTGTAAGAATGTTTCCAACTAGAATAAGTGGTGAAGTGGTTAAAGAGGGTGCTTAGTAGCCAAAGGGTTGTGGGTTTGATTCCCATACTTGCCAAAATGCTAAATTTTTTAGTAACAATAATGCTGACGTGGCACATGACATGGGTTGATGACGTGGCAACCGTTAGTTTTTTGGATGGAAAGTTAGCAGCAGGGACGAAACTAGAAGCGTTTGGTATTTGCAAGGTATTTTTTGAAGGTTTTCTTTTTGCAGGGACGAAAGTGGATTATTTGTATATTTGTAGGGACGAAACATATATTTAAGCCTATAATTAATTAATTTAAAATTGAGCAATATAGACGTTATTCTCCAATTGAGCTCTGTACATGGGGGTATCCGAAAATACTGACCTAGAGCCCCAAAGATTGAGGAGAGCATCCGCTAGCCGAGGAAGGATTACCAAGGAGCGCAATGGATACTCGAGGAGGCGCTTATACCACATGCGCCATCGTACGGACCATGCACACACCAGGACGCGTCCGCCTAGAAAACAAACGACGAAGACGTGGCAGCCAACCATTGTCTCGTGCCGAAGTAGTGTCCACCCCACTACCTCCGTGGAAGGCAATAGATAATGATATCCTGTAATGTAGAACACTGTAGGTCCTCTTTTTAGTATAAATAGTGCATGTCACTATTGTATTAAAGATCTTTGGTTCTGTATACTTGAAAGGTCTCGTCTAGTAAGGCTACATCCTTAAGAGCTACACCACCCCACTTTTGTATACTAGAACATTGGCGCCCCTCTGTGTCCTTTTTTATGCAGTTTAAAGTTTTGACACAACCTTTAAGAAAAATGATTAGTAGTCTACATTTTTTAGTAAGTATTTTCTAATTTACACTTTAGTCATTTACTAGTATATCTCTACGTAGATAAATGTGAATCATCTAGTATATATAAAAAAATTAACAATAATAATGAAGGGTATGAGTGAAAAAATATTAAATGTTATATTAAAAATGTAAAACAATAATCAATTTGCGTCTCAAATTGAATTTGATAAAACAACAAATTAAATGAAACGGAAGAGCAATTCAAAATAACATGTGTTGAAGTCAAATTAGTTTCCTAATCTATAATGATCATGATTCGCCTCTGCTGGTACTTAGCTTTATTTTTTTTTTGGTCAAGGTACTTAGCATTAAAACATGCTTGCCTTAGCTTCTTGGTTTCTGGATTCAATTCCATATTAGGAAAATTTTCCAACATCTTTTTCTGCTTCTCCACCTCGACCACCTTGTTTTCCAAACCCATTTCCTGTAATGTATCCCACAACAAACAAACCATTGGCCAATTAATTACTTACATAGAATATCTGCATGTTAATTTATCTTCTCAAAGTACGTACAAGCTACAATTAAGTAGAAAGTTTGAACCTTTTTTCAATTATCATTCAATCCCTTGGGTCCTCTTGATTAGGGTTGGACGTCGGGTGGGTTGGATGAATTTTGATGTGTTTAAATACTCGATCCAATCAAATGCTTATGGGTTGGTTTTGGCAAAATTAGACCTAAATTTTCGCTTGACCCAAAACAACTCAACCTGATTTCAAATGGGTTGAGTTAGGTTGGGTACTAGGTTCATTAGTAAAATATATTTTTAAGAAAAAAAGATTTATATACCTTAATTTGAACTTTCAGTACAACTAATTAAACCAAATACAAAAGAAAAAGGTTTTCCAAAAACCCATGAAGCTCATGCAAAAGAAAAAAAATCATACGAAAATGTCTTAAAGAAATTAAGGCATACCAGCCACAAAAAATTAGTATAAGTAAGGTCATAATGGTATGGGTTGGGTTGGATTTAGTTGATTCTAAATTTTCAGACCCGTTATCCAACTCTTACTCTATGGGTCTTCCTATTTTAAAGGACCTAATCCAACCCACTTACCCGAACCAACCTGAATTTTGTGGGTTGAATTGAACTGAGTTGTGGGTTGGGTTAGGTCAAAGTGTACTCGTAAGTCGTACCCACCTCTACTATTGATAATTTATGACAATGTCAATGCAAACTATTCTACCCTCTTCATAATAAAATATGAGTAAAAAAACTACATGTATCAGAGTAAATTTGAACAATATTTATAATACTACTCCGTGATAAAATATAAGCAAAACTAATTACTTGCACACATATTAACACTTAGAAGATACATATTAATTTGCACGTATTTTTATAAATCATATTTTAAATTAAACTTTATTAACTAAATTACCTCTCATCTCATTTAATTGTTTACGAAAAAGTCTCTAACTTCTAATTTTCAGCATTAAATATTCAACATTAGTTTAACGACATTTTTGGTATACTATTATTATATAGGATTTAAAAACACAAAATGTCGTTAATTTAATGCTGAATATAAAAAGTCAATTTTTTACGTTTTTCATATTCAGCACTAAATTAACGATATTTTTTGTATACTATCATTAGATAGGATTTAAAAAGTAATTATTTTTAACGGATAGGCCTATACGTACACACATCATGAAAGAGAGAATGGCTGGTGTATGGCGTCCAGGCCGTGGTGTTACGATCAAAGAAGCTGTTCCAGAGGTCTTTCTATTTCAGTTCTTCCATGAGATCGACATTCAACGTGTTCTCAAGAATGGTCCTTGGACCTTTGACAAACATTTACTTATACTGGGCGTGCTGGAGGAGGGTTGTGCTATTGAGGAGATTCCACTTTACACGGTTCCGTTTTGGATTCAGGTACATAACCTTCCGATCGGTTTCATGTCGGAGGCGGTGGGAAGGAGTGTTGGCAATACTATTGGAGAGTTTCTTGAGTATGATGCAGGCAATAACTCTAATTTTCTGAGGACGTATATGCGTGTCTGGGTTTTGGTAGATGTCTGTAAACCGTTAAAGAAGATGATGAAGCTTCGGAAACCAGGTGGGGATCCTAAGGTCATTTTAAGTATGAGATTGGATAACTTTTGCTATATTTGTGGTTTTCATGGGCATACAGAGGCCTTTTGCGATAAGCTATTCACCATGGGAGTCGACAACGGAACCAGAGGTTGGGGACCGGAGATGCGTGTTGAGTTACGAAGGAATAGTGCTGGCGGCGGCGGCCGGTGGCTGCGCGAGGAAGGGCAAACTGATTGGGTGTCTCCAAATCAGTCATTAATGCGTCCCACAAATTTCGCCACACCCTCACATCAGGCGGATTCGGTTACTAATTTGCTAGCAAGTGAAGCGCAGAAGTTAGGCGATAAAAATGGAAAGGCAACTAATGTAGCGCACAATCAAAGGAAGAATAATATGGTTGAGATTTTTAAAAATCCTCATTTATTTTATGCGGTTAAAAGTACTCATGTGAGTGAAAGTAATCATGTGGGTGAGGCTTATTCACGTGAACAGGCTGAGGTTGTTATGGTTGATGCTGAGGTGGCGTTGGAGGGGGATAGAAAAAGGACACGTGGTGGTGAAATTAGCAAGGCTCATGTACAAGAAAAACAACATGCTCTTGATGTATCTGTTGCTGAAAACGTCACAATTTCAAATGCTGGTTCTTTTTTATTCGCAGGACCTGGCAGACAGGCCTGCCAGGAGCCATGAGTATCATAAGTTGGAATTGTCAGGGCTTGGGTCACCCTCGGGCAGTTCATGCTTTACAAGACCTCATCCGGACGTACCAACCGAACGTGTTATTTCTCTGTGAAACATTGGTACATGGTAACAAGATTGAGGAGTTACGTACAAGGCTCGGTTTTGATTCTTCTTTTGCGGTGGATAGAGTTGGTCGTAGTGGTGGGTTCGCACTTTTTTGGAAGCATCCGTTTGATTGTAATGTGTTACACTATTCTTCAAATTTCATTGATACTGAGGTTTCTAAAGAGGGTGATTTGACTTGGAGACTAACGGGTTTTTATGGGCACCCCCAATGTGGCAGGCGTAGGGATTCGTGGGATCTTCTCCGCACACTTGCGAGAGATAACACGTTACCATGATGTATAATGGGTGATTATAATGACCTTTTGTCGAATGATGATAAGCGGGGAAGTGCGGATAGAGCTCTGTGGTTGTTACGAGGTTTTCAAGAAGCTATTTTGGACAGTCATTTGCAAGACTTACCTTTAGAGGGTTACAAATTCACTTGGGAGAGGGGGAGAGGCACCCCAGATTTCAAAGAAGAACGACTCGATAGGGCTTTTGCGACACACGAGTGGATTGACTTATTTCCCCGTAACAAGTTGAAGAATTGCATTTCTAACAAATCAGATCACTCGCCATCTGGTTGCAATTGTACGAAAGAGAGAGAAGAAGGAGGTCTCGTTCATTCAGGTTCGAAAATATCTGGCTGAATGAGCCGGACTTCCCATCTATTGTTACGGAGGGGTGGAATAGAGCTGTGGGTCAAAATTTTCTTGAAAAGATTAGTAGATGCACCGAAGAGATTAATGTCTGGGGTAAACAGCTTCGGACCAAATATAGAGATGAGATTGGAGCTTGTAAACGAATCATGGAAACTTTTCGTGACAGACTGGATTCCTATTCCCAGGAGCGGTATAAGGAGGCTAGTGACCGTATGAATTTGTTAATGGCTCAAGAGGAGACTTTTTGGAGACAACGAGCAAAGGTTCATTGGCTTAGAGACGGTGATACAAATTCCAAAATTTTCCATGCCATGACTAGCGCACGGCGACGACGTAATGCAATTGTGAAACTTAAAGATAGAGACGGGGTGGAGGTAGAGGGACAAGATGCCCTTGGGAGGGTCGCTAGAGACTACTTTCAAGATTTGTTCCAACGAAAGGATAGTCTCTATGATCAAGTGGTGCGGCATTTGAGGCATTGTGTTCATGAAGAGGAGAATCTCGTGCTGACGGCCACGTTACGAGTTTAAGAGTTCAATGATGCCCTCTTTCAAATGCACTCAGACAAGGCTCCGGGTCCTGATGGTCTCAATCCAGCTTTCTTCAAACGCTTCTGGGATTTATGTGGTGTTGAACTTTTCCTTACCGGAAGGGCGTGGCTTGAAAGTGGTGAATTTCCGCCGAACCTTAATGATGCAAACATAGTTTTAATTCCTAAGGTAGATAATCCAGTCTCTATGGGTGATCTTAGGCCTATTTCTTTATGTAATGTTATCTATAAAATTATTTCCAAAGTTCTTGCTAATAGATTGAAGAATGTTCTCCCTTTATGCATCTCTCATGAGCAATCAGCCTTTGTACCTTCTAGATCGATTTTAGATAATGTTATGGTGGCAAGTGAGACTATTCATCATATGAAATGTAAAGTGAATGGTAAGGTGGGGGAGGTGGCCTTAAAAATTGATATTAGCAAGGCTTATGATCGTGTTGATTGGGGTTATTTGAAGTGTGTAATGCGTAAGATGGGTTTTAATGAGACTTGGATTGGCTGGATATCCATGTGTGTCGAGACGGTGAATTATTCGGTTATGATGAATGGTGAGAAGGCAGGCTTAGTATCCTCTGGTAGAGGTCTCAGGCAAGGAGACCCTCTTTCTCCGTATTTGTTTATCTTGTGCGCAGAGGGGCCGACTTCCTTATTGAAACGAGCTGAGGTTATTGGTGATATTCATGGCATCAAAGTGTGTAGGGGGCACCAACCCTTACACACCTCCTTTTTGCTGATGATTGTTTTCTTTTTTGCAAAGCTACTGAGAGTGAATGCACTGCCCTAAAAGAGTTACTTGCAGTGTATGAACAGGCTTCGGGGCAAGCTATTAATTTTCAAAAATCAGAAGTTTTCTTTAGCAGGAATACCTCTCTGGAGATGAAAGACTCTCTCGCCAATATCTTAGGTGTGTCTGAGTGCTTGGGGACCGGTAAATACCTTGGGCTACCATCCATGGTAGGCAGAAGCAAGAAGAGGCTGTTTTCTTATCTTAGGGACCGAACTTGGAAGAAAATTCAGAATTGGTCAGGCAGGCACCTTTCAAAAGCAGGTAGAGAAGTGTTGGTAAAGTCAGTTGCTCAATCAATCCCAGCTTATTGCATGAGCTCCTTTCTCCTCCCTAAGTCTTTGGGGGAGGAATTGGAGAGAATGATTAATTCCTTTTGGTGGGGTACGAACAGTGGCACTAGTGGAGGTATCAAGTGGCTAAGTTGGGAAAGACTAGTAGTGCGTAAGGAATACGGTGGTATGGGTTTTCGTCATTTCCATGGCTTTAATCTGGCTATGCTAGGGAAGCAGGGTTGGAAGCTTGCAACCGACCATGATACTATTGTTTCTCGTGTCTTCAAAACTAAATACTTCCCGAATGGGGACTTTATGGGGGCTCGCTTGGGCCATAATCCCAGTTATATTTGGCGTAGTATCCACTCTGCCCAGGTAGTAGTGAGAATGGGGGCTAGATGGAAAGTTGGGAATGGTCACCGTATTAATGTTTGGAAGGATCCTTGGCTACGGGGTAGGGCTGACCCCTTTGTGAGTACGCCCACGGTTGTGGGTAGGGAGGATCTTCGTGTTGTGGACCTTATTGATACTAGCAGAGGGTGTTGGAATAATAATCTGATTGACCAAGTTTTCGCAATGGAGGATGCTCAGTGCATTAAACGCATGCCATTACTACGTCCAAATGATGATGATGCGCTAATATGGAATAGGAGTAGAACCGGATCCTACACGGTTCGGTCGGCCTATTACATGACTATGGAAGACATAATTAATAACACTCACTTAAGGAGGGCAGATGATTGGTTGAGTATTTGGAGGTTGCGTATTCCACAAAAAGTCAAGTTACTTTTATGGTGTGTGGCTAGAGGATGCCTCCCCACTAGATGTAATCTCCAAAAGCGACATGTTCCTTGTCCAAGGACGTGCCCACAGTGTGATGCTTTTGATGAGGATGAGCACCATGTTTTTTTCGGCTGTAAGAAAGCTGAAGATGTGTGGCGTCATGCAGGTCTTTGGAGTGTGGTGTGTGAAAAGTTGCAAGCCGGTGGTTTTAGTGATGTGTTCTTTGCACTTCTTTCTTGTGGAAATGTTACCCAAGCCAAAGCTACAGCAATGCAATTTTGGTGCTTATGGAAAAGACGGAATGAAAGAGTTTGGGAGCATGTGGATAGACCGGTTGCTGTTTCGGCCAGAATAGCAATGAATGTTTTATATGATTGGGAAGCTGTTTGCGCTTCGAAGTCTATTGTTCAGCGAGTTCCAGGGCTTGTGAAGTGGTCAAAACCGGCAATGGGTGAGCTGAAATGTAACGTTGATGCGGCGCTCTTTGAATCACAGGGTAAGTTCGGTCTTGGTATGTGTGTTAGAAATGACAAGGGCGAATTTGTTGCTGCGAAAACAATGAATTTTGAAGGAATTCCAACCCCCCAGGAAGCGGAAGCAACTGGTGCGTTTGAGGCTATTCGGTGGCTTAATGAGTTAGGAGTCCAGTGAGTGACCATTGAGTTGGATTGTTATCCAGTGGTTAATGGAATCAACGGAAACCATCTCATGACTACGGAAGTAGGCTCTATCATTGATAGTTGCAAGCGTTTGTTAGCTATTCATCAAAATTATAGGTTTAGTTTTGTCCAGCGACAAGCCAATGTTGTTGCTCATACTCTTGCTAGAGCATCAATACTTTATGCTTGTTCCCATAATTTTGATTTCATTCCAACCTGTATTCATGACACTCTTTTTATTGAAATGAATTCATTTAGTTTCCGTTAAAAAAAAAGAAATTATTTTTAGTTCTATTTTGTTACAAGTTAGAGGCCTCAAATTTACTTATATCGTGTTACCTGGCACTACTAGAGAACAGTCAAAGAAAAGTGATAATTAAAATTAAAATAGAAAAGAAAGATGATACATACCTTGAGGTTGTTGATGAGTGATTCCAAGCTTTTGAATTTTCTGTAAGGCCACCTTGTGATTTTGAGTTCCCTACATCTTTTCTTCAAATGAGTCAATCTCACATTCATTTTCTCAGCCGCCACACTTATTTGAACATAAAAGTGCTTCTTTATCTCATCAAATTCCAATGCATTGCTAGTTGAACTTTTCTCCTCCTTGCCGCTAGGCAATGGTGTGAATGCCATTTCAAATTGCATCTCCTCCTCCTCATTCTCCTCTTCTTCAAACTCTTCCTTCACTGAAGCCACAAACCCATCATGATTTTCACTCTTTATAGAAGAAGCTTCAGGAAGGAGCAAGTCGAGTGGCTTGTTATCAACCTCATGCAGTGGGGGCTTGAAGTCGAAGTTGAAGTTTTCAAGATCATCGAACTCATTCACTTTCTTGCTTTCGTATTGAAACTCAACTGTCGACGTGCTAAACTCATCAAAGAAACTATCAAATGGTGAAATCTCCATCATTCTGAACAATCATTAAACACACGTAAAAACAAAAAACAATAAAGAGTAAGCTAATCAATGTTGTGTTTTTGTGTTATACTATACACAAGACAAGAAAACAAATTAAAGTCCATATTCAATGTAGATATATCGACCTCCAGAGTTGCGCGCGAGAGAATATCCCACACAGTCATTCTTCTATTTATTTACAACAGATAATGAAGGAATGGAATTACAAAACAAAAAGAACAAGAACGAGGTAGCTAGCGTACGTACTACAAATTAGTTATAAAATTGAAGGAAAATATACGCACAGAAACTAATCATATATTGATTAAATTAACTAGTAACCTTACCGTCCAAGCGGTAACTAGACTCGAATCCCCCACCCCAAAGTTTGAGGGGAGAACCGACAAAGCCAAGTATACACATGGAAAATTAGGTTTCTCGATGTAGATTAGTCACTGACAAAACTGTCGGATACTGCACATCGATAACACGGTAACAAAAAAAAACTAGTAACCGTGCTTACTTGTGTGGGTCGTTTTGTTGAGGATGAGAAAACCAATTGGGGCCTTCAGATATCTCAAGTTCAGTGAAGAAGTCCATAGTACCAGCAACTGAGAGAGTGACGACAAACACACATAATTAAGGGTTAATAAGATAATATAAAATGTATTAAAATAAAATAGAAAGATGAAGTATTAATTAGTCTTGATTTGTATAAACGTTATGTGTATGCATTTTATTTATTTATTAAACATTTTCAGTACTTTGATTAATTACGTTATCACTGAGAAAAAAGATTTAATTTATGTATATTGGGGAAACAAAAATTTGTTTGTTTATTTTTATTTTTTATAAATATTTTATGGATTGTTTATAGGAATTTTAGGACTCTTAGAGTCGTGCGGCTCATTTATCTTAAAATGTAAATCAGTCTGATAGTAGATTTGATCCTCTATTATTATTTTGCAAGGTTTTGCATTAAATGAGTTAAGAAAGTCTTAATGAAAATTGTTTATTTTTGCGGGTTGCCCCCATAGACAAAATTTGTCCTAAAATAAATTTGTGTGTTGGCAATTTTTTAGTTAATGTTTTAAATTGTTTTTATAAGAATCTTAAAGACTTTTGAGTCGACACAATTCATTTGTCCTAAAACAAGGATTAACCTGACCGACTTAATCCCTAATTTTAGTAATTTAAATATGGACATTTATTGTTGATGAGAGAATAAAAAGCAGTATCTAATATTTTGGATTGCAAATATTTAGAAGTATTTTTAGAAGTAAAACTGGTTGCAGAAATGGAAGAAGAAAAAGGAGGCGATTAGTTATAGCATGAGAATTATTGGGTTTCAAGCTTTTTTTGTTAAGGCCCATACTTCGTGTAGACATTCCTAACACGTATTAAAAGACCAAAATACCATTAATGAGTCTTGTGATCCAACGATAGTTCGGCGCACGGTCGTCCGAACCGATTCGGACATGGTGGCACCATGTCCGAACTGGTTCGGCCAACCGTGCGCCGAACCAGTTAAAATGCAGTGTGATGGTATTTTGGGAATATTAAAGGTTTGGGGGTGTCCACCGAGTAGAGGGGGGTAGGACGAAGTATGGCCCTTATTAAAAGAGTTTTATTGACTAACCAAAAGGCAAAGCCCTAATAAACAGAAGCCAAAAAGGCCCAATAAACAATAAAGGTTTCAGCAAACAATAACAACGCTAAAACCAAACAACAAAGAATAATGATTTATCTACCCCCACAGCTGGCTTTTATACCCCCACAAAAATTCATATATCCCTATTTTATCCTTGTAATTTTTCTCTTTATCTGTTTAATAGATAAATTCCCAGTTAAAAAATGAACTTCGAATTTATAGGTGGCTGTAGAAAAATCACTATTCAATAACAAATCAAACAACAATGATATGATTGAAAAATCACTATTAAAAAAAAACAACAACAAATCAAACGAAAGGTATGATTGAAGGAATGGAGTTGGGCCTGGACAAGAAGCTGCTTTCAACACCCAAAAATGACAAGGTATTCTCATATGAAATAAAAGAAAATTAAATTAATGTTATAAATATGAAGGAAAGGATTAGCTAATTTAGTGGCGTGACTGAGAAGTGAGTGCTAAGTTTGGTTTTTTACTAAAGAAAAATTTTTAAAAAATGGAATGAGATAGGATATAAAACAGAAACAAAAGATATAATGTAACCAAAAAAAGCAACTAAAGATAGAATGGGATTGAAATCCTTTGTATCCGTAACAGGAACCACCATGGTTAGTGGTCGAAGGTAAGTCTCTCTTACTCTTTGCTTGGTTTTTTGAAGTGTATTAATTTTCAGTATTTTTCTTTTATTATGTTTAGGTCATATTGTGCTTCAAGATGCATTATGGTGTTGAATAAAGGACTAATTTTTAGCTTTTAATTTTCCTAAAGGAATCTATCTGTGAAAGAAACATGAAACCAGATATATTATTTATACATAAGAGAAAGTTTGATCTTTAATATTGCTTCTTTTTGTTATTTAACATTCACATTTATACATATATACCAACATTAATATATATTTGATTACTAACAAAACTGTTAAGAAGATAGGCGTATAGTATAGAGGAAACTCAGTATGCATGCTTTTTATTTATTTACAAATTCAGAATATAAGGAGAGGGTGTAGAGAAAACCACTTACTTGACTTCTAAGTTTCTGAAAAAAAAAAGAATGACCTTCAATCTGCTTCTTTGTTATTCCTTGACACTGCTTCCTTCCCTTGTGTTTGCAACTTTTTGTGATTAGGATTCACAACCTCTAATCTTCTTTTTATAGGCATCTTTTAAAATCAGAAATTAATGTTAATTGATACTAATTAGTATTTGTTTGAATTATTTCCTATTTTATTTGATTTTATTTTATTTTAGGTTTAGATTTGAGATGGAAGAAGGAGGGCTTGACGCTAATTAGTATCTGATTGATTTTGTTTGAAATTGTTTCCTAATTTCCTATTTTATTTGATTTTAGGTTTAGGTTTGGGAGGGAAGAAGGAAGTAGGGAGTGCAGCTGCAGCTGCAGCTGCTTGCTATCTTTTATACACTTTTTTATTTCTTTTTAGTTGTAATTTTAAGTATATTTTTTTGTAATTTTGATTTTAGGTATTTTTGTATTGGTTATGTAATTACTAATTACTTTGTAGTTAGTTTTGTTATTATTTTTAAATTTTTAATTTCGTTTTTCTATTAACTTATTAATTACTGTTGGACTATTTTTAATTTTATATTTATGTAATTTAATTCTCATATTTAAATAAATTTCTCTTTTTTTATTTTGTTTTCTTGTTTGCAACTATACAGCTTAGGCCTCAAGTGTGGGATTTGGATTGTCTTGGACTTGTATTTTTTTGACTAATTTGTACATTTTTGCAAATGGGCTTGTATTCACTCTTAATGGATTTAGTTCCTCACTATTGATTACCTTGGCAATTTCAACAATATGGAGATGTTGACTATCGGGTTTGAACCCAGGTGTGAGTAGTGGTAGTGTGTGTGCGTGATTTTTATTTGTCATTTCATCTAAGTATACAAAAAAACTCATAATGGATTTAATTGTATTTTGGTCTATTTATTCGCGTTTTACAGTTTTCATCGCATTTAGACCAACGTTGGGTTTGAAACAGGTTGAAGCGTGGTAATGTTCGAGAGAACCTCAAATAATATTTTTAGCCTATTTTTCCTTTAAAAACAAGAAAAGGCGACACACGATTAGGATATGCAAGAGTGGTTTTTTCCTTTCTTATTTTTCATTCATTTTTAAGGGGATCAATAGTGGCTTCTCACTTCCCCCTTTATGACTCAAATCAAACCTATTAATTTATAGGTGTAGCTGAAATGTCTTACCAACTGTTAACTGAGTTGCACTTTCTTGTCAGTATATTCTATATTTTATTTATTTATTCACATCCATATAATTTTATCCGCGTCTAACGAAATGGTACAAAAGTTTAAAGAAAAAGTTATAGTTTGTATTGTTGGGCATCAGATCATGGTCTTCTATAGCGTTCAACCACTACAAAAAAAACGCTTATTTGCGAGGGACATTAGCGAGGGAATAACATTCCCTCGCTAAAACTGACTTTAGCGAGGGAATTAGCGAGGGAATGTGATTCCCTCGCTAAAACTCACATTAGCGAGGGAATTAGTGAGGGACTGGTCCCTCGCTAATGGTTAGCGACGGAATTTTGAACATTAGCGAGGGTGGAGGCGGGAATTTGAAAATTTTAGCACGAAAAACAAGGTGGTTAGCGAGGGAATTAGCGAGGGAATTAAAATCCCTCGCAAATTAAAGTGACTATTAGCGAGGGAATTAAAATCCCTCGCAAATTTTTTTACTTTGTTTTCCTTAAATCCGTTTCAACCACACAAACACACAACCACTCTTCTTTCTCACTCAACACACCCTCACTCTTCTTCTCTCCTCTTCACCATTCCTCTTCCCTTCCTCTTCCTCTACTCTCCACCACCACCACCACCACACAACCAACCAACCACCCCTCACTCTTCTTCTCTCCTCTTCACCCTTCCCTTCCTCTTCATCTACTCTCTCTCTCACCTACAAACACTAACCCACTACCACACAACAACCACCACCACACAACAACCACCACCCACGACCACCACCACCACCTTCTTTCCTCTTCCTCTCCTCTCTCTCTCTCTCACGATTTTCCCCTTCTTCTTCTCTCCACCTTCTTCCACCACACCACCACCACACAACCACCACCACCACCCACGACACCACACCACCACCACCACCCACGACACAACCACCACCACCACCACCTACGAATTTCTTTCCTCTTTCTCTCCACCTTCCACCACCACCAACACAACCACAAAATTAATAATATAATATAATATAATTTTCATTAATAATATAATAATAAATAGCTTCAAAAAATATATATATATAAAAAAAAAACAAGCCAATCAAATTTTAAAATTTGAAAATTTGCACAGACATTAGCGAGGGAAATTTCCCTCGCTAATCCCATTAGCGAGGAGGGATTTAGCGAGGGAACCGGTCCCTCGCTAATTCCCTCGCAAATGACCATTAGCGAGGGATTTTGGTCATTTTGCGAGGGAAATTTCCCTCGCTAATAACCAATTTTTTTGTAGTGAACTCTCGTTACTCAAGAGGCTTCGTATCAAAGCTTCTACAAAATTTGATTTTAAATGATACCCTTAATCTAGAGGTCGTATTACACCGAAAATCGGAGTCAACATTGGACAAATCCATATAAGGGAACAGATTCTTCCACCACAATTTTTTCCATCCACACGACTCAAAATTGAGACCTTAGTTAGGGAAGACAAAACTCCTTGTCATTTGAACCAATAGTTATAGGTGAATGAGGTTTGTAATATAACATTGTAAAAGGATAATAATAATAATAATAATCTTTTTGACAAGAATAATAATAATAATTTAGTTATTTAATTTTATTTTTTATTCATATAGTAAAATTTTAAGTTATCGATTTCGGATTTTTACTTTCTTTCACTAAATACCTAACCAAAATTTGGAGACTATAGTCCTTTTATTTGCGACATGCGAGGGACATTATTTTGGCACAATTGTTCTTAAAGATCATTCCATATTTTTTATAAGTAAAAAGGATTTATTAATAGTAGTACAAGGGGTACTCTAACCCGAGTAATTATAAGGGGTCTCATTAAAACCTTCTAAGGCCAAAATCCATTGGGAAAAAGACCCAAGTAGGAAAAATAGCTCCCGATGAGAGAGATCATAACAATACTAATCGCATTATTCTATAGTTATATTTTGCCAGTGCTCTCAAGCTGAGATTTACGCTCAGCACCTACGGACCACTGATTGTCATACCGAATTAAGACATGATAATAGTGAACCACACCAATCGGAAAACACCAACTCGATCGGTATTTCTACCTATCATTTCAGCAAACAATTTCCATGACATAAATACAATACGATTGAAAATTACACTATTGTCAATAGCTATTCCTTTAAAAACCTCATCATTTCTTGCTCTCCAAATAGCCCAGGTTGTTGCCAACCATATTAAATACCTTACACTCTTCTTCCTCTTGCTAGAAAGGAATCTCCCAAGCTGCAGAAATTTACTCAAGGGTCTTCGTGGGGTACATAATTGATGACAACCTACCATGAGCTTGCTGTCCAACAAAGATTTTAGCAACCATTTTGAGTTTGTACTTTGGGTCCTAGATTGGACCAGTTTATTGATCTTATCAAGAATTCCTTTTCTTGTGGCGATCCTCACATTCATAGGCTTATCCTTGTCTTCACTACAAGAAAATCGACGATTTCCGACGGCAATTTCCATCGCAAATGCAGCAATTTTCGTCGCAAATTGACGTTTCCGACGAACTTTCCGACGGACAAAAAGTCGTCGCAAAATCGCTCGTCGCAAATCGTTTCCGACAAACTTTTTCGTCACAAAGTCGTCGGAAATCCGTCGGAAATATAAAAAAAAATTTAAAAAAATATTTTTTTAAAAATCAGTGTAATTATGTCTTCAGACTTCAAGAGTAAAAAAACCAGAAACAGAAGGCCATCACATATTTTTTAGCACAAGTCAAAGCTAACTTTGTGTTGGAGAGTACAGTATGCAACTCATCTTAGTCAGCTTGATATTTTAACCAACATCTAGAAATATGCAATCAACAAATAATTGACCTAAGGCTTGAAATAATGACACATATTGACAAGAAATGTGATAAATACTTAGAAACAAAAATCAGTGACAGCATGTAAATAACAAGAAAACCAAGATCGATTCACATGTTCATATAGAAAAATAAGATGAACAGACTTGGGAACTCAAAAGGATCTTGAGGTTTCAATGCTCCTAAATCATAGTTACAAAATCCATCTAGATGGACTTATACTGACTACACTATGTCCTTTTAACACAAAATCTCAAATATCATCATAAAAGTGAGTAATATTTGCTCAGAACATTCTATACCTATATCGATTGCACTATGTCCTTTTAACACAAAATGATGCTTGTGAAAAGAAAGTGAAGCAAAGTAGACTCTTCCTTGATGCCTGTGGACTAAGATGCTGGTGAATAAGTCTTGAAACCCAGAGTTTCAGCTGCAAAAGTAAACATTCCAATAAGAATGAAACTTAAAATAAATGCATAAGCATATGTGCAAGTGCAACACCTACTACTCTATATAGATCTAATCTAAGTTTGATTCATCATCAACCTGTGCGCTTGGAGCTTTTGGTAAGCAATCTGGGTTGTGATTTTGGCCTGGGAGGGCTGCAACATCTAGATATTATAATGAGATTAGTCAAATATGCTAAATATTGTATCATAATAACATTTTCAATATATTATTTACTAACACATGCAAGGCTAACACATAATGGATGGGGATGAATCCATAATATTGAAAAATGTGGCTAAACACGGAAAATCAGAAAATCAGATGGAAAATTATCTTGTATCCAACAATAGCATTAGCTACATGCAGCAAAATATGGAAGTAAACTTAGATGATAAATTTCAGAACTGAAATATGTTCTTCTATCTAGATTCATTTAATCTGATTTTTGTAAGAAAGTCCTAGAAAAGCAAGAAGTGAATCAAGTTAATTTACACTATCTAATCTTCAGAAATTAACATGCACCTCAATTGCTAGTAACTAGAAGAAACATAATTGTCCATGAAACAAAGTATCAAACCAATGAATGACTTAATACAGATAACAAAACCAGTAACTTATTCAATGAGGTATGATCAAGACAATTTTCCTTATCCTTGCACATGTGTTTAACTTGATCACAGGAAAGTAATACACATTTGTCCCATTCATACCCACTCCAAACCCAAAATTTGCAACACACTAATACAGAAATCTAGAAATACACAAGCACTAAAAAAATGATACCTGAATAGGTTGTTCTGAAATCAACTGGATTGCCTCACAGAGCAACAACAGAAAAAATGGATTTGTTCAGTCAACTTACAGTTGACCCAATAACAGTTTGTAAATGTTCTCCATTTTTTCCTTCCCTGACTAGTCTTTCTAGCAGTAGATCCGCCATCCCTTCCACGCCTCATTAACCTTCCCACAAACCAGCTACTATTGAATACTAATTAATTCCAGGATTAAATTAATTAACAAGAGAACTATACCCCATTATAAAAGCAAAAACAGATATGTTGAAATTCATTGTCTACAATGAGTTATTATGCAAAGTAGCTTTTCATCTAAAATAGGCTTTTTGTTTCCAGATCATGAAGAAGCCCTTATAAGTTTATAAATTTTCATATAGAAAAGCTAATGAGAACAACAATTGCTGAAATGAACGATTTCACAATTTGTTGATCAAAGAAATAAACAATGAACCCATAACATTTCAGCCATTAACCCAAGCAAACAGCAAAACAACAAGATGTGAAGATTACCAAAGCAGAATCAATCAAACTAACCAGAAATCAATCAAAAAAAATTTAAACAAAATCAAAAAAAATAAAATCAGAGAGAAAATGAGATGTGTTACCTGATATAATGATTAAACAGACCAGAAACTCTTCCTTTCTCTTTGATTTGAAGCCCTCCACTTCTTTAATTCATACATCAAGAATAGAGAAAAATGAAAATTAAATAGAAAATGGTTCTGAACTGAAACAACTGGACTAACCTTTCAGTTGACGGAGAAATAGAGTTGTTGACGGTGCCGGTGGTTGCGAGACTTAGGGTGGAGGTCGGAGTTGGGTTAGGGTTTGGGGAAATGTGAGGTTAGGGTTTCGCAGTAGCTGGGGGAGAAGGAGGGCGCTGGTGGGTGGAGCCGTGGAGGAGTGTGGGTGGAACTGTGGAGGGCGCTAGTGTGGCGATTGAGAGTGGGTGGAGTGGAAGGCGCTGGTGTGGGTAGTGTGGGTTTGTTATTAGCGTGAGAGTGAGGTATTCTTAATGAACTGGGTTTGTTACTTTCCGACGACAACTTGGTCTGGTCGGAAACTTTGGTAGGAAAAAAGGCTTTTTCTTGTAGTGCTTGGATTAGACCAAGGTAGTGCCCTAACCTTCACACACATCTTTTTCACGAATTCAACAATCTGCTCCTAAATTTCCCTTCACTAAACCCACAATATTCATCACATCCTTTCCCCCGTTGTCTTCAGTTTTATTTCCAAAAAATACAAATTATAAGCTACAATCAGAATTTGTACTGAAAATCAAATAAACGACCAATTTCCACAAGAATGATGGTCTCCTTGTTGTGGAAATTGGTCATTTATTTGATTTTCAGTATAGGTTCACGTTGTAACTTATATTTTTGTATTTTTGGGTTTAAGATGGATGAAATATGGGAAATAAATGATATGAATATCGTGGGTTATGTGATGGATAATTTTGGAACAAATTTAAGCTAAATAAAAGAAATAATCTTGTGATTAATTCAGGAAGAAGATGGGTGTGAAGGTTAGGGGTGCCACACTGGTCTAATCCAAGACAAGGATAAGCCTATGAATGTGAGGATCTCCACAAGAAAAGGAATTCTTGATAAGATCAATAAACTGGTTTGATGGGTTTGATGGTTGAAAGAGGGGTTTCGCGGAATGTTGTTATTTGTACCTTGTTGATGAGGGGTTATTACAAACTGAGAAAGATGGATGAGGCGGAGAAATTGCTTAGGGAAGTTGAGGGGGATGAGTTGTTGGTTATTGATGAGCGTGTTTATGGTGTGTTGGTTGACGGCTATTGTCAAATGGGGAGAATGGATGATGCTGTTAGGATTCGAGATGAGATGTTGAGGGTTGGATTGAAGATGAATATGGTTATTTGTAACCCATTGGTTAATGGATATTGTAAGCACAGTAGAGTTCGCGAAGCCGAGCAAGTGTTTAGAGGAATGATGAATTGGAATTTAAGGCCGGATGGTGATAGCTATAATACGTTGTTAGATGGATACTGCAGAGAAAGACAAATGCGCAAGGCTTTTATGCTATGTGAGGAGATGTTAGGGAAGGGGATCGATCCATCGGTCATGACCTATAATACTGTTCTCAAGGGATTGGTTCACGCAGTTTCCTATGACGAAGCTTTGCGCCTTTGGCATTTAATGGTGGACAGAGGTGTGGCTCCCAATGAGGTTAGCTATTGTACTCTGCTTGATTGGGGAGTCGACATCCGCCTAGTGTAGCTCGGGCATGGTATTGGCACTAACAAAGGCCGCTTATCTCTCGATCTGCGTGAGGCCCTCTTCTACTGAACTAATGCTTGAATCCGACCATTGAGTAGGTCTAGTAGCTGTTGTATCGCATTTGTCGGGATCGTGATATTCTCCTAAAGGAAGTGCGTTGGGCGCCGAAACCGAGACAGTATCCTCTGTTGTGACAGCAACACCTTTTGGAGTGGGTTGTGGTTGAGGTGGAACCTTAACTATGCTCCACACGTGCAAGGTTTGGCGGGTGGTCGGTCTTCCACCCAGCGCCTTGAGTTGTAGTAACGAAGAATGTGAAGTGGGAAACCTCCGGGGCACCCATTGTTGTTGCCAATTGAACTGTACCTTCACGATCTAGGATAGACTGAACTGGTCTTGGGTCGTCTTGATTCTAGTAAAGTCGGGTGCGAAACCCGAAGTAGGGTTGTACTTGGAAAGACACTCTGACGTCCAAGTCAGATGGGTAGAAGTCAAAGCGAGGTATATTGTGAAACTGGTCTTGGGTCGTCTTGATTCCAGTGAAGTCGGGTGCAAAACCCGAAGTAAGGTGGTACCTGGAAAGACACTCTGACGTCCAAGTCAGATGGGTAGAAGTCAAAGCGAGGTATATTGTGATGTCAAAAAGTGTACCTATAAGTGGAGTTTGATCCGTATTTATAGGGCAAGGCGACGCGGGCCTACTGTTTCGAGCGATGCAATCTTAGTCATTGACAGTCGCCTAGGCGTGTTTCGAGCGCCCTTCTGAGTGGAGTGTCGTTGCTTGGGCAGGTCTCGATTCATTACGCATATTGGGCCGGTGACCAGAACATCGTGTAAACAAAATATAATTATTCTAATATTTTTCCATTTAAATTTTAAAAGCGAAATATAAAAAATAATCATACTAATCAAATCTATTTTTTTGAGACTCCAAAATAAATTAATAAACATCTATTGTCTTATATATGTATAGATAGATGATAGATAAAATGTGGATTTTTTTTATTAACAAGAAAGGAAAAAGAAACACCGAAAAAAAACTAAGGTATTAATCCAACAATCCCTATAGCATCGGCTTGAAGAGAAGTAGATATTGTCAAAGGGCATAGCCGTCAATGATGAACCGTATTTGGCCAACGAATCTCCACATGAGTTTCCCTCATGAAGGGAGTGGGTGAAGGATAATTTGCCAATCACGTGCCAAATAGGGATTTTTTTTGGTAAGGTAAAGCTAAAACAGAGCAAAAAAAGGGAAAAAAGAAAAGAAAGATAACCAACAACTACACTCTCACAAACTCCACACCAGCAGCATCTGCTTGCAAGTTTAGAGAGATTTCAGCCGGAGGAACATCAAAAGTCATCCAAGAACTAGTGCTGGCAGCGCCTAGTTTGGCAAAGTAGTCAGCACAAGAATTGCCCTCGCGGAGGGTATGACCCAACAACACCACCCAATCTCGTCTAAGGAGATCTTTGATAGACTGAATTACCGAAGCATATCTATTCCAATGGTTCAGAGGGGAGTTAACAAGCTGCACGACATTAGTAGAGTCTGTGTAGCATGCCAATGATCTAAATCCCTTATCCCAAGCATAAGACAGACCTCGAAGCAATCCTAATAATTCTGCGTGCAGGATATTTGAGTTACCAATATTACCCGCAAAACCAGCTATCCAGTCACCGTTAATTCCTCGCAGCAGGCCTCCGAAACCAGCGATTCCCGGATTACCAATACTGCTACCATCCACATTAAGCACTACTTCATACTCTCTAGCAGGCTTCCAAGAAGCCAAATAGGGATTTTAGTAATGAATATTTTGATCAAATAAATAACAAATATATTAAAAAATTGAAATGTGCAAAGGAGAGAATAGAGGGGGAGAGAGAGAAAGAGAGAGCGGTGAGTTTTGAAAGTGAAATAAAAAATTAAAAGATGATGTGAGGGTGAGACACGCCAAAGATAAGAAGTATAAAAGTGAAAGAAAAAAGTTAAAGAAAATGATTGAAAATGACATATTTAATTATACTTAAATTTGATGATGTATCAAATTTTTAGAAGAGTTTAATTTCTATACACATATTGTGTATAGATTTTTACAACTACGACCAATCACAATACATGGAGTGGTTGGTTACCAATTGACCAATTTCATTTTGATGATGTGTTAGTCTCTAATTCGTAGATAGTGTTTTTTTGGTCGAGACCAGAGAATCTATTGCCGAACGCAGTGACTAATCCCCTCGCTGGATTGGAGGCCCCTCGAAGGGTGGGACAGCTAACCCAGAGATTTAAAGCTGCTCCGTACCCAAAGCGAGGATCGAGCCCTCGACACTTTGTTAAGAGAGGATGAGCCCCAACCGCTCAACCACACTGGTTTAATTTGTAGATAGTGTAACACATACACATATTGGGATTCAGATTCAGTGCATTCAGTTGTGGTGCATTCGAGTGCATTTGAACCATTAAATGCATTAAATATTTTATATGTAAAAAATAATATAAAAAATGTGAGGAGAGAGATAGACACATGTTTCCCAAATGCACGTGCTCGCATGTTCCCCGAAACGACCTCGCTTCTTCAACAGCTTCTCACTCTTCACTGCACCAATAACCACAACGCATTCTCCGTTTGTAAAGAGGTCGTTTCTGCTTATAAAGAGTTCGGATTCTCCCCCGCGGTTTTTGACATGATGTTTAGGGCTTTTGCGGAGAAAGGAATGACTAGACATGCACTCTACGTGTTTGATGAAATGGGAAGGTTAGGTAAAACACCTAATTTGAGGTCCTGTAATTTGTTGTTGGCTAAGTTAGTTAATAAGCACGAAGCTAGAACTGCAATTGTGGTTTTTGAACAGATTGTGAGGATTGGGATTGAGCCTTATGTTTATATGTGTAGTATTGTGGTGAATGCGCATTGCCAGGTTGGGAGAGTGGATGTTGCTATGAGATTTTTGGAGAAGATGGTGAAGAGGGGATTGGAGCCTAATGCGGTAACTTACAATGCATTGATTAATGGGTATGTTTCGCAAGGGGATGTAGAAGGAGCTGAGAGGGTGTTGGGTTTGATGGTTGAAAGAGGGGTTTCGCGGAATGTTGTTATTTGTACCTTGTTGATGAGGGGTTATTACAAGCTGAGAAAGATGGATGAGGCGGAGAAATTGCTTAGGGAAGTTGAGGGGGATGAGTTGTTGGTTATTGATGAGCGTGTTTATGGTGTGTTGGTTGACGGCTATTGTCAAATGGGGAGAATGGATGATGCTGTTAGGATTCGAGATGAGATGTTGAGGGTTGGATTGAAGATGAATATGGTTATTTGTAACACATTGGTTAATGGATATTGTAAGCACAGTAGAGTTCGCGAAGCCGAGCAAGTGTTTAGAGGAATGATGAATTGGAATTTAAGGCCGGATGGTGATAGCTATAATACGTTGTTAGATGGATACTGCAGAGAAAGACAAATGCGCAAGGCTTTTATGCTATGTGAGGAGATGTTAGGGAAGGGGATCGATCCATCGGTCATGACCTATAATACTGTTCTCAAGGGATTGGTTCACGCAGTTTCCTATGACGAAGCTTTGCGCCTTTGGCATTTAATGGTGGACAGAGGTGTGGCTCCCAATGAGGTTAGCTATTGTACTCTGCTTGATTGCTTTTTCAAGATGGGAGATTCTGACGGGGCTTTGATTCTTCGGAAAGAAATATTAGGCAAGGGATATACTAAGAGCTCAGTTACATTTAATACAATGATCAGTGGATTGTGTAAGATGGGGAAAGTTATGGAAGCTGAGGCTGTTTTTGAAAGGATGAAGGAACTTGGATGCTCACCGGATGAGATAACCTATAGGACTCTGAGTGATGCATATTGTAAAAATGGCAATCTTCAGGAAGCATTTAGAATTAAAGATGTGATGGAAAGACAAGCAATGTCTCCTTCCATTGAAGCGTACAATTCTCTGATTAATGGACTTTTTAAGTCTAGGAAGTCAAAAGATGTCAATGATCTCCTTACTGAGATGCAAACAAGAGGATTATCACAAAATGTTGTTACTTATGGAACCCTTATTGCTGGTTGGTTGTTAGCCTGTAATTTCGACAGGCTTCATTAAAGATGGTCAACATGGCTTGATTTATATTTATTTCACAAAGACCATATTATTTCGACAAAGAAAATGGTCATGCGCAAGGTAAACTCGACAAGTTTCCAGGGAAGCAAAAGCAAGAGAGAGGAAAATCGACACAGGCTTTCGACAGACAGAAATCAGGGCAGTTATGCGTTGAAGACTAGCAGTTGGTCGAAGCGTGACGGAGCAGTTTCGGTCGAAAGTAGGAGCGGTTACTTGGCCGAAAGTAGGAGCAGTTACTTTTTTTTCAAATTGTTAGGCAGTTACCTAGTTCGAATTTTCCCCCCTTTTTCCCTTGTATAAATAACTGTTTCTGAGAAGAAACAAGGGTCGCGAAAATCACAATGCACACCCGATTCCTGAAACTCTAACTTCCAAGCCAGAGCGAAAAACGAGTGGAAGAATCCCTGTATGTGATCGTGTACCATTTTTATGATTCAATGCAATTTGTTCTTCTTTTCTTTACAATTCCTGCACCATTTACTGCTTCTTTTCTTTTCAATTCTGTTAATCATTTGCAAATCGTCCCCTTTTCTACATTTTCTGAAACAAAAACTTTTGCAATTCAAAGGCAATTGCTTTGAGATTTTTCTAGTTTGATCTCACAAACCTTCTAATAAAACTAGTGATTGTTTGCTAAAAACACCAGCAAACAAATTGGCACGCCCAGTGGGACTTTGTCTTTGATTTTGTTCATTCTCGTACTCTCTTATTTGTGTTCGCTGTTGTATGCACTTAAGAAGTGGTAAAATGGTTCGTTCTGGTACGAATAATGCATCTAGTTCCAACCCTGTGGTTTCACAAGGGCAAGGAACAACAATGGATTCTGCAAACATTAGCGCAGGACCATCATCGTCGATAGCCGTTCCTTCATTATCAATGACTAATGTTGGTTCAACGCAGTCAGAAATGGCATCTCTGCCTATGTCTTTGCCGTTAAGTGCAGGGCTTCATAGCCCTTACATGGCAATGGGAAACGGTTTAGACCCACGTTTGAATAACGTGCATCTACCCCCATTTCCTCTGGGAATGTATGGCATGCCTACTGGAATGCCACATATTTCGACCTTTTCCCCTACACATGTCTCTTCTGAGAGCGTATTTGGTCGAAATCCCCCAGCATTAACCAATACGTCTTTGTTGGCCTTAAGACAGCAAGTAGACGAGAGTAATCACGATATGGTTAATATGCTTACCCAACAAATTGGTACAGTTTTCAATCCATTGATTCAAAATACTAATAACAGTTACCAAATGTTGGCAAATCAGATGAGTAGGATTGCAGACTTTTTTGGGGTTCCAGCGGTTAATAATAGGCACGTTCCTATTATTGCGGGTAATGCGTCGCCAGTTAACCCCCAAGAAGCAGTTGCAGTCGAAGCGTCGACAGTTGTAGGCGAACTACAAGGGACGGTAAACCACGTCCCTGAAGTAGTTATGGTAAATAGACACCAGAACGCTGATGAAGTTGTTCGACAAATGCAACAACACAATGCTGGCGCAGAGAACAATATAGCTACTTTAGTCGAAACTATTTTGGCGCAAAATGGCCTTAACATAGGTCTACAAAGGCCTAACTTTGTATCACCGTTATGTGAATATGTATTACAAACTGAGTTACCAAGGGGATGGAAAGTTCCCAAGTTTACTAAGTTTGGTGGTGATACAAATGAGTCCACAGTCGAACACATTGCTCGTTTCTTGACTGAGGCTGGGGACTTAGCACAAAATGAAAATTTGAAGATGAAATGCTTTCCAAATTCTCTAACTAAAAATGCTTTCACTTGGTTCACGACCTTACCCCCTGGTTCTATGTACACATGGGGGCAATTAGAAAAGGCATTCCATGCACAGTTTTACATGGGCCAGTCGAAGATTAGTCTTAAAGAATTGGCTAGTGTTCGGCGCAAAATGCCTGAAACTATTGATGATTACTTAAACAGATTCAGGCTGTTGAAATCTCGTTGCTTCACACAAGTCCCTGAACATGAGCTTGTCGAAATGGCTGCTGGTGGCCTTGATTACTCAATTAGAAAGAAATTAGACACATCTCATTTGCGAGATATGGCTCATTTGGCTGATAGAGTTCGACAAGTTGAAAGGCTTAGAGAGGAAAAATCTAGAGCGAATAGGTATCATAAAAAAGAAAAAGTGGCATATGTCGAAGAAGAATTTGACGTTACATATAGTAATGTCGAAGAGGAGGAGATAGACGTGGCTGAACTTAAGCCTGGTCCTCCTTATACCTGTAAATTATTAAGGCCTGCGAATGGGAATAACCCTGTAGAGCCTAAGAATGATAGATTTATGCCTAAGACTTATACTTTTGATGTTACTAAATGTGATGAAATTTTTGATCTTTTAGTAACTGATGGTCAAATATTAGTGCCTAAAGGCCTTAAAATACCAACTCTTGACCAAAGAAAGAAAAAGGGTTATTGTAAGTTCCATAATTTTTTGGGGCATAACACTGACCGTTGTGTGCTCTTCAGGGATATTGTGCAAAAAGCAATTGACGAAGGAAGACTCAAATTTGCTGATAAGAAAATGAAAGCTCCTATGCAGATTGATGTTGATCCATTGCCTAAGGCTGAAGCTATGTACTCTGAACCTGTCGAAGCTGATGTAGGAATGGTGGATGCTCAAATGGCAGACCCTCCGAAGTGTGTCAAGACTGCCACCGAGAAATTAAAAGGTTTTATGTATGCTGAAGGTAAGAAACAGGAAGTGACCCTAAAAGATTATGATGGGAAGATACATGCTGTGTATCCAAAGGCTGAGGAAGAGTTGATAGATTTCCTCAATCGGTGTAAGTGGAATAACTCTGAAGTTATGCTTTGCCCAAGGTGTAGTGCTGTCTTCGATAAAGAAGCAGCTAAAGCTGTCGAAGGTTATCAGGATCAACAACAACGCAAAAGAAAATGGCTTGATAACAGGCCAAAATTTGACTTTGCAAAAGGAGATCTTCCTGGCTATGAGGCTAATGTGTCAGCAAAGCCTTCAACAAGTAAACAACAAATTGCTAAGGAGAAGTCCTCAGCAACAGGGTATTTGAAGCTGTCAACAGGTAAATCCTTTGTCCCAAGTGCTAGTGCTCCTGTCGAAGCGTGGGTACCCAATAATCAACGTGCTAAAGCTGTTAAGCCAGGTACTGATGCAATTAAGTTTAATTATAAAAATAACTATAAGGGTAAGAACCCTATGACTAGAACACAGTGGCGTCGTTACCAAAGACAGCAGAAGAAGAAGGCACACTTTGACATTAACCAGGTTCCAAGTCATTTGGCTAATAATCAAGTTCCACGCAGCATGATAGTGGCAAAGAGTGAGGTTCACAAAGCTGGAGTTGCCACAAAGAGGAATGCTGATGCTGCTAGTCATGTGTGTGCAGCGAATAAGGCCAAAGGCAAGGCTGTGGTAACAGAAAAGCCAAGAAGGCCTGCTCTTGAAAGAATATTTCCTCCATTGTCAACAGTGAAAGAAAGAAATGCTGATTTCGACATGGATGAAGACATGGAGTCTGATTTCAATAATTCTGAAGATGACCTCGACGTTGTTTGCAATGTGGTATCAATACTGCCTCTTGAGTACGATGTTATCACGGTACCAAATGACGTTGAAGAAGATTTCACAGAGGACATGGCTCATCATAAGCCAATGTGTTACTATGTGATGAACGATGGTTGTGTCGAAGACCAAATGGCTACCTTCGAGAAGCCAGATATGAGTATGCAAAACCACTTGAAACCCCTGTATGTCCAAGCCAAGGTCAATGGTGTTGGAATTAACAAAGTGTTAGTGGATGGTGGAGCTGCAGTGAATTTGATGCCGCATGGTCTTTTGAAGAAGATTGGTAAGTTCGATACTGACCTCAGGCCACATAACATTGTCTTAAGCAACTATGAAGGCAAAACTGGCCACTCTTTGAGGGCCATCGAGGTGGACTTAATTGTTGGTTCCATAAAGAGGACTACATTGTTCTTAGTGATAGCCTCTAAAGCGAATTTTAATTTACTCCTTGGTAGAGAGTGGATCCATGGAGTTGGTGCTGTCCCTTCAACTTTGTGGAAGGAAGATGGTTTGGTAGAGTATGTTGAAGCCGATCAGAGCTACTTCCGTGCTGATGTGAACCAAGTTACCAAGGAAAATTTTGAGAAACAAATGGCGAAGATTGCGCCATGTTCATCTTCTAATGAGGCATATGTTCCTGCGGATAATGTTTTTGCCTCAGTTCATCTTGACCCAAATTATGGTTTTGTTTGGGAAAGAGAAATAATGGGAGATGATAGTGTCTATCCTGATGGTGTTTTTCGACCAACGGGGTGGAACACTGGTTCTTGAAAGTGTTCTTATGACAGTGCCCAATGCATGGGACAAAATTACGGCTTATATGGCCGAAAACAAGTTTAAAGCGGCTATGGAGGCCGAAATTATTCAGCAAACAATGGCTGTCGAAGCCAGTGAGTTACATGAAGAAAATGGCATAGTCATAGATGAAAGACTTGATTGTATCTATGATAATGATCCATTAGGTTTTGAAAAGGATCCTAGAGATTTGACAAAGCATATGCAAGCTCAAGACACGTTAGAAGAAGTTGATTTGGGAAATGGCTCAATAAAAAGGCCAACTTATATTAGTGCAAATATTGATGTTTCTCTAAAAGCCCAAGTCATTACATTGCTAAGGGAGTTCAAAGACTGTTTTGCTTGGGATTACGACGAGATGCCCGGGTTAAGTCGAGAAGTAGTGGAAATGCAATTACCAATTCGACCAGGGAAGAAACCAGTGAAGCAAGTGCCAAGAAGATTTGCTCCTCAAGTGTTGGCTAAGATCAAAGAGGAAATCGAAAGGCTATTCAGAAACAAATTCATCAGAACTGCCAGGTGATTTCTTGGGTTTTATAGTGCACAAAAAAGGCATTGAAATCAATCAAAATAAGACTAAGGCAATTATGGAAACGAAGGCCCCTTCGACCAAAAAGGATCTTCAGTCGTTGCTGGGAAAAATCAATTTCCTACGAAGATTTATATCGAATCTAAGTGGCAAAACACAAGTTTTTTCGCCATTATTAAGACTGAAGAAGGAAGAAGAGTTCAAATGGGAACCAATGCATCAAGCAGCCTTCGACGAAATCAAGTCTTATTTGATGAAACCACCAATTTTGTCGCCTGTTAATAAACACAAAGTGCTCAAATTGTATATAGCAGCTTCTGATAGAACAATAGGTAGCATGTTAGCACAAGAGGATGATAGTGGTGTCGAAAGAGCCATTTATTACCTCAGTAGGGTCCTCAATGACGCCGAAGCGAGGTACACTCCTATAGAAAAGTTGTGCCTTTGTTTGTATTTCTCGTGTACAAAGTTAAAGCAATATATAAAACCAGCTGATGTTTCTGTTTATTCGCATTTTGATGTTATTAAGCATATGTTGTCGAAACCAATAATGCATAGCCGAATTGGTAAATGGGCTTTGGCTTTGTCAGAATACAACTTAACTTATCAACCTCTAAAATCAATTAAAGGACAAGTGGTTGCTGATTTTATAGTAGACCATTCTGTTGTTGAAGAAACATTAAGTTTTGTAGACGTATATCCTTGGAGGTTGTATTTTGATGGCTCAAGCCATAAACATGGAGTTGGGATTGGTATTTTAATAATATCTCCTACTAACATTCCAACAAAGTATAAGTTTAAGATTCGAGATGTTTGCTCCAATAATGAAGCTGAGTATGAGGCTTTAATAGTAGGCCTTGAAATTTTACTTGAGCTGGGGGCAAATCACGTCGAAATAAAAGGTGACTCTAAGTTGGTTGTCAAACAATTGACAAGAGAGTACAAATGCATTAAAGAGCACCTTATCAGATACTTTGTTGTTGCCAATGCTTTGTTAAAAAGATTTGAGTCTGTTCACTTAGAACATTTACCACGAATTGATAATCAAGTGGCAAATGAATTGGCACAAATCGCTTCAGGCTATAAAGTTTCAAAGGCCGAAACTACAGGCTGTTCAAGTTCAAGGTTTGAATATGGAAACAACACTTAACAGTGGTGACATCAGGTATACAGCTATTTTACTCAAGTGCAAAGTTATTTCGATGGTGAATTCAAAAAATGTCTTTCTCTTCTTCCTCCTCAAGTTCAGTCGAAAAAGACATTTTTGGGGGGCAATTTGTTAGCCTGTAATTTCGACAGGCTTCATTAAAGATGGTCAACATGGCTTGATTTATATTTATTTCACAAAGACCATATTATTTTGACAAAGAAAATAGTCATGCGCAAGGTAAACTCGACAAGTTTCCAGGGAAGCAAAAGCAAGAGAGAGGAAAATCGACACAGGCTTTCGACAGACAGAAATCAGGGCAGTTATGCGTTGAAGACTAGCAGTTGGTCGAAGCGTGACGGAGCAGTTTCGGTCGAAAGTAGGAGCGGTTACTTGGCCGAAAGTAGGAGCAGTTACTTTTTTTTCAAATTGTTAGGCAGTTACCTAGTTCGAATTTTCCCCCCTTTTTCCCTTGTATAAATAACTGTTTCTGAGAAGAAACAAGGGTCGCGAAAATCACAATGCACACCCGATTCCTGAAACTCTAACTTCCAAGCCAGAGCGAAAAACGAGTGGAAGAATCCCTGTATGTGATCGTGTACCATTTTTATGATTCAATGCAATTTGTTCTTCTTTTCTTTACAATTCCTGCACCATTTACTGCTTCTTTTCTTTTCAATTCTGTTAATCATTTGCAAATCATCCCCTTTTCTACATTTTCTGAAACAAAAACTTTTGCAATTCAAAGGCAATTGCTTTGAGATTTTTCTAGTTTGATCTCACAAACCTTCTAATAAAACTAGTGATTGTTTGCTAAAAACACCAAGGAAGAAGAGAAAGACATTTTTTGGGGGGCAATTTGTTAGCCTGTAATTTCGACAGGCTTCATTAAAGATGGTCAACATGGCTTGATTTATATTTATTTCACAAAGACCATATTATTTCGACAAAGAAAATGGTCATGCGCAAGGTAAACTCGACAAGTTTCCAGGGAAGCAAAAGCAAGAGAGAGGAAAATCGACACAGGCTTTCGACAGACAGAAATCAGGGCAGTTATGCGTTGAAGACTAGCAGTTGGTCGAAGCGTGACGGAGCAGTTTCGGTCGAAAGTAGGAGCGGTTACTTGGCCGAAAGTAGGAGCAGTTACTTTTTTTTCAAATTGTTAGGCAGTTACCTAGTTCGAATTTTCCCCCCTTTTTCCCTTGTATAAATAACTGTTTCTGAGAAGAAACAAGGGTCGCGAAAATCACAATGCACACCCGATTCCTGAAACTCTAACTTCCAAGCCAGAGCGAAAAACGAGTGGAAGAATCCCTGTATGTGATCGTGTACCATTTTTATGATTCAATGCAATTTGTTCTTCTTTTCTTTACAATTCCTGCACCATTTACTGCTTCTTTTCTTTTCAATTCTGTTAATCATTTGCAAATCGTCCCCTTTTCTACATTTTCTGAAACAAAAACTTTTGCAATTCAAAGGCAATTGCTTTGAGATTTTTCTAGTTTGATCTCACAAACCTTCTAATAAAACTAGTGATTGTTTGCTAAAAACACCAGCAAACATTGGTGCAATGAAGAGAAGCTTGACAAAGCATTTAAATTGTATTTTGAGATGATTGAAAGAGGGTTCACTCCAAATTCAGTGGTCTGTAGTAAAATTGTTAGTAGCCTTTATAAGGATGCTAGAATCGATGAAGCAACTGTGATCTTAGACAGGATGGTGGATTTTGATCTTCTTACGGTTCATAAATGTTCTGATAAGTCTGTCAAAAGCGATACAAGTCTGGTAGCTCAGAAAATAGCTGATTCTGTTGATAAAAGTGATATATGTAATTCTCTTCCCCATAATATTGTGTACAACATAGCTATAGCTGGACTTTGCAAGTCTGGGAAGGTTGATGAGGCAAGAAGGGTTCTGTCAGTTTTGTTGTCTAGAGGTTTTCTTCTAGATAATTTCACATTTTGTACATTAATTCATGCCTATTCAGCTGCTGGGAATATGGGTGATGCTTTCATGTTACGGGATGAGATGCTGGAGAGAGGTCTTGTTCCAAATATTACTACATATAATGCATTAATAAATGGTTTGTGCAAATTAGGAAATATGGATCGAGCACAGAGACTTTTCTATAAACTACATCAAAAGTGCTTGGTTCCTAATGTTGTTACCTATAATATACTGATCAGTGGTTATTGTAAAATTGGTGATCTTGATAAAGCCTCAAAGTTGAGAGAGAAGATGAAAGAAGGAGGGATTTTTACTCGTACTTTGCCTTGATCATTGGTTGCTAGGGAAGACTCTCTAAAGCTTTTGGATCAAATTATTGAGGCAGGTTCGTGCCTGATACTCATTAATTTTCATAAATGCAAAGTTGGGCAGCTGGCTCAACCCGCAGCCATGTTCTGATGCATCGATATTAAACCATTCTACCGTTGAAAAAGTCATTTCTTCCAATGAAATCATAGGTTTGGAATGGTCAATTGCTCCTTCATATTCATCCATAAACACCACATTTGAAATTCTTGAGTTTCATTCTTTGTTATTGAAGTTAGGCGTGCTTCACTATTTGCCTTTGTTCAAGTTATGAAGGACAGTTCATGGTGTTTTTCCTGATGTAGTCTCTCGTTTATCTGAAAGATTGGGAGTCTTTGAAGTGGTTAGTACAGATTTGACTGGTTTGGAGACATGGATGGATTGGCTATATTGTTTATTATCACTTAAACCCCGAAATTTTTGATCACTGGGAAGCAAAACAAGTTAGAAGGTACCCAACTTTTTCGGCTCATAATATATTGGTTCACTATAAGGGTGATGTTATCTATCTTACCACTTTCTTTCTATACTGACTCAAGTAACATGCTATTTATGCTAGCAACACAGGCATGATATTTTAGAAGCCAGATGGTATCATCCATCTAATGGTTGGAGGCCGAGTTCTCATCAACTTCGCATGAGCATCTCATCCATTAGAAAAGGTAAAATTAAAAGAGCTCATTTCTAGAAGAAGAAATTTAGTGTTTCTAAAGTGCTTGCATTTGTTGTATCATTTGATCATGGTAAAATGGGGTTGCTTTTGTAGTCACGTTCCCTTGCTTTTATTCAATTGTAACCGTTGGTAGTTTTGGGTTTATGTATGAGTAATATTATCACGGTCTGCTGATACTTCTCTAACTACAAGAGGTCTTTGAAATTTGATTTCTTTTGCTGAAGTCACTTTCATTGATCTTCTATGGCTGGCTTAATTAAATCAGCATCTTGTTTGGTTTCCTTTCTATCATGGATGCATGATGTATTGGATGACTTGAATTTATAGAGACCTGGATGAATTTCTTGTTGTTTGGGAACTATCTATGAATAGAGGATCACTTATCTATGCCCAACTGGATCTGTTGAAGGGAGAGTAACCTATGTGGAAAGCATGGAACTTGCCTTTGCACGTTGGTTTACTTTGTAGTCTACTCATCTTAGGGAATCTGTTTCCCTAGTCCTATTGGGGTTTCTTTTTGCATCTTTCTCTTCACTGCATCAGTGGGACACTGTTTATTGTCTCCTGCATCTTTCTCTTCATTACATCAGTGGGACACTGTATTCACCATTGTAAATTATCATAATGGTTGCCTGGTTGGTGGTTTGCTCTGACCAAGAATGGGGAGAGCTTCCCTCACCTAAATTTTTTGATTTTGCCAAAAACAGTATTTGTCACTCTATTGACATTTTTGTATTGCCGAGTGCTCGCTCTTTCTTTGCTGGAGTCTACTCAACGACTGCATACTTTCCTGTGCATCCTGTTCATTTGACATGTTTGCTAAACTGAAAATTGAAACTCTTGATTTTCATTTCCTATGCGGTTTGATTGATTTGTAAACTACCCACTAATGACATTTTTTTGAGGCTTGAAGTCAAGTAGTTCTAAAAAGGTCAGAAAATACTCTTGAGTTTAATAGACGTTGTAAAAGCTAGTGAAAAAATCCTTAAGTTTTTTTGAAGGGACTGAACCAAGATAAATCACTTATCTCTCTCTCTCTCTCTCTCTCTCTCTCTCAACTACTTACCTATCTTTCTATCTTTTTTTGTTTATAGGCAAAGTGGTTAGAAATCAGTGTGTTAGTAGTTAAAGGGGAGGGGGAGCGAGGTTCGAACCTCGTATGCCTACATTTTCACCAACGATGTCCCTTTCACTCAACCACATGAGCTACCCTTCTGGGACAACTATTTTTTATCTTGTTGAAAATAGTTTAATGAAAATAATTTTGACAACCATTTTTGGGAAAATTTTTTAAAAACACCAATTCAAACTCCGTCTTTCTTGTGTGTTTTCTCACATTCAGAACAATTATTGATATGCCATACTATGCTTTGGACCATTTAGGAACTTAAGAATGGATGTATTTTTTTCAAACATACTCCCACATGGTCTGGCTTTTGGGGATAGAATTGAGGTTTTATCTTTGCAGTGGTTTTTGGGTAGAGTAAGAGGTAATAACTGTTTTTTAATAGGCAATTATTAGTGGTCATCTATTTAGGGGAGGGAAATATGTTAGTTTCTAATATTTGAACCTTAGATCTCCTACTCAAACTTCTTCAGTGTCCCTTAGTTCAACAACCAAGCTACCTACTTAGAGGTAATTGTTTGCATTATGAGTGGCATGTTGCTCCAATTGAGAGTATTAGGAGGATGTAATTGCCTAATTGTGAGGATTCACTTCGCTTGAGACCTTGATGTATGCATGTTAGAGAACTCATTGTACTCCCTAATTAAGATGTCTGGCTCCCGCATGATATAAGTGATTTTCAGCCAAAATTGATTCTAGCTTGACGCAATTTGGACTAGGTTTCACTTTTGGGTTGTAAAATTAACCAAAACCATTTTTTATAGTGAATATATCCAAGCATTAATTATGGTTAATTTTGGTTTATTTCACCGTTGTAAGTAGCTATTTACGGTTAAATTGAGGGAATTATGAGGTAAGTACCTATTTATGTTAAAGCAGCAAATATAGTTCAATACCACAACTCGAAATTTTTTGACAAAAACTTAGAAATGAAAATAGGTAAAATCTAATTTCGTCATTAAGCGCTAAAGATGATAAATTTAGAGATCAGTTTTTTTTTGTATTCTTTTTTATTACAATGAAAGGAAAAGACACGGAGACAAAGAAAACAGAACTAACCTCTAATTCTAGTTATGCCTAAGGCATCAGCTAAGATACTAGTCGTTGTTGCCTATTGTTTGAGTCTGAAGCAAAGGCCTTGTGAGCAATATCCAAAAGAGAACGAATTCTGCTAATAATTTTCCAATTTTCCCACCGAGTGTCAGAGAAGACTTCATCATTACGGGCTCTCCATAACATCCAGCAAGTTACAGTGAATAGAGGACCAAGATTACCTGTTGCATTTGTCGTGAACCAAAGGAGGGGATCATCCAAATCAAAGTCCTGTAAATTATGAAATCCAAAAATAGACCAGATGTGTAAAACCGTTGGACAATGACACAATGTATGCAGCAGAGATTCAATATGAAATCCACCACATCTATGGCAGGACTGGTCCTGTGTGATATGTCTAGCAAACCTGTAAGAATTAGTAGGGCGACTGTTATGCATTACCAACTAAACAAAGTGTTTTATATTTTCAGGCAGTTTCAATTTCCAGATCCATTTCCACTCAGAATTGTCACCATTCACAGTATGTTGTACAGGTTCATGTTGATTAACAAGCCAAGCATAAGCATTTTTAGACGAATAAGAGCCTGATGAGGAAGTTTCCCAAAGGAGCATGACTCTTGAATCAGAATTAAGGAAAATGCTTTGCATTTCAAGCTGAATTTCATCAGGAATTTGTGTATAGAGCAAGTTGAATTGCCATGTACCATCAATGACCACATCTCTAATCCGAAGATGGACATCATGGATATCAACAAAGGGAATGAAGTCACTAATCCTTCCTCTGTGCAACCATTTTTCATACCATAAAGAAACATCACCCATCCCTATTCTAGTGATATATCCAGGTTTAAGGATGTTAACAGCTTTGAGGACAGATTGCCAAGTGTAGGATGCCCCTTTGCATAAAGTGGTATTGAAAATGTGTTCATCAGAAGTATATTTAGTAGTGAGAAGTTGAACCCAAAGCTTTTCAAGTTTGTGTATGATGTCCCAAAGATGTTTACCTAACATGGCAGTGTTGAGATGTCGTGATTTCCTCAAGCCCAAGCCTCCACAACTCTTGGGTCTATTAACAATGCTCCATTTCACCCAATGACAATGAGGTCCACCCCAAATAAACTGCTTGATACAAGAATCTAGTCTGTCACATATACTTTGAGGCAACTAGAGATTTTTCATGGAATAAATAGGCATGGAGCTTAGAACAGACTTAGCTAAAGTCACTCTACCGGCCCTGCTGAGAAGTTTGCTTTTCCAACCTGCTAATCTAGAATTGACTTTATCAATAATGTAATTAAAATTGGCATTTGTGACTCTTCCCTAAAGCATAGGAAAACCAAGATACCTATCTATATTGTAGGTGTGTTTGAAGTCAATTATGCGCTCAAACTTATTAACCTTAGCTCTAGGAAGATTTTTTGAGGGGAGGAATCTAGACTCATGCACATTGATTTTCATGCCCGAAGCTAAACAAAAAGACTCAATAACTTCTTTAAAAGTGTAACCTGGGAATTTTTGGCCTTGGTAAACAACAAGCAATCATCTGCGAAGAAGAGATGGGAGATTGCAGGTCCATGATGAGAAATTTGAACTGGCAGCCACTGTTACTATCAATTTTTTCTTGGATCATCAGGGCCAATTTCTCCATACACAACAGAAAGAGTTAGGCTCATGGGATCACCCTGTCTCAAGCCTCTAGTAGGGGCAAAGCTCTCTAATTTTCACTATTTCCACTTTAGAGCCAAAGTAGAGGAAGTGACACAACTCATAATCAAATCAATGCAGAGATTAGGAAAGCCAAATTCAGTGAGTTTTTTTTTTGTATGTAATTTCGTTCGCTATTTTAACTTTTTTAAGTAGCAAACAATTTTTTGCATCTCATATGTTTCAATCGAGCTCAACTTAATGACCTAAGCTAAAGAGTTTTTGAAGGCACAAAAAGGGATAATTACAAAATATAGAGAAACGTTTAGTTCCAAATCTGAAAAGAGTCAGGTAACAAATGCACTTGGGATGTCATTTGTAGGCCCAAAAAGGAGGGTGTGCTAGGGGTAAAGAATTAGAACTATTCAATATTTCCCTCCTTGCGAAGTGGAAATGGCGATGCATTACTGATACTAGTGCCATATGGTGGGATTTACTATCATACAGGTACATAGATATTCTTTCTAAGCAAACAAGTAGGGATGAAAAATGTTGGGTCAAAAGGACTCATTGTGGTGGAGGGATTTGATGCTATTGGAGGATGATTTGGACTTGAAACAAAATTTATTTGAACAAGATCTTAGTTGTTCTTTAGGGAATGGGACTCCCATCCGATTTTGGTATCATAATTGGTTAGGAAATGTTCCTTTTATGACTGTGTTCCCAAATCTTTTCCTCTGCTCTTCACAGCCTAAAGCAACAGTGGCTCATATGGGTTATTAAGAGGAGGAAAAATGGCAGTGGTCTTTTTCTTGGTCTAGACAACTTTCTCCGACAGACGAAGCTAATTTGCATGTACTGAGGTGAAGCTAATGGCAGATGCTCATAATAAATGGGTATGAAACGTCACCAATACTAAAACTTTTTTAGTAAAGTCTTGCTATACTTTTATATTGTCCTTATTTCCCGGTACAAATATGCTAGGTGAGAATCTTGTTAATTTGGATTCGATTTGAAAATTCGTTGTGCCATCATAAGTGGCTTTTTTCTGTTGGCATTTTTTTTGGGCAGGATACCAACAAGGGATAATCTTGTAAAGCAATTGGTAGTGGTTGACAATATGCTTTGCCTGTTTTGTAATATTCAAGAGGAATCTATTAATCATATTTTCTTTAATTGTGTTTTCTCTAAAGAGATTTGGCAGTATCTTATTACTTGGTTAGGGCTGGATCAGGTTGTAGGTTTGGAAGGGTCAAATCATTTTAGGTTCTTTCGCAGCTTTGTCAAAGGCAACAATAGTGACAAATATGCTTATTTGATTTGGATGGCAGCTCTGTGGATCATTTGGAGGGAAAGAAACATTATGGTCTTTAGTGTAGCTTTGGCTGACACACTACTTGTAGTAAACAAAATCAAACATATTTCTTGGTGGCAGTTTTCTTGGAAAAGCAGGTGGTTCTTCAAGTTCTTCCATTTCCGATTGGTGGAGTTTCCCATTGCTTTTGTTTCTAGTTTTCTTTTTTTTTGCGAGGAGCATATTTTTTAACGGTGTTATATGGAGTTAATTACTTTTGGTCTTTGTTGGTGTGTTGTCTAGATACTATAAGATTGTTGCTATGATGTGATGTTGTTTGGTGCATTGGTTTGTGCATATGTGCTTTGTGCTGTTTTGGTGCTGTTAGTTTGCTGACACACTACTGCTGTTTGGTCTTGGCTGGTGTGCTGTCTTGGCGTTGTCAGATTGTTGTTATGTCGTGTTGCTGTACGACGCATTGGTATTTGCAGGAGTGCCGATTCTGTGCTTGGATTTTGTGTTCCCATGTTTGAAATAGTTTATGGAGTTGGCATCTTTACGGGAGCAACATCATTTTTTCTATGGAGTAAAATTGTCACAGTGGGGGTGTTGGACTACAGTTGTTAGCAATCAATCTTGTGTTGCTAGTGTTGGACTTATTTTAATTTTAGCTTCTGGTCTTCAACTTCTTTCTATTGCTAGTGCCGTTGTGATTGGCTCTAAACCAGTTTGTATTTTTTGCGATTAAACCTTGTGCTGGTGTACCTCCCTATCTAATTGGAGCCTTGAGCCCTTATACCTCTTGACTGATGGTGTAATTATTTTGGTCTAGTTTTCCTAGCATTTGATTGTATTGTGCTCTTTGCAACCCTTAATAGAAGGTGGGTAGAACTAGCAAATATGATGCTGGAACTAGATTTATCTCAATAAATCTTTTACTTACAAAAAAAAAAAGTTAACAAATGCACTTTGCTGAAGAATCAATGTTTGCTCGAATTGAATTCCTTCGATTGAAAGTGACAATTGATCTAAACAAGCCTTTGAAGAGGGGAACCACTATCAATTTTCAAGGAAAGGAGCTGAAAGTTTTCTTCAGGTATGAACGCCTCCCCAACTTCTGTTTCAATTGTGGAAGGCTAGGCCACCAAGTAAGAGATTGTGATGATCCTGCAAATCCCGATGATGAGAGCTTTGAGGATATAGAGGAAAAAGACCTTCCTTATGGGACTTGGCTGCGAGCCTCACCTCTGCCCAAAGCTCCAACGGAGGTGAGATCAGAATCCCCTCAAGGTACATGTACTAGGAGCCTGTTTGCTTCATCTAGCAGTAGCAAAGTTGAATCTAAAGATGAAGTAGAAGTAGCTCAACCCCCTAAGAAAGGCAAGGAAGCTGCTGAACCAACCCTTGCCCAAATGATGGTAAACAAGAATGTTGTTTCTAAGGAAATTGAGGAAGTTGCTGAATCCTTGGGATTCATTGATCTTACTCCAAAACCTCCTAGTGGCAGAAAGAAGGCGGAGGGTAGCTCCAAAGCCAAGACTAAGCCTAAACAACGCCAATGGACAAGACAAAGAAACAGGAAACCTAGCCCTACTCTAGGGGAAGTGTCCAAACAAGTGGGAATGGGGAAGAGAAATATTGTGGAGGTTAATGTTGATGCAGGCCTGGATGAAATAAGGGAGGGAAGTTTCAAGAAACAGGCAATGGGAATGGAGATTGATGACTTACAACAAGGACCAGAGGGGGTGTTGGAAGACCAACACCTCCTACCCCAATGAAAATGCTCAGTTGGAATTGCAGGGGGTTGGGGAACCCTCGGGCTATTCGAGCCTTGTTGAGGCTCATCAGAAGTGAAAATCCCCAAGTGGTTTTCTTAATGGAAACCAAGTTCAAGGTTACTGAGATGGAAGGTATTAGGAAAAGGATGGGGTTTGATTCATGTCTAGCAGTGGACTGTGTTGGTACTGGGAAGCATAGAGCTGGGGGTATTGCTATGTTGTGGATGTGTAACAAGAATATCTCCATCATATCTTACTCTCTCAATCATATTCACAGCTCTTGTGTGGATGAAGAGAGTGGGGAAAATTGGTATTTATCTGGTATTTATGGGCACCCTCTGGATCAGAATAAGGGGAAGACGTGGGAATTGATTCAAACCATTGGGGGCTCTTTGGATGGTCCTTGGCTTTGCTTTGGGGATCTTAATGATACAGTGGCAACTCATGAGAAGAAGGGGGGTAATCCTAGATCTGTGAGCCAAATGAATATTGGTAGGACTGCTTTAAATGATGTTAATCTTCATGACTTGGGCTATGAGGGCCATCCTTTCACGTGGTCAAATGGTAGGGAAGGGAAAGCCAACATCCAAGCCAGGCTTGACAGAGCGCTTGGAAATTCTGCCTTGCAAGAGAGATTCAACCCAATAAAGGTCACTCACTTACCAAGATTCAAGTCTGATCATGCTGTCCTCTTAATTCATCTTGAGGCTCCTATGGGCAGAGATAGACGCCAGAGAGATAAGATATTCAGATTTGAGGAGAGTTGGTCCAAGGAAACTAGTTGTGAGCAGGCTGTGAGGAGACTGTGGTGCCATAACAGTGGGTCTGTGACTGAGAAATGTGGTCAATTGGTAAGTTTGGGGACTGAATTCAGAGATCATAATCTGGGTGAGTTGAAAAAAGAGATAGCCAGGATTGAGAAGCTTCTCAAGGATAAAGCTATGTGGTCTGATACTCCTAGGGACATTCAGAAATACAAACAGTTGGAGAAGCAACATGAAGATCTTCTTAAGACTCAGGAGACCATGTGGAGACAAAGGAGTAGGGCAATTTGGCTGAGGGATGGTGATAAGAACACAAAGTTCTTCCATGGCAAGGCTAGTCAGAGGAACAAAGTGAATTTTATTAGCAAGATTAAGGATGGTAATGGAGTATGGAAGAGGGGGAATGAGAATGTGGAAGCTGTTCTCCTTAATTATTTCAAAGACATATTCAGCTCCTCCATGCCCATTGATGAGGAACATATTTGTGATGTGGTTAATGGGAAACTCTCTGAAAAACACAAACAGTTCTGCTCACGTGCCTTTACTGCTGCTGAGATTGAGGAGGCTATTTTCCAAATGCATCCCCTTAAGGCCTCGGGGCCTGATGGACTTCCTGCATTGTTTTTCCATAAATATTGGCATATAGTGGGCCCTGATGTCCAATCTCTTGCTCTTAATGTTCTTAATAATCAGAGAAGCCCTGCTGACCTGAATAAGACCTTCATTGTGCTCATTCCAAAATGCAAGAATCCTTTAACCCCTAAGGACTTCAGGCCAATTAGTCTCTGCAATGTGGTCATGAAAATCATTACAAAGGTCATTGCCAATAGGGTGAAGCTCACTCTCCCGGACGTGATTGATTTGGAGCAGAGCGCATTTGTTCATGGAAGGCTTATCACTGATAATGCTTTGATTGCTCTTGAATGTTTCCATTGGCTTAAGAAGAAGAAGAAAGGAAAAAAAGGTGTAATGGCTCTCAAGTTAGATATGTCTAAAGCCTATGATAGGCTTGAATGGAGCTTTGTGGAGAAGACACTTTTAGCTATGGGGTATCCACAACATCTAGTCAGGCTAATTATGAACTGTATCTCATCTGTCTCCTACCAAATTCTAATCAATGGCTCTCCTAGTCCATCTTTTTACCCTAGTAGGGGTCTCAGGCAGGGCGACCCCCTGTCTCTGTATCTGTTTATTCTGTGCGCTGATGTGCTTTCAGGTATGATCCACAAGAAGGTGGAAGTCAAGCAGTTACATGGGGTGAAGATTGCAAGACAAGCTCCTCAGATTTCACATTTATTCTTTGCTGATGACAGCCTGCTTTTCTCTAGAGCAAGTTGTGAAGAGGCTGCTACTATCATGAACATTCTCCATACCTACCAGTTGGCTTCAGGACAAGTGGTCAATCTTGACAAGTCTGAAGCTTCTTTTAGCCAAAATGTGCAAACACATGACAAACAAATCATCTGTGAAATGATGGGGGTAAAGGCAGTGGAAGCTCAGTATAGGTACCTTGGATTTCCAGTTCCATTTGGAAGATCTAAGAAGGTTATCTTTAATCATGTCATGGACCGAGTTTGGAAGAAGCTAAAGGGATGGAAAGAGAAGAGTTTGTCTAGAGCAGGGAAAGAAACTTTGATCAAAGCAGTTGCACAGGCCATTCCCAACTACATTCTCAGTTGTTTTGAAATGCCAATTGGATGTTGCACTCAAATTGATTCCATGCTTGCAAAGTTCTGGTGGGGAAGTGAAGAGGAACATAGGAGAATTCACTGGATGAGCTGGGGAAAACTGTCTAGACCAAAATGCAAGGGTGGTATGGGATTCAGGGGATTCAGAGACTTCAATAGAGCCCTGCTTGGTAAACATTGCTGGAGACTAATTTCAGGGGAAGGCTCTCTGTTGCAACAAGTATTGAAGAGTAGATATTATCCTAGGGGAAACTTCATGACTGCCACAGTGGGTTATCAACCAAGTTATGCTTGGAGGAGCATTCTTAGTGCTAGGGAGCTGGTGAATCTAGGAGGAAGGTGGGTTATTGGAAATGGAAACAAAGCTAGAATTTGGAAAGATCAATGGATAGGTGACTGTTCCATGGTCTGTTCCAGAACATCTGCCAACTGCTTGGATAATGAGGCTTTTGTTTCGAATTTAATTGATCAAGAGGCCTGTTGCTGGGATAGAGCTAAGATATTTCAGTATTTTGAACACAGGGAAGCCACAAAAATCATTAGCACCCCTCTGTCTATGAGACTGCCTGAAGACCAGTTTATTTGGAAATGGGAAAAGAATGGACGATACTCAGTCAAGACAGCATATCACAGCCTGTGTGAGGCTAATGAGAGGAAATTCCCTGGCACTTCTAGCTCCTCAAATGAACCAGTTTGGAAAGAAATTTGGAAAGCCAGGATTCATAACAAAATCAAAAATTTCTTGTGGCGCCTATCTAAGCTAATTCTTCCTACTAGAACTAATCTTGCAAAGAAAGGTATTGTGCTTGACCCTGTGTGCCCTATGTGTAACATGTATGCTGAGACTCATGACCATCTGTTTATGGAATGCAATGTAACCAAGCTGATTCTATTTGCTCCAAACCTTGGTGCCCGAGCTCCTCTTCAAGCGGACCTCAATGGTTGGATGCTTCAATGGCTGACCAGTGAAGACATGGAAGGTGCCCAGTTATTTTGTGTGCTGCTCTGGATGATTTGGAAAACCAGAAATGATGTAGTCTTCAATAGCTGCAAGCCTGATCCCAGTAGAATTGCTAGAGCTGCTCTTACCTATGTTACTGAGTTCAATGAGGCAAATACGCCTAGACACATGATTAGGGCCCCTGCCATATCTCTGTCTGTGGCTCCATTTCCTCCTGCTTTCTCTCTGTTTGTGGATGCAGGATGCTTCTCTAATGGTTTCACTTGTTGGGGGCTTTGTGTTGTTAATCCTGAGGGTGCTATTATCTTCAGTGCTTGCAAACGTGACCAGATTATTGTTGATCCTGCTCTGGCAGAAGCCTTGGGCCTCAGATGGGGTCTGTCCAGTGTTCGTTCTCAGGAGCTTCCAATTACAGTGGTGTATTCAGATGCTCAAGCTATTGTCAACTGCTTCGCCAAGTGTTCTGTTTTGGCTGCTATTGAACCCATTATTCAAGATTGCAAGGAATTAGTTCTATCCTTTCCAGGTTGCTCTGTTAGACATATTAGGCGTGATTGTAATTTAACTGCTCATAATCTAGTTTCTTTTGCTTTGAAAGTTGGTAACAGACACTGGTTGGGCCCTCCCCCAGTGAATTGTAATGAACAATCTGTTGTAATGCCAGTGGTTGGCTTTCTTCCACGTTTAAGCTAATGATATAAGCTTGATCTTCAAAAAAAAAATGTTTGCTCGAATTGACAACAGTTTTGTACATATGGCTTACTTTGTGTTTTATCATCTTCCAAATTATTATATATGCACGGGGGGACACCTTAATTTGTAATCAATCGTATGTAAGTATTGCAAAGTGTGTTATATGGTCAAAAGAATTGATGCGCCAAGAGCATTCTAGCTGGGAACATTATCTAATGGACCAGACACCATGTACTAATTGTATTGATCTATGATTATCTAAACTCATCAGTTTTGAATTGGATATGTTCCCTTTACCTACCTCACCAAGCAGTAGACAAGAGGGGTACTTAGTTGAATTGAATAATTCCTTTGATATTCAAAATAAAATTGTAATAACAGAAAAAAGGTTCTATTTTCCTATACTCAAATGTTCTTTTATTACTGTGTTATTGGTGCGTAGTATCCATCGAATTTTCCGGTGACTAATCCAGTCTGTGGAACTTAGCGGGCCTGGTGTATACCCACACGAATTTGCCAATCTATATGGTTCTCCCACCCAACAGAGTCTTTGCCACACCCATGATTCGAATCCGAGACATTGGTGTGGGATTTGAGCTTAATTATGCAAATGTTAGTTGTTAGGGGAGAGGGGAAAATGTTAGGCTGATCTGCAATTTTAGACAAGCCAAAGAAATCCAAAAAGAAATAACAAAATAAAGAGGAGATTTTAAAAATGGAAAAGAGGAGAATCATTAGGCCTCTGTGTCTGGAGATGATAGTGTCACCTGCAATGTATTGATTATGATCTCAAAATGGAAATCTCAACACAAATAAATTTAAGGCATGCATTGTCCCCTTTTGAGCTATCAATCATCCTTTTCCATCACCTGCCCCTTTGACAACTTTATATTCAGCCAAAATACATAAATCCATAAATCCATAGTTCTTTCATTTCATCTGAATGTGTCAAAGTGACAACTACTGACAAACTACATACATGCACATACTAAATTCCATGAATTAATACATTGTATTTTCTTATTCTCTTCCTCAAACTTCAAATCTCACACTTCAGTATCATGGTTCTAGGAACACATCTAGAGTGAGGACAATCAAATGGGTAACAGTCCACAAAACAGAACCAATTGTCCCTACCTTAAAAGAAAATTAAAAGGTGGGCAAATCAAAACATTGCATCATGCATCATGATGTTTGTGGGGAGTGGGGACTCAGGATTCCAGCCTATGAATCTTTCCAGGTAATCGAAACAATGCTAACCATTATACCATTACCCCACTTTGCCACTAATCATTCAAGAAAGCAGAAAATTGATCATTCAACAAACTAATATCAATAATGGCAAGAAACAAACTTTAAGCAACCATGCTTTGCTTTGTTATATTTATGCAAAAAATATTTTAGTAGGCCATGCTATTATTTATTTATAATTGTGAGTTAATAAGAGTAACTAACAACTAGGAAGTATGAATATTGACAATATATTTATATGTTGTGATTTGTTAGATTAATATACCCATTTGTTAATTTTCTATTTGGTGTAACTTAGCAAGCTACATCGTGTGTGTAACAATTTTTTACTTATGACTTGCTAAGTTATATCAATATCAATATCAATCGAAAAATGAGTGGATGTAAGTTAGCAAATGCATCTTGTCAAAAAAAAAAAGTTAGCAAATGCATGTTAAATTTGCTAACTTATATCTACTCATTTTTTAGTTAGCCTAACTTCACAAGCTACCAATTGAGTGTATTTTACAATTATGTAGTTATGTAACCTTAACTTATACCAGTTAAAAAAACAATTAAAAAGGATTAAATCTCAATCGTTAGTTATATTAACAATTTCAGTAAAATAAGAATGTCAAGACTCTTGAATTTGAATTTGAGTGTGACCATGCGACAATCTATGTGATACTTTATTTGTCATTAAGAAAAAAAATGTTGGATATGTTGAAACAAAGTCCCCTATGTACTTAATTAATAGAACAATTTAAACGGCTTAAAGGAAAGAATGAGTAAAAGTCAATGAATAGTTGTCAAAAAAATTAAAAGTCAATCAATAGATTTTTCTACAAATCTCTTTTCATTTTTTTATGTTCTTCAACTCTATATATAAGCTTGTAACCCAAAAAAACTCTATATAAGCACACGCTACACTAAGTTTTTTCCAGTGAATATTCATTCAGGTAAAGGAGAGAAGAAGCTCACCGGAGAAACTCGCCGGGAAATGGATGACTCGTGGAGAATGCGAATGGGATTAACGCCTGGACTTCCTCGCCGGCGATCCATGGAGGACCGATCAACATCCCACATACGGCGATCCATCTTCGACGACGGCAACGCGTCAGAGATGGAAAACATGGACGTTGATGACTTTGCCGACGTATTCGGTGGTCCACCTAAAAGCCTCCTCGCGCACAAGTTCTCCAGGTCCAACTCGTTCTATGAGGAAATTTTCCGGCAACCACCGTTCACGTCTCCGGTGCTGCCTAAGGGTGGCCGTAGCTTACCGGTGTTTAGGATTCCAGCAAAAGACGATGTATTTTACAGTGACATTTTCGGGTCAGAAGATGAGCAAGGGTCAAGAAACAGGTCAGGGTCGCATTCCAGAACGAAATCTAAGTCGAATTCATCGTCAGCGTTGAGTTCCGAGGAGCTGAGCCCTCTCCGGCGGGTATTCGGTGATGACGTGGCATTGTCAACCTTTAGTTCAAAGCTCAGGTACTGAAACTGAAATCCCAACCAACTAACTGTTCGTTTGGACTTCAGTTTGTTATGCTGTGAAGTGACATTTATGCCCTCCTTGATTAGCTATTAACGAGAAAAACTATAATTTTATGTTTTAGGTATCTTAAGGTTGAATTATACCGGAATATTTCTTGGATTAGATGTTGATCAAAAGTTTGCTGTAGTTAGTAAATGAATAAATATGATTGGTATAAGTTTTATCCGCAGATTTGAAGCTAAATTTTAATTTTAGTATAATGTCTATGATGCTGAATGTGTAAGCAGATTTTTATGCAATTAACCACACCGTGGGCCCACTGGCATAAGCTACCCGGGACATGGGGATTGACTCCGTGGTCTCGAGTTCGATTCCCGCAATGGATAAACTCGATGTTAGTCAGTGCGCGAAATATGCCTCAAAGCATGAATAGAGATTTGTCTTTCGTTTAAAGCATTTGACACTCCATGTAGCCAGCAATGGTTAATAATTACAAATAAATACTATTTACAATGGTTATTCTAAGCTTTTGTAGTGATTGTTTCAGGCCAATCAATGTCCCATATAGATGGAACACATCCACTGTGATGCATGAGGAACATCCAATTGAACAAATGAATCCATGCAATGGTCAATCATTCGAAACTCAGTGTGAGGATAATGAGTACAACTACAAGAGAAGCTTCAAAAGTTGTCATTTAGGATACTCAAAAAGAGTAACATCCCCAGAAACAATTAGTGTTGAATGCAATTCATATCAAAGCATTAAAGTATCCACTGATGACTGGGAGATCAGTTCTCCATTTTCTGCTGTGTCTGGAGTTTGTCAAGAACCTGATGCAAAATCTTCAGTTCATGATCATGTGCTTCCGGAACTAGTTATGGAGGATGATGACGAGGACGAGGATGAAGTTATGAGCTGCTATGTTATTGAGATCAATTCCGACCTCAGAGAGGATAATTGTGAAACAGCAGCCATTGATGAAGCAATTGCATGGGCCAAAGAGAAGTTTCAATCGCGGAATCCGAATGAAGAATCGGGCTTGAGAAATGATGGTAATGAGCACACTACTGGGATGGAAGGTGATTCTCTTAACCACACAAATGCACAGTTTAATGCACATTTGTTCTTGTAACAGACAAAGACAGACACTTGATATTTATCTATGATCAATTTTATACAGGAAGGCCTTGTGCAGATGAATACCATGATCATGCAGTCGAAATAGTTGAAGCTCCAAAGGTAATATATATTATTGGGCTAAGATAACTGCATAAATCACAGAAGATACATTTGGTTTGTTATCTGTTTTCATTTTTAGTCGATATGTTCTTATTAGTGATTATAAAATTGTCTATCTTGTTTCATTTCATGTCTTATTTTTAGGATTATGTTAAGGAAATACTCAACTGAGAAAACATAAAAAAAACAAATCAAAAGCACCTTAAGTAAGCATGTGCTTCTTGTTACTGACACAATACTTATAATGAATCTTCCTCAATTTTCAGATTGTCCTCCCCAAGGCATTTATAAGCTATTTTTAGTAGTACTTTTAATTTAGAACAAGTCGCAAGATACATGAAATATTTGATGACACCTCTTCCATTTCGACAAGATCACTTGGTCCACAAAAGTAATGGTAAAAGTATGCAAGGGGTGTAATTAAAACAAGCAGTAATAAACTATATTTAGTGAAGGAACAGAAAGCAGTTTCTGATTATAAATGAAAAGAAGTTTAGCTGAGTTTGATTTACCTTCTGTCCAAAATTAACGAAACTTCCTACTTTGTAAAGTCTCATATTAGGATTTTCATTTGATTTCAATTTATTTTACCTAAATAAAGATTTATGTTGATTATTCTGCTGTTTCTACAAAAGGTGCAAACAGAAACAGATAAGTTGGACAGAGATATAAGATTATGGTCATCTGGCAAAGAAACTGACATCAGGATACTTCTTTCAACACTACATCATGTAATGTTTTCTTTGTTGTTGACCTATTATCCTTGACAGTAATGATTTTTTGTAATTTCAGACCTTTTTGATGTATGCTGATAACAGGAGAATTGACATTGTTTATTGTTATATGTTTTCATTGACAGATTCTGTGGGCTGAGAGTGGCTGGTATGCTATTCCTTATATGAGCCTAATAGAAAGCTCACAAGTGAAGAAAGCCTATCAGAAAGCAATATTATGCCTCCACCCTGACAAACTGCAACAAAGAGGAGCAACACTCACTCAAAAGTACATAGCAGATAAGGCTTTCTCCATTCTTCAGGTTTGCAAATTATATAATATTGATAAGTTCTTTCATGAAGTCTCTCATGCAATATCATAGACGAGGATCAAAGCAGAAGTTAAGTTCACAATTTCTATTTTGGAGCAGGATGCATGGACTGCATTTATTTCTGGAGATGTTTCCTTCTAAACACCAGATGACCCTTTATTCGTGTTAACTCTCGATTTTGGTTTAAAGCGGCATGTTCGTTTCGGAGCAGTAAATGAACGTTGAGTACACAAGTTTTGAAAAATGCATCTCCTTTGTGCAAATAGTAGTATGGTGGATCTTGAATCTACTGTTTTGTTTCTGTTTGTATCATAAATTGTTGATGCTTTTGTAAGTATTATTTTGGAAGTAAATAAGAGTAAGTTATTTGATTGGTTTCAGTATTTGACATGGAACCAAGAAATCAGTTTTTTTGTTATGCTAATGCAACCCTATCCTGATCTCATCTAATGCAGTCATTTACATTTTCAGCACTTTCTGTAAGATAAGCTCATCCTCACACAACACTCAGATTACTTTTCTAATATGATCAAATTTTACATTTAATCAAATTTAGGGTATCTGATATCAGTTACTGCTTTGAACCAGGCATTGGTCTAGCTGCAAGCCTGCAACTTCTATTCAAATTTCCATTATCACACTTACTGATATAAAGAAAAATAAAGCAACTTCTCACACCTACATCATGTAATATTTTCTTTTCTATAAGATAACATGGATGTGAAATTACAAGTTCCATTGAAAATATGGAATCACTTAAATTTGCTCCACGGAAGGTTACATTTCATCTTTGATTGCTTCCCATATAATCAACACAGTCAACAAGATTTACAAAAGCAACTCCTATAACAATATCAATGATGTCTCTTAAGGAGTTAGTACTAAGGAATTCGAAAATACATAATAGCATATAAACATGTTGTCAAATTTCCTAACTTTTTTTTTTTTTTGGAATGGTATGCATTCAAATTAGCAAATACACATAACATAATGCTCCTATTACAATCATCCACCTCCATTCCCCTTCTTTATCAGGTCCCTAAATTCATCATCAGTACTTTTAAGCATCAATGACAAAGGCAAATTGATCCCACTTTCCACAACCTCCAAGTGTCTAGGCTTTATCCTATTCTCCAAACTAAAAGAAAAGTACTGAGGAAACTCTTTCAGCTCCTCCAACTTCCTCTCCATTTCCACAGAAAAATACTCAAACTTAGGCATAAAATTATTCTCTATGCTAAAAGTCAACAATGCTGGACATCTCAACACCATACTCCTAGCCTCTTCCTTTGAAAACCCCATATTCTCCAAATACTTAAGCTTAGGAATAAGTGTCCTTTCTACATTAGAAACCAACAAAACACAATCTTGATAAGCCAAGGCTTCCAAATCCTTCAACCCAAGTCTCCTTAAGTAAAACAAAGCTGGTTTAAGCTGATCTATAACACTAGATGTAAGCAATCTTGGACACTTTTTAATAACTTTTCTAAAGCTATGATCAGGGACATTGAGATCTTGTATGAGAAAATCAAAAACTGGGTTGAGTTCAGTTTTGATATCAGATGTGAGAATCTTGGGACACATGCCAAAGATTCTTGGCAAGTCTTTATGCTGAATACCTTTGGAAAGAAGGAAAGAGATGATTGAATGAATGGATTCTAAAGTTGCAGTACGAAGTTCAGGGTTTTGGGACAGTGCTTTACCTGCATCAACACCCATTACTTCAAGGCAGAGGATTTTCTCTTTGAATTGAAGGGAGAGTTTTTCATGGGTTGGTGTGTAGAGTGGGTGGTTTTGGAGGATGCTTTTGGGTTTTGCAGCTAAATGGGTGTTTGAATTTGAATTTGATTTGGAAGGAGATGATGATGATTTGTCTGAAGAGACTGTGCAAAGGGAAGAGTGTAAAGCTATGGCTCTAGCAGCTGTGAACATGATGGATGGATGGAGTGTAGTGTAGAGAGAAAGATGGTGCTGAGGATCTTGTTATATTATGGCACTTGGACACGACACGTGGGGATGTGTTTTAAATTTGATTGGCTGTAACTGGATTTCAGGGATTGTTATGAGATTGAGCAACTTGTTCTCATTACTTGTTGGATTTCTATTTCTTTTACTTCTATGACTCTTTGTTTTTTAAGATGAAAAGTAGACCAAATCTACTATAATCTACTATTATATAATAATTTGCCATTAACTCTCCACTAAAATTACTATCATGCTTTCCTTTCATAAGTTAGAGCACTATACCCTTTTTGTCCAAATTTTAAACTTGTCTTCAATATGTTATCTCCAACTTTTTTAAAACCAAAAAGTGCATCAAAACAAAAACTGGGATTTCAAAATCAAAAAACCAAAAAAAAAGGGAGACGAAGACGGGAATTGAGGGGAGACGGAAAAATATGTTACCTACCTGGTCACTACAGTAGACCTATTGGGAACTGGGATTTTAATATCAAAAAAATCACAATGAACAAGAAAGAAAAAAGGAAAGGGCAAAAGGGAAAGAGAAAGGGAGAGACGAAGGCGGGAACTGAGGGGAGACGAAAAAATAGGTACAACTTCTTTCCCATTTACCAACCCATCATCTAACTCTTGCTGCTTCTTCTTAATCTAACTGACATCTCTTCTTTTTCTTCTTCTTAATCTAAATGGAGAAACGCATTATGGAAAACACCTGAATTGAGAAAAAGTTTGATACAAAATGGGCAAAGAGGATTTGCAGGGAAGGCTATCTAGAAGATAAAGATGTAGAGAAGAAGGAAAAGGGGGAAAAGGAGGTTGATTCTTTTCTTTTGTATTTGTTTACTGTTATTCATTTAACCTATTTTCTATTTCTTCCCCTTCCTTACGCTGAGAAGATGGAAAAGTGAAGGAGAAAAAATGCGTCTCACTTGATTTATGACCATTTTTTCCCTATGAGAGTACTGTTCTTCATCTTCTCATAAAAACGACATTTTGATGCTTATCTCTTAAGCTTGATGCTTCTTTTTTTATTAGTTTTTTTTTGTGAGAAAAAGGGGTTACATCCCTACAGAAACAGAACAATTACATAAGTAACCTACCTATTTTATCCTCAAGAATGATCGAGTGGACAAAATGAGGGGCAATCTCGTAAAACTCACAATTACTACTAACAGCTAAATTATGCTTGGGTAACATATCAACCACCTTGTTGAGTTCCCTAGGGACTTTGGACCACCTAATATTACAACCAACATTAATAGTATCCCTTATCCTCTCAATAATGCAAGAGAGAGGTTGTTGAGAAGTTGCACCGTCCATCAATAGCCTTACCGCATCTTGAGAATCAGAATCAACCACCAAACTCAATTCTCCTCTTCTGATTGCCAAGGAAATCTCGTGGAAGATTGCCCAAAGTTCAGCCTCTAACACCGAACAATGAGTGATCTTCTGAGAGAATCCAAGAAGAAAATCACCTTCATGATTTCTCGCCACGCCACCGCAACTAGCACGGAACCCAGCTTCACCAACCGACGCATCTACACTCAGCTTAATATACCCAGAAGGTGGAGGACACCAACACTTCGGAGGGCGATCCATGCCATTCCGAAGCAAAGGAGCTAATTTCCCAAGAGATTCTTTGCTGTAACTGATCATCTTGGATAAATGTTGAGCGCGAAGGAGCATGCATCTGAAGGTGATCGCTTTCCCGTTGAACACCGCATCGTAGCGAGCTTGCCATATTCTTTCCAGAATTGTGCAAAAGGTAATTCTCCAACTTGAGCTATCAATTTCTTGAGACCTGCAAATATTATTGTTCAGCCAAACACACCAATTCGTGTTATTGAAAAAATCCCTAGAGTTTGGGATTTGAACACAGTTCCACAGTAATCTGATACAATTACAATCCTTAAAAGTATGAAAAAGGGATCCACTATCACAACCACAAATAGGACATAGATCATAAGTCACCATATGTCTACTAGCTCTCTCTGAATTAGTAAAAAAACTTTGATTCATAGCTTTCCATAGGAAGATTTTGATTCTCTGAGGCCCAGGCCATTTCCAAACCCCTGTGAAGTTACTCTCAGGCACGAGAGTACTTTGACATTTGATTGCAAGGTACGTTGATTTCGTAGAAAAACACCATCAGGAGCATGTTTCCATCTAAACTCATCATTATAATTAAACAATCTAGGAGGAGGAGTCATCATAATTCTGTTCACCACCATTTCAGGTAGAAGTTCCCTCAAAACTAGCTAATCCCAATTTCCTTGACCATTCACAAAATCACTAACCCTTCTTTGACAAAGGTTAGCATTGAGGGGTTGGGTAGTAACATTGATTAGGGGGTTATCATTTGGCTTCCAATCATCTTTCCAAAATCAAATAGTTTCTCCATTACCAATCTTCCAAACAAGATTGCTTCTAAAAACTTCCCAATTGGCATTTATTCCTTGCCAAAAATTTGAGCCAGCTTTCTTCGTGCGAAGGTGAGGAAAACTGTTCCTACCAGTGTTGTATTTCCCTTGGAGAACATATTTCCAAAGAGAAGGAGCAGGAGAGTAGAAATTCCAAGATGCCCTCTGCAACATCCTAGATTTTTAACCGGTAATAAAAATCTGAGACATTACTTTTTAGATCATTCAGAGTACGCATTTAAAATTGAATTAATACAACTAACTTAACAAACTCATAATGATAGGGCTTTTCAACAAAATAGAAACTTAGTTCAAAATCACCTATCGGAGCCGACTCATAACTTAATCCAACTTAAATACATAAGTGCTTAAAAACTTGATACAACTAAGATATTGTCTTAACTTAGACAATCACAAGGATCCTACTACTAGAGTTAACCAAAACTAAGCTAACTCCGTAACTTGTAATCCGCTCCTAATCGAATTTCTTCACTGCGCCTTCCTTCACCCGCTTATCTGAAAAACAACAAATATGAGGGATGAGATTACAAATCTCAGTGAGTTCTTTCGCGACCCCTCACCTTAAACTCTCGGTGTTTTAAGTTATCTTTCTCTTAGCACAAACCCAGGTACTGCAAGTGTCATACCACGGGTAACCAACAATAATTATTGTCGAGTCAACTAAAGAAGGCCTTGGTTTAGGGTGCATGACTTCCCCTCGCCAAGTGTGCCATAACTGGGGATCGTCATCCGCTTAATGTCTTATGTTTACTTGGACACTTGTGTCCTTTACTCGGCCTTGGTCTTATTTTCTCTCTCGGTAAAAGATTAAATCGTTCCACCATTACCTTTATGACTCAAAATGATAGTAATAGCAATATCAATCATAACCAAAACTCAACCTCAAAACAGAGAATATAACACACCATTCCAGTTCAGACAATATCAATTAACAAGCAATACATCGAATAACTCATTCGTAGAAACTATAAGGTTTAATAACAGCGAATACACTTGAATGTCAATCATTTCACATGAAACTTCAGCAAGTATGCATAAACTTTGGAAAATCATTTGATTGACCAAATGACAACGGAATTCAGTAAATGATCTCTCTAAAGAAAGCTAAGGATGTCTAGTTTATGACTATAACTTTTGTTCTGCAAAATAGTGAGTCAATCAGTACAGTTTCTTCAAACAAGTTACTATGTCCACAAAAGGAGACAACTATTGTGACCTAATTTGAAACCCTCCTAAAATGATCAATAGTTACTTAAATTACATGGAACTTGAGCCTAAGACGTAGCCAATTAAGTCTAGTTTTCAATAAAACAAGAATCGTTCAAAAATGGGTTCAAATGAAACGACCATGCTTGAAATACTGAACCTATACCCAGTTTAACTTCAGAAATTTTCCCTAACTTGGGAGACTCATAACTCAATCTATACAACTCTAAATGCAACCAAACTAGTACCAAATTAACGAGCATCAAGTCTAGTTTCTAAAAAGGTAAACCACATAATTAATGGACCACTAGATTGTTACCAGTTTCTGTAAAACCGAACCTATACCCAGATTAACTTCAGAAATTTTACCTAACTTGGGAGACTCATAACTCGAGCTATACAACTCCAAATGCAACCAAACCAGTACCAAATTAGCAAGCATCAAGTCTAGTTTCTAAAAAGGTAAACCACATAATTTATGGACCACTAGATTGTTCCCAGTTTCTGTAAAACCGAACCTATACCCAGAATAACTTCAGAAATTTTACCTAACTTGGGAGACTCATAACTCAATAAATTACTAAATGTTCAATCACGTGGATTAGAAATCATTAAAATGAAATCGGTTAAATAATCAATCATGGCTCAATTAGGTATTAATTAAATAAAAGCACGTACTAATCTCAACAATTTGAGATTAGCCAAATTGGGGATGTTACACCTTCATCCTAAAGGTCATGTTGAGATCCCTCTTAGCCCAAGACCTCCCTCTTTTTTAGGTTGACAGATCCTGTCCCATCCAAGAATTTTGAACAACCAAAAACAAAAAAATCAGCTAACTCTGCTGGCAGGCATCTCACCAATAGCATATTCGAGTGTCTCCAATTCTTTAGGCTACCACATGGACTTTTGGACACATAAAAATCCCTCCTGGTTTTTTGAGAAAGTCATGCAAACCTCCCACTGCATAGACTTCGCCATGTTCTCAAGCTCGTTAATGATGGAGAGCAGTGTCCCGGACAATAAGCTTTCCCTCAGGCCTGAGAATCCGATCAACTTCAGCAACTACAGCTTCTTAACTACAGCAACTACAACTTTAGCCCTGCAACTCTTTTAACAACTTCCGAATTAAATCAGACATTCTATACTAAAACTTATGTAGTTTCTATTATATTTAACTCCACCAGCTCAGTAGTTTCTATTATGTTTTCTTTTTGTTTGTTGTTGCAATATTTTATTTATCTGTCTATTTTTATTGGAGTTGGTTATGTTTTATCTTTTATGTAACTTTGTTTTATCGAATCAATTAAATCGAAATTTTAAGGAAACTCGCAAGAAATAGTAATAATCAACTGCTATAAAAATAGTTCAAACATAGAATCCAACAAAAGTACAAACATAAAAGTACAAATACAAAATCCCCTAGTCACGCCTCGGTAGCATCTCCAACAACCGCGTGAGGCAAACGTACGTCTCAGTGCCCATACGGATGTCACCTCTACGAAACCCCCTCCTAACCTTATTTGCCATAGTCTGTACCCACTCAGCATATCCCCGGTCCTGTGGTGGTGGTGGTGCAGCTGGCTGTACTGGTGGTGGTGGTGATGCAGCCCGTAAGAGTCTCGGAATAGATGCACTCACATACCACTGTAAGTAGCCCGGACCAACCTGACCCAACTCCTCAGCACGACGGGTAGTCAGCAGAACATCCTGCACATGCGGCATATAGTGGCAATCTGAAAGATGACGTCTGCATGGGCCGGACGACCAGTAAGAGGGGCATGTGGGATGCCCTGCACATACCCAAACTGTCGCAGACACCTATCAGGCATGTAGGGAACTCTGATGTCGCCCCAGCTGATGAAGCCCCTGTACAATGAGATCTGGTCAAAGACTCTATTCCGGGGGTGCTCCTCAAAGGGTCGCCAACATACATCATCCGAGCTCAGCGCATCAATCATCTGCCTATAATCCCCTAGCTTCAATGCACTTGTCTTCTTCTTCCTCCAACGCCCACATAGTGGTCCGTCCTTCACATCACCCGGCCTCCTCGCTACTAGGCTAGGAAAATACCATAAAATCCAGCTCTGAAATGCAAAAGTAAACAAATTAAAAACTATTTAACCAAACTCGGAAAAATTAATTTAAAATTTGTACCTGTAATAGGCTCGCATACCCTCCTAACTGTTGCGAAGAGTCCAAAGAGGAGTAGTTCAGCGAGTCATACATGAAAGCTTGTCCTCTTGTCCCCCATGCATACCCTCCAACAACATCTGCACTGATGTCCGCAAGTAGGAGCAGCCACTTAGCCTCAAGTCTTGCAAGTGAAGATGCTGTAGCTCAGAAGCAAAAGGATATACACCCTGACAGCAGCAGACATGTCGTCCCCCTCCATGGAATTCACTTTAAGTATCTCATGCAGCCACTCAAAACGGAAATATGGACCAGAAGAAGCTCCACACGCCCTACGAGCCTGCTCCATGGTCGCTCCTAGATAAACATGTGCTAGGTGGATGGCCTGCTCCGTGGTCACAGAAGTGGGTGGAGCTCTGAAATAATTTCCCTGGATGGGAAGATGCAGCAAGCAGGACACATCGTCATTTCACCAAATGGTAAGTGAAATGACGACGTCTCTGAGTGCCATCTCTTAATGAAAGCGGAAATAAGTTCATGGTCCACCGTGGCATGTCCGGTTGAGACGAGGGGGATAATCTCGAACCTCTGATATAGGGGTAAATATGGGGTTTTTGGCAATACCCAAATAGTCTCTGAGTAATCTTGTTACCATGGTTCCAAACTTTCAGAGTACGCTGATATGTCTGAATTAAAAATAAATTAACAAAATAAGGCTATGTAAAGCAATAAATTAAACTAACAACACTATGTAAATAAATTCAACTTACTGGGTCTCTTTGTATACGAGAACAAACATGAGCTACTAAACCAGTCAAGAGAGGAGGCTCCTGATGCTGCTCCTGATGCTCATAGTGCAGATGGTGCTGATGGTCATGGTAGTGCTCCTCCTGATAATACTGAGGCTGAGGCTGATGGTGCTCAGGCATATACTGGTCCTCAGACATAGACTGGTCTGAGGACATTGATTGCTGGTCATCATATGGGTGCGGCTGCTGGCCCTCCTCATACTGAAACTCCGGAGCCTCCTCCACCGGCTACTGTCTCTCTGTACGCCTACCCCTCGTGGACACATGTCCCGCACTCCTGTGGCGGGTGCGTGTACTCTGAGCAGAGGACGACGAGGCCTACTGCTGATTCGGTCGAGCCGATGATGCCGACGACTCCCCTCAGTTCCTATGGGACACTGAAAAAAAAACAAAATTTAAAAAATAATAATATAGGAATCGTATATACATATATACGAATGAAAGTTTTAAGGAAATTGTATGTATCTCAGATGAAAGTATATATGATGCGACTGAAAGACCAAAATCGGATGTATGTTTGCTTAGGTATATACGATTTTCTCATAATTTTTTGCTGGTCAAACGGATGTAAGTGACAAATGGTAAATGAATTGTAATTTTGTAAAATTTTCAAGGGTATTTTGGTGTTTTCGCAGGGTACGTGGGGGTATATGGAAATATGGTGGGCTTACAGAAAAAAGACCCTATATATTTTCTGTGTATGGACTATGTATATAAGGTTTTGGAAGTTTGGTAAAATGGGGTACAAAGTTTAACACCGTATGTTTTTTAAAAGTAAGAGGGACCATGGGTTGGGGTTGGCGTTGGCCCACAGAGCTCTTATATCTATGGGCTTGTTGGGTTTCTCCTTCTCTTTTTTCAATATTTACTTTGCTTTGTTTCCAGTAGCACCTTTAATGCAAAAAATGCACATTGTTGTTGAATAGCAAACTTTATTGGCATCGCAATAGATATTCTACAAGTAGTATTACTAGGTTTCTCATACAAGTGGAGCAACCTATGATGAAGCAAAATAAACTTGAAAGAGATTCACAGGGGCATAAAAAATACACACAATCTTATGACATTAATCAATAGGGTTTCCGGCACATCTTTTCTTTAACCTTGCCATCTGTATTGCAAATGTGACACTTATCTTCTGCAGTACTTCATCAATGTAACCAAAGTAAGCATACCTCCAACCCTTCTTCAACAATAAAACTCCAATCACCACCCTTCTTCAACCCTTCTTCAGGTATATCTCCACTCAATTTGTTATTTGACAAGTCCATGTTGGATACCAGTTTTAGATTTCTAGTATAATGAAGTTCACTTCCTTTCATGAATTGGCTCACATCTTGGTCATACCATTCGAGATAGTTAGGCTCTTCGAGAGTTGCTTCCGCGGCTGAAGTTTTCCTTCCTTGAACCATTGCTGTGAGGTTTCCAATGCAGTGAGGGATATCTCCCATTAACATGTTGGAAAGGTCCAAGATTTGCAACACCGAAAGGTGACAAAGTTGCGATGGAATGTTTCCTTGGAACTTATTTTGTCGCAACCTGAGAATCTGGATTGAGGAGAAAATGTCTCCAATCCAAGAAGGTATAGTCCCTGACATTTGGTTGTCTCCAAGATCCAAAATTAACAGTTGTTTTGAATTATTCAAAAACGATGGAAACTCGCCGTGTAGACTGTTATTGTTCAAATGCAACCATACCAAACTTGAAAGATTACCAAATGAGCTTGGAATAACACCCGATAGTTTGTTAGATGAAAGGTTTATTTCATTCAGTTTTTGAGAGGAACTCCAACAATTAGGAATGTTGCCAACCAAACTGTTGCCTGAAAGGACAAGATTTTACAAGGAGTTTATTGTGCACAATGAATTTGGAATGGAATCATTTATAAGGTTCTCCCCAAGAAGAAGTTGAGCAACATTGGGCAATCTTTCAGCAATATTTTGGGGAAGTGACCCACTGAAATGGTTATTGGTAAGGTTCACAAAGGATAGTAGCTTAGGAAATCTTATTTCAGATATCATGCCAGTCAAATTGTTGAGAGCCAAGTCTAAATTGCGTAGATTCTGACGTTGGCAAAAACTAAGGGGAATTCTCCCCTGTAAACTATTTTTACCTACATACAGTGTGTGCAAATTTGAAAGTTGACCAAGGTTTTGAGGGATTGTACCATTGAGAAAGTTTCCTGAAACATCAATGTGTGCTAGGCTTACCAGTTTCTCAATACTCCTAGGTATAACACCATAAAAATGATTAAAAGAAAGAATCAAGGTGTGTAGATTGACAAATTGTCCAATACAATTAGGAATAGACCCGGTCAAATTATTATTGTTAAGAAGCAAGTACTTGAGGTTCAAGACTGTTATGCTGCAAGGAAGACTCCCAAACAACTGATTACTAGAAATATCCAAGAAAGATAGATTTTCCAACTGTCCAAGGAAACTAGGAATAGATCCATTCAAATGATTATCAGAAAGGATTAAATACACCAAGTTTGACAATTTTCCAAAAGAAGGTGGAATAGGACCATGGAGTAAACTGGAGTGAAGTGTGAGAGTTACCAGATTTTCAAGCTGGCCAAACCATGTTGGCAAGAGATCATTGAATTTATTGTTACTCAAATACAGTTCCTGTAAATCATACCCAATGCATCCAGATTGTAAATCGCCGACAAGAGCATCTCTTTGCAAATTGTTTCCTGAAAAGTCCAGTGATATAAGATTGCAAATATTCCCCAAAACTGAAGTTAGAGAACCCTCTACATGGTTTACATGATTCCATGACAGATTGAGGCACTGAAGACTCTTTAACTCACCTAACCATGATGGAACATAATCAAAATTGTTTTGTGAAAGGTCAAGTGTATTCAATGAAGTCAAATTTTGAAGTGCTGAAGGAAGTGAGCCATCAAGAGCACTGCTTCCAAGATAAAGATACTCAAGTTTGGCACAGTTACCCAACCAAAATGGAACTGAAGTTAAGTTGTTTTTAGAAAGGTTAATAAAATCAATTGAAGTCATGTTTCTAAACCAATCCAAATCTGGAGCATCAAGTCCATTCTCTGCAAGATTGAGATCTGTGAGGCTAGAAAGATTGGTAGAACTAACAAGCTGATATTGATGCTGATGACTGAGTACCTTGTTTATGCTGCAATTCATCAAGTCTATTTCTAACAGATAAGGAAGCATGTTAAGTGGTGGGAATAAGTTTTGTGCCTTACCAAGATACACATCACTCATGTAAAGGTATTGGAGCAAAGAAAGTTTTGAGAGCCAAGAGATATCATCAGAATGTAACCAAGTATTAAAGCTTAGATCAAGAAAGTACAAACTTGTGAGGTTTCCAAGATTTTGGGGAATCCTGCCACTCAAATGGGCATCAGAGAAAGAGAGGTATTTTAACTGCTTCATAGAATCAATGAAAATTGGTATAGGACTAGAATTGAAACTGTTACCACTGAGGTCCAAATGATTGAGATATTTGAACTGTGACAGAGAAGGATGGAGATGTTGAGCTACAAGCTTATATTTGGAAAAGGAACAGTTTGATTGAAAATATATTCCCCCATTTGGGTAGCATGGATTCCTAAGATCAAGCTTCACAACATGTCCTGTAACGTTGTTGCAAACAACACCTTTCCATTGGCAACAGTCGTTTCCTTCCCAAGAGGAAAGCCTAAGTGATGGATCTTTAAAGCTTCCTTTGAGTTCAAGAAGATCTTGCCTCTCTTCTTCTACGCAGCTATTGGAACTGGAACATACAATTAGATATGCACTTAAAATGAAAGCAACAACAAAAACAATGATTTGGCGTTTTCCCATTTTTAAGAAAGTGCATGAAGCAAACAAAGTGTTATGTTGTGTTGCCTAATAACAATTGACTCGACTCGAGTTGTTGTGGCACTTATTCAGTACTCTAACATAGGATAAATAGACAAGTATTCCAATCATTGTTGGAGACCGTAAAAAAAATACATTGTAGATTTTCTAGTAAAATAATACAAATTTAAATTATTTTAAAAATATTGGAAAAAGTCTGTTTTTGGTTGATAAAAAGTGACACATTGGAATATTTTCTATAATTCTTACAGTCAAAAGATTGGAAATATTGTAAAAAGTTTGCATACGCGTGGGCGAATGAATGACTCTTGCAGTCAATAAGAGGTGAAATGTTGTCAACAATATACTTTCATGTTACAATTTTTCAATATATAGCTTGCTTTTTCTCGTATGATATAAATATTTTCAAATGTCTATGGCGACATGGATTGACCAATGACCAACTATTTGAATGGAAGAACTGCCATTTGCTACACTTTTTTTTGACGGGAGAAAGTTTATATAAGTTGTCTTACACCCTCTTCACCCATAACCCATTTTATCTCCAAAATCAGTGGCAGACCCAGGACCCCAGAGTCGGGGGTGTCAAATTTTTTAAATACACAATTTGCTAAAAATATAATGAAAAACAACTATAATATATTTAGAGTCAGAGTCAATTTTATTGAATACATCACTCTCAATGTATGTCACCAAACAGTCGTTCATCCATGTATCCCCATCCGATTACGCAACCTATTCTTCACGATATTCATACCAGAGAAAGTTCTTTCTACAGTTGCTGTTGCAACAGGAAAAACTAGTGTCAGCTTCAAAAGAAGATAAACCTCTCGATACACATTATGTCTTCCATTTTCAACCAACGTCTCCGAAAGTTGTTGGAGTCATTTCAAAGAAGCAAATCAAACATTCCTACGCATATCGACGATGTAACAGTCTAGTTGATCATTAAGCACCGCTAACTTAAATTGAGAGAACTCATCTAGATAAAAACTTGCAAATTCCAACAACTTTGCCTTATCAAAAGCAGAGAACAATTTAGATGGATCCAAAGAAGCCAAACAGATGAGCAATCGAGTATCAATCTCACCAAAACGGTCATTAAGTTTCTGAAGCTGCATGTCTATCACAATATAAAATAGTTCAACACGATAATGATGCTCTGCTGTAACATAATTAGAAGACCAGATGCATCACCTTTTAACTGTCGAGGGCTACCGCCTACTTTCAAAATCTTAAGAACATCAATAATAGCAGAGTACATCAATACTATATTAATCAAAGTGGCATAATGAGAACTCCAACTACATCAATACTCTCTAACACATTCCAATTGTTTTTCACGAAGCATGTCAACTCGCTTGCAAGATCCCCCAACAACATTCATTAACTTGGAGACTAAATTAAAAAATAAGGAAACTTCATCATTGTCTTGAGCAATAACAACTAAAGTAAGCTGTAATTGATGAGCAAAAGAATGTACATAATATGCACATGGATTCTCCCTTAAAATCAAACATTTTAGGCCATTAAATTCTCCACTCATGTTGCTAGCACCATCATAACCTTGTCCACAGTTATGTCAAATGAATTGGAATTCGGAATTTGGGTAAGTGAAGTTTGGGTCTTTGGTGCAAATGGGTGCAACATTTGGGCTATTGGTACAATTTAAAAAATTCAATAGTGTCAAAAAAATATTTATATAGGGTGGTAAGCAGAATTTTTTATTTTTTGGGGGGTTCAACTGAACCCCTTCAACACTATGTGGCTCCGCCACTGTCCCAAATAAGTAGTTTTGGGTTGCGAGAGACATGGCAGATATGTCGGAGTAGACATTGGGTGTCCTAGAGCAAGGTCTTCAAAGAAGTGTGGTTGTCATTTTAGGCTGAAAGCTACACCATTGAAGCCTTCTTGATTGGGATTGGAAAGTTAGAGTTATTTGTCGAAAATTTTTTGGGCGGTTTAGCAAGGACAAGCGGTCTATTGTTGAAGAGCATTTATTGTTGAATGTTAAAGCGCAAAATAGTCTGGATGCAATTAAGAAGAATTTTTCGAACAACTTGATCTCGCAGATGTATAGAACCCGCAGCACGTTCCTATTGGGCAGGGGAGGTTATAGAACTAAGATACAGGAGCTTATGAGACTGGTGAAGTCTGAGCATTATGTGACAGTCTAGATGATGTCGACACACTCAGCAGTCTAGATTTTGCTGACATTCTCAACAGTCTAGATTTCGCCGACACTTTTCATCAACAGTGGAAATCTGCTTTAGGATTTCAGATCTTTCACTATAAATATACCAGTTGTGTTAAAGACACACTTTGAGCAATTGCACTCTCTCACAGAAGTAGTATAAAAGATTATAGGGATTCACTACAAAAAAAACGCATATTTCCAGCAGATTTTATCTGTCGATACATTTCCGGCGGATTTATTTTCTGTCCATACATTTTCGGCAGATTATTTAAAAATAAATTTTTTAGAAAAAATCCGCCGAAAATGTCACCGGCGGATTTTCGGGCGGATTTTTCAAATTTCTGGCGGATTTATTTTAAAAAAATTTTAAAAAGCCGCCAGTAGCTTTTCCGACGGATTTTTAACATTTCTGGCGGATTTTCTGAAAAAAAGTAATATTTTTTTTCAAAATAAATCCGCCGGCAATTTAAAAATCCGCGGGAAAAATTCGGAGGGAAAAAATACCCCCAAAATGTCTATAAATAAAACTTTCTCCTACACTCCTCTCATTCTCTCATTTCACTCTTTATTTCTTTCTCATTCTCTTCTACATTTTCTCACTACAAGAATTTCAGTATTTACCGGCGGGTAAAATCCGCCGAAAAAATCAAATTTCCGCCGAAAAATGGTCATTACCGACAAATCTGGCCCGCTGGAAATTCACTCGTCGGTAATGGTTACCGGCGGAAATTCCGCCGGTAATTACCGGAGGATTTTTCACATTACCGGCGGATTTTAAAAAAAAAAATTTTTAAAATAAAATTAAACCTTTTTTTTCTTCAATTTTTCCAAATTTTAAATTTTAATAAAAAGTAAGAAAAAATGAAAATGAATAAGAATGTAGAAGTAGGAAGGAATGAAAGAGAATGAAGTGAGAAAAATGAACGAGTGAGAATGAAGAAGAATGAAGAATGAAGGAGAGTATGAGAAGTATTAAAATTGGAGAGAATGAGAAAAAAGAAGAATAAATAAGAATGAATGAGTGAGAATGTAGAAGAAATGAGAGATATATAGAGAAATTTATGGAGATTAGAGAGTATGAGAAAGAAGAAGAAATATAAGATAGACAAAATGTAGAGGAGAATGAGAAGGAAATAAAGAGTGAAATGAGAGAATGAGAGGAGTGTAGGAGAAAGTTTTATTTATAGGTGGATTTTTGAAATTACCGGCGGATTTTTTACCCTCCGAATTTTTCCGGTGGATTTTTGAAATTACGGGCGGATTTTGTAAAAAAAATTTTTTTTTTTTTTTTTTTTTGCAAAATCCGCCGGAAACATTACCGGCGGATTTATGAAATTACAGGCGGATTTTGTAAAAAAAAAAGTTTTTTTTTTAAAAAATCAGCCGGTAATTTCAAAAATCCGCCTGAAAATTTCTGGCGGATTAAATCAGCCGGAAGAAATGCCAAAAATCCGCCAGAAATGTATCGATGGAAGAAATTCGCCGGAAATTCATGTTTTTCTTGTAGTGTCTCTATCTTATCTTTCTTCTTCTTTCTCATACTCTCCAATCTCCATAAATTTATCTACATATCTCTCTTCTTTATTTCCTCTTTCTTCTTCCTTCTCTCCTATATTATTACTTCTCATACTCTCATTCATTCTTATTCTCTCCTATATTATTTCTTCTCATATTCTCTTTCATTCTTATTCTTTCCTACTTCGGCATTCTCATTCATTTATTTCTTTTTTATTCTCTTCTAAATCATTTTTTCTTGTATTCTACTTCATTTTCATTTTTTACTTACTTTTTATTAGAATACATATTAAATTTCAAATTCGATGGAAAATATCATAACCTACGAGCGTTTTTCAGGTGGAAAATATCCGGTGGAAAAAACCCGCCCTAAATGTCACTTTTCCAGCGGATTTGGTGCATTTCCGGTAGAAAATATCCGCCCGAAAAACGTGTTTTTCTTGTAGTGACTTAACAAGTATCAAACTACTTAAGATTTATTTATTGTTTAAACAAACAAATAGTTTGATGATTATAGAAATAAAATACTAGATTTAATCGACGGAGAGAGGTCCAGGGTCACGTATGTCTAATTCTACTGAATTCCTTTATTTTATTTAATTACCAATCACTTTACAAAAGCTACTAATTCGTTTGGCCTTTCACGATTAATAATCTTTTTCCTAAATTAACCATTGTTTGGTCATGCAAGAATTTAAATTCAAAAAAAACATAAAGTACAAAAAGGTTGAATGATTGGAAGACTAAATTAAAGTTTGGTCTGCATTATTTCTATCCCCAATTATCCTATATATCCACCAACTAATTGTAGTACGATCGCTGATCAACTAATTGATTATGAACCTGAAAAGGGTAACTAATCCTAATTATGTGATAAAATAATAGGACAATATTAATTGAAATAAAAACCGGGATTTAAATATGAAATTAGAACATAGAAAGGTCTCTAAACATGCAAGATCCACCTAAGACTCTAGAAGAGGATTTAGGTATCCATAGGTATCCAGAAGAATAAAATAAAATTAGGAGTCATGAATTACAGAGATAAAAATAACCCGAAAAATAGAGAAATTTCAGATCTTGGTATTCAGTCTGCTTTTTCTATTTCAGAGCTCTCCCACGGTGTCAAGAACGGTACCAAAACTCCAAATATCTCTATGTCAGAATCCGCGTTCCTTTCCGTTTTACTGTTGTGCGGCTCCCCTTGATAATTGTTGTGTAAGGTCCTTTTATATTAGATGCCTAGGGTTTTGTGCCAAGTCCTTTCTCATTCACGACACACTTCTTTTTTTTCTTCTCTCACATTGTTGCTCACATGCCAGCTTCTTTCCTCTTTAATAATTCATGACCGTGACGTAACTAGTATCACTTATCGCAAACCCGATTTTGGAGATGATGGCTGCATTTCCTTCTCGTCCATGACAATCAAGACCGACGAAGACGTGGCGAACATGTTCAATATCCATGACACACCTTAGGGGTATAAGCCGTTGGAGCTGTACGTGGAAAATCAACGGAGCATGAATGAGATTTTACGTCGTCTTACTTCTAGAGGACCGGAATTTTAGGAAAATGTATTATCGCATCAATGAAATCAAAATTACTACAAAATTGTTATTGTAGTTGGTTATGTTTTACGTTTTATGTTACTTTGTATTATCGCATCAATGAAATCAAAATTTTAATGAAACTAGTTTAATATAATAACCGAAGAAATACTAATAATAAAGTACTACAAAATAGTTCGAAAAAACAACAGTACAAACATACAACAAACAAATCGCTCACGCTCACATCTTTCTACCATCTCCAGCAACCTCCTGAACCGACTGTGCACCCGGCTGTCATGAGGAATCTCTCCGGACTTAAGGCCCCACTGCAACTGTTGCTCCAAAATGCCCAATAACTCGGCATGTCCCCTCACAGCTGGTGCTGCAGCTGGTTCTACTGGTGGTGGTGGTGCAACTGGTAAGAGCCTAGAAAGTGATACTCTCACGTACCACTCTAAGTAACCGGGATGAACCTGACCCAACTCTGCAGTAGGATAATTGTCCTCAACACCTCATGGACACTCTGATTATAATTGACAATCGCCATAATGCAGTCCCTCGGACTAGGACGACTTGTAAGAGGGTCACGTGGGATGACCTGAACGTACCCAAACTGCCGGAGGCACCTATCCGGCATGTAGGGAATAGTCACGTCCCCCAGGTGAGGAAACCCCTATACAACGAAATACCCTCAAATGGTCTCTGCTCACGGTGGTCCTCAAATGGTCGCCACACGACCTCATCCGGTGTGAGTGCATCAATCCTCTGCCTGTAGGTCGTGAGCTTCACTGTATCTGTCTTGAACCTTTTCCAGCACTCACACCGTGCCCCGACATCACTCCTAGTGGGCTGCCACGTAGCTAGCTGAGGAGAATACTCTAAAATCCATGACTGAAATGAAGAAATAAACAACATGGTTAATTAAAAGGTATTTAACATTAATTTAAACAAACTCGGAAAAAGGGAAAAAATTATCTTACTTGTAAAAGCATCGCATACCCTCCTAACTGAGTAGCTGAGTCAAAGGAGGAAAAGTTCATCTGGTCACACAAGTGGGCAATTGTTGCTGGTCCCCATGCCCATCCACCAGCACCATCTGTGGTGCTGTCCTCCAGTAACAGCAACCACTTTGCCTCAGACCTGTCTCCAGTCTTGACTGTGAAAATACTCATCCCCAGAATCAGCAGGATCATCGCCCTAACAGCAGTGGTCTGGTCATCCAGCTGCGTGTCCAGTCTAACTCTCTCCAGCAGACATAAAAACCGGTAATATGGCCCATTCGCAGCTCGACACTCCGCAGTAGGATCAGCTCGATCCACTCCGAGATACGTCACAGCTAGCTGGATGGCCTGATTAGTGGTAACAAAATGCGGTGGAAGATACAGCAAACATGACACATCATCCAAAGTAATCGTCATTTCATCAAATGGTAGGTGAATTTGAAATCCCTAATATGCTGCCAAAATCGCTGATTTTGTGAATAACCAAACAACCTGTTACCCATCTTGTTCCCATGTGATGCAACTTTCAACTTACGCTCATAGTACTGAATTTAAAATAAAAATAAAAAAATAAGGCTATGTCATTCTATAAATTGAACTAGCAAGACTATGTAAATAAATGCATTAAATTATTTTTACCTGGTCTCTAAGTACGCGAAAAACTACATGAGCCTTAAGGCCAGTGAAGAGAGAACCCTCCTCCTGCTGGGGCTGCTAGGGATGCTCGTGCTGCTCTGCATGAGCCTGGTGCTGTTGGGGATGCTCATGTTGAGGCTGGTACTCCTGCTCCTCATAGTACTGTGGTGCTGCTCATAGTATTGCTCGACCCCCTCCATCTCATGCTGCTCCTCCTCCTCCACAGACTGCTCCACATGTTGCTATCGTCCTTGGGCGCGCCTACGCCGGTTAGGCTGGTACTCCTGCTCCACATCTCCGAGCCCCGCGCTCCATCAGAGGAAGAAGACTCCTCTGATCTCCGAGCTCCACGCTCCATCAGAGGAAGAAGACTCCTCTAATCTCCGAACTCCCCGCTCCATTAGAGGAAGAAGACTCCTCTGATCTCCAAGCTCCATGCTCCATCAGAGGAAGATGACTCCTCCGATCTCCGAGCTCAGCGCTCAATTAGAGGAAGGGCATTCTGGTCCCTCGAGCTCAAGGTTCCATCAGAGGGACCCGAGGCAGATTCTTTTAAGCCTTAAAAGTAACCCGGTCACGCAATTCTGATGTCTGTCTCAACCCGCTCTCACCTCATCATAACAAATCCCTCACGAACAATATAAATAGCAGGAAATTGTTTGACAAAAATAAACTTTCACTCATATCAGACATATTACAAAAGGTGGGCCACGGGCAAATATTTACAAGTAGGGGAGTCCGGAAAAAGAAACAAACATGTTACAAAGTCACTTAGACTCCTCCGGCTCGGACTGATCGAACAGCACCTCGACCTCCTCCAGGGGGACACCAGGAACGGGCCTCACTAATCTTCCTTTAAAGATCTCGTGCCCAGGCTCCAGCAGCTCCAAAGGCATATCAGGCCTAACCACAGCTAGCAATCCCTTGCAACGGTTGAAACCAAGCACGGTAGAGTTCTCCAACCTGGTCATCGCAACATCATGCTCGACCTTAACCCTTTCCACCTCAGCTTGGAATACCCTAGCCTCCGCTTGTACCGGCTCCTCTACCTCTTTGACTTCGGTGACTTGCTTCTGAAGTGCCTCCACCAGATAAACCTCGCCCCGACCTGCGATAACCCGGGCTTCGAGTTTGGTAATCTATTCGTCCGCGGAAGCCGAAGAATTTATGACCCCTCGGAGGAAACGGTTCTCCTCGATCAACTCCGGAATCCTCACATCCCGGCAGTATTGCAACTTATCAGATCGGTCCTGCAGGTCCCCATCGAGAGAGAGACTCTTGGCCTCGACCTCGCTGAATCTTCTATCAAGATGCAAAGTTTTCGGATCTGATTTCAGCTCCCAAAGCTCCTCCAACAAACTCATGGCAATCTCAGCAACCCTACCGCAAGCCTCCAGCTCAGTTGCGGATGGAACCTCAATCCCCTAGACTCCATCAAAATCAGAGTCCTCAATAACTATTGTTGGTTTTTTGGAAGGGGCTGGGGCCACTGTGCTGAGAACGACCCTCTTCCGACTTGAGCTACCCTTCAGTTTTTTAGAGCAGGCTCTAAGCTGGACTTCAGTCCCAGGAGCGTTGGGATAGGGCTCGGGACAATCAGCCAGCTTATCTGCACAAAGTAAACGCGAGGTGAGTCACAGAATAAAAAAGGAAATAACAAAAATAGTTGAGGCAGAAATTACCCAAAGTGATTTTCAACTTGGCTGCGGACTCGGCCCCGTCTTGGATAATGGAAGCACACTCAAATTTCAGGCCGGCTTTGAGTAGCCTATCACCCCAATTCTTGAGAAGCTTGTAAGTGACGGCGTCTTCGACCCCAAGGGACTCCAGCTTCACTGCGAAAGCCTTAGTGTCCCGGTCGAAATGATCTCCAGACTAGGATAGGGGAAATTTGTCCTCACTAGCTCGGAGCCGTTGTATTCCGCAATGGCCTTTTTGGCCTCCTTGTTCACTGCCCGAACATAAAAGAAGACAGACTTGAACCCCTTGTTGGAATCATTCACCGGATTAAAGTAATCCCGGAACCGGGCACCCCGAAGGCAGACATGACCATGCTGGTAGGCGTCCTCCTTCTCGGGTTGACGTAACACATCAAAGATAGCGAAGAAGACCCGCACGGAAGGAAGCCGCCCCAGGTAGGCCATCACGGCCTCAAAAGACTTAACGTACCCCCAGGCATTGGGGGCCAGCTGAGACGGAGCTATCTGCAGGTGATCGAGACGGATTCCCATAGTGTCCAGACACCTCCCATAGAAAAAGTAGCCGACAGTTGGTACAAGCCGGCAGTTGCCCCGCATCCTCCAACCTCCACTTTTGACCAGCAAGAGCGGTCACATACTGCTGGAAGTCGGGTAGAGACTTGCTTTTCAGATTGGCCGTAGTCTCAACGACTACGGTGGAGACCCAGCGGTACTTTGCCGGATCAAACCTGTATCCTCCGGCCTCATGAGCACCAGCAGTTTCCGATGTTCCCTCCACCGCTAGGCCGACCTCTTGTGGTAAATCCTCCGGGGTAGCAGAATCGCTTTGATGTTCTGCTGCTGACGAGCCTACCATCTCGACGCTTGACATCGACAGAAATGATGATCTCGTTCGCTTAAATAAAGAGCCCGGGTGAAAGAAAATTCCAAAAAAACATTAGGTTTTCACGTCGGTACGGTGGTCGGAGAACTAAAAAGAACCGTTGGATATCGTCGACGAGAAACGATTCTAACACTCAAAATGACAAAGTAAAAAATGGGGGATCCCCGCAAAACTTATATACTTTTGGGACTCGGAAATCGAACTGGCACGTCCAATCAATGCGTCACTTCAATTCTGGCATAGGAAATTGAACTGCAATTATGGCGCCTCTTCCTCGGTTCCACAAACGTCAACTCCCTGTTCCCCCATCTGAACAGGAGACACGTGGCGTTGCAATCATTACCCCCTCTAAAAGCCAAACGGTCCAATCAAGCCGAGGCCGACCTCGTCCCCTCGACGACCTCGACTTGGGGGCCCACTGTTCCGGACTGGGCCAAAGGACCACTGGTTCGGGTTAGGCCCATTTCCGCACCAGGGACAACCCGATACGCGTGATGGCCGCATTTAACGGTTAGGAAGCCCGCACTCGCATCCAACAGCTCAGCAATGGCATTTCATCTATAAATATGAGTGCAGCCCTCCATTTCCAGGTACGTTCTCATTTCATACTTTCCTCACCACTTCTCTTGCTGACTTAGGCATCGGAGTGCTTGCAGGTACCCCACCCCCGACGCACGGGAGCAGCCTATCTCGGACCGTCCGAAGTCAATCTTCAAGTCCCAGGAAGCACGACAGCTTGCACCCTGGGCCCGACGTCCAGGTACCGAACATTAACCATTGTTTGTCATGCAAAAATTTAAATTCAAGAAAAGCATAAAGTACAAAAAGGTTGAATGATTGGAAAACTAAATTAAAGTTTGGCCATTCATTTATTCTAGCCACAATTATCGTATAGGTCCACCAACTAATTGCAGTATGGTCTTCGATCAACTAATTGATTATGAACATGAAAATGATAGCTAATCCTAATTATGTGATAAAAATAATAGGACAATATTAATTAAAATAAAAATTGGGATTGAAATATGACATTAGAACATAGAAAGGTCTCTAAACATGCAAGATCCACCTAAGATCCTAGAAGAGGATTTAGGTATCCATAAGTATCAAGAACAATAAAATTAAAGTAGGAGTCATTAATTATAGAGATAAAAATAACATGGAAAATAGAGAAATTTCTGATCTTCGTATTGAGTCTCCATTTTCTGTTTCTGAGCTTTCTCACGGTGTCAAGAACTGCACCAAAACTCCAAATCTCTCAGTCAGTGTCCGCGTTCCTTTGCCTTTTACTATTGTGCGCCTCCCCTTGATAATTGTTGTGTAAGGTCCTTTAATATTATATGCCTAGGGTGTTATGCCAAGTTCTTTCTCATTCACGACACACTTCTTTTTTTCTTTTCTCACTTTGTTGCTCACGTGCCAGTTTCTTTCCATTTAATATTCACGACACTTTTTTTGGGGTCAAATGTGTAACATTTCATAGATTTTGGGCAAGGCCACAACACTACACACACTAATAGTGGAACAAGTATCTTAATGATCACAAAATTAAACGAAACTACCCAGCGCAGTGGGAGAGGCGTTACACTAAGCAAATTAATGGGCCGAAAGTTTAGCAGTTGCATTCATCACCGCCCCAGTCCAGCAAAAGAAGAGATGAGTACCTGGGTTATCCAACAACCACCAAGTACAACCACTTACACGGAAGTGGTATAGTAATAACCCTTCGCTTGGCGCTCTTAACTAGAAAAACCCTAATTTGGCAAAAAGTGGATCACGCCACAGACTTTTTCGCAATTAGCTCCACCCACCTCTCCGTCTTCGTTATCAAAATCGCTAGCTGTTCTCGTATGGATCTGCATTTGGGTTGAGGCCTATCGCCGATTTGTCGTTTTGAATCATGCGTGCGAAGCCTTGTTCCCCTCTCTACTTGTCGAGGCTATCTCCCAATTCTCTTTTCCTCTCTTCATGTGATTTATGTCATCTATAATCTATAATGCCTTGGATCTCATGTGCTATAATTTACTCCCTGCATGCTTTGACGAGTGAGAGATTATCAGTCTCGAAGATGGCGTGGTGAAGATTGAGGTTCTGTCCCAGCTTAATAGCTTCACGGAGGCACAATGCTTCAGCAACTAGAGGGGACTTTGCATAGATCCGGTGAGAGGTCATGGTGAGTACGCTTCCTAATCTATCTCGTCATATGATACCACCAGAGCATTTCCCACTCACTGTGTCCAGTGCTGCGTCTGAGTTGATCTTCACATCCACCCCCTATGGAAGTTTCCTTCTTTTCTCAGTGTTCAACCCTAGAGCTCCAGGGTTTGGCCTGTTATCTTCCATCCGTGCCCTCAAGAACTCATTATTTTGAGTAGTTGCAGTTATCAGTGTCGCCAAGGGAAGAGTAGTCCTTGAGTTGAAAATATAATCGTTCCTAACCTTCCAAATAGCCCACATAACCTGCATGCACAAAGCTGCTAGGAATTCCACTTTAAGGTTTTGAACTTTCCAGCTCTCAATAAGGGAGCTGAGCCAATTAGCAATATTAGTAACATTTGAGGCATTAGGATTGGGGTTCAATTGAGCCCCAAACCATACAGGCTCAGTCCAAGGGCACAGGAGCAATAGATGTTCCGTAGTTTCAGTGGAATGTTTACACATAGGGACTCTAACACTCCAAATAATGGACCAACAATCATTGGGATTTGAGGAGGAGGAAGGGGGTAGGGAATGAGTACGCTGTTTTAGATGGGTGAGCTGTTTGTAGCTTGACTTAACAGTGTAGACACCACTAGGGGAGTGAGGCCAATATAGCAGGTCATGAACATTGGTCCAGGATATAGGAGTTTGTAAGGCTTTTGTTGCAGAATCTGGTTGCAGGGTATCTTTTAAGGCTAGAATATTCCAATCATGATTAGGGCTTACCAAGGTACTCACAAGAGGAGTGTTGATCCCAGGCAAGACATTTGCCTTTTCCCCTATAGCAAGCCAGTTGTCTTCTGTTATAGATAGAGTTTCCTGCTCCTATGGACCATCTGCCAGAGGCCTTTAGTAATTACCTTCCCTTGAGTCCAAATCCAAGAGCTGCCAGCCTTCTTTTTAGCTCTCCAGAAATCTATTTGAGGAAAGTAAATACCCTTTAGAGTGTTAGCTCAATATGAGTTTGGTTCTTGGATAATTCTCCAAGCCTGTTTAGTTAATAAGGAAACATTCATAGTGTCAAAATCTTTGAAACCTAACCCACCAGTGGCTTTTGTAGAGCATATGAGATCCTTATTTTTCCAATGGATTCCTTTATTGTTACCTTTGCTACTTCACCAGAACCTTATAGCTGCAGATATTAGTTTATCACAGAAAGTTTTAGGTAACTTAACAATGGACATAATATTGGTGGGAATAGCTTGTATGACAGCCTTAATGAGAATTTCTTTCCCTGCTGGGCTGAGTAGATTACCTTTCCACTCCTCCATTCTAGTTATCACCTTTTCATGTAGCCACTGAAGGTGTTGGATTTTTTATCTTCCCCATTCAGTTGGGATGCCTAAATAGTTGCCTGGTGATTGCCAAATGGGAAAATGAAGGGTCTCAGCCACTGAAGTTCTGATAGCATTAGGAATTTTTTTGCCAAAGATGATACCTGACTTGGAAGTGCTAATTCTTTGCCCTGATGCAGCAGTGAATTTGTCTAGAATAGTAGTGAGAGATGCTCTCCATTGAATCTTTAGAGAATATGATAACATCATCTACAAAAAGATAGGTGGGTTAGTTGAGGGCTTCCCTTTCAACTCATGTGCTGGATGATGGGTATTGGGCCACAATCTTGTATGCTTCTTTTCAATTAGGCCGCGGGCCATTTGTAGTCCATTTTCCTTTTAAGTTTTAATAGCTCATATATATATATATATATATATATATATATATATATATATATATAAAAGCTTCTATAAATTAGATTTATTCTTTCTCACGTTTTCTTCATTTCTACAAAATAAAGAGCAAACTAAGTCAATGATTTATATAATTAGTAATAATTGCTCTAAAAAATGAACCAGGAGTATCTCTAAAAATGCACTAAATTGAAGTTTATCAATATCCATTTAGGTTTCACTTCTTTCACACACAACACAAGAAAATGGAAACCCTAAATACCCAATACTCTTGTGATTTCTCACTGACTTCCCTTCACCATCAGGGAACAATCTCCAATAGAGAAGATGGTGTCTATTTCCAATGTCCAAAACCTATTTTATGCAGGCTTAAAGACAACATCACCTTCGCTTCTGTCAAAGATAAACTCGAGAGTAAGGTGCAAGTGAAGGGTGACGAGCGAGGGGTCAAACATATCATTAATCACAAACTCGATATGGGCGCTAATGGACTTGTTCGCTGGTCCACATTGAATTTGAAGAACGACGATGACGTGCGAGCCATGAGAACATGCATGACATGTTTCGATATCACAGTCCTTTGTTGTTGTCCGTGGAAACCACACAGAGTGTCATTGAGATCCTTCGCCGTTTAACTCCCAAACGACCATCACAGTAGTGGAACATTTTAATTAATCTGTGTTTGTTTCTGTTGTTGCATTTTGCTTTTCAATCAATGTAACCGGCGTTTCTAATTAAATAAAACAAATGTTCAATATAAAATTATTCTTCCGGAATTATGTCCTATGGGATAAATTCGGAATGCAGTTTTTAAAGATTTCTGGAATTACCTTAAACCACATAAATCCGGAAGTCAAAATGTGTTCCGGATTTATCTCTTAAGAGATAATTCCGGAGGGTGCATCTAATATGGACCCCGAAAAAATGGTCCACCGGGACCTTTACCTTTTTTAGTAAGTTTTAATAAAATACTATTTTTATTTGTCATTTTTCATTTTTTATTATTATAAAATTCATTTTTTACTAAAAATAGTAAAGGTCCACCGATGAACCTTTTTTGAGTGGTCCATATTAGATACACCCAATTCCGGAAATCTTTAAAAACATGTGTTCCGGAATTATGTTTTGTGACTTAATTCAGGAAAAAGCTAAAAACTTCGTTTCGAATTTAGTATGAACACATAATTTCAGAATTTTTTTGAGAAATCAGGGGTAAATTTGGTGAATAGGGGCACAGGGTCTAAGAATATGATAAGGAGACAGGATATGATAAGGTAAAATATTCTTTTTGGTGGTGAGGATAAGGAGACAGGATATGATAAGTCTATAATATCATGTGTCAGTCCAGTGTTTGTTGAGCCAGCATGATATGATTACTTAATCTTGTGACTTATTATAACACCCCACTTTTTATAAGTAGTTATTAGGAGATGGTTTAGAATTTTATTTTAAACTGTGTGCTTCAGGAGTTAAAGAGAAATTATGGTTGTTGTTATTATTATTTTGAAAAACAGAGTTATTATTATTATTATTATTATTATTATTATTATTGTGTGTTGCGTGTGCATATTATTAGCTATTATATATATATATATATATATATATATATATATATATATATATATATAGGGTTTAGGGTTTATATATTTAAACCCTATATATATATACACTATACATTTGCAAATAACCTCATTAAACCTTTAGACACATGTCACTCAATTAGCAATTTCCTAATTAATGCTTTATCCAAATTATTTATATTTATATTATTTTATAAAAATATTAGTTGTGATAATTTGAATAAATAATTTAAAACGGTTTTTTAATTTGTAACTTCTCAATATACTAATGAGATTTAATGAAAAAAAAACGTTTTATTTTTATTTGTAACCCTCCAAAAAACTATGGCTATAAATATCCAAGATTGGGTGATTGGTTGAGCCACTCTCCACACCACAACTTCATCTTCACTAAGCATCATCTTTTCGTATTTCACTTTTCTTGGAGAGTTATTCGTCACCATTTGGAATTTTCATGTGGAAGGAGGTCAAAACATTTGCATGTGAAATATCGAAGGTTGCACGTCAAAACATTTGCACATGAAATATCCAATATCCAAGGTTGGGCGATTGGTTGAGCCACTCTCCACACCACAACTTCATCTTCGCTAAGCATCATCTTTTCATCACCGTTCGTTTCACTTTTCTTGGAGAGTTATTCGTCAACATTTGGAATTTTCATGTGGAAGGAGGTCAAAACATTTGCACGTGAACATTGGGAGTTGGGTTGATTCACATATGAGATATATTGGTTATTTAAAAATCTATATCAGGGTTTTGAAGATTCAGATTCATTATAGTAGAATTCTTGGTCGACCAAGGTAGATTGGGGGAATGAATCTGTGTTTTTTAAATTTAGTTTATTGGTATTGGATCATTATTTGACATGTTGTCAATTAGGTTTTCCATATTATGTATATTTTGACATGTTTTCAATTAGGTTATCCATCTTATGTATATTTTGTTCAAGTTTTTCCATTCTTTTACTTTTTAGTGTTATTTAGCTTTGAATCACATATGAGCTACGTGGGTGAATTCTAAACGTGGAAAAAATGGAATAATAAAGCAGTAATGCATATTTATGGTTTTTAAGAATATGATATTTTGTGGAACAAACTCGATGAAAAAATGCCAAAACGTGTCAACCATTTTTAAATGGTTATTTATAACCGAGAATTGGTTTTTTATAACCATTTTTAAATAAAATGCATGATTGTTGCGCAGTGGACACACAACCAATTTCCTATATACTATACATTTGCAAATAACCTCATTAAACCTTTAGACACATGTCATTCAATTAGCAATTTCCAAATTAATGTTTTATCCAAATTATTTATATTTATATTATTTTATAAAAATATTAGTTATGATAATTTGAATAAATAATTTAAAACGGTTTTTTACTTTTTAACTTCCCAAAAAACTAATGAGATTTAATGAAAAAAACCATTTTTTATTTTATGTACCAAAAAACGTTTGATTTTTAGTACAAATAACAGTTAAATGATGAATAAAAAAATATAATTATAATTTCAAAACGTCCCTTAATCAATAAATATAATTTATACTTTTAAAACATCAATTAATCAATAAATATAATTTATTTTTATATAACTATGACAGTTACAATATATGGTCTTTAATATATCTAATAATTATGACAGTTACAATATTTAAACAAAACCATAATTAAAAATAATTATACTTTCAAAACGTCCCTTAATCAATAAATATAATTTATTGTTAAATAACTATGATAGTTACAATGTATGATCTTTAATATATCTAATAATTATGACAGTTACAATATTTTATTCATCAGTTATGATTTTAATATTTAACCATCGTCATACCAATTAAATTTGTAACGTAACTTAAAATAATACAATTTATAACGTTTGCATCAGTTATGATTTTTCTATTTAACATCACATCTTACCAATTAAACGGTAATAAACTGGCGTTATTATTGATGAAATTCTATAAACGGTGCAATATGCTAATCAGTTTGATAGTTGACAATAATTCATTTATATTTGAATATTTAATAATATAATAATATAATCACGTTTATCACCAAATAAAAAAATATAATAATATAATTTCGAGTAAATGACCAAAGCAAATAATATAATAAAATATAATCACGTTTATCACTTATATTGTATTAGTAAAAACAATATTAAAGTTTATTTTGAACCAAATCATTTTGAACCATTGATTTCCAGGACTATCTTCTAATACCAATGGTCAACTCCATATTAGTTATAATACCAATACATAACTCAATAGCTGAACTAATGGTCGTTATTAATTCATGTAACGTTTTTTAATGGTCATTTATATCACATGATATTAGCATACGTTTATTATAGGCCATCCCAAGTGATAAATACATATCATGTAACGGTTTTATTTGATTAGAATTAAAACCAACGCTTTTCTAGATTGTAACGTATGTGTGCTAATTAAGATGGTTACAACCATCTATAATTAAGTTGATAAACCAACGTTTTTAATTCCAATATTTTTAAAATTTCCCTTTTATGATGAGACTCACTCATCTATAAATAAGATGGTTACAACCAACCATTCTCCACTACCAACATTCCTATTATTAAATCAAAAAACTCCTCTATATCCAATCCAAAACTATACTGTTTATCATTCCTTTCTCATTTTACAAAATGCCTCCCAAGTATGACATCATATTTGACATCAATGCCAGAAATGGCAAATGCAACCTACTCGTGGGCATCACTAGGAAATGGGAAGTCCCTGATCTGAACAATAACAGGCTCCCATTTTCTGTCGAAATCATTTTGGTTGATAGAGAGGTTAATATTATGCACATTATAATTTCTCTTCACATCAGCACACAAATTTATTTTTTTCCATTATACTTATCATCTTTCTCATGTTGAATTTTTATTTCTGCCATTATTCATTTTCTAAAACGTTAGAATCTAAAAAAAATTAGGAGAACAAATATTTTATATATTTCATGCATTTTGATGTGGGAATTTTATCCTTCATTTTTTATGTATTTCATATTTTCTACAAGGGAAAAAGATACATGCAACAGTTCGGAAGTCACTTATTTACAAATTTGAGGCAGAATTGAATGAAGGGGATGTCTATAACATCACAAACTTTGATGTTGTTTCTAATGTTGGTGCATACCGTACAACTGTTCACAAATTTAAAATTAATTTTCAGTATAATACAAGGGTCCAAAGGGTCAATAATATTCTAATGAACATGGTGCCAGCCAACTATACTTCTCCTGCTGATGTTTTCAAAAGTGATTTCAACATTGGCTACTTAATTGGTTAGTACATAAATACTTTATCACGATATCATGTCATTTTACATATACATTATATTCAACGGGAGTATTTGTTTCATTTAAAAAAAAAAGATATGTATTTTTATAGGAGCCTCAGGTGTGATCATTATTTTGTTGATTAATTACCAAGGTTACTATTAGAACTATTGATTATAAAAATATAATTTACATTGTATTTGTTTCATTTAAAAAAAAGTTACGTATTTTTATTAATAATTTACAATTAGAACTATTTGATAAAAAATTTACTATTAGAACTATTTGATTATAAAAATATTATTTTGTTGATTAATTACTAAGGTTACTATTAGAACTATTTGATTATAAAAATATGATTTACATTGTATTATTCATTCCATTGTATTTGTTTCATTTAAAAAAAAAAGTTACGTATTTTTATTAATAATTTTAGGCAAATCATTACTTTGTTGATTAATTACTAAAGTTACTATTAGAACTATTTGATTATAAAAATATAATTTACATTTATTTAAATCTAATAATTAATTTTACTATTTCCCTAAGCTCTAAAGAAAATCCCAAAAAAATAGTTCTATCAATTTATCATTTTTTAATTCATTTCATGGGTATTGGTTGTAGACTACTCTTTTTCATTTCATCGAGTTTCTTCAATTTTCTTCATATGTTTGTTATTATTTTTATTATTATTATTATTATTATTATTTTCTATTAAATAAGTATCCATATTATTAAAATAACTTAATAATATAAAAATTGACATTTTCAAAAAACACAAAATTTATAGTATTTTTACTATATACCGTGCGTAGCACGGGTCTACATATTAAATGATTTTTTGTTTTTAATTATTTTTTCTGAATAGAATTTTCCAATGTAGTAAATTTATTTAAAAACTGTGTAATAAAATCTTAACTCTTGCGATATTATTTTGTAGGGTTTTTTAATAGTTAGAAAAGGGACAAAGGTCGTGACAATGGAACTGGATAATGTAACACCCTATAATATATCTTAAGCGCAATGATTCCTAAATGATTTTGATATATAAATTGTTTCGGGTTTTATTGAAATCAATATCATTGTAAAACGGCTTAAATATGTTTTAGGCCCCTGCAAATATGAGGTGTTTTGGTTTAAGCCCCTGCAAATTTTTTTATTTATTTATAAGTCCTTGCAAAATGACACGTTTTGTTTTAAGCCCTTTTGTTAACAAACTGTTAGTGAGACGTTAAAAATCCCTTCCACGTATATATTTGTAGGGGCTTAAACCAAAAAAAATATATTTTGCAATGGTCTAATAAATAAAATATATTTTGCAGGGGATTAAAATAAAAAAAAACGTGTTCTTTTTAACATCTCACTAACAGTTTGCTAACAGAAGGGCTAAAAACAAAACGTGTCATTTTGTAAGGGCTTATAAATAAAATAAAAATTTGCAAGGGCTTAAACCAAAACACCCCATATTTGCAGGGGCCTAAAACATATTTAAGCCTTGTAAAACTGATATATTTACTCATATGAAATTATTGCAATAAAACATTTTTTTATTAAATGTGAACTATCATACCAATATCTGCCCCTGAAATGTTCTCACCCAGCTATAAACAAGTTTGTGTTTTCTATCCAAAAGTTTTATTTTCACTCCTATTTGTAAAATGTCTCCCAAATATGACATGATATCTGACATTAATGCTAGACATGGCAAATGGAATCTAATTGTTGGCATCACAATGAAGTGGGAAGTTCTTGATTTGAACAATAGCAGAAGTCCTTGATTTGAACAATATCAGACTCCCCTTTTGCTGTGCTAGAATTGTTCTTATCGATAGAGAAGTTCATATTTTTGTTCCAATACGTAAAATTTTGGACTATGTGTTTCAGTTAATGCCATAACATTTAAAATACCAACCTTTTTTTATATATTTTTTTTATTAAAGTGGTTGGGTTAATTTTGGTAACAAATTTCTTGCCCAATTTTCACTAAATGACATATGATATAAAAATGTATCTCTTAATGGGATGACACTTTTCCTAATTTTTCTGTATCTTAAGCACAATGATTGCCTAATAAGTTTACTAGAGAATTATTTGGGATGAAAAAACCAAAAATTAATCTCTAGAACATAATATATATTTTGAAACTTTTTATATTCCTCGACTTTAATATAAATAAATTTGCACATTAACCCTCTTTCTTAGCTATTAATATGAAATTTATTTTGCAGCTCATTGATCTACCCACCGATGAATCCTCTCTTTTAAGACCATATATACCTTGAAATACCATTTTATATTTATTTTTCTCTAAAATAAGTGCAACCCATAACACTAACATGGTGCCCCCAAAATATCTACCATCAATATTATTATTTGAGTTTGAATAAACTCTTGGAATACAATCATAAGTAGGAATGTTGGTGAGTACGTTTCAATGATTTTCTATTCATTTTCGAGTTGTTGTTTCACTTTCATCTGATATTATCCATCTTTCCTTTAAATGAAACAAGAAAATCCACTTGAATAATGAAGAAAATATAAGAATAATTAGGGGTGAAAATTTCTACCCGTTAGCAAGAGAATCCTTGCGGGGACTTCCCCATTAGGGGCCGTGAAGGCAAAGAATTTTTTCATGTGGGAACAGGGACGGGGGAGAACATCTTCGCATGGTTAACTTGGGGATGGGGACAAAGACCAGATCCTCCGCCCTGAATATATTACATAAATATTCTTATTATCGGTAGAAATGTATATTATTATAAGTAATTGATTTTTTTAGTTTTAATTAAAAACATTAACAAAATATTAAATTATGCTAATTTTATATTTTTATTCTTAATTTTATACTTTTTAAATATTCAGATATCAAAGTAAGACTAACTTTTATAATTTTTATATTAAAATGTTAAACTTTTTAACTTTAAGTCTTACTTTTATATATTTTAGTTCATATTTTTGCTAACTTTTAATAAATCTCTGGTGTCCCTGCGGGATCATGGGGATCCGTATGGAAGGGGAGTTGATGAGGGAAACTCCCCGAAATGGGAATCAGGGGCGCGAAGGGGAGACAATTTGGCAGGCGAGAACAGGGAGCAGGGGAGTACTCCCCACCGCCACTCCGACCCATTGCCCTCCCAAGAAATAATTAACAAAAATCCAAATTTGGTTCATGTGAATCATTTTGAAATGCTACGATGTAAAATGAAGAATCTTTATATTGAAAAACATTAAAATTGTATTTACTTAATTAAATTTAATTATAGTCAATATTAAATTATTTTCTATTTGTTTTTGTCTTTTAAAGCAAATTCAAAAATAATTATTTAACTATTAATATTTTTGGCAAATCATTATTTTTTGATTAATTATTGAGGTCACTATTAGAGCTATTTGATTAAAGAAATATAATTTACATTTTTTAAGTTTAATAATTAATTTTACTATATCCCTAAGCTCTAAATAAAATCCCCCAAAAAATAGTCCTATCATTTTATCATTTTTTCTTTCATTTTACGGGTCTTGGTTGAGGGCTACACTTTTTCATTTCATCGAGTTTGTTCAATTTTCTTTATATGTTTGTTGTTGTTGTTGTTATTATTATTATTATTACTATTATTATTATTATTATTATTTACTATTAAATAATTATCCATATTATTAAATTAACTTAATAATATAAAAATTGATATTTTCAAAAAACATAAAATTTATAGTTTTTTACTATATACCATGCGTAGCATGGGCCTACATATTAAATGATTTTTTTTTGTTTTTCTTATTTTTTCTAAATCGAATTTTCCAATGTAGTAATTTATTTACTAATTGTGTAGTAAAATCTTCACTCAAATTAATAGATGTGTACAAGAGTATTTTAGTACTATAATATATTGTGTTATAAAGCTTATCAATGTGTTTCAATTCAATTAGTTGAACCATAAGTCATTTTATGTTATAATATATTACAATATCATATAATTCGATTTAATTATTTATCAACCATAACCAATTTTATTTTAAGTTACTAAAACTCACTTAACAATTTTTAACATACAATTTATTTTAATAATATATTACTCAATATAAATTTTCAACAAGATTGAATTGTTATAACTTTTGTGAATTGCTATAATTATAATAACAATTAAGCAATTTGCTATTATTATTACAATAATAATAATAATGATAATATTATCATCTACACCCCATCATCAAAGTTTTAGTAAAAAATATCCAAAGTCATCCTGTTTTATGGTTTTAATATAACATATTTTGTTTTGGTTAAAACAAAAAAATGTAAATAAATATAATTTTAAAAAATGCATCAATAAATTAAGTTCATAGAAAAATAAAAATGAATAAAAAATAATTAAGTGAGATAAATTATTAGACCCAATTTATGTTTTTGTGGGTTCACAAATGGAATAAAAATTCGTACGTTTGCTTAAAACATAGGTGGCATTGTGAAGTTTATTTTAAGAACCACCAATGAGCTCACTGTTGGATATGCTCAAAAAACTTTGACGTTTTATTAATTTCCACCATAGAATTTTTGCAAAAAAATACCCTAATAAAGATACCTGTTATTATGAAAATAGAATATGAAACAAATCGACGCCGTTGGTTAATTAGTCTACAATTATTACATATTTTTTGGATACTATACATATTCTTTTTGTCAAAAAATACAGGAATCAAGCCATACACATTTGTTTCCCAAAAAATAGTCATACACATTCTTTGACAATAAAAAGGCTATACACATCCCAATCTTATTGATTTCGAATCACAATATCAATGAATTCAACCTAATTTAATTTTGTTAGCAACGAATCAATTATTATTCATACCCCTTGACATATTTTAAATTGTCAGTGGCTTATTTTTGACACCCTTTATTTAGGCACATCATTAAAAAATTTAAGATATTTTTTTCCTGACTACTTCATAATATCTTGAAACAAATGACAAGGAGTGATTAGTTGCGCGCAGTGGATACCCAGTTTATACCAAAAAAAATATATTACATACTACAAATACATAATTACTATTAATAACCAATAAGACACAAATGACGATATTAATAATCGTAAAATATGAAACGATGTGTCGTACTAACGTCAAAAGATAAAAACATAAATTTGTTTAAAATATTGATACTTTAAAACGCTATAATCATGACTCCTCACACATTCTTGGTAAAAAAACGTCTTTAATCTATTTGATCAATGTACTCGAAATGTTTCCCGTGCATCGCCCGGTATACTAGTATATATATATATATATATATAAGGCTTTACGTTGCTTAATATGATGATATATATATGTATTGTTTTTAAATTATTGTTTATATATTCTTTAGCCAAAGGTTTTTATGATAAGAATTAGACACCCATTAGTAAACCCTTAGTATATACATTGTTCCTTAAAAGATAAGTCATTACACCTCATGCTTCTTTAAAAATTTTGTGTTGAAGGCATTAGAATAGAACACCTCATGCTAGCTTAAGATGAATCACCATAATAACCCATGAGAGCATGCCACCTAAAAGATATTACACCTCATCCTTATACATGCATCATGAGAGTCTTCCACTTAGGTGCTTGCTTAAGATGATTAATCACTTAAGCTTATAGAATCATGCCACCCAAAAAGTTAGTTTTACACCTCATGCTTAGCATGATGTAAGCAAGGTCCATGGAACAACTATAAGTAGCCAATTTCTTTGATTTATTCATCATTCTATAACCAAAACACTTCCTTCTCATATTCATTGACCTTCTACCACAAAACAACCAACATCTTGTGTTCGTAGTTTTGTTCGAGTACGTGTCGGTGTTGCCGGAGCAAGTGTTACATTCGTGCTATAATTCAGGTTGCATGGGGGCAAGATACCGTATTCGTCGGGACGGTTAGCGTAAAGTTTTAATTTAAATATGTGTAGAGTGACCCAAGTTCTACTAGAGTTAAAGAGTCAGTGATACCTAAAGATCATTTGACTACTCTTCGGAGTTAAAGTTGAATGAAGTTTAGGTCGTCGTTGATCGGGGTTAATGCATAAGAAACTTCTATATTTTCATTTGATTGATTTAGTGATTGATTGCTTGATATATTGTGATTGATTGCTTTGATTGTTATGAACTGCTTATGTGCTATTTCTGATTATTTGTTGAATTGCTGAAATATCTGATTGATATATATATATATATATATATATATATATATATATAGTTAAGTTTGCGAAGCATGATTTTATTTCACAATAGAAATGAAGTTAAAATTTCATAATGAACCTAAGTGTGGAAAGTAGAGTCATAAAGAGATATAAAGTGGAATGAATGCTTAACCGTAGTGCAAGACATAGTATGAGGTACTGATCAACAAGATGAGTAATGTAACGCCCTAAAATTTAATCAAATTATTTCGAAGTTGGATTGCCGTAGGATGATTGTAAGAATTGAAATTATGGGCGTAGTAGCTATGTTGAAAACGAGTTAGATGATAATCACGTGTTGTGGGCTAGTTAAAAATAGCATTGGGCTCCCTTCCTATGTGGATAAAGCCCCAAATAATTTAGCCCATTATGTTTCTCACTTATTATAAGTGGAGAGGATTAATTTAGGGTTGAGAGAGAGAGGAATTTCGGATTAGAGCAGCCACCAAAGAGAGAGAAAAGAAGAGAGAAAACAATTCCCGTTTTTCTCAAACCTGTCACCGTAAAATTGCGATTCCGGTTTCGTTAACCGTTGGATCGTCTTCGTTTTTGGGAAGCAGGTTCGTAAGATATAGTTCTACACTTTCACCGTTCGGATCTTCGAAACGTGTTCTGAGGAGAGAGATATTGGCTTCGCACTGAAGCTGCAGTTTGGGGGAGTCGCCGTATTCGGAGATCGAGGAACGAGGCTAGGAGGGAGTTTGCGCCACCATAGTTGAGGTAAGGGTGGGCTTAACCTTGATAATGGGTTGATGATAATTATGTGTGGGTAGTCTAGGGTTTTGTTGAATTGTTCGTGTTGTTGCATCTCGTGTTTTCGTTGAGATTGGTGCTTTGATGATTATTGCACGTTATTGTGATTTGTTTCGTTATTTGTTGTTGCGTGATTGTTGTATCACGATGATGGTGTTGTTATTGTTCGTGTTTTTGTTGTTGCTGTGCGTGGTTGATTGTTGTTGTCGCGTTGTCGAATTGTCGTTTTTGTTGTGGTGGTTGCGGTGTCGTTGCCGTTAGGGTTTGGTGTTTGGCAATTTAGCGATTCTGGACACAGGTTCGGTTTTTCTAAAACTGGCGCTGTTCGGTTGATCCAAAAATTATGAGGTTAATTGTTTTTGAAAATAGACTTAACGCCGGTCGTTTTGGCACTGGTTTCGTTAAATTCGGAGTTGTATAGCTCGAGTTATAGGCGATACAAGTTAGGTTAAAATTCTGGAAACGATTTGGGTATAGATTCGGTATTTCGGTGACTGGGAACGTTGTATTGAGCGAAAAATTTTGTGGTTTATTTTTCTGGAAAATAGACTTAATGCTTGTTAATTTGGCACTGGTTTGGTTGCTTTTAGAGTTGTGTAGCTCGAGATATGAATTCCACAAGTTAGAGTAAGATTCTGGAAACAATCTGGACACAGGGTCAGTGTTTTGGTTACCACGTTTTCAAAAGAACTCCTTTTCGAACGAATCCAATTTCTTTGAAAACTAGACAAAATTTTCCCCAGTTTATGCACAAGTTTCATGCAATTTGATTGAGTTTTGGTCACTTTGGAATTGCTTGAATTTGAAGGACAGAAACTGCCCTCTTTTGCAACTAGCCTGTGTGCTTTTCGAAAACTGTACCTATTGGACACTCTCCTTCAAAAACTGAACTTAGGGATGATAACCAGACCCATAGGGCTTTCCAACAAGTATTTATTTGTTGAAATCCGATGTCGTTTGCTATTTTAATTAATTCGCTGAAGTAGGTGCGATGTGCCTAGGCGCTGTGCGCCAGTCTTGTGCGTGGTGTGCGTGCGTTATGTCCGCGTTGTGGAGTCGTCTGGTGTTAATATTTCAGGTGCGGTGCTGGTATGCTCAGGAGAGTTTAGTGGTAGCTGTGATGCTACAACTTGGTGCTATTTTTGGTGAAATCATTTGTTTTGATTCTGGTGATATAGTATTTATTTTAAATACTTGTTATGGTGAGTTGGTGCATAATCATGGTGTCGCATTGTCATATGCATGTTTTGGTGATACAGGCTCTGCCTCTGGTGTTTATTGGTGATATGCCCGTCGTGGCTCATTTTGGTGATCGGTACCGCATGCATATGCCCACTGGAGGGGTTGCATATCATCCCATTGTCTATGAATGTTATAATTTTGGTGGTTCACTGTCAAATGGATTTTTCCTTTGGTATCTGGTGCTGTGATATGGTGTAATTGTATTGTGTTGCTGTAGTTACCTGATGCTAGCATATTGTTATCATCTGCTTATTATCTCTGTTAGACTCACCCCTTCTGCTTGGAATGTTGCTCTCATGCGGTAACGCTGCAGGTGATCGCTAGTGCTCGTGGAGGAATTGCTAGGTTTTGCTTCCTCTCTCGTTTGGGTCTGTGTCAGCTCTGATATGTAGCACCGGGGAGTCGTTAGTTATCGTTTTGAACTATTATTTTAGTTATTGGAAATTGTTTTAATTTATTTTGGAGATGTCTTTAATTGTTAATTCTGGAGATGTTTAAACTGGTTAATATTTCCGCTGCTTGGTGATTTCTTTTATATAAATTATTTTGGAGATTTTCTTTTTTAAAAATGGTGAAAAAATGTAGCGCCCTTCGAGGTGACTCTGATAATTGTCTATTTAATTGTAATGGTAAAAGGGGGGTGTTACATTAGTGGTATCAGAGCAGTTCGGTCTGTCCGGCCAAGTTGTCGAGTCGTCGAGTCGAGTAACACTTGAGTAATTGTTACTCGTTTCTGGTTATAGTTTCTGTTGCAGTGTTAGGTTGAGATGGCAGGACGGAACGATGCTGCACTCACTGCTGCTTTGCAGGCTGTGGCTCAAGCTGTGGAGAATAACCCATGTGCTGCTGGTGATGCTGGGTCGCGCAGTTTGGCTACGTTTCAGAGGGAGAATCCTCCTACCTTTAAGGGCAAGTATAACCCTGATGGTGCTTTGGCGTGGCTGAAAGAGATGGAGAGAATCTTTCGTGTTATGGATTGCTCTGAGGCGCAGAAAGTCAGGTATGGTACTCATATGCTGGCAGAGGAGGCTGATGACTGGTGGTTGGAGGTGAGGCAGAGGTTGGCGACTGTGAATGAAGAGGTCACTTGGGCTGTGTTCAGCAGAGAATTTCTGAGAAAGTATTATCCTGAAGATGTCCGTGGGAAGAAAGAGATTGAGTTTCTGGAGCTGAAGCAGGGTAATATGTCGGTGACTGAGTATGCTGCCAAGTTCATTGAATTGGCGAAGTTTTATCCACATTATGGTGAGGCTGGTGCTGAATTCTCCAAATGCATCAAGTTTGAAAATGGGTTGCGGGCTGATATCAAGAAGGCGATAGGGTATCAGAAAATTCGGGTGTTCTCGGAGTTGATTGACAGTTGCAGAATCTTCGAGGAAGACAGTAATGCTCATTCTAGAGTCATGAGGGATAGACAGAAGAATTTCTCGAGTCGTGGGAAGCTGTATGAGGTTCCAGCTGGTAAGGGCAATCAGAGAACTGCTGTGGGTAAGAGACCTAGTGGGGGAGATGCTGCTGCTAGTGTGGTAAACCCGGTCATAAGCGTCCTGACTGTCCAGGTGATGTGAAGAAGTGCTACAAGTGTGGTAAAGAGGGTCATATGGCGTCTAGCTGTGATCGAAAGGATGTGTTATGCTACAACCGTGGTGAGGGTGGTCATATCAGCACTCAGTGTCCTAAACCGAAGAAAGAAAGGTCCGTTGGGAAGGTGTTCAGTAAAATAGATTTGAGATCGGGTTATCATCAGATCAAGGTGAAGGACGAAGACATTCAGAAGACAGCTTTCAGAACCCGTTATGGGCATTATGAGTATTCTGTGATGCCTTTCGGTGTGACTAATGCGACGGGAGTGTTCATGGAGTACATGAAAAGTCAGTTACTGAGATTAGAAGTTTTCTGGGTCTGGCAGGTTACTATAGGAGGTTTATAGAAGGATTTTCGAAGTTGGCACTTCCGTTGACTCAGTTGACTTGCAAGGGTAAAGCTTTCATCTGGGATGACTGTTGTGAAGAGAGCTTCAAAGAATTGAAGAAGAGGTTGACGACGTCTCCTGTTCTGACGTTGCCTAATCCGGAAGAGTCGTTTGTGGTGTATTGTGATGCTTCCAAGATGGGGTTGGGAGGTGTGCTTATGCAGAATGGTAAGGTAGTTGCCTATGCGTCGAGACAGTTGAGGACTCATGAGAAGAACTACCCTACCCATGATTTAGAACTTGCTGCAGTTGTGTTCGCGTTGAAAATTTGGAGACATTATCTGTATGGTTCGAGGTGTTCAGTGATCATAAGGGTTTGCAGTATCTGTTTGATCAGAAAGAGTTGAATATGAGACAGCGCAGATGGTTGGAGTTGCTGAAAGACTATGACTTTAGCTTGAACTATCATCCGGGAAAGGCTAATGTGGTAGCTGACGCTTTAAGTCGAAAGACGTTGCATATGTCAGCAATGATGGTTAGAGAACTCGAATTAATTGAGCAGTTCAGGGATATGAGTTTGGTTTGTGAAGTGACGCCTCAGAGTGTCAGATTGGGGATGTTGAAGATTGATAATGAATTCATGGCTAGCATTCGAGAAGCTCAGAAGTTAGATGTTAAATTAGTTGACCTGATGGCTGGGATTGATCAATCCGAGAATAAAGACTTTGAGTTGGATGCGCAGAATGTATTGAAGTACCGTGGAAGAATCTGCATTCCTGATGATGAGGAGATGAAAAGAGCAATTTTAGAAGAAGGTCATAAGAGTAAGTTGAGTATCCATCCGGGAGCTACAAAGATGTATCAGGATCTGAAGAAGATGTTTTGGTGGCCTGGTATGAAGCGTGATGTGGCGCAGTTTGTGTATTCCTGCTTGACTTGTCAGAAATCGAAGGTTGAGCATCAGAAGCCTGCTGGGTTGATGCAACCGTTGGAGATTCCGGAATGGAAGTGGGATAGTATTTCTATGGATTACGTGATAGGGTTACCTAATACTGTGAGGGGGCACGATTCGATTTGGGTGATTGTGGATAGATTGACGAAGTCTGCTCATTTTATTCCTATCAATATCACGTATCCGGTGTCGAGATTGGCAGAGATTTATATTCAGGTGATTGTGAAGTTGCATGGCGTTCCTTTGTGCATTGTGTCTGACAGAGATCCTAGGTTCACTTCTGATTTCTGGAAGAGTTTGCAAGAAGCGTTGGGTTCTAAATTGAGGTTGAGTTCAGCTTATCATCCTCAAACTGATGGGCAGACAGAGAGGACCATTCAGTCGTTGGAAGACTTGTTGAGATCTTGTGTTCTTGAGCAGGGAGGTGCGTGGGATACTCACCTTCCGTTGATCGAGTTTACTTACAACAATAGTTACCATTCTAGCATCGGGATGGCACCGTTCGAGGCATTGTATGGTCGGAGATGTAGGACTCCGTTGTGTTGGCATGAATCTGGGGAGAGTATTGTTCTTGGACCCGAGGTTGTTCGAGAGACTACTGAAAAGGTGAAATTGATCCGTGAGAAAATGAAAGCGTCGCAGAGTAGACAGAAGAGCTATCATGATAGGAGAAGGAAGGATTTAGAATTCCAAGCTGGTGATCATGTGTTTTTGAGAGTCACGCCTATGGCTGGTGTTGGGCGTGCATTGAAGACAAAGAAGTTGACTCCTCGTTTCATTGGACCGTATCAGATCACTGAGAGAATTGGTAATGTTGCTTATAGGGTGGCCTTGCCGCCTAATCTTTCGAATTTGCACGATGTATTTCATGTGTCGCAACTTCGGAAGTATATTTCGGATCCGTCCCATGTGATTCCGATGGATGATGTGCATGTGCGGGATAATCTCACGGTGGAGACAATGCCTGTGCGAATTGAAGATCGTGAAGTGAAGACTTTACGTGGCAAAGAGATAAACCTGGTAAAAGTGGTCTGGTTAGGAGCTGCTAGTGAAAGCATGACATGGGAGTTGGAGAGCAAGATGCGAGAGTCCTATCCGGAGCTGTTTGAATCAGGTATGTTTTCGAGGACGAAAATATTCTAAGTGGGGGAGAGTTGTAACGCCCTAAAATTTAATCAAATTATTTCGAAGTTGGATTGCCGTAGGATGATTGTAAGAATTGAAATTATGGGCGTAGTAGCTATGTTGAAAACGAGTTAGATGATAATCACGTGTTGTGGGCTAGTTAAAAATAGCATTGGGCTCCCTTCCTATGTGGATAAAGCCCCAAATAATTTAGCCCATTATGTTTCTCACTTATTATAAGTGGAGAGGATTAATTTAGGGTTGAGAGAGAGAGGAATTTCGGATTAGAGCAGCCACCAAAGAGAGAGAAAAGAAGAGAGAAAACAATTCCCGTTTTTCTCAAACCTGTCACCGTAAAATTGCGATTCCGGTTTCGTTAACCGTTGGATCGTCTTCGTTTTTGGGAAGCAGGTTCGTAAGATATAGTTCTACACTTTCACCGTTCGGATCTTCGAAACGTGTTCTGAGGAGAGAGATATTGGCTTCGCACTGAAGCTGCAGTTTGGGGGAGTCGCCGTATTCGGAGATCGAGGAACGAGGCTAGGAGGGAGTTTGCGCCACCATAGTTGAGGTAAGGGTGGGCTTAACCTTGATAATGGGTTGATGATAATTATGTGTGGGTAGTCTAGGGTTTTGTTGAATTGTTCGTGTTGTTGCATCTCGTGTTTTCGTTGAGATTGGTGCTTTGATGATTATTGCACGTTATTGTGATTTGTTTCGTTATTTGTTGTTGCGTGATTGTTGTATCACGATGATGGTGTTGTTATTGTTCGTGTTTTTGTTGTTGCTGTGCGTGGTTGATTGTTGTTGTCGCGTTGTCGAATTGTCGTTTTTGTTGTGGTGGTTGCGGTGTCGTTGCCGTTAGGGTTTGGTGTTTGGCAATTTAGCGATTCTGGACACAGGTTCGGTTTTTCTAAAACTGGCGCTGTTTGGTTGATCCAAAAATTATGAGGTTAATTGTTTTTGAAAATAGACTTAACGCCGGTCGTTTTGGCACTGGTTTCGTTAAATTCGGAGTTGTATAGCTCGAGTTATAGGCGATACAAGTTAGGTTAAAATTCTGGAAACGATTTGGGTATAGATTCGGTATTTCGGTGACTGGGAACGTTGTATTGAGCGAAAAATTTTGTGGTTTATTTTTCTGGAAAATAGACTTAATGCTTGTTAATTTGGCACTGGTTTGGTTGCTTTTAGAGTTGTGTAGCTCGAGATATGAATTCCACAAGTTAGAGTAAGATTCTGGAAACAATCTGGACACAGGGTCAGTGTTTTGGTTACCACGTTTTCAAAAGAACTCCTTTTCGAACGAATCCAATTTCTTTGAAAACTAGACAAAATTTTCCCCAGTTTATGCACAAGTTTCATGCAATTTGATTGAGTTTTGGTCACTTTGGAATTGCTTGAATTTGAAGGACAGAAACTGCCCTCTTTTGCAACTAGCCTGTGTGCTTTTCGAAAACTGTACCTATTGGACACTCTCCTTCAAAAACTGAACTTAGGAATGATAACCAGACCCATAGGGCTTTTCAACAAGTATTTATTTGTTGAAATCCGATGTCGTTTGCTATTTTAATTAATTCGCTGAAGTAGGTGCGATGTGCCTAGGCGCTGTGCGCCAGTCTTGTGCGTGGTGTGCGTGCGTTATGTCCGCGTTGTGGAGTCGTCTGGTGTTAATATTTCAGGTGCGGTGCTGGTATGCTCAGGAGAGTTTAGTGGTAGCTGTGATGCTACAACTTGGTGCTATTTTTGGTGAAATCATTTGTTTTGATTCTGGTGATATAGTATTTATTTTAAATACTTGTTATGGTGAGTTGGTGCATAATCATGGTGTCGCATTGTCATATGCATGTTTTGGTGATATAGGCTCTGCCTCTGGTGTTTATTGGTGATATGCTCGTCGTGGCTCATTTTGGTGATCGGTACCGCATGCATATGCCCACTGGAGGGGTTGCATATCATCCCATTGTCTATGAATGTTATAATTTTGGTGGTTCACTGTCAAATGGATTTTTCCTTTGGTATCTGGTGCTGTGATATGGTGTAATTGTATTGTGTTGCTGTAGTTACCTGATGCTAGCATATTGTTATCATCTGCTTATTATCTCTGTTAGACTCACCCCTTCTGCTTGGAATGTTGCTCTCATGCGGTAACGCTGCAGGTGATCGCTAGTGCTCGTGGAGGAATTGCTAGGTTTTGCTTCCTCTCTCGTTTGGGTCTGTGTCAGCTCTGATATGTAGCACCGGGGAGTCGTTAGTTATCGTTTTGAACTATTATTTTAGTTATTGGAAATTGTTTTAATTTATTTTGGAGATGTCTTTAATTGTTAATTCTGGAGATGTTTAAACTGGTTAATATTTCCGCTGCTTGGTGATTTCTTTTATATAAATTATTTTGGAGATTTTCTTTTTTAAAAATGGTGAAAAATGTAGCGCCCTTCGAGGTGACTCTGATAATTGTCTATTTAATTGTAATGGTAAAAGGGGGGTGTTACAAGTAAGGCATCGGGGTTAAGATGTAATCAAACAGAATCATATAGTCGTGTGGTATGGGACACACGAGCTCAAGTACCGGATCGGGTCCTTAGTAGGACGTATCTATATTTATCGGCCGGATGGGTGTCATACCCTAATTTTGTCCGCCTAGGTTTAAAACTCTAATATTCCACAAAAATAAATAAATTGAGAAGTGTGGCGTTATTTTGAAGAGTGTGAAGAACATTGTGCATGCATTTTTTGAGTTTTTAGGGCAAAAGGGTATTTTGGTCATTTTCTAAAAATAAGATATTTTCTCATCAAAAATCATTGTGCAATTTTAGAGAAATTTATTTGAAGCAAAACATTTTGGTCATGTATATATGCATGTGCATGCATGCATGCATTATGCACAAAAAAAAAATTCAAAAAAGGCATCAAAAAGGAATATTCTACAAAGAGTTTCAAGATGTGATTTTTATGATATTTTTGGTCATGGTGATCTCATAAAATGGCATATTCTTCAAGATACTTTGTATGTGGCTCAAAATGGTTAGATTTATGTACAATTATCTTGAAAAGAATAATCAAAATTGAGAGGATAATTGGACGGTTCATGGATAGTACAATGGTACAATTGCCAACTTGCAAAACTTGGGCACCACTCTCCCTTGCTTGGCCGAATTCACCCCCCATCCTTCCCTCTCATATTTTCATTTTTTTGACCTCAATCCATGTGTGATTAAATCCTCACCCTCCATTCAAATTTTAAATGCAATCCTAGAGTGAGATGAGATGCACAATGACCTAAATACCCTTAAACCTAGTTGCTCTCTATATATACCTTAGAAACCTCATCTCACACACCTTTTGGCCTCACAATTCATTCACAAAACCCTAGCACACAAACCTCTCCTCTCCTCCTTTGGCCGAAACCACTAACAACCATTCCCTCCTCCATTTTTTTTCATTTCACTTCCATTTTCCATCTCATATCAACTCCTATTTCATATATCATCCATCTCTTCTACCAAGATTCAAGTGTTCATCATCCAATCTCAAGAACAAAGCAAGCATTTCGTGGGTTTCATTGAAGTTTGGTGAAGATTCAAGTTGATTTGTGGTCTTGTTCTTCATATTAGTCATTCCTTAGCTTGGATTTGAGGTAAATTTCTTAAAACCTAGCATCATCTTCAACTTCTTTGCATCAAAATGTAGATATCATGTTTCTAATCTTGCATCCTACCATATTCATACATTTTAGTGTTGGTATATTGTTGATTTGTTGAACGTTGTTGGTGAGAGGTGTCTCAAACATTTTGACAAGCACTTAGGGAGGCTTGGGTGTTTGAGATTGCTTCTCACCCTTGAATAAATTGTGATTTGTGTTGTTATCATTTTGTTTGTTGCATTTTGTGAAATAAAATTGTGATGGGAAGCTATGAATGCTTCTCACCCTTGAGTAAATTGTGATTTATGTTGTTTTCACTATGATCTTGCATTTTTGTTGAATAAAATGATGTGATGCTTCGCAAATCATGATTAGAATTAGGGTTTTGTTATTTCTTTGTGAAAGGGGTTTGCAATTGTGAGTAAAATGATTTCTCAAGTTGTTTTGAGGTTGGTTGTTATGTACTTTGCTTGCAAATTACTCTATGTTGATGATTGGCAAGAGGACTCACACTTGTGCCTTAGGCATTTCACTTTAAGTGTTGAGGATTGCCTAAGATGATTCAACACAACCTTGTGCTTTGATTGAAAATTTTGGTTTGCTTGTTAGTAACTTGTTTGCAAAATTACTCTATGTTGATGATTGGCAAGAGGACTCACACTTGTGCCTTAGGCACTTTCACTTTAAATGTTGAGGATTGCCTAAGATGATTCAACTTCCTTTGTGCAATTCTTGTTTAAAAATGCAAATGCTAGTTCTCTAACTTGATTAATCAATTTTGGTTACAAAATGACTTGTTAATGCTTTCTTTTGGTCACTTGTGATCATGCAAATGTGATGTTCATTCTAGGCTAATAATTTGTTTTGTGTTGATGATTGGTAAGAGGATTCAACATGTGTTTTTGTGCATAGCTAAATGTTGAGGATTACTCAAAAGGATTCAACTCTTGTATGAATTTTTAATTTTGATGATTTGGTAAAAGGACTAGACACTTATGCCTTTGCGCATTGTCCCAAATGTCAAGGATTACCAAAAGGGATTCAACCTTGTGTTTTATCTTGTTTTGATGCCTAATTGAATTAAACTTTTGCATTATCTATTCGTGTGCCTATTTTTGCAACCTATTTGGTTAATGTTGATCTTGCATGTTCATGGCCATTAAATGTTAGATGACTAAGCGTCATTCTTGTGCACCAGTGTAGTAATGGTTAATGTATATGCTTACGCTTGCATTGTTGATTGTGTTGCTTGCAACTTGTTAAAGTTTACACTTTGGTTCTTGATTTGGAAATTGATTTGAATTCTCTACTTCTTTTTCTTTTGGATGCCACGCCATCCCAACAAACTTTTGTGATCAATATCACCCTCCAATTCTCTTCCTCTCTTCTTCAAGTCATTTCTTTTTCCAAGTTATTTTTCAAATTAAAACTTTTCTTCAAATTGTTTTTCTATAGCAATCAAATTTTTTTCAAAGATCAACAACAAACGTTTTTGAAAAATCATAAGGAGTCAAGTCGGACGTACGGCCGGTGTTGACTAACGTCCTAAGATTGGAGTTGTACAACTCAAACATCTTGGGATACTTATGAGAATTAAAACAAGTAATTAACAACTTGAACCCTTTTTTTAAAAAAAAAGAGTAAGGAATCAAATCGGATGTACATCCGGGATTGGTTAGAGTCTTAGGGTTAGCGAGCTGTACAGTTCGCACGAGCCTAAGATACTTGCTCAAATAAAAGTAATCAACCTCACAACAAATCCTTTTCTTCAAGTAAAAAACATTTTCAATAAGTAGGGGGCACGTCGTCTGTACAAGCGGGGTTGTCTTTGTTCTAGGTCTAGTGGACTGTACAGTCTAGGACCGAAAACCCCTACAATAAAAAAACACCAACACCAAAGTTTCTCGACAAGAGAACTACGTAAGCTTTGAATTCTCCATCGCACCGGGAGATACGTAGGAGCAGGTCACATCCCGTCAAGCACACTTTTAAAAAATAATAAAAAGATTCTTCTTTTCCCCCGTTTTCAAAAACACTTTTCTCAAATAAAAAAAGAAGTAGAACGAATTGTTTCAAATCAACTCTGTCAAAACCGCACATCAAGTTAAAGGTTCCCTTTCGGTAGAAAGGAGGTGTGGGATGCTAATACCTTCCCCACACCTAACCGACCCCTGAACCTACATCTCTAGTTCTCAAAGGACCACCCGCCTTAAAAAAGGACCCTTTTTCAATGTTTTGGTCCCTAAATAAAAAATGTTGATGGCGGCTTCATTGTTTTTCTCGTTGTGCGAAGAAGGATCCAAACCGGATTTTTCGGGGTGCAACAATGGGGTAATGTTAGGTTAAGATTACTCCGATCAACTTTTCGATAGGGAACAACTTATAACACTTGGACACCATTGTGACAGTCGGGTGGCGTCGCCAAAATATAGGCGTCGCCGAAGTATAGTACTAGGGATGTTAGTGGCGTCGCTAAAGTATAGTAGGGACATTACTGGCATCAGGGTATGGCCAGAGTCAGCATATATTGACATATTAGAGTCTGATAAATGAGATATTAATAAAGGATGGAAGATATAAGTAATAATTATATTTTATATGCTTGTGACATGTTTAAATTAAGCTTTACCTTATTTTCCCATTTTTCAGACTTATACATGTATCATTGCCCTACATGTTTTTCTTTTGTGTATTTATTGTATCATTTAGATCCAGTAGAGGAGCCGCTTGTAGCAGAAGGAGGTACTCTTTCTTCCACGATGGACGTTGAAGGGATATGATGGAGCATGTGTCTCATTGAGAGGACCTGAGCTTTGTTTAGCCAGTGTGTCAGTCATTTGAGTCTCGTCTAAGTCATTTGCTGACCTTGTTTTATGTTCTTAATTACTTTCCATTGTTTTGTAATACTATGATATATGTGTCAGTGGCTTTAATTAGTATTGCCAGACATTTTGTAAAACTTTTAACATTATGTTTTTATAAATGTGATGTGTGTTTAGTTATATAAGTTTTAAGTTTTAAATTTACCCGCTTTTAAGATTAAGAGGTTAAGCGTCAAGGGTTTCTGTGATGAGAACGAGGGTCGTCTCACTTATCCTATCCTGTTACTCTAGTTGGAATTTTATCCTGACTTTGAGCTGGGTTAGAAACCAGCAGGATAAGATAAAGAAATAATTTATTCGTTTAACCTTTTAAAATATATTCAAAAATATAAAAAAAAAGAAATCTAATAATAAATAAATATAAACTAAAAATAAAAATATTGAACAATTTTTATTAGAAATTAAAAATATTAATTCTTAGTTTAAAAAATAATGTATAATTTTAAGATAAGGGTAATTTTTCATTTTATATAATCTAAATATTATAAATCTATTGATATTTAAAAAATTAAAATATGTGATGAAAATTACATTTATAATTAAAAATAGAAAATTAATTTATTTTTTCAACAAATGAAATATAATTGTTTATATAATTATTTATTATTAGCCTATTTAAAATATATTTCATATAATTATTTATTAGCCTATTTAAAATATATAATAACTTTTTAGAATTTGAAATTGTTTATTTAATAGTGCCAATGATATTTTTAAAAATTGTATAAAATTATTTCATTAGTATTTATTACTAATTTATAAATATTACTAGTTTTTTTGACAAATAAATATTTTAAGTGAATTTTTAGAAAAACTTAATATGTATTTGTTAAAAAAGGTCATATGCAATTTATTCACAAAGATATTTTTACCCTTTAAAAATGATATATATATATATATAATGTAGATATTAACTTTGAACTGTTGGTTACTTATCTGGGTTATGCTTTGCAGTTAATCATTTTTGTCATAATCATATATGTGCCTGTAATGGATATTAATTCAAAATTAAAATTTTTTCTAAGTGTTACACTATTAGTATACTCCTTGACTATGGCTAGCAATGTTCAGGCCAGTTTACTGGTGTATTTTCAAAGAATGTTCTGGGAGCCTCACAAACGTGGCCAATGTCTGTTGTGAGCAGTACCAGATGTCTGAGAAATCCCATAGTCAATCAGCTTACTATTTTATAACACATAAACATAAAAGGTGATTGAATAAGAAAATTATTCATCTGTGTTTATATTTTACAAAGACTTACTTTTGATCTTAAAACAGTTTGTCAAAGTATGTTGTCATATGTTTAATTTGAACTTTCCCTAAGTTATATTTTGAAAACGTATTCTCTGCTTTTGATCAAGAACATCTATAACTTTTTCAAAACCATGTTCTACTTACTTTTGACATTATAGGATTTTGAAAGAATACTTGGAAATCTCGCTAACGACGAACGGCATAACGAATGCGTAAGCCTCGCGAGTGATAGAGCAGCTACCTTGCCGCCCAGAGAGATGTTGTATTCTGGAAACATCTTGGTGTTTAAAAGAAAGCAAAACAGAAAACAGTTTGTTTATTGATCACTTGCATGTCTGAATCAAACTCAAGATGTAATCTAAATGGTTTAAATTAATTGTATTTCAGTATTTACTTTACTTATTGTTTTCTGAGTAAAAGGATTTCTCTCTGAGATATAAATTAGAAAATAATTCTTTTATCCAAGTTTTAATATCCTGCACTTGGCCTTGTTATGATCTTTAAACAAAATATGTTTAAATCCCCAGCATAATCTAGAAAGTAGTTACTAGTTCATATTTTAATATTTATATTTCTGATGAAACCAAGTGAAGGCAATGATGCTTATGGGTGAGGAATTATACAAAATTTTCTGAAAAAACCTCTGTTACTTTTATACTGCTTTCCTCACTCTCTCATGTCTTTTATTACTATGCCTTCTTTAGAAAATCAATTTTCTGAAAATAACATTCAAGATCTTAGTAAAGATCTTACCAATCAAGATCTTTGCAAAGATCTTACCAACAATCAAACTTCTTTTGTCATAGATAAAATGTCCCTCAAGAAGGAATTTTATTCTGAAGAATGGTCTCTTCATAGAGAATGGTTCTTCAAGCATTATCAAGGGAAAAATAGAAAATCCATTCAGGAAAAATTCTATAAATTCCTTGAAAATGTCAAATACAATATTCCTTTTTTTGATTGGTTTCATGCGTATACCATCAAGAAAAATATCAATTATCCCTTCCAGGATGACATTATTGGAAGAAAAATCGTGGATGTCATCACTGTATGGCATCTAAAAGATGGTCAAAAGGTCCAATCAGAATTACCTCCTAAGGGCTCTTTTACCCTTAATATTCAAAACCAATCTGCCCCTGTCTTAGCTGCCCCCTTTAAAGCTAGACCTGACAATGAACCCATAACAGCCAGAGATATCAGGGATCTCATGGAACAATCCAACTATACAAACAAATACCTCCAAGCTCTAGGAGACTCCAAATCAAGTAGAAACGATGATGCCTCCCCTAAAACTGAGTCATCCTATTCTTCTGCTAGAATTGAGAAACCCCTATTCAATCCCTATAGGATATCCAAAACCTTTAAAAAGGCCTTCAAGCAAGAAGGTCATATCAAAAGAGAGGTTGATGAAACCAGAGATGAAATCCTGGAGAAAATCAATGAACATCTAACTCTCCTCAAAACAACAATCCCTGATACGCCTTCTCCTCATACTCCTAGGAAAAGCATCAATATGATAAATGAAACCTCTTCTGATCAATCAGAAGATGCCTCTCCTAGGAATAAAGTCAGTCCTATCATTTACAATCCTAAAAACAAATGGCGTAGGGAAACCAAACTTTACTACCCTAGGGCCACTGCTCCTGACCTTCTCTTAGAAGAAAAGGAAACCAATTTCAAAAGTTTCAGTGCCAACAATGTTTATGAGTGGAACATTGATGGAGAAAATGAGTATGGCATAACCAAAATCCTCCAAAATATGACTATGGTTGCCACTGCTTATGAAACTTCCAACAACTGCTCTGAAGACATGATCGTAGAAATCCTCATTGCAGGATTCTGTGGTCAGCTTAAAGGTTGGTGGGATAATTACCTCAGTGATGAGGATAAACAATCTATCATTACTGCCATCAAAAGGGAACCAAACGGAGAACCCATCCTTGAAAATGGGATTCAAATTCCTGATCAAGTTAACACCTTGATCTTTACCATTGCCCAACACTTTGTAGGAGACCCTTCCCTGATTAAGGATAGATCTGCAGAGTTGTTGTCTAATCTTAGGTGCAAAACTCTCGGTGACTTTAGATGGTATAAGGACACTTTCCTTACAAGAGTTTACACCAGAGAAGATAGCCAACAAGCCTTCTGGAAGGAGAAATTCCTTGCAGGCCTCCCTAAATCTCTAGGTGATAAGGTTAGAGATAAACTGCGCAATCAAGACCCCAATGGAAATATCCCCTATCAGCAATTAAGTTATGGTCAGCTTATTGCTATCATCCAAAGAGTTGCTTTAAAAATTTGTCAAGACGACAAAATTCAGCAACAATTATCCAAAGAAAAGGCTCAAAATCGCAAAGACTTAGGAACCTTCTGCGAACAATTCGGCCTTCCCTGCATCAAAAGAACCAAAGCCAAACCAAAACCTATCAACACCTTACCTAGACCTGACTATTACAAGGAAAGGCATGATAGGAGACCTAGGCCAAGGATTACTGGTCAATTTACCAGAAATCATTATGAAAATAATGATAAAAAACCCATCATCTGCTTCAAATGTGGCAAACCAGGGCACATTAGTAGAAATTGTAGAGTTATTAACAAACTCAAAGTTCTTAATCTTGGTTCAGACATTGAAAGCAAGATTAACAACTTATTAGCCCAATCTTCGGAAGAATCCTCGGATCAACCATCTGAGAAAATAAATCAAATTCAGGATGATGATTTATCTAATTCTGACTCCTCTAATAGTATCAATGTCCTCACCAAAGAACATGATCTTCTCTTCGAAGCCATAAATGCCATTCCTGACCCCCAGGAAAGAGAAAAGTATCTCAAAAAGCTTAAGTCTACTCTTGAGACTAAGCCTCCCAAAAGCCCTTTGATAACCAATAAGTATAATCTCAAGGATACCTTCAAAAGGTTAGAGAAAACCAGTATCAAACCTGTTACTATCCAAGATCTTCAGTATGAGATCAACAACTTAAAAGTTGAGGTCAATAAACTAAAAGAAAAACAGGCTAATCACCAGTCCATTATTGACCATTGGAATAATCATGAAACCAGTTCCTCTTCAAGTGTCCCTGACTCTGATAAGGAAGTGGATTCAGATTTCTTAGGGTTGATCAATTATGTAAAAATTCAAAAATTCTACATAAATGTCAAAATTATTATCAAAGATTTTGTTTTTGAAACTGTTGCTCTGTTTGACACAGGAGCAGATTCAAATTGTATTTTAGAGGGTCTCATCCCAACAAAATACTTTGAAAAAACCTCTGAACAACTTAGTGCTGCAAATGGTACTAAGTTAAGAATCAATTACAAATTGTCTTCAGCTATCATCGAAAACAACAATTTCAAAATTGATACCTCTTTCCTTCTTGTCAAAAATTTGAAAAATCAGGTAATCTTAGGAACCCCGTTCATAAGATCACTTTTTCCTTTTCAAATAACTGAAGAAGGTATCATAGCCCAGCATTTAGGGCAGCCAATCATTTTTAAGTTTTTAAGAAAATCTTTTGTCAGAAACTTAAATCCAATTTCTTACAAAGAAAATCAAATCAATTTTCTAAAAGATGAAATTACTTTTAGAAACATCGATTACCAGTTACTCAAAAAAGAAAACCAATTCAAAATTAAGAGTCTTTTAGAGCAAATACAATCCACTATTTGTTCTGATCTTCCTAATGCTTTCTGGGAAAGAAAACATCATGTTGTGGAACTTCCTTATGAAAAGGATTTTCATGAAAGACAAATTCCCACCAAAGCTAGACCTATCCAGATGAATCAAGATCTCCTCTTGGTTTGTCAGAAGGAAATAAATGATCTTTTAAAAAAGGGTCTTATCCGCAAAAGTAAGAGTTCCTGGTCTTGCTCTGCCTTTTATGTTAATAAACAAGCAGAAATAGAAAGGGGAACTCCCAGGTTGGTTATTAATTACAAACCTCTCAACCAAGCTCTTTGCTGGATTAGATATCCTATCCCCAACAAAAAAGACCTTCTCAAACGTCTTCATGACGCAAAAATATTTTCAAAATTCGACATGAAATCTGGATTTTGGCAAATCCAGATCAAAGAGAAGGATAGATACAAAACTGCCTTCACTGTCCCTTTTGGTCAATATGAATGGAACGTTATGCCTTTTGGCTTGAAAAACGCTCCTTCTGAATTCCAAAGAATCATGAATGATATATTCAATGATTATGCAAAATTCGCCATTGTCTATATTGATGATGTCCTTATTTATTCACAATCTATTGATCAACATATCAGACATATCAACACCTTTATTTCTGTCATAAAGAAAAATGGTCTTGCTGTGTCTGAAACAAAAATCAATTTGTTTCAAACAAAAATCAGATTTTTAGGTCACAATATCCATCACGGAACTATTACTCCTATCACTAGGGCTATTGAGTTCTCGGATAAATTCCCCAATCAAATTATTGACAAAACTCAATTACAAAGGTTCCTTGGTTGTCTTAATTATGTCTCAGACTTCTTTCCTCAACTGAGTAATCTCATCAAACCTCTTCATGATCGTCTAAGAAAGGATCCTCCTCCTTGGACGGATGATCACACCAAAATTGTCATACAAATCAAAGCCCAGGTTAAGGAACTACCCTGCCTTTACCTACCCAATCCTGAAGCCTTCAAAATTGTCGAAACCGATGCTTCTGATATTGGTTACGGCGGAATTTTAAAACAAAGAACTTCGGGAAAAGAACAAGTCATTGCTTTCACTTCCAAACATTGGAATCCTGCCCAGCAGAATTATTCCACTATCAAAAAAGAAGTCTTGGCTATTGTTCTATCCATTTCAAAGTTCCAATCTGATCTTTTAAATCAAAAGTTTCTTGTCCGTATTGATTGCAAGTCTGCAAAAGATATTTTGCAAAAAGATGTTAAAAACCTTGCATCTAAACAAATTTTCGCCAGATGGCAAGCAATTTTGAGTATATTTGATTTTGATATCGAATATCTTAAGGGTTCTGACAATTCCCTTCCTGATTACCTCACTCGTGAATATTTACAGGGAAGTACTTATCCTTAAGCATGATAACTGTACCACTCTTTGTGGGAAAAACTGCTTAATACTACCCTGGAACAAGGTAATTGTAGTGTCTTTTTAGGCATGAAAAACTGTTCCATTAACACCCTGGATTATGGTGATTGTAATACCAATATTGGTATGAAAAACTGGTCCTCCACCACCCTTGAACATGGTGATTGTAGTGCCCTTTTGGACATGAAAAACTGTTCAATTTATGCTTATTTTTTACCTTCTCTATTCTGCTGCTTTTCTTACTTTGCAGGGTAGTCAAGCTATTCGTTTGGAAGCAATTTTAATATTGGTCGAACCTTGGAAACTTCGACCAGCATTTTTCAATTTTTTCATTGAAGCATTTCTCTTGGTCGTACCTTGGAAATTTCGACCGAGGTCGAACCTCTCTTGATCTCTTCATGGTCAATGATTCTTGCTTTAATCAAATCCTGGTGGTCAATCCTTGGGGACCCCTTGTCTCCCACTATCCGTTGGCATCTTGATTTCAAAGGCTCCATTATTGCTCTAGTCCTGCGCACTTTTGGATGCTGCTGCTTATTTCATTGGATGCTGCACAGTTCAAGTCACTTGCCCTTGGATTCTCTACAGTGCAAGTCATTTAGTGCACAGTACCGGTTTAGTAACCGGTTACTATTCAATTTTCAATCTATTTAATCGTGCCTTAGGCTTGTGTTAGAGACACACGATTAAGACACAACACAATTCAGACTCTACTTCTCTCTCTTGTTCTAGTGAGAAGCCAGAGCACTTGTAATCTTCTTCTCTTCTTTAATCTTCAATCTTGTAACTCATAGATAGTTCTTACTATCTCAATCAATCAAAGTAACTCATAGATAGTACATGGAAGGTTTTACCTCCTAATCTATCTCGTGAGTTTTATCTGTGTTTAATTTATTTATTTGTTGCATTCCGTATGCTACCTACTTCCCCTCTGTCTCTTTAATTTAATCCCCCTCTCCTGGTTCCGACCCCCTCTCCTGCTCACATCTGATTAAATTAAAGAGACAGAGGGGAAGTAGGTAGCATACGGAATGCAACAAATAAATAAATTAAACACAGATAAAACTCACGAGATAGATTAGGAGGTAAAACCTTCCATGTACTATCTATGAGTTACTTTGATTGATAGAGATAGTAAGAACTATCTATGAGTTACAAGATTGAAGATTAAAGAAGAGAAGAAGATTACAAGTGCTCTGGCTTCTCACTAGAACAAGAGAGAGAAGTAGAGTCTGAATTGTGTTGTGTCTTAATCGTGTGTCTAACACAAGCCTAAGGCACGATTAAATAGAAGGAAAATTGAATAGTAACCGGTTACTAAACCGGCACTGTGCACTAGGCGACCTGCACTGTACAGAATCCAAGGGCATCTGACTTGAACTGTGCAGCAGCACCGATAAGTACACAGGACAGAGCAATAATGGAGCCTTGGATTCCAAAATGCCAGAAGATAGTGGGAGACAAGGGGTCCCCATGGATTGGTCAACAAGATTTGATTAAAGCAAGAATCATTGACTTGACAAAATAGTGGGTGAATATGCCCACTAAGACTTGCTTTGATGAAATTTGCCGTGTTCCTGCAAACTGAGAAACAACAGAATTTGATAAGAGGTTAGATTCCAAAATTGGACAGTTTTTCATGCCTGAAGCAGACACTACAATCACCATGTTCAGGGTGGTTATGAACAGTTTTTCATGTCCATAAGGACACTACAATCACCATGTTCAGGGGTGGTTTAAGATCAGTTTTTACACCAATAACGGCACTACAATCACCATGATCCAGGGTGGATTTTAAGCAGTTTTTCCCACAAAGAGTGGTACAGTTATCATGCTTAAGGATAATATTTGAGAAAAAATTTGAAGCTTTCATGAGGATCCAAAAGAAAAAGACCAACAAGAAAGGAATTTTATAAAATAAGATTATGATAAAAAAAATCCTAAGGGGATCAGCAAAGATTATCAGAATAATAATCAAAGCCATCATCCTCAGAGAAATCTTTTGGAGAGGAGGAAGAGGATGAGACAAGAACCTGTTTCATCTTATTGTCCTTTTTTGAGGATGAAGGGACATCCTTGGCCTCAGATTGGTTTTGAAGAAGTTTCATGACATTCTGAAGTTTTTCCAGAATATCATCTTCAGAGGTAGAAGCTGCAAGAGCTGCAGAAATCCTAGCCTTTTGATTTAAAAATTTACAAGTTTCTGGGTCAGCAACTTGCAAAGCTTTTGGGTTGGTTTTAAACCAATTGGTCACACCCGCAGGTGATGCAGCAGAGGCATCAAAACGAGGCCACCATTTGACAAACCCTTGTTTGTAAAAAGACAACAAAGTCTTTGGGGGATGAAAATGCCCAGTTTTATATTGCCATGAAAAAATCCATGATAAAGAAAAAGTGGCATAAAAATTTATAGTGATTGGATAATTATTGAGGTCTTTGTTGAATCTTTTTGAAAAAACTTGAAATCCCTCTTGGACTTCAGTGGGAAAGATTTCTGGGCAAGGGCCAAAGAAATCCCACCATTGAAGGAACCAGTTAGGGAAAGAGTACTTGGTTTTCTTTTTGAAATAGATTAACCAAGAATGTTTAAAATTCTTATTTTGTAAACCTAGGATAATATAATCCCAAGCTTTGATATAATCCCAATAATTATAACCCATAGGGTCGAAGAGCTGGGAAAATTTCTTTGTGCTGTTTGGATTTGGCCCAAAAGCAGAGGGTGTCAGAATATTTAGAATTTGAAGGGTTGAGTGGGTGATGACAGCATCATCCTTAGGATCCCTATAATGTTTGAGGGATATAGACTCAGTATCTATGAGGATAAACTCATAAAAATTCTGGGTTTTATTTGGAGTGAAAGGTAAGAAATGGGATTGAGGTGGAAAGATTTTCGGAGGGATTTTATTGGGATTTTCATTCCAGAATTCTGGTTCAATATGAGCCACAAAGAAAAAACTTTCTTTTGGGACATACTGGGTTTGAGCAGGGGTGATTGGGTTGGTATTAATAACCAAATTTGACTGATTTTGGGCAGAGGTATCCCGAGATTTTGGGATAATCTGCAATTGTTGGGATTTTTGGGTTTGAATAGCTAGGTCCAAGTCAGGGAGATCTTGGTCACTATCATCAGCTATACTAGCCCAAGTTCTAGAGGGAAGATTGGTTAACCCTTGTTCCTGAAAAGTCAGGAGGGTTTGGATTGGAAAGGCATAGTCAGACTTTGCCTGCTTGGTTTGGTTTTGGGTATTCTGAGAGGAGTGCCCAGATTGGTTTCCAGATGTAGTTAGGGTGGAAGGCCCTGTAGAGACCATGGGGTTTTTACCCCTTCCTCTTCCTCTTCCTCTTGAGGAGGAAGCCCTGGTGGTCATCTTGATCGAATCCCTGAAAATGATTAAAGATGAACCAGTTAGTAAAACTTTGGTTATAAAAACATAATTAATATGATTATCATAAAATAAATTGCCTAAAATTCCCACCATTTGGTTTTTAGACATAAAAAGATTAATTAGAAAGATTAATATAATGGAAACAAGAGGGTTTCGACCATAGTCGAAATTACCAAGGGGTGGGGGTCCCCAAGCTTGCGCAAAATATGGCCATAAGAGGGGTTCGACCATAGTCGAAATTACCAGGGGGTAAGGCCATAAAGATATAGCGTGATTAACCATATCGGGTTCGACCATGGTCGAAATTACCAGGGGGTAAGGCCACAAAGATATAGCGTGATTAACCATATCGTCAATCAATTCCTCCTGGGTTTTTGCTCTGATGCTTATACCAGAATTAAGATTGGTGTTGGAGCAAATATTTTGAACATTACCAAAAGATTTACCTGGATGAATAATCATAAAGGGTTGCCCCAGATAATAAATATTAATACCAAAATTATGAATATGAAAAGAAAAAAGTAGAGCTGGGGATTCCCAGATAACTCTTTTTTCAAAGTTGGTAGTAATGGATGAGATGGAGATATTGAACCTGCAAATGGCAGAGGCTAGGTTAATAAACCCAGATTCAGGTTTATCAAAATAATAATCTAACCAATTGTAGATTTTGGATTTAATTTTAGGTTTGAGCTCAAGATTCTTAAGCTCAGATAAAATCCTATTGTACTTGTGGGGTTTGTCATCCCTGCAGAGGAGCTTAATTCTCCTTTTGGCACTAGGATCAATCTTAAAAGTACTGAGCCTTCTAATGATCCAGCAACTTTTGATTTTGTGACCTATTTTACCACAAATGAGGCAGGTAACCTGCTTAATAGGTGTACTATGCTTAGCAGCTCGGTTGATGGGAGAAATCTCAGGTTTTCTCTTATTGCAAGTGCAACAAATATCTGTGATTTGAGATTTATCCTGAGTGTTGGGTTTCTTGTCCTTTTTCCTAATGTAGGGCTTTGGTACATAACCAGGTTTGGGTTGGTTAGGACATTTTCTGGCAATGTGGCCAAAATTGTCACATTTGAAGCAGATAACCTTTCTTTCATCAAAAGGAATTTTGGTTATCGTGTTTATAGAGCCATTGGTTTTAGGATTAAGGGCCATACCTTTAAGAAGGTTTAATTGCTCATTGACTCTAGCTAAGAGTCCTTCATAATTGGTTTGCTGAAGAACTGGTTTGGTAATAGGTTTCTCTAACTGGGTAGGGATACCTAAAACATACTTAGTTTGTTCTAAGACATCATTGGGATGTTTAGAGGGGATGATAGGGACATCCTGATTCTTATCAGATAATAAGGACTGAAAAGGATAATTGATACCTTTCTTAAAAGCATAACCTTTAAACCATTTAAAGAAAGGGATGTTATTTTTGGTTTTTCTGAGAAATTCATAGAATTTCTCTTGGATGGCTTTACGATTGTGTCCCTGATACTGAGAAAAGAACCAATTCCTATGAGGAGACCATTCCTCAGAATAAAATTCTTTTCTTAGGGATTCCTTATCCATGATGAACTTAGACTTCATCATAAGGATTATTAAGGGAGGAATAGGTTGGAGATTGAATAGACCTATGGTCTTCCTCCTCTTTCTGATAGGAGGTTTTTACAGGGGTTGTGGTTTCAAAGCCCTGTAGATGGATAGTGGAACCATCATGGGAGGTTCCAATCTGAGGTTTGGAGGATTCCCTAGCTACAGAGAAGGATCTTCTGGAAAAAGATCCTCTAGACATAGCCGTTCTGAAATCCTCTTCAGATCTGAGGGATCTAGGGATAGTGAAGGAGTTACTTCTGTTAAAAACAAGATCAACTCTTCCAGATTGATGCTGAATAACATCCTGGAATTCTGGCGTTATCCTCGGTGCTGTAGGGGCAGCTTTATCTAAAGTCCAGGTTTCAGGAAGTGTAATATCACTCCATTGTATGGTTTTAGGTACCATAATATTGGCTTTAGACTGGTCAGTAAGAAACAAAGTTGTTTCTCCTGATTTGTGACATTTGGTTTTGAGGAAATTGGACCTGATAGAGTTCATTACTTTGTAATGAATTCTGTATATCAAAGTGATAGGGACAGATCCTTCCTTCATGTCATAGCCATGACACTTGACATTAAGGTAAAGAACATCAAGGATGTTCTTATCATCCAGACTGACAGTTAAATCTGGGAAACAATTAAAAAAGATTGGCCCATGAATAAGGCTAGTTTCAACAGTTCCTAATAAAGAATCATGAAACTGATTATGGCGAGCATCTCTTAAACAGAGCAAAACTGCAACGTTAAGAGATTCTCTGGTAAGAGGCTTCATGCCTACCTGAACACTTCTAATGTGTAGGTAGTTGAAGTCCTTAGCCTTATGATCTTTCATACTTTTTTCAGAAAGAAGATGAAATTCTTCATCATCTTTGCGGAGTATGATTATTTGTTCTACTGTTCTGACAATAAAATCAGTTTTGGAAAAGAAAGATTTTTGGCTTTGATAAAGATCTTTATGGGATATTTTCGGGATATCCCAATTATCAAGATCTTGATTGATATCTTCAAAACGTATTTCTTCCTTGAAGATTTTGTTTGATAAAGATTGACTAGAGGATGAGGATGAAGGTTTGCAAGAAAAACGAGAAGAAAATCTTTTAAACATCTTAAGAAAACTTCCTCACCCGTAAGCATCATAGCCTTCACTTGGTTTTAAAAGAAATATAAATATTAAAATATGAACTAGTAACTACTTTCTAGATTATGCTGGGGAATTAAACGTGCTTTGTTCAAAGATCATAACAAGGCCAAGTGCAGGATATTAAAACTTGGATAAAAGAATTATTTTCTAATTTATATCTCAGAGAGAAATCCTTTTACTCAGAAAACAATAAGTAAAGTAAATACTGAAATACAATTAATTTAAACCATTTAGATTACATCTTGAGTTTGATTCAGACATGCAAGTGATCAATAAACAAACTGTTTTCTGTTTTGCTTTCTTTTAAACACCAAGATGTTTCCAGAATACAACATCTCTCTGGGCGGCAAGGTAGCTGCTCTATCACTCGCGAGGCTTACGCATTCGTTATGCCGTTCGTCGTTAGCGAGATTTCCAAGTATTCTTTCAAAATCCTATAATGTCAAAAGTAAGTAGAACATGGTTTTGAAAAAGTTATAGATGTTCTTGATCAAAAGCAGAGAATACGTTTTCAAAATATAACTTAGGGAAAGTTCAAATTAAACATATGACAACATACTTTGACAAACTGTTTTAAGATCAAAAGTAAGTCTTTGTAAAATATAAACACAGATGAATAATTTTCTTATTCAATCACCTTTTATGTTTATGTGTTATAAAATAGTAAGCTGATTGACTATGGGATTTCTTAGACATCTGGTACTGCTCACAACAGACATTGGCCACGTTTGTGAGGCTCCCAGAACATTCTTTGAAAATACACCAGTAAACTGGCCTGAACATTGCTAGCCATAGTCAAGGAGTATACTAATAGTGTAACACTTAGAAAAAATTTTAATTTTGAATTAATATCCATTACAGGCACATATATGATTATGAAAAAATGATTAACTGCAAAGCATAACCCAGATAAGTAACCAACAGTTCAAAGTTAATATCTACATTCCTACTTCCACCATCTGGCTCTGATACCAAGAGGGGGTCGGAACCAGGAGAGGGGGATTAAATTAAAGAGACAGAGGGGAAGTAGGTAGCATACGGAATGCAACAAATAAATAAATTAAACACAGATAAAACTCACGAGATAGATTAGGAGGTAAAACCTTCCATGTACTATCTATGAGTTACTTTGATTGATTGAGATAGTAAGAACTATCTATGAGTTACAAGATTGAAGATTAAAGAAGAGAAGAAGATTACAAGTGCTCTGGCTTCTCACTAGAACAAGAGAGAGAAGTAGAGTCTGAATTGTGTTGTGTCTTAATCGTGTGTCCCTAACACAAGCCTAAGGCACGATTAAATAGATTGAAAATTGAATAGTAACCGGTTACTAAACCGGTACTGTGCACTAAATGACTTGCACTGTAGAGAATCCAAGGGCAAGTGACTTGAACTGTGCAACATCCAATGAAATAAGCAGCAGCATCCAAAAGTGCGCAGGACTAGAGCAATAATGGAGCCTTTGAAATCAAGATGCCAACGGATAGTGGGAGACAAGGGGTCCCCAAGGATTGACCACCAGGATTTGATTAAAGCAAGAATCATTGACCATGAAGAGATCAAGAGAGGTTCGACCTCGGTCGAAATTTCCAAGGTACGACCAAGAGAAATGCTTCTATGAAAAAATTGAAAAATGCTGGTCGAAGTTTCCAAGGTTCGACCAATATTAAAATTGCTTCCAAACGAATAGCTTGACTACCCTGCAAAGTAAGAAAAGCAGCAGAATAGAGAAGGTAAAAAATAAGCATAAATTGAACAGTTTTTCATGTCCAAAAGGGCACTACAATCACCATGTTCAAGGGTGGTGGAGGACCAGTTTTTCATACCAATATTGGTATTACAATCACCATAATCCAGGGTGTTAATGGAACAGTTTTTCATGCCTAAAAAGACACTACAATTACCTTGTTCCAGGGTAGTATTAAGCAGTTTTTCCCACAAAGAGTGGTACAGTTATCATGCTTAAGGATAAGTACTTCCCTGTAAATATTCACGAGTGAGGTAATCAGGAAGGGAATTGTCAGAACCCTTAAGATATTCGATATCAAAATCAAATATACTCAAAATTGCTTGCCATCTGGCGAAAATTTGTTTAGATGCAAGGTTTTTAACATCTTTTTGCAAAATATCTTTTGCAGACTTGCAATCAATACGGACAAGAAACTTTTGATTTAAAAGATCAGATTGGAACTTTGAAATGGATAGAACAATAGCCAAGACTTCTTTTTTGATAGTGGAATAATTCTGCTGGGCAGGATTCCAATGTTTGGAAGTGAAAGCAATGACTTGTTCTTTTCCCGAAGTTCTTTGTTTTAAAATTCCGCCGTAACCAATATCAGAAGCATCGGTTTCGACAATTTTGAAGGCTTCAGGATTGGGTAGGTAAAGGCAGGGTAGTTCCTTAACCTGGGCTTTGATTTGTATGACAATTTTGGTGTGATCATCCGTCCAAGGAGGAGGATCCTTTCTTAGACGATCATGAAGAGGTTTGATGAGATTACTCAGTTGAGGAAAGAAGTCTGAGACATAATTAAGACAACCAAGGAACCTTTGTAATTGAGTTTTGTCAATAATTTGATTGGGGAATTTATCCGAGAACTCAATAGCCCTAGTGATAGGAGTAATAGTTCCGTGATGGATATTGTGACCTAAAAATCTGATTTTTGTTTGAAACAAATTGATTTTTGTTTCAGACACAGCAAGACCATTTTTCTTTATGACAGAAATAAAGGTGTTGATATGTCTGATATGTTGATCAATAGATTGTGAATAAATAAGGACATCATCAATATAGACAATGGCGAATTTTGCATAATCATTGAATATATCATTCATGATTCTTTGGAATTCAGAAGGAGCGTTTTTCAAGCCAAAAGGCATAACGTTCCATTCATATTGACCAAAAGGGACAGTGAAGGCAGTTTTGTATCTATCCTTCTCTTTGATCTGGATTTGCCAAAATCCAGATTTCATGTCGAATTTTGAAAATATTTTTGCGTCATGAAGACGTTTGAGAAGGTCTTTTTTGTTGGGGATAGGATATCTAATCCAGCAAAGAGCTTGGTTGAGAGGTTTGTAATTAATAACCAACCTGGGAGTTCCCCTTTCTATTTCTGCTTGTTTATTAACATAAAAGGCAGAGCAAGACCAGGAACTCTTACTTTTGCGGATAAGACCCTTTTTTAAAAGATCATTTATTTCCTTCTGACAAACCAAGAGGAGATCTTGATTCATCTGGATAGGTCTAGCTTTGGTGGGAATTTGTCTTTCATGAAAATCCTTTTCATAAGGAAGTTCCACAACATGATGTTTTCTTTCCCAGAAAGCATTAGGAAGATCAGAACAAATAGTGGATTGTATTTGCTCTAAAAGACTCTTAATTTTGAATTGGTTTTCTTTTTTGAGTAACTGGTAATCGATGTTTCTAAAAGTAATTTCATCTTTTAGAAAATTGATTTGATTTTCTTTGTAAGAAATTGGATTTAAGTTTCTGACAAAAGATTTTCTTAAAAACTTAAAAATGATTGGCTGCCCTAAATGCTGGGCTATGATACCTTCTTCAGTTATTTGAAAAGGAAAAAGTGATCTTATGAACAGGGTTCCTAAGATTACCTGATTTTTCAAATTTTTGACAAGGAAAGAGGTATCAATTTTGAAATTGTTGTTTTCGATGATAGCTGAAGACAATTTGTAATTGATTCTTAACTTAGTACCATTTGCAGCACTAAGTTGTTCAGAGGTTTTTTCAAAGTATTTTGTTGGGATGAGACCCTCTAAAATACAATTTGAATCTGCTCCTGTGTCAAACAGAGCAACAGTTTCAAAAACAAAATCTTTGATAATAATTTTGACATTTATGTAGAATTTTTGAATTTTTACATAATTGATCAACCCTAAGAAATCTGAATCCACTTCCTTATCAGAGTCAGGGACACTTGAAGAGGAACTGGTTTCATGATTATTCCAATGGTCAATAATGGACTGGTGATTAGCCTGTTTTTCTTTTAGTTTATTGACCTCAACTTTTAAGTTGTTGATCTCATACTGAAGATCTTGGATAGTAACAGGTTTGATACTGGTTTTCTCTAACCTTTTGAAGGTATCCTTGAGATTATACTTATTGGTTATCAAAGGGCTTTTGGGAGGCTTAGTCTCAAGAGTAGACTTAAGCTTTTTGAGATACTTTTCTCTTTCCTGGGGGTCAGGAATGGCATTTATGGCTTCGAAGAGAAGATCATGTTCTTTGGTGAGGACATTGATACTATTAGAGGAGTCAGAATTAGATAAATCATCATCCTGAATTTGATTTATTTTCTCAGATGGTTGATCCGAGGATTCTTCCGAAGATTGGGCTAATAAGTTGTTAATCTTGCTTTCAATGTCTGAACCAAGATTAAGAACTTTGAGTTTGTTAATAACTCTACAATTTCTACTAATGTGCCCTGGTTTGCCACATTTGAAGCAGATGATGGGTTTTTTATCATTATTTTCATAATGATTTCTGGTAAATTGACCAGTAATCCTTGGCCTAGGTCTCCTATCATGCCTTTCCTTGTAATAGTCAGGTCTAGGTAAGGTGTTGATAGGTTTTGGTTTGGCTTTGGTTCTTTTGATGCAGGGAAGGCCGAATTGTTCGCAGAAGGTTCCTAAGTCTTTGCGATTTTGAGCCTTTTCTTTGGATAATTGTTGCTGAATTTTGTCGTCTTGACAAATTTTTAAAGCAACTCTTTGGATGATAGCAATAAGCTGACCATAACTTAATTGCTGATAGGGGATATTTCCATTGGGGTCTTGATTGCGCAGTTTATCTCTAACCTTATCACCTAGAGATTTAGGGAGGCCTGCAAGGAATTTCTCCTTCCAGAAGGCTTGTTGGCTATCTTCTCTGGTGTAAACTCTTGTAAGGAAAGTGTCCTTATACCATCTAAAGTCACCGAGAGTTTTGCACCTAAGATTAGACAACAACTCTGCAGATCTATCCTTAATCAGGGAAGGGTCTCCTACAAAGTGTTGGGCAATGGTAAAGATCAAGGTGTTAACTTGATCAGGAATTTGAATCCCATTTTCAAGGATGGGTTCTCCGTTTGGTTCCCTTTTGATGGCAGTAATGATAGATTGTTTATCCTCATCACTGAGGTAATTATCCCACCAACCTTTAAGCTGACCACAGAATCCTGCAATGAGGATTTCTACGATCATGTCTTCAGAGCAGTTGTTGGAAGTTTCATAAGCAGTGGCAACCATAGTCATATTTTGGAGGATTTTGGTTATGCCATACTCATTTTCTCCATCAATGTTCCACTCATAAACATTGTTGGCACTGAAACTTTTGAAATTGGTTTCCTTTTCTTCTAAGAGAAGGTCAGGAGCAGTGGCCCTAGGGTAGTAAAGTTTGGTTTCCCTACGCCATTTGTTTTTAGGATTGTAAATGATAGGACTGACTTTATTCCTAGGAGAGGCATCTTCTGATTGATCAGAAGAGGTTTCATTTATCATATTGATGCTTTTCCTAGGAGTATGAGGAGAAGGCGTATCAGGGATTGTTGTTTTGAGGAGAGTTAGATGTTCATTGATTTTCTCCAGGATTTCATCTCTGGTTTCATCAACCTCTCTTTTGATATGACCTTCTTGCTTGAAGGCCTTTTTAAAGGTTTTGGATATCCTATAGGGATTGAATAGGGGTTTCTCAATTCTAGCAGAAGAATAGGATGACTCAGTTTTAGGGGAGGCATCATCGTTTCTACTTGATTTGGAGTCTCCTAGAGCTTGGAGGTATTTGTTTGTATAGTTGGATTGTTCCATGAGATCCCTGATATCTCTGGCTGTTATGGGTTCATTGTCAGGTCTAGCTTTAAAGGGGGCAGCTAAGACAGGGGCAGATTGGTTTTGAATATTAAGGGTAAAAGAGCCCTTAGGAGGTAATTCTGATTGGACCTTTTGACCATCTTTTAGATGCCATACAGTGATGACATCCACGATTTTTCTTCCAATAATGTCATCCTGGAAGGGATAATTGATATTTTTCTTGATGGTATACGCATGAAACCAATCAAAAAAAGGAATATTGTATTTGACATTTTCAAGGAATTTATAGAATTTTTCCTGAATGGATTTTCTATTTTTCCCTTGATAATGCTTGAAGAACCATTCTCTATGAAGAGACCATTCTTCAGAATAAAATTCCTTCTTGAGGGACATTTTATCTATGACAAAAGAAGTTTGATTGTTGGTAAGATCTTTGCAAAGATCTTGATTGGTAAGATCTTTACTAAGATCTTGAATGTTATTTTCAGAAAATTGATTTTCTAAAGAAGGCATAGTAATAAAAGACATGAGAGAGTGAGGAAAGCAGTATAAAAGTAACAGAGGTTTTTTCAGAAAATTTTGTATAATTCCTCACCCATAAGCATCATTGCCTTCACTTGGTTTCATCAGAAATATAAATATTAAAATATGAACTAGTAACTACTTTCTAGATTATGCTGGGGATTTAAACATATTTTGTTTAAAGATCATAACAAGGCCAAGTGCAGGATATTAAAACTTGGATAAAAGAATTATTTTCTAATTTATATCTCAGAGAGAAATCCTTTTACTCAGAAAACAATAAGTAAAGTAAATACTGAAATACAATTAATTTAAACCATTTAGATTACATCTTGAGTTTGATTCAGACATGCAAGTGATCAATAAACAAACTGTTTTCTGTTTTGCTTTCTTTTAAACACCAAGATGTTTCCAGAATACAACATCTCTCTGGGCGGCAAGGTAGCTGCTCTATCACTCGCGAGGCTTACGCATTCGTTATGCCGTTCGTCGTTAGCGAGATTTCCAAGTATTCTTTCAAAATCCTATAATGTCAAAAGTAAGTAGAACATGGTTTTGAAAAAGTTATAGATGTTCTTGATCAAAAGCAGAGAATACGTTTTCAAAATATAACTTAGGGAAAGTTCAAATTAAACATATGACAACATACTTTGACAAACTGTTTTAAGATCAAAAGTAAGTCTTTGTAAAATATAAACACAGATGAATAATTTTCTTATTCAATCACCTTTTATGTTTATGTGTTATAAAATAGTAAGCTGATTGACTATGGGATTTCTCAGACATCTGGTACTGCTCACAACAGACATTGGCCACGTTTGTGAGGCTCCCAGAACATTCTTTGAAAATACACCAGTAAACTGGCCTGAACATTGCTAGCCATAGTCAAGGAGTATACTAATAGTGTAACACTTAGAAAAAATTTTAATTTTGAAACCAGATAAGTAGTTACTAGTTCATATATATATCCTGTAACGATTTGGTGTGTACAAACACATGATATGCTAGTGTCTGTGCTGCCATTATCATATCCTTTCTCTTTCGTATCATCTATTTTGTCCTGTCTCTATCATATCATGTGCACCATACGAGCCATAAAAGTTTTATTGAGTTTTGGTCTCCAAAGCGCACTAAGGTTAAAGAATCTGAAGGCTCAAAAATCACTTGTAAACATGTAAATATATAGAACCTATCAATTATCAACTTAATTAACTATATATATATATATATATATATATATATATATATATATATTAGTCCCTTGTAACTTATCATTTATAATCAATTTTATAATTATAGTTAGATTAGCGTACTTTTTTTTGAAAGTAAACAACTTATAACGTTTCATTAAATAAAATTGTCTCAATCCAGGTTGGAATCAAATCAAAAACCTGGGAACTAGCATATACTCTTGATGCCTGTGCCAGAGTATGAGCGGCAAGATTTGCTTGTCTCCTAATAAAGCTAACCTTAAAGCTTTGATAAGAAAGTAAAAGATTCCTACAATTGTAAATTAACGCACCAAACTCGGTATTTGGTAAAGGGTCGAACTTCAAGGCATTTACAACCGGAAGACAATCCAGTTCTATGGAAATAGAAGTTAAACCCAATTCCTCCAACCAACGTAAGGATTGCCACAGTCTCATTGCCTCTGCCTCTTGTGGTGTTGGAGTGCTGGAGAACCACATGGTTTTGCCTTTAAAAAAATTGCTGGTTGACGAACGGATACATATTCCAAGACCGTATTTGTTCTCATTGACAAAGAGAGCCGCGTCAACATTGCATTTGTAAGACCCCACGGGAGGTCACTTCCAACGCTGCTCCACAAGTTGCTGTTGTGCTGATCCGTCCGAACCTGCATCTGGTTTGGTGCGAGCCCATAACCATTAGTGAAGGGAATCCATCGCTCGATGTACAACATGGGTAGCTGGATGCGAGTGCCCTTCCCACACTTTATCATTACGCCGCCTCCATAGTGACCAGAGCATCATAATAAATTTGTTTTTGGTCACATTCAACACCTGCAAAATAGAAAACAAACAATTTCGAAAGCCAGTAGCTCACTGTCATGGCTGTCTGAATTTCATGTAATATGCCGCAGGCTTCCCAAACTTCTGTTGCACGACCACAAGTCAAGAAAGCATGCCACTCTGATTCAATCTCATTCTCGCACATGGGGCACTGCTGCTCGCAATCTACATGCCTACGCACCAAGTTGCCACGATTCGGGAGACAACCGCGCGCAAGTCTCCATAAAAAAAGTTTGCACTTCGGTGGGACCTTACTCTTCCATATAGTCATCCAAGCGCCTTCTTCACGTAAACGAGATGTATCAATAAGGTCCTCCATGATGGCATAATATGCAGACCGAACCGTGCAAGTCTCTGTCTTGCTGCGCCACCAAAATAATTTATCCCCATCATTAGTGTTAAACCTTGGTATTGACTTGATTATCGCAGCCTCTTGAAGGTTGAACAGCTAATCAATAAGATTGATATTCCAATTCCTGCTAGTAGTCTCCCAAAGATCCCTAACTCGTAACCCCTCCATTCCTTGGGCCACAAGTGATGTGACCACACTATCACGCCTTCCTCTCAACCAAGGATCGTGCCAAACCGATATATTCTCACCGTTTCCAATCATCCAACGTGCTCCCAAATTAACAACCACCCGAGAATTGAAGATACTACGCCAAACAAAACTGGGATTATGGCCCAAGCGAGTCCCCATGAAGTCACCATTTGGAAAATATTTAGCTTTGAAAACTCTACTTACAATAGTATCTGCGTGGGATGCAATGTTCCACGCCTGCTTCCCTAGCATTGCAAAGTTGAAACAATGAAAATGTCAGAAACCCATACCACCAAATTCGAACCCCACCAAAAAGAGTTAATCATGCGCTCAATCTCCTCCCCTAGAGTGGAAGGAAGCATGAACATACTCATATGGTAAGTAGGGATAGATTGCGCCACAGATTTCAATAACACCTCTCTACTTGCCTTTGAAAGATGTTTCCCGGACCAGTGTTGAAGCCTCTTCCAAATTGTTTCCCGGATATAGCCAAAAAGTTGCTTCTTACTCTTGCCAATCATGGACGGGAGGCCTAAATATTTGTCGGTACCTGCATTCCGTAACACCCAAAATAGTAGTGACTATCTCCATTGCCTCTTGCGATGTATTCTTGCTAAAAAATATTTCAAACTTCTTCATGTTAATAGCTTGCCTCGAGGCTTTCTCATGGTCATCAGCCCTGCAAAATAAAAAACAATCATCAGCAAAAAGAAGGTGTGTGAGGGGTGGAGCCCCTCTACACACTCTCACTCCATGAATGTCTCCTCTCCTCTCAGCTCTTTTTAGTAATGTAGTGAGTCCCTCTGCACACAGAATAAAAAGATAAGGTGACTGTGGGTCACCCTGTCTAAGTCCTCTCCCCGGTGTGATCGGTCCCACTTTCTCTCCATTTACCACAACTGAGTAACTAACGGTTTCTAAACACAGACATCCATCGAACCCACTTCTCGTCAAAGCCCATCTTCAAAAGGATGCGCCGGAGGTATCCCCAATCAACTAGGTCATATGCTTTGCTAATATCAATCTTTAGGGCCATCTCGCCTACCTTGTCCTTTGTTTTACACTTCAAGTGGTGAAGTGTTTCAAACGCCACTAGAACATTATCAAGGATAGAACGATTTTCCACAAACGCTGATTGTTCCTCCGCTACGTACACTTTGGAAGGAGCGGTTTGAGTCTATTAGCCAAGACTTTGGAGATAATCTTGTATATTACATTACACAAGGAAATAAGCCTAAGATCCTTCATGGATGTGGAGTTATCAATTTTTGGAATGAGAACAATATTTGCATCATTGAGATTTGGGGGGAACTCTCCACTTACTAACCATTCCTGGCCAGTGTCAAACAATTCCATACCACACAGATTCCAAAACTTCTTAAAGAATGCCAAATTTAGACCATCCGGCCCCGGAGCCTTGTCAGAATGCATTTGAAAGAGCGCTGGTTTGAACTCCTCGATCTCAAGAGGGCGTAACAAGTGCTGATTATCCTCCTCAGTCACACAGGTTTGCACATGAGAAACATTACCTTCATAATCACCATCACTACACTGAAAGAGAGTATTAAAATAACCCCTTGCTACTTCACACAAGTCGGCCTGTTCAAACACCTCCCTACCATCATCACGCATCAACTTAGTAATGTGGTTTCTTCTTTTCCTCGCACTTGCCATAGCATGAAAGAAGCGAGAATTTGTGTCTCCATCACGAAGCCAAAAGACCTTTGCTCTTTGTCTCCAAAAAGCGTCTTCTTGAGCAAGAAGGGTACTAACCGATTCATCGTTTCTAGCAAAAGTGGAGCCTCATTTCCACCAGGCGACACACGAGTCTCATCTATAACACGTCTGCACTCCTTGATTTCATCACGGTACCTGGATCTTAGATGCTTTCCACGTGCATCCACCGCACTAGTGCAATGCTTAATCTTTGAGAGAAAATCAAGACCTTCAGCCTGGTTCCAACTCGCATCCACAATCGTACGTAGCTCCGGTTCCTCTAGCCAACTATTCTCAAATTTGAAATCACGACACCTTGCTCTTCTTTCCCAGTGATTCAATCTCAGCCAGAGGGGGGTATGGTCTGACTTATCTGACTCGCCATTCACAAATCTATTATGAGGGAAAGTATCAAGCCAACTCTGAGTAACCAATATGCGATCAAGCCTTCCTTCCTTCACTTCTGAAGTTCCAACACTCTTTGTCCAAGTAAACTGGTACTCTTCTATAGGAAGATCTACAAGAAAACTATCCTGCACAGCTTCTTGGAAACCCCAAGAACCCAAGGTTGACGCTCTTGTTGTCCCCTTATCTCATCATTAGACAAAATATCATTGAAGTCTCCCATTACACACCACGATAAATCATTATCTCTAGCTAGAGTTCTGAGGAGATCCCAAGAATCTCTCCTCCTACCACTCTCAGGATATCCATAGAAACCCGTGAGGCGCCAATCAAGACCCCCGATAGCGCTAACTTCCACATTAATGAAATTAGCTGACTAGTTTAAAACACGACAATCAAACGGATGTTTCCAAAGTAATGCAAGTCCACCACTCCTACCAACTCTGTCTACCGCAAAAGCATTATCAAAACCCAAACGGGCTCGAATCTCTTCAATTCTATTAGCATGTACCAATGTTTCACAGAAAAAAATAACGTCCGGATGGTACGCCCGAACGAGGTCACGAATGGACGAAACTACACTCGAGTTGCCCAAGCCCCGATAGTTCCAACTAATGAAACTCATTACTCCCGGCAGGCCTGGTTGCCAGGACCTGCCTATAAAAAGTGCTTTCAGTTTGAGTCTGACCCATATCACCCAACAAACTAGAAGTTGCCATCTCAGTACTTGTAGCACTCAAAATTTCGGACCTCACCTGATTTGTTTCCATACTAATTTCAGAGTCACCTGCCCTTTGTCTCTTACGATCACCATCAATAATCATAATATCATCACCTAGTTTTTTTGTTCCACCAGTGGACCCCACTGTTGAGTCACCGCCAGTAGCCTTTTTAATAGGAAACAAAATATTTGGATTTTGAAAGACATCAGCCAAGTTGAATTCTTTACCTGAATTTACGCTAGCTGGCTCCCTATTAGTAAAAACATTAGTTGGTGTGATCCCTTTTGCATTTTCATTGGGATTTTGGTTGTTAGAATTAACGTAATCTCCTTTATTTTCGCGCATATCGTGCCCAGTTTTTCGGCCAGAATTAAACGCTGCACTAGGGTGCACCCACGCTCCGTTCTTATCGTCCCTAAACCACTTGGATTTCGGAGCTCAGGACCCCAACCTCGTGTACCGTCGTCTACACCCATCAGAAACCTCTCTTCACAGGACCCTTCTCCATGGCCTAACTTGCCGCAAATATAACAAAAAACCTCCAATCTTTCGTACTTGAAGGACACTGTACGAGGTTCCCCTCCTTGCTTCCTTATCTTTTTCATTCTTTTCAGAGGCTGTGTAACATCAACAAGAACCCTTATTCGCATGAAAGTTCGCCAGAAATTTGCGGTGTTCTTCTCATCATACTCGAAAAACGTACCTATGAAGTTTGCCAAGCCCTTGCCAACCGTCTCCGACATGAAACCTATTGGAAGGTCATGAACTTGTACACAAAATAGAACCTGATACAATGGAATCTCTTGTGGAGGAAGACCTTCTCTAGCAACTCCCAATACCAGCAAGTGTTTATCTAAATGCCAAGGCCCTTGCTTGAGGACTGTTTGGACGTCCAATTCGTGGTAAAATTGGAACGCAAACAAACCTAGTTCGATCTCAGTAATAGATTAGTGTACTTTTAAAAAATATATTTTAATTAGTTATAAAAGTTCTGTATTTTATAAGATTAATGTTTAACCATAATCATCATATCAATTTAAAATTCTCATAATTTAATTAATCTTCTAAAGTAGGTTATTATATTTTGGAATTTCAAGCAGTACTTGTTTTCAACTTGGAGATGTTTTAGGAACAAAAACCGAATCCTAATTAAGGTAGGGGTAAGCGATTTCATACTATTTTAGACTTTGTGCCCGTTTGGGTAAACAACTTTTTTTCGGCAAATAGAAGGAAGGAAGCCTCATCAAAACCTTCTCATGTTAAGAAACATCAAGAAGGAAAAAGAGTACTTCCCCCTAATTTTAATAAAAACGATAAAAAAGAAATAAGACATAGGAGAGGCCAAGGGGTGGACTAGACCAATACCCTTGGCAAGAAAAGAATATAAAGTCAAAGCAATAATAAGGAATCCTAACTTGAAGACCTCCTAAAACAAATCATCTTATAAACAAATTATAAGACAGATTAAAGGACTAAAGTACAATAATCAGATCAAAAGGAGACAGAGATAGAGTTTACCTTTGAACGAGTGTTATATTCAACGACCAATTGCTTTTTTTGCTTTAGTTTCTTCTTTTGAGTCTTGGACACAACCGGTACAAAACTATCATACCGCACAATTGTTCTTTGGGTATCGGTAGTCGTAGGGTCGCCAACATCATCTAACACATCACACCAAGGCTTTCGTAATATTCTATGTCAGATGCTACTACCGAATTAAAAGTAGCAGACTCTAAGGCATTGAGAGGACCTAGCCTATTTTTTTTTTCGGGATCAAAGTTATCGTCATGCGCCACTATTTCTTGGGTATCAGTATCTATAGGATCAACATCAACATCTAACACATCACCCCAATGCTTTTCTAATATTCTCATGTCAGATGCTACCACTGAGTTAGAAGTAGCATCAGATGCAGAGGCATTTATCGAATCTAGCCTGGTAGAGGGAGGCTGAGTGGAGGACGAATCAACAGAATTATTCCAACAAAGACTAGAAATATTCACATCATTGACTACATAGGCATTAGAGTGAGCAATATTCCCACCACTAATAGTATCAAAGGCATGAGAAAACTAAACAACATGGTCTAGTGCTTCTGCTTGTGTACTTGAGGTGGAAGCATTAACCAACTTCTGAATGGAGTTCATAGATGTCTCCTGTAGCAGCACACCCGCAGGCGACCCCTGCTTACCCTCATATGAGGCGAAAGAGTCCTGAAGGAATTGGACAGAGTCCGGTTCTTTATTGGATTGCATGACCACAACATTTTGCTTGACGACAACTAACTTCTCTTTATCCCTCTTAGGAACATATTGGACATTAGGTTGAGAAGGGACACGATTTACCTTCCGCAATTCCTCTTTATTTCTTTTTGCCTTCACTTCAGCCTTGTTGGCAAACTAATTCGGCTTACTAAGTTTGCAGTTTTGGAGTGAGTGCCCAATACATTTACAAGATTTGCAGAATAGAGGAATTCTTTCATATTCCACATCAATTAGAAAAACATATCCCTCTCTTTCCATTAATAATTGCTAATGTAGTTTTGCTGTTAAATCAATATCAATCAGGACTCTAGCAAAGTGACCAAAAGTTCTCTTTGAGGTAGCTGCATCCAAAGCAATAGGGACGCCCAAACTACCACTAATTTCAAACAAAATTTTAAGTCTTCAATATTCGCGAGAAAGACCATGTAGTCGGCCCAACATTGAGCGGTTGCTTGCTTTGTAGAAAAAGGATCAAAATCAGGCGTCCAAGCCGAGAGCCGCAACACATTGGAATTTAGAATGCAGGATCCTTGAGCCCGTATTCGTCTAAGGTGTTCAATAGATGAGTACTGGAATTCAAAGAATTCTTTTCTATTTGATAAGGCTTAATACTTGCAGAAAATATTTTTTAAAAGAATCAAACTTACCTTTAGCATCAGCATTATGAGTTTCCCAAAATTATTTGATTTTAGGTTTAAATATGTATTTAGTCCCTGCAAATGTCCCTGTTTTTTGATTTAGTCCCTGCAAATTTTTTTATTTTAAATACGTCCCTATAAAATCTTTTTTTGGAATATGCCCTTCCGAAAGTTGGAATTTTAAATACGTCCCTGCAAAATAACTTTTTATTTAAATACGTCCCTGCAAAATAACATTTTTTTTGAAAGACGTCCCAACAAAAAAATTTGTGATATTTTGCAGGGACGTATTTAAAAAAAAAGTTATTTTGTAGGGACGTATTTAAAAAAAATCTATTTTGCAGGGACGTATTTAAAAAGTTTAATTTTTAGGGACGTATTTAAAAAAACGTTATTTTGCAGGGACGTATTTAAAAAAAAAAAATTTGCAGGAACTAAATCGAAAAACAGGGACATTTGCAGGGACTAAATACATATTTAAACCTTGATTTTATATCTGGAATGGCAGCCATGGAGTGCACACGTGGTTGGGGAGCACTAAGAATTGTGGGATCCGAATCAAGAATCTTGGTACTCTCCTCACTCTTCATTTTTGGAGCATAGTTGTTCTTTGAATACAAATGTGATTGGAGCATTAACTGCTGCACATCCTGTTGTGGTGCACTAATTTTCTGGACACTTGATTTGCAGCACAATCGTTAACCTGTGTGTTCATCAGATCAGTACCCGTCCCATTGGCATATGCTTCTGGAAATAACAAGAACGAACTGGCATCTATGTGACATCATGCATTTGATTCACGCACAAGATCATCATGCATGCGATCATTGGTGGCTGGTGTTAGCGAGGTGGGGACCGGCTGGAAAACCTGCAGCAGATCATCTGCCATTGAGGCAGCTTTTTGTTTGGATAAACAACTTAATTAAACCCCTATGGGATAAGTGTTTACCATATAATTTTTATATAATAAAACACTAAATAAAGTTAACTATTTTTCTATAACTTTATAAGTCATAAGTCGTTGTCATAAGCTATCATGTGGAATTTATGAAAATTAGCGGAAAACAACTTATGAGCATGTGATAAGTCGTTTTCATAAGCACTTCAAAAAAGTCTCAACATTGTTTATGCAAGTAGATAAGCCTTTATAAGCTGATCCAAATTGGCCCTTTGTTTTCCTAAGAGGTTATTGGTAAGTCGGCTTGAATATTAGGCAAAGAGATCTTATGATGTGAGCCCACATGCATAGCTAGCCTACTCATGAGAGCTTGGATGGAAGTCACAAATATCAAGACTTGTAATTACCAATGTTACTTTGGGAAATACCTAGACATCCCAAACTCTAGGGTTTTCTATTTCCTTGTAATTGTTTCAATAGATGTAGGATTTCATTTCTAGTGTAATGTGCTTTTGATTTGAGCCTTGTTGGCAATAGAATAGGTTAAAGTCTTTAGTTACTTTGATGTGGCCATGGGCCTTATTTTCCTATCTCTAAGTAGATTGTATGTTGGGCTTAGGATCCATTAGATCCAACATATAAATACTATTCCACTCCTTGTAATTCTGAAGACTTTGATGAATGTGAAATAATTTGCTACATTTTGCTAAAGCTAGAGCCGTGAGAGCCAAAGAGAGGCGTGAGGCGTGAGAGCTTGAGAGCATTGGAAAAGTGAGTTCCATGTTCTTCTTGGTTCTTGGAATGGAACCTTGAGCACCTACCTTTGAGGCTTGGAGAAGCTCAAAGCGACGTGTGGTCTTCATCTTCTTCCCACGGAAGAAGTGGCGGACATCATTCTCCACTTCATCTCTATTCTTTCCACATTTGATTCTTTCTTCACTTTTTGTGTTCTTCAAGTAAGTGTCATCATCTAATCTTGAAATTGTGTTCATTTTCATCATCATGACTTAGAAATTCATAAATATTTGTAATTTTCTAGATCCTAAATGTAGTAATTCTTGTGTGGATCACATCATCTTAGGGTTATTAACTCACGGAGTCGTCCCATAGTGATCTTAGCAAGTCTTGCTTTGTTTCTCAAAATCCTAAATGTTCTTGAGGCGCTAGCGATTGTGGTGTGTTGAATCATTGTTTGTTAAGGTCGTGAGTTGCGTGGTAGAAAAAACCATAAGGTAAGGCTTCTTTCTAGTTGCTATGTATGTTTCTGTGGATCATATGTTTCTTTGTAGGTTGCTATGTGTTTTCATGCCTAGTATTGATCTTTTCCTTATGCAGACTTGCATGTTGGCATTTCTTTAGTTTACTGCATTTATAACATATGCTTGTGTGATTATGATGAATATTGATGTATGCTTGGGATATGATAGAGGCTCTTTCCTAGATCCTCCTACCTTGGATTTTATAGCCTTTACGAGGATACCCGCTTGGATATTCCTAAATTATGTGTTGAAAGGGGTTTTAAATGTTGAGAATAATTCAAGGGTCATATTGGTCATTTCAATTATTTTACTTTTACAGTTTACATTTACTTGTAATTGCAATTTCATTTGATTAGCATCTCAATGTAATTTCATTTTAGAGAGTTGAGCTGATCTGTAACTAGCCATATATACTCTCTAATGATTGTGTAACAGAATTCAGTTAATCAATACAAGTGTGAGATTCTATTAATCATCTCTCTTTCTCAATCTCTTTGTTTTCTAGGTGTGAAAGTGTGAATGGATTGTGAGAATTCTTCTCTCAACTCCAACAAATTGGTATCAGAGCTTGAATCAGTGAGTGATCTTGGGAAACACGAGTGATAGTAAGTGTGTGTGTGTGATTTTGATTCTTCAATTCGCATCGATTTGAAGTTCGAAATCGAAAGAAATCACAATTTCTAATTTCTAGGGTTGGGAAACACGAGCGATTGTGAGGTTTGAGTGATCAGAGAACGGAGAGAGACGATGAACGGTGGAAACAGTGGTTTCGACAGGAAATTGCCAATGTTCGACGGCAAAAACTGGAATCGGTGGTCGATTCAGATGAGAGTGCTATTTGGAGCACGAGATGTGGTGGAACTTGTCAACGAAGGCTATACTCCTGTTGGTGATAATGAAACTGAGGCACAGAGGAATGCGCAGTGTGAAGTGAGGAAGAAAAATCAGAAGGCCTTATTCTACATAAACCAATGTGTTGATGCAAAAGTCTTTGCGAAAATTGCAGAAGCCACAACGACCAAGGCGGCGTGAGACATTTTAGTGTGCTGCTACGGTGGAGATGCATCAGTGAAGAAGGTGAAGTTACAATCTCTGAGAAAACAGTAATGAGAATATTGGAGACTACATCTCACGAGTTGTTACTGTCACCAACGAAAAGAAGACTTGTGGAGAAGCAATCACTGAACAACTGATTGTTGAAAAGGTACTTAGGTCCTTGACTCCTCAATTTGATCATATTATGGTTGCAATAGAACAATCTAAGGACACTAGTACACTGAAAATTGATGAATTACAAGGCATTATAGAGGCACATGAACTGTTAGTGATTGGAAGAGGAACTGAAAAGGAAACTGAACAAGCACTTAAGGTGCAAGTTGCTAATAAAGGAAAAAACAAGAATAATTCTAATTGGAAGGAGAACAAATGGAAGAATCAGAAACAAGCATGGCTTGAGAAGAACAAAAAGAAAAACAGTGATAGTAATAGTGAGAACAACAAGAATTTTAATAAGAAGAAAGGAGGTTTTGATAAAAGAAAGATTCAGTGTTTTAACTATGATGGGTTTGGACATTTTGCTGATGAGTGTTGGTCCAACAAAGAGAACAAAAGAGAGGAAGCAAATATTGCTAAAGAAGACTCAAATGAGGATCCTGTATTGCTGATGGTGACTACTGCAGAAGATTGAACAATTACTGATATTTGGTACATGGATACAGGTTGCTCCAATCATATAACCAACAACAATGAGTGGTTGATAAACTTTGATCCTAATAAGAAGACTAAGATTAGGCTTGCTGATGAAAGAACCTTATCTGCAGAAGGTATGGGGGATATCCTGGTGGTCAGAGAAGATGGAAAATCTGTGTTGATGGAAAATGTATGGTATGTGCCTGGTACAAAGTGTAATCTCATGAGCATTGGTCAACTGTTAGAGAAGGGTTTTTCAGTTGTTATGGAAGTTGGCAAACTAGAGTTCTATGACCAACAGAAAAATGTGGTACTGAAGTCAGTGTTAGGCAAGAACGGGACCTTCAAGGTGAATATTCAAGCAACTGAGACACCTAAAAGGCTGATGGCATAAAAGGCTGGGACACCTAAACTTTAGGAGTTTAGGACAACTAAGTTCAAAGGATCTTGCGCAAGGAATTCCTAAGACTGTACTGCGAGAGAAAACTTGTGGTGTGTGCTTGAGGAGCAAGCAATCAAGGCAGCCATTTATTGCTGAGTTACCACCTAGGGCAACTCATGCCTTAGGAGTGGTATACTCTGATGTGTGTGGGCCATTTAAGGTGCCCTCTCTGGGTGGAAATAGATATTTTGTGTCCTTTGTTGATGAGTACACCAGAATACTGTGGGTTACTCTAATGAAATTCAAGCATGAGGTGTTTGCTGAGTTCAAAAAAAATAAGGAGAAGGATGAGAAACAATGTGAACAGCAACTCAAGATTCTTAGAACTGATGGTGGTGGTGAGTTCAACTCAAGAGAGTTTAGAGAATTCTATGAAGAATATGGAATTGAACCTATGGTGATAGTCCCCTACACTCCACAACACAATGGACTTGCAGAAAGAAGAAGTAGAACCTTGCTTGATATGGCAAGGAGCATGCTAAAGGAGAAGAACTTACCTCACACACTGTGGGGTGAAGCTATTGCCACTGTTGCTTACATACTAAATAGTTGACCAACAAAGAAGTTGAAGGAGGTAGTTCCACTTGAGAGACGGATTGGAAAGAAACAGAGTGTCAGCCATCTGAAAGTGTGTGGATCATTGTGTTTTAAACATGTGCCTGATGCAACAAGAAGAAAACTTGATGACAAAAGCAAAATTATGATACTTGTAGGGTATCACTTACCTGGAGCTTACATGCTCTATTGCCCTGAGACAAACAAAATAGAGATCAGCAGAGATGTGTTGGTGAAAGAAACTAAAGCATGGGATTGGAACAAGTCACAGCCAAACACAAGTGCAGGAAATACACAAGAAGTTGGAATTGACGAGGAGACAAGTTGTGTGGAGAATGAAGCACTATCTGAGAATGAGGATCAGTTAGATGAGAGTGAATCAGAGGCTGAAGATGAGCAGGAACCTATGCAGGTTCAGAGGGCTCAGAGAAACAGAGAACTGCCAAGAAGATTGACAGAATATGACTTGATTCCAGATACTGAAGTTGACAGTGAAGGAGAGATTGTTCACTGTGCTATGCTAGTAGATGCAGAACAAGTAAGCACAGAACAAGTAAGCACTGAACAAGCCATCAAAGAAAAGGTGTGGAGGAAAGCAATGGAGGAAGAGCATGAGGCAATTTAAAGGAATGGGACTTGGGAGTTGACTGTGCTGCCCAAGGATAAGAAAGCTATCAGTGTGAGATGGGTATTCAAGGTGAAGCTGAAGCCATATGGAACAATTGCCAAGCACAAAGCAAGGTTAGTAGCTAGAGGCTTCTTACAAAAACTTGGCTTAGATTATTTTGAGGTATTTGCACATATGGCTAGACATGAAACAATAAGACTGGTGATTACAATAGCAACTAGTAGGAAGTGATCCCTGCTACATTTAGATGTTAAGTCTGCTTTCTTGAATGGTCCTCTACATGAGGAAGTATATGTCACACAACCCCCGGAATTTGAAGTGAAGAATATGGAGAATAAAGTGTATAGACTACACAAGGCCCTGTATGGGCTCAAACAAGCTCTAAGAGCCTGGAATCTTAAATTTGATTTAATCTTTCTACAATAAGGATTTACTAAATGTGAAGTAGTGTATGGAGTGTATGTGAATGAAACACACAAACAGTGGCAATATAATTCTGGTATGTCTTTATGTTGACGATATGCTGCTAACTGGCAGCAATAATGCTGAGATTAATGTCTTTAAACAAGTATTAACGGGCAAGTTTGAAATGACAGACCTTGGGAAGGTTACATACTTCCTAGGGATGGAATTCCTGTATACCAGTAAGGGTATTGTTCTTCATCAGCTGAAATATGCTATTGAAGTATTAAAAAGATTCAGTATGTATGATTACAAGCCTGCTGTTACACCTACGGAGGCTAATCAGAAACTTGATGTAGATACTAATGGTGAGAGTTTTGATGAAACAATGTTTAAATAGCTGGTTGGATCACTGAGGTATTTGTGTAACACCAGAACTGATATTTGTTTCTCTGTGGGGGTGGTTAGTCGGTTTATGAGTAAACCAAAATTGTCACATTACAAAGCTGCTATAAGAATCTTAAGGTATGTCAAAGGAACCTTAAGATTTGGACTCTGTTTTCCTGCTGATACTGCTGAAAGTCCTGATGAATTGTTGTGTTACTCTGATGCTGACTGGTGTGGGGATAGGATTGATAGGAGGAGTACTACAGGTTACTACTTTATTTTTAAAGGTGCACCAATCTCATCGTGCTTCAAGAAGCAACAAGTTGTTGCACTGTGTACCTGTGAGGCTGAACATATAGTTGGTGCTGTAACTGCTTGCCAGGCTATATGGTTGACAAACTTACTGATGGAATTGAAGATAGATGTACAGAAACCTGTGAAGCTAATGATAGACAATAAATCTGTCATAAGCTTAGACAAGAATCCTGTGTTGCATGGGAGGTGCAAACACATTGATACAAAGTTCCATTTCCTCAGAAATAAGCTTCAGAATGGAATGATTGAAGTTGCACACAGCAAAACTAAACTACAAGTTGCTGATATACTGACCAAAGCTGTCAAGACTGACCAATTTATAAAACTGAGAGGAGACCTTGGTGTTATCTTGTTTGAGACCTTGAATTAAGGGAGGGTGTTGAGACTAATTCAAGGGTCATATTGGTCATTTCGGTTGTTTTACTTTTACAGTTTACATTTACTTGTAATTGCAATTTCATTTGATTAGCATCTCATTGTAATTTCATTTTAGAGAGTTAAGCTGATCTGTAATTAGCCATATATACTCTCTAATCATTGTGTAACAGGATTCAGTTAATCAATACAAGTGTGAGAATCTGTTAATCATCTCTCTCTCTCTCTCTCTCTCTCTCTCTCTCTCAATCTCTCTGTTTTCTGTGTGTGAAAGTGTGAATGGATTGTGAGAATTCTTCTCTCAACTCCAACATTAATTTCCTTGGAGAATTTCATTGCTTTTAAACTGAAGCATGCATAACTTAGCATTGTCTTATGTTTTTTTAACACTATTACTAAAGTTGTAGGGCTGATCGGTGAACTTGTAGGGTATAAGCCTGTTGCTGTTCACTCTGTGCGTAAATGGCTCTGACGAGGGATTTCTTACTGATGGACAAATGGAGCTATTGAAGATTGCTAGTCTGTATTAACATTTGAGAGACTTCAAGGAAAAGAAATGAAAACAATTGTTGAGGCAAAATCCCTAGTTAGTTTTGATGATTAACAAACCTCAAATGTGTGAAGCTTAAGTTACCTGATTTCATATGCTACTAATGCTTCTTCTTAAGTGAAAAATAAGAACAGGAATATCCAAGCCAATCTCAAGAAGGTATATGCTTATAGGAAGCATTATGTGTGAGAAGACTTAAAAGAATGTTGCCCACAATATTCTTAAAGAAGAAACCTTCTCGTGACAAAATCAAAAGATCAAAACCATATGGTAAACTTGAGAAAGATCATCATGAGAAGCCTCATCTATATAAGTGGTAACATGAGAAGGGTAGACTAGAAGGATCAGCCTAATAAGCATCAGGACAGAACTATGGAGAAGGAGATGAGAAGCATATGATAAGAAGAATCAAGTTGAGAAGAGTCACGACCATCAGAAGGGTCATGATGAGAAGAGTCAAGTTGAGAAGAGTCATACTACAAGTATCTTCATCAGAAGTATCAACATGAGAAGCATCAACTTTTTTTTTTGGTCAGAGAGAAGCATCAACTTGAGAAGCATCATCTTCAACAATTTGTCATTGTTGAGGAGAGTCACAGTTGAGAAGAGTCATGACAACTGGAAACAGTTGTCTTCTGTAGAAAAGCATAAACACAACTGTATTATGCAGGCAACATCTTCCAACGACTATAAACGACTATATGCTTTTGCCAACGACTCTAGTCTTTGGTCCAGTGGTTATTACACATAATTTCATCTGTAAATAAACGCTCCTGGCCATTGTTGATCCGCTTGAGAGTACATTGAGCTCAAATCTTCCAACCTTCTCAAGTGTCAAAGCTTTCTCTCATCCATACTGAGCTACTACAAAACTGAAGGGATTCACTTGATCTTGGAGTATGTATTAAGTCTTGTGTTGTTGTATTTATTGAATACTCCATTTGTATCAACCAAGCTCTAGAAATCCCACAAACCCAAACACTTAACAGAAAACCTGTAGGGAACCTTCTCAAATAGCATGTGTTGCTATAGGGCTTGAGAAGTGAGTGCTTCTATGATAGAAGCAGTCTAATAGATCAGATGGTGTCTATTAGGGGTGTACACAGTAGGTAGAGCTGTGTGAAGAAAACTACCAAGGGAACTTTTAGCCTAGGGAGGTGTAATAGTTATAAACTATTTGGACAATAATGGAAATACTCACAAGGAGTGAGGAGTGGATGTAGCCCTGGGATTTGGGTGAACCATTATAAATCACTGTGCTATTTACTGCTTTCACAACTTAGTTTTACACTGCTTGAGAAAACTCTCCTTCAGGAGAAGCTTTGTGAAAACTGAGAAGGCAGCATTCTGACCTTTCTCTTCTAAGAAATGTTTTAAACTAAAACATAGTTTTAAACCCTTCTCACATCTTCATTGAAATTCATTCATCTTAGGAAGTCTCTTGAGGATCTATATTTTAAATGCATTAATATAAAATCACATATGCTCACTCTACTCTATTAAAAAGAAACAGTCAAGCACTTAAAATAGTCATGTGTTGAAGGCAGAAGATTCTGACCCTTCTCATCTCTGATATATAGTTGAGAAGACAGTTTACTCTCAACCTTATTCACTCAATAACAAAGTTAAGAAGATTGACTTAATACACCCTTCTTAACTTAAAGCACTCACTATCTTAATATCTAATCATTCTTGTGAAGATAGTTCTCTTATTTCAGGTGAATTTAAAAATGGTCACAATTCCAACCCCCCTTCCTTGTGACACTTATTGACTTCAATTTGCAACAGAACTAGGCCTCTGGGTTGAGCACATTTAACCGTGTGAGAGGAAAAGATCTTGGACGAAGTCATGGCCAAACCAAATTTTGTTGCCTTCTTACCAGAAGATGCTTCATCAAACAGACCACCTGGATTCAATGGTGAACATTACTACTACTGGAAAAGCCAAATGAAGCTGTTCCTGGAATCTCAAGACTGTTATATGAGACATTGTGGAAAATGGTCCATATATTCCCACTATAGGAGGTTCTGTACGAAACAGTTGTATTCCTAAACCAAAGGCTGATTGGACTGCTGATGAGAAACATCGTGTACTATAAAATGCTAAAGTCAAGTACTACCTAACTTGTGCTTTGGGAAGAGTAGAATATGACAAGATAGTGGGGAAAGAAACCGCAAAGGAGATATGGGATACACTACAAACTGCTCATGAAGGAACTGATCAGATTAAAGAAGCAAAGAAAGGCATGTTCATCCATGAATTTGAAATGTTTAGCAGATTCACCACAATCATCAATGGGTTAAGTGCTTTGGGAAAAATCTATCCAAATGCTGAGAAAGTTAATAAGCTTCTCAAGTGTCTTCCACTAGCTTGGAGACCAAAGAAGACTGCTATAGAAGAAGCAAAGGATCTATCTTCATTAGAAATTGATCATCTGCTGGGTTCACTAAAAATCCATGAACAAGAACTCATGCAGGAATTACACCCAAAGAGAAAGACAGTTGCTCTGAAAGCTTCTCAGAAAGAAGACAACTCTTCTCCTCAAAAAGGAAAATCACTGGCACTTAAATCTTCTCAAGTGGATGAGGAAGAGCAAGAAATTGATGATGATACAGAAGGAGAAGAACTAGCCTTGATCTCTAAGAGAATCAACACATGGCTTAACAACAAAAGAAGAGGAAAACCTCAATTCAGAAGAGACACATTCAAAGGAGATGGAAGCAAATCAAAAATGACCTATTATGAATGCAAGAAGCTTGGACATATGAAACAAGACTGCCCTCTTCTAAATAAGAAGAGTCCCAGAAAATTCTCACCAAAGAAGAAAGCTTTACTGGCCACTTGGGATGATTCAGAAGAATCATCAAAGGCTTAAATATCATTTACCCCCTGCAAATGTCACCATAATCCATTTACCCCCCTGCAAAAAAAAAGTTTTAAAATTAACCTTGCAAATATTAAGTGTTTCTAGTTAGGCCCCTCTGTTAACTTTCCATCCAAAAAAGCTGACATGGCTAACGGAATGCCACGTCACCACTCCTTGTCACCACTGCCACGTCAGCAACCAGTAAATGGCTGCCACGTGGCGCTTACATGGAAATGATAAGTGTTTTAAAATTATCATTTTTGTGGCCAATGGGGCTTGAACCCATGACCTCCTAGTGGCTCACACCCCTCCTTATCACTGAGCCACATGAGAATTCATGGTTATTAACCCACCTACAAATATATAATACATAATTGCCACTTAATTTTTTAAAACCAGATCATCTTCCAGATCTGGACAACGAAAACAAACACAAACACATCTTCCAGACCTCTCTTGATTCATTACCACCACTCTCCAATTCCAATATTCAATGTTAACAGCACCAAAAAAACACAAACACAGGAAGATGTTTCTTATATCTAAACACATTTCTTTGAAAAACCCAAACTAATTGAGAAGGAATAAACATATAAAGCATAAAACCAAAAAACAGTGCTTGGAACAAAATATGCCCAGAAATTCATCCCCAAATATGCCCAAAAATTCATCGTCATAAAGGAAATCAAAGGAGCAGAAAATCAAATTAATTTAAAACGAAATCAAAGGATTTCGTTTTCCATTTTAGAAACCCACCCATTCCGTGTTCCATAACTTGGGTTTGATTAATTCGATTAATTTCTGCAATTTCGATCTTGGGTTTATTTTTGAACACAGATTCGTAAACCCAGATTTCGTAATTCGATTTATGAGTTTTTCATGGGTATTTGAACGTAATGAATTGTTTCTGTGAAAAATGGGTTGAAGATGATGAATCAGTTTCATGGGTTGAAGATGAAGATTTGTTATTGTTTCTGGGTTTTGCTAATTTTATGTAGTATATACTTATGGTTGACATTGTAATCACAAGTCATTAGCTGGTCCAATGGTTTAAGGTTGCAAGTTCAATACCCATTCCCAACAAAACTGTTTTTTTAAGTAACAGAGGTACCACATTTCCATGTAAGCGCCACGTGGCAGCCATTTACTGGTTGCTGACGTGGCAGTGGTGACAAGGAGTGGTGACGTGGCATTCCGTTAGCCACGTCAGCTTTTTTGGATGAAAAGTTAACAGAGGGGCCTAACTAGAAACACTTAATATTTGCAAGGTTAATTTTAAAACTTTTTCTTTGCAGGGGGGTAAATGGATTATGGTGACATTTGCAGGGGGGTAAATGATATTTAAGCCATCATCAAATGAGCATGAAGAAGAAACAACAAATCTATGTCTCATGGAAGGAACTAAACAAGAAGAGCTATATGATTCCGAACTCTCTAAATGTGAATTCTGCAAAGAAGTAGAATCCTCCTTCCATAGCTTGCTTTATCATTCAAACATCCTTTCTCAAAAGTGCATGTTTTTCAAAGATCAGTTATGTGTTTTGAAAAAGGAAAATGAGGAGCTAAAAACACAATATGAAAGAATGGGAAAAACAGTTCACACCTTACAACAATCCCATTTCAAACTGTCTGAACAGTTCAAGCTTCTCAACTTAAAAATACCAGAAAAACCAATTGTGTCTAACTTGGAAATTGAAAATGAAAATACAATGCTTAGAAAACAAGTTAGTGATTTGACAAATGAGCTTATGATCTGTGCACAAAATCTTGAAACTTCTCAAGTAAGTCTAACCCCCCTTGAGGAGGATCAAATATATAAGAAGAGAAATAGAAAGTCCAGAATCAAATGCTTAAATTGCAAACAGATTGGACATCATATTTCAGTATGTAGCAACAAGCAAAAAGATCCCATGAATTTGAAAACTAAACCTCAAGGACCCAAAGACAAATGGGTACCTAATCTTTGTCAAAATCTAATGCAGGCATGCCTCAAAGAATCAAGAAGAAAACTGTGGTTCCTAGACAGTGGATGCTCAAGGCACATGACAGGAGAGAAGGATAAGTTCCTCTCCATGGAGAGATTTGATGGAGGACTAGTCATGTTTGGCAACAATGACAAAGGCTTAATCAAAGGAGTAGGTACAGCAGGTAAAATAAATTCTGCTTAGATTCAAAATGTTCAATTTGTGAAAGGACTAAAACATAACTTACTTAGTGTATGTCAGTTATGTGATTCTGGACATGAAGTGACATTTAAACCTAATGTGTGTAAAATAAATAGTCTAGAGTCTGGAAAAACAATTTTTACTGATCATAGAACAAATAACCTCTATAGCATCTATCTTAATGATCTACCAGATCAAATGTGCTTAATCTCTAAAGAAGATAACAAATGGATGTGGCATAGGAGATTTGGTTACATTAGCATGAAAACCCTTTCAAAATTATCCAAACTTGAATTAGTCAGAGGGTTTGCAAAGATCAAATATGAGAAGGATAAATCATGTGAAGCATGCATTCAAGGAAAGCATGTTAAATCATCCTTTAAACCTATCAAAATGATTTCCACTCAAAGACCTTTGGAACTTCTGCACATGGATCTTTTTGGTCCTACTAAGCATGCTAGCCTAAGTGGAAAAAGATATGGTTTTGTTATAGTTGATGACTATTCTAGGTTCACATGGGTGATTTTTCTAAAACACAAAGATGAAGCTTTTGAAAGCTTCAAACATTTTTTAAGAAAGTTCAAAATGAGAAGGGTTCTAATATTATTGCAATAAGAAGTGACCATGGAGGAGAATTTGAAAATGTTTTATTCAAAACCTTTCTTGAAGAGAATGGTGTGTCTCACAACTTCTCTTGTCCAAGAACTCCTCAGCAAAATAGTGTAGTAGAAAGAAAAAACAGAACATTGCAAGAAATGGCTAGAACATTGCTTAATGATTCAAAAATTGAAAAATACTTTTGGGCAGAAGCAGTGAACACTGCTTGCTACATTTTGAACAAAGCAACAATTAGAAAAACCTTGAACAAAACCCCATATGAACTCTGGAAAGGAAAGAAGCCTATTGTAACACCCTGGGCCCTTTTATGTCTTAGTAGGCTACCCAAGAGTGCACATCATGAACTTCTCTACCCCCCATGTAGATTTTTTGCCTTCTGTGGGAATCGAACCTTGTACCCTGGGGCTCAAGTACAAGTACAAGTTCAATGCATTCCCACTACCATCCTCAAGATCAAATTATTGGTGAAACTTCTGAACCTGTGAGAACCAGAAGTTCATTCAGAAGAGGAGCTTCTCAAAGTGCCCTGATCTCAGCAATAGAATCAAAGAATATAAATGAAGTAATTGTTGATGAATCATGGGTAGACACAATGCAAGAAGAGCTTTCTCAATTTGAGAAGAATGAGGTATGGAACTTAGTCCCATCTCCAAAACATCAATCTGTTATTGGCACAAAATAGGTCTTTAGCAACAAAATGGATGAAAATGGAAAAGTTATCAGAAACAAAGCAAGGTTAGTTGCTCAAGGCTACAACCAACAGGAAGGTATTGATTATGATGAAACATTTGCACCTGTTGCTAGATTAGAAGCCATTAGAATACTTCTTGCTTATGCTGCTCATAAAGATTTCAAACTCTTTCAAATGGATGTCAAAAGTGCTTTTCTAAATGGTTTTCGAAATGAGGAAGTGTATGTACACCAACCTCCTGGTTTTATTGATGAGAAACATCCAAACCAAGTTTTTAAACTGACTAAGGCTCTCTATGGTCTCAAATAGACTCCTAGAGCTTCGTATGAAAGACTTAGTACCTTTTTGCTCAAAAATGGTTTTTCAAGAGAAAAAATAGATGTTACACTGTTTAGAAAAACTCTTAAAGATGAATTACTTATTGTTCAAATCTATGTTGATGATATCATCTTTGGAGCCACAAATGAAAAGCTATGCAACGATTTTGGAAAATTAATGAAGAGTGAATTTGAAATGAGCCTAATGGGTGAACTAAGATACTTTCTTGGCTTACAAATCAAACAACTTAAGAAGGGTATTTTCGTCTATCAAGAGAAGTACATCAAGTATCTTCTTAAGAAATACAAAATGAGTGATGCAAAAGTTATGGCAACTCCCATGCACCCGTCTACAAGCATTGAAAAAGATGAGAATGGTAAGCCTGTTTCCTGAAGACACAGAGAAATCAAAGACTGTCCAAACCTTTGGCCGATCCCACGGCTAAGGCCTAAGAGTTTGACGACGACAAAAATTGGCACGCCCGGTGGGATACGAACGGGTGAACGAATAATAATTTTTGATTTGCTTGGACTGGTTATGACCACATCGTTTATCCGACAACAAATCGACAAGGGGTAACGTAACATTATGTAAGTGTCCCAACAATTGGATGACATAGTTAAACCTATGGTGCACAATGAGGTGCAACAAGCCAAGGAAGTGGAACAGAGATGTGATACGCAAGCTAACAACACAATGAACTATGGTTTCCCCGTCCAATCACAGGGAGGACAACCTAATTCTCTGGGAGGCACGCATCAGATCCAATGGGAAGCATGCAACATGTCAACCTAGTGGGAGTTTGACTGGGCAGCAGGCGTTCTCTCATCAGATAAATCCTATTCCTATAATTCCTCAGCCTGGTGCTTTTGCCACTGCCAACACTGGGGGCCAGTTTATGGCGAATGTCACTAATATGGTTTCTCTTAAGCAGGGACAAGTGAAATTGGCAAGAAGGTCTTCTCAGGCAGTAGGGTTGGTGGGTCTGCCGCAAGGACCATCCTATGGGTGTTCTACTGCGGTAAACTACCGGTTTAAGCAAGGGGGCAAGCCTTTACCCCGGAAATAGGGATTTGGAGGACAAGTGGGTATTTTCGGAGTCAGCAACCATGGGTCCAGAGCCCACCTGGCTCGACAAACCCGCCTCCTAGTCAACCGTACTCCGGAGCACTTAGTGCCTACCCGACGGGTTTCTATATACAGACGCAGATGAATGTGGCCTCGGTCGAACAACCATGGAACCAGTTTCCATCTCACCAAGGCACTCAGGCATCTGTACCAGGAACTGGCCTTGTTAACCTGGCCCAAGTAGTGCCTGGGCATAGGGTCCCCTAAATACAACGTGGCAACCAACGCCTCCGTCAGAGAGACCATCGGGGCTCCAAATCCTTGAACTAAATTTGATATCTGACACCATTAAGAAGATCTTCGGTGTGCAGTTGAAGCCGCTCGACAGGCCAGTGTACAGGAAGCCTTACCCCGAATGGGTGGATATACTAGTGCCTCTGCCTAGAGGATTTAAAACCTCTGACTTTTCCACATTTTTCGGGGATGATGGAAAGTATACAATGGAGCACATCGGCCGATTCACGACCCAATGTGGAGAAGGGAACCAGAATGAATTTCACAAGCTGCAGTTGTTCCCCTTGTCTCTGACAGGGACTGCCTTCTCATGGTATTCTTCACTTCCACCTGATTCTTTACAGACCCTAGCAGACATGGAAAGGTGCTTCCATGACAGATTTTATTGGTCGCAGCCTGAAGTAACCGCAGTCGATCTCATGAATCTACGACAGAAGGTGGACAAGGCTGTGTCTGACTTCATTGAAAGATTCAGAAAGATGGCCGAAAAGTTCCTAGTACCTTTCCCAGAATCCCAACTTACTTCCATGGTCATATCTGGAATGCACGCTCAATTGAAGCAGAAGCTTGTGGGACAAGCTTTTTGTGAAGCCCTCATATGTTGTGATTTTGGGGAGGGATTGAATCCACACCAGTGAATGTTTTCCTTCCACTCTGCACCAGAAATTGATGATATGGATAGGAGATAAGGTGGAAATAGTGGAGGCCGACCCCAATATGTTCCCTGCCGAGGTAAAGAAGCCGTCTTCTACTCCCCTCATTTGCGCCCCATCTCCATTCCAGGGAATAACGAGGAGGGAGGCATTGAATCGTGTGAATGGACTAATAAAGGATTTGAATTCAAATGTTGGCCGACCCACGGCCTAACAATGAGAATAATGATTGTTGGAATAAGAATCTCATTCTAAGTTTTGATGATACAAACTAAGAAAGATTTAGGTTTTCTAATGAAGTATGATCTAACATATTTGCCAAGTGTTAAGAACAGGTTTCCAAACATAGCAAATTAAGGCACTACCTTGGATTAACAAGTTGGGAAATACAAAGGTAGAAAAGCCTTGAGAATGTTAAATTATGAGAAGCTTAAAAAAAGTCAAGTGAAGGTTGACCAAAAGTCAATAGAAGGTTTTACCAGAAGTCAAAAGAAGGTTGACTCTACAAACATCTTAGAAGCATAAGTTCATGCGTGAGAAGGTTAATGTGAAAGAAGATTAAATGTTGAGATGGTTGATGGGTATCAAATTTAAGACAAACACATTAACTCCTCTTGAATGATATTCAGTTGCATTAAATAAAGAAATCTAGCAATAAATGTGTTGGAATGTTTCAAGCATTAAAGAGCAAATGCTTGATTATTCCCTTAGTAGTTTTTAAGTGTTTGTTCATACTAGGAAGCATGAGAAGGTTCATTTAAAACTGTACCAGGCTGACTGACAGTAAAAATGCAAGTCATAGTTGTTACTAGGAGAGTACATATCTAGCTCAAGAAAGTTCAGAGGCGCAGATAAAGCATAAAGCAAGCCTTGAGAAGGTTCAAAAGCTGCCAATCTTTGTACCTTACTTCACATCACTCCTATGGACCAATGGATATTCCAAACGGCTCTCTTCAAGTTTCTAACGGCTATATTCGACCTCCATGGCTACTTAAAGGGTCCATTCTGAATTTTCAAGGCATGAGAGTTAATTTCAACCTACACAAAGTCAAGCTTCTCAAAGCAATCAAGCTTCTCATCCCACACTCAAAGCTTCTACAAGTTCAGATCTGGGATATCTTTCTTGAGTTTGTGTTAGCTTGTTAGTATCATTGTTTTACAGTGTATCTATCTCTGTATCAAGCTCTTAAAACATCCAAAAACCCAAAAACCATTGTTGTAATCGTTCCATCAAACTACCTAGATTGTGAGGTTAGTGTTGGTGAGAACTGAAAAGATATACCTTTAGGAAACTAGGAAAGAGTTTCTTAGTAGGTAAATACAACTTGGTGAAGCTGTGCAAGAAGTGAATTTGTCTTTTGTGTGGAGATCAAAAGAAAGTGGTTGTTGTAAGTCTTTTGTGGTTGAGCAAAAACAAGTGTAATAGCTATTTGGAGAATGGTGGAAATAATCACTTGGAAGTGAGGAGAGGACGTAGCCTAAATTGGGTGAACCTCTATGACTCCTATGTGTTCTTTAAACTGCTTTCCATTACTATTGTTTAAAATGTTTTGCACTTAAGATTGTTTTCAAACCAAGAGAGAGTTAATTTCATCAACCTTCTCAAGACAGTTTTCAAACTAATACTTGACCTTCCAACCTACTCTTATTGTATTTGAAAACTACTTCTCTTGAATAGTTTATATATTTATCTTATAATCATTATTGTCTTCATCTGTTAAGAGTTTATACTTGCTTGTTTAGGAATGGCAATGGGGCGGGGCGGGAGCGGGGTGTACTCCCCCTGTCCCCGTCCCCGCAACCCAAATGTTCCCCCGTCCCCGCGGATCTCCGCGGATCCCACGGGGACCCTATAAAACTACAAAATAGCAAAAAACAATGTGTTTCCACCTGTACTACACCAAAATAAAGACCACCATTACTAAACCATATTAAAGTTCCAAAAGACCATCAATACTAAATCATCATCCAAACTTAAGTAGCTTAAACACAGTCGCTAAACCATAATAAAGTTCCAAAATTACAATATTAAGTTGATCATCATCTCAACACAAAAAAACAAAGTTTCAAAATTACAATAATAATTAGTCCAAGATTATGTCTCCAAAATTAGTGCTTATGTCTCCACCTGCAAAATAATGACTAAATCATCATCTCCTCACAAAAGTATTTTAAAAAATTATGTATTGATCCAAAAGTATATCATTTACCTCTCTTTCACAATCCTCATCCTCACCAACAGATAGAAACTGATACATTATCTTTGAAGTACCTAATAAATAAAAACCAGATTGACTTAAAAGAAATCATTTTGGAAAAAAATAGAGAAAATTCAAAATAAAATATATTAATTACCTTGAATTTCTTTACGTATCCAATCTTGGGTACACATCAAAGCCTCCAAAGTGTCTTCATGAGCAGACTCCGAAGCAGCTGTAGAGATAGGGATAGCTAGAAAGTCTCTTGCTATTTTTTGCAAGGTTGGGTACTTCAATCCATTTTGCTTCCACCAAGCTAATATATCAAAAGCTTCCGAGTTTGTTTCATTCAGCAAAACAGGCTCTTCAAAGTAGCTAGTTAATTCTGACTTCACATTAATAGTTGAGACCTTTTTTTTCCACAAATTTGATATAATTAGACTCCCAAGAATCCTGTGGTACACTAGCAACATTTGATACAGAAGAAAGGGAATAAGAAACGAAGAGTAGTGAGATTAAGAAAGGGAAAAAGAAGAAACGAAGACTAAACTGTTACCTAAGTGGACTTGTTGCGACGACGACAGGTACAGTGGCGGAGACGTAGAATGAAAGTTGAAGCGAAGAGCTAGGGCTTGCAGCGCTTGCTTTGTTTTTGATCCAGACTAAACGAAAGTGTGGGAGAGAAAATAGGGAACGTTTGAACTACCACTCCCTTTCTAATTCTGATTTATTTATGTGTGACTATTAATATTTAAAAAATTAAAATAATAAGCACTATTTTTAAGCAAAATATAATAAACACTTGAAAAGACAAAAAAACCAAATATATACACAATAATATATATTATAGTAAGGATATTAATGTAAAGTGCTCGGGGGCGGGGACCCCGCGTGGCGGGGAGACAAGTCCCCGCCCCCGTCCCCGAAATGGCCTCGGGGGGATTTTCTCCCTCGTCCCCATCCCCGCGGGGAAAAATCTCCGCCCGCAGGGCCCCATTCGGGGCAGTCCCCGCGGGGATCCCCACGCTCGGGTGGAAATTGCCATCCCTATGCTTGTTGTTCTTACAACTACCCTTAACCTTCTCTTCTCCAAGTTAAGCTTGAGAATAAATTGTTGAGAAGGTTCCAGGTTTTAGAATTTAAAAAAAGAAAGAAAGAAAAGAATACACAATTCAAACCCCCATTTCTTTTGTAATTTAGTCACTTCAATTGGTATCAGAGCTCACCTCTAGGGGTTGAGCACACTTTACAGTGTGAGAGGAAAGATCTTGGAAGAAGTGATGAACAATCCAAACTCTGTTATGTTTCTCCCTAACGGAGCTTTTGCAAACAGACCTCCTGGATTCACTGGTGAACATTATTACTATTGGAAGGATCAAATGTGGTTGTTCCCGGAATCACAAGATACTAATCTCTGGGGTATTGTTGAAAATGGTCCCTATGTTCTCTCTACAACAAATGCTGAAGGAGAAACAACACCAAAGCCCAAAGCCAGCTATAACAGAAGCAAAAGATCTGTCTGTTCTCAAAATAGAAGATCTACTAGGATCCTTGAAAGTACATAAGTAAGAAATCATGGATGAACTTCATCCAAAGAAAACTAAGACCATTGCACTTAAAGTTTCTCAACCTTCTCAAACTGTGGCTCTCAAAGCATAAAATGAGTCAAATGGAGAAAGTGAAGAAAATGATAATGATATTGAGGAAGAAGATGAATTAGCTTTAATCTCCAGAAGATTAAGAAGATGGGCTTTTAAAAACAACAGTAGAAAACCATTCTTCAAGAAAGACACATCCAAAGGAGAAAGCTCAACCTAGACTCCTCCTCTGTGTTTTGAATGCAATAAACCTGGACATTTCAAAAAAGAATGTCCAAAACTGAAAGGAGACAACAAAAGGTTCAATTCTAAGAAAAAGACTCTACTAGCTACTTGGGATGACTCTGAAGGAACAAACTCAGAAAAGGAAGAATAGACAGCCTATCTATGTCTCATAGCAGACATAGAAGAACTTTCTCAAGCTCATCAAAGCATTGATCCAGAATCTGATAGAGAATCAACCAACTCATGAATGATGGAAGGTTCTGATCTAGAAGAGGTAATCACTTTTAAATCATCTCCCTGTGTTGCATGCAAAGAATATCAATATGCTTTTGAAAATATCTTAGCTAATTCAAAAACTCTAATTCAAAAATGTGGTAGGTTCAAAAACAAACTTTATGATGCAAAAAGAGAAAATGAGGAACTTCATAAACAAATAGAATACCTTTTAAATAAAGTTCACACTCTTAGGCACACACTAACTAGAATTTGTGAACAACACCACATTTAGAAAAAGACATGAAAAAGGAAGACAAAACAACCTTCTCAAAACAACCTTGCTCTTTCAGACCTTGAAAGACAAACCAACCTTCTCAAAAACAAAATTTTGTTTCTAAATGAAGAATTACACATCTCTAGTAAAACGTCTCATGAATAGGGATGGCAATGGGGCGGGGCGGTACCGGGGAGTACTTCCCCGCTCCCCGCCCCCGCCTCCCATATTGTCCCCCATCCCCATCCCCATTCCCCGTTTCGGGGGAGTTTTCCTCCCCATCCACAAAAATTTAACATTGAATATAAAAAAAATATAAAATTTAGTCTTAATTTGATATTTTAATATTTGAAAAGTATAAAGATAAGACTAAAAATATAAAAATTAACACAATTTAATATTTTATTAATGTTTTTATTTAAAATCACATATTAAAAGGCTAAAAAATCTAGGCTTAAATACTTGTCACCCCCCTGCAAAATTACTTGATATCCATTTACCCCCCTGCAAATTTTTTTTTTTGCAAAATATAACATTATCTAGTTACCCCCTCCAAATGTTGCCACTATCCATTTACCCCCTCAGTTTGAGGGGGGTAACTGGATAATTTTATATTTTGCAGGGGGGTGACAAGTATTTAAGCCTAAAATAACTTACAATATAAGATATATCTATGATAAGAACATTTATGTAATATATTCGGGGGAAGGGTCCCTGCGGGGCGGGGGATATGGACCCCGTCCCCATCCCCGAGTTGACTGCAGGGGGATTTTCTCCCCCATCCCCGTCCCCACGGGGAAAAATTCCCCGCCCACGGGGCCCCAAATGGGGCAATCCCCACGGGGATCCCCACTTGCGGGTAGAAATTGCCACCCTTACTCATGAAAAACCTTTAGAAAGACATGTTGAACAAAATTCTAAAGCTATCTCAAGAGATAGAAAAAGAAGGTTGAAATGTACTTACTGCAAAAAGTTTGGTCATGATATTTCTGTATGTTCCAGAGTTAAGAGAAGCCTCCATTGGAAGAAAACTAATCAAGAAGGACCCAAGAAACTTTGGGTACCTAAAAGTCTACTAACCTCTGAAACAGGAATGCCTCTTAGCATCCAAGAAAAAGCTATGGTTCTTGGACAGTAGATGCTCAAGGCACATGACAGGAGAAAAGGATAAATATCTCTCTATGGAGAGAATAGATGGAGGCTATGTTGTCTTTGTCAATGATGAAAAGCTTGCATCAAAGGTATAGGTACTATAGGTACAGGGGTCGGTTATGCATGGGGAAGGTACGAGCACCCCACACATCCTTTCTACTGAAAGGGAACCTCGATTTGACGTGTGATTTAAAAGGTTGATTTAAGAAATGCTTTGTTTTTATCTCTCTTTATCTCTCCTTACTTTATGGAAAAACTTAAGGAAAATTTAATCTTTTGCACTTGACGGGAGGGCACCGTGCCTACGTATCCTGGGGAGGGAATCAAAGCAACGTAGTTCTTGTTTTCGAAAATTGTTTTGTTTTTAGAAATTGCCTTGTTTTGGAAAAGGGTTTGTTTTTTTGGAAAAAAAATGGTTTTCATTTGTCGTGCTTGACGGGAATGTGACCCGCTCCTACGTATCTCCTAGTGCGATGGAGAATTCAAAGCTTACGTAGTTCTCGGTTGTCGAGGAAAGGTTTTTTTTTTTAGTTATTTAATTGTGAAAATTGAATGTTCACAGTGATCAAACAACAAAGGTTTCGAGTGATCACCACTAGCATCCCATTATTGACGATCGTGCAAGCAAAGGCTTCGCATTATCCTCAACAAAGTTTTTAATTTGTGAAATGAGAGTTCTTTTGAAAAATGAGTGTTCATGATAATCAATTGAGCAAAGACTCCAAGTGATCACCACTAGCACCCCATTGTTGACAATCGTGCAAGCAAAGACTTCGCATTATCCTCAACAAAGTTTGATTTGGAACAAGATTTTGGAAAATCGGATGTTCATGATGATCAAACAACAAAGGTTTCGAGTGATCATCACTAGCACCCCATTGTTGATAGTCGTGCAAGCAAAGGCTTCGCATTACCGCCAACAAAGTGTGATTTGTGAAAAATAGTTTGAAATTGTTTTGAGAAGAAGTGAAGTTGTTTATCAATGATTATGTAAATGCAAAAAAAATGTTTTGAAGTTGGAACGTTACTAACGAGTAACAAGTTGTTTTTTGTATGCAACATGGTTTTGAAGTTTTGGAGAGTTACTAACGAGTAACAATTGGTGGAAATCAAAACAAGCAAATTGTGAACACCAATTCAACATTTTAATGCACCACAAGCACATAAACAAGTATATCAAGCATTGAGTACCAAGCTTCAATTCAAGAATGCATGAGTAGGCAAGGATGCAAGAATAGGTAAGAATGCATGAATATGCAAAATGCATGTGCATCAAGGTTAAATGAACCTATCCTTTGCCGATTGAGAAATGGAAAGTGCATCAAGACTCCAAGTAGTCTCTCCTTTGCAATCTATTAAGACAATGCAATGGTGCATCAAGGCTCTAAGTGGCCTATCCTTTGCCAAAACTTCACAAGCTTCAAACAACAATTTACATTAAACTCAAAGAGCAAAGAAAGCATGATTAAACTTGAGGATGCATCAAGGTCATTGGAGACCAATCATGTGCGCAAATTCAACGGTTTATAGACCCCTTTTTGCTCACATTTCACAAGCACATCAAATGGGAATTGAATTTTTAAATGCTTCAAGCATAGGCATCAAGGTTGAAGTAACCTATCCCTTGCCAACTTAACATAACCCAAGATCATTTGTGGACCATAAATGAACCAAAACCCAAATTCATTTTCTCAAATCACAAATTTCACAATTAACAACATAGGTTTGAATATTTGCAAGTTTAAACAAGTAATTTAACAAAATTAATTCATAAACCCTAGTATGTGAACCTTTTAGCCCGAAGAAATCAAGATACACATCTTGCAACCATTCCTTTAAGCAACCCAAATTCACAATCATGGTTCATTTCCAAGCAATTGTACGATTAAACCTCAAAAGGCATCAAATCAAATATTAAAACCTAGTTATTGAACATATGCGAACCAAATAGCCGAAGGAAATCAAGATTTACATCTTGTAACCATTCCTTTTGGCACAAAAGCTCACAATCATGGTTCATATTCAAATAATTATAAGATTAAGCCAACAAACACCCAAAAATCAACATCAAACCAAATTATCTAAAAATATGCGAAATATATACATGGCCAATCATCAATTTATTTCAACAAGTCAACCAAATCTAGCAAGCGAATGACACAACCAAAACATAGATGCATTTATTCACAAGATTCAACCATGAGAATCAACAAAAATCATAAAACACATATTTATTTGAAGCATGCGAAATTATCATCAAAGCAAATAACATTTTATTTCAATTAAAACAACAAAATCATGCATATAACCCCAAAATCAAAGCATCAAAACAAAGATTCATGGGATTAACCTATGTACAAGCATAAAAATGAAGTTAAAAGAGAGGATCTACATTTTTGGAAGTGGAAATCTCACAAATATGCAAGAAATGATGACTTTATGCAAGGATTTACAAGAGAAGGGGTCTAGGAATCACATACCTTAAGATGAGCTCCAAATAAACACAATAGATGAAGAAACAATCAACCAAATCAACTTATCTTCAAGCTTGATCTTCAATCTCCAAAAAAATGACCCTTGATCTTGAACCTTTGTGTGATTTTATGAAGGATTGATGGTTGAAAATTAGTGTTTAGGCTTGGAAGATGGATTGAATGTGTGTGGGTAGATGAGAAGTGAGTTAGAGAGAAGGGAGAGGGGGTGTGTCGCATAAATGGAGAGAAGGTGAGGAGGGAGTTGTGTGCTAGGGTTTGTGAGTGAATGGTGAGGCCCCCCAAAAAAATCCCTTTGTGAGGTGAGGTTAATAGGGTATATATAGAAAGCAATTAGGTTTAAGGGTAGTTAGGTCATTGTGCATCTCATCTCACCCTAGGATTGCATCTAAAATTTGAATAGAGGGTGAGGATTGAATCACACATGGATTGAGGTCAAAAAAATGAAAATATGAGAGGGAAGGAGAGGGATAGGCGACACAACATTGGGAGGGGTCCTTGGTGACCAAGTTTTGCAAGTTGGCAATTGTACTATTGTACTATTATGAGACCATTCCCTTTTCCTTTCATTTTTGATTATTCTTTTCAAGATAATTGTACAAAAATACACCACTTTGAGCCATATACAAGGTATCTTGAGGAATATGCCATTTTATGTGATCACCATGACCAAAAATGTCATAAAAATCAAATCTTGGAACTTTTTGTAGAATATTCCTTTTTGATCCTTTTTTGAAATTTTGTGCACAATGTATGCATGTATGCGCATACATACATACATGACCAAAAATGTTTTGCCTCAAATAAATTTCTCTAAAATTGCACAATGATTCTTGATGAGAAATTATCTTATTTTTGACAATGACCAAAATACCCTTTTGCCCTAAAAACCTTGTTTTTTAACAACAAATGCATTTCCACTCTAACAATGAATTTAAAAGCCCTAGAATGACTTTTAAAACCCAAAAATGCATGCACAATGCTCTTCACTCTTCAAAATAAAACCACACTTCTCAATTTATTTATTTTTTGCGGAAAATTAGGGTTTTAAACCTAGGCGGACAAAATTAGGGTATGACAGCTGCCCCTCTTTATTTGGATTTTACCAAGGAATATGAATTGGCCAAAACATATTCCGAGGCAAAATAGAAATAAAGAATTCAGAAATGATACCAATTTTGTCTCCTTAGAGAAACCCGAATTTTCCTTTTCTTTTTTTTTTTTTTTGATCTCTCTTTTTTTGAGAGAGAGAGTCAACACTTGTCGCGTCGACGAGAGAGCAGTAAATTGCGTAAAGCAGTAAATGAAAGCAGTAAATGGGAAGTGCCGTAAATTGGGGGATTCGGAGGTTGCCTAAAACCTTTTAACGGACTCTCGTCGAGTCCGAGCTCTGGGGGTGGCCTTTTCGAGCGGCCGATCAATATCAGGTCCGGAACTGATATGATCAATGGATCTACGCTATGCCTTAGGCTGACACAATTAATCCGATGGACTTAACGAAGTCTGTAGGATCTGTTGCGCGCTTGTACGTGACGTTGTGATCTGTGGAAGGAGTTCACTAACTCTGTGGGAGTTTACTAACTCTGTGCTGATGGAGTTCACTAACTCGGTGCCATGATGATTTTCTGAAAACGAGATTTCGGGGACCCATTGGTCCAAAGTAACTGACTTTTTTGAAAATTTTGGGGACTAACGAGTCCAAAGCAACTGAGTTTCCTTTTGAAAATTGGGAAGCTTTGAATGATGCATGGAATGCAAGCTTTTGATGCTGGGATGCACATGGATGCAATGATTGATTTGGTGAGATGTTTTTTTTCTGTTTGATCTTCCTTTTCCTTTTCTTTTCTTCTGTTTCTTTTTCTTCTGTTTCTTTTTCTTCTGTATCCTTTCGCTCTTCTGGGATGCGAATATGAAAGTATGATGCTCTACTGTTTGATGACATGGATGATATAGGAATGATGAATGAATGAAAATGTTTTTTTTTTTTTTGCTGGTTAAATCAATCCGCGGGACTTGTGGCACTTGACACGAAGACCGTTCCAGGATGGAGATAACGCAAAGGTTGCGCGCTGGTTTGCAATGATTTTGTTATTTTAAGGTGGCAGTGCATGTGACTGTTTTTTTTTCCGCAACTTTACCCATTTTGGGAAACCATTTCCTTTTGTGATTTTCAAAGATTTCGTAATAATCTGTAATGCTCTGAATGTATGCACATGTTTTGCAATTCAATTTCATCAATCATAAAACCATTATTTTGAAAGAAACTGAATAAATGAAAGTAAAGACACGAAAAGCACACATATGAAAGAAAAGTTGGACTTTTACTGATATGGAAACTGGTCGTGCAGAAAGTCACGCCAGTTGAAAGTACAATTGCAATCTTTATTCTAAACTGAGAAAATACAAGAAAAAGGAACAGATCCTGTGATTCTATCCTTGAAGTAACGGTGCCCACCGTTCATACTTGTGACCTTGATCAACCCCTTATCCAAACCTTCGGGAGTGCTAGTTGCCTTTCTTTTTTCAAGTCCAAATTTTCTGACCCTAATTTTTGCCTGGATCGCCCTTTGCGGGTTTTCAATCCACCGGGTCGCTCTGATTTTGCCTAGGCCGCGCTTTGCGGGTTTTCGACCTAGCGAGCTAAACTTTACTTGGCTCATCTATCTCTTTTTCTGCCTATTTCTTTAGGCATAGTACTTCTTTACCACATCTGAGTTCACTGGATTTGGGATTTCATCTCCATCCATGTTTGCAAGAATTAATGCCCCTCCGGAGAATGCCTTCTTCACCACATAAGGTCCTTCGTATTTGGGAGCCCATTTGCCACGGGGATCCATCTGGATTGGCAAGATCTGTTTGAGCACGAGGTCTCCTTCTTGGAATTCCCGAGGACGGATTTTCTTGTCAAAAGCCCTCATCATCCTCTGTTGGTACAGCTGACCATGGCACAAGGCGGCTACTCGCTTCTCCTCAATGAGATTCAATTGGTCAAAACGAGAAATATTCACATCATTGACTACATAGGCATTAGAGTGAGCAATATTCCCACCACTAATAGTATCAAAGGCATGAGAAAACTAAACAACATGGTCTAGTGCTTCTGCTTGTGTACTTGAGGTGGAAGCATTAACCAACTTCTGAATGGAGTTCATAGATGTCTCCTGTAGCAGCACACCCGCAGGCGACCCCTGCTTACCCTCATATGAGGCGAAAGAGTCCTAAAGGAATTGGACAGAGTCCGGTTCTTTATTGGATTGCATGACCACAACATTTTGCTTGACGACAACTAACTTCTCTTTATCCCTCTTAGGAACATATTGGACATTAGGTTGAGAAGGGACACGATTTACCTTCCGCAACTCCTCTTTATTTCTTTTTGCCTTCACTTCAGCCTTGTTGGCAAACTAATTCGGCTTACTAAGTTTGCAGTTTTGGAGTGAGTGCCCAATACATTTACAAGATTTGCAGAATAGAGGAATTCTTTCATATTCCACATCAATTAGAAAAACATATCCCTCTCTTTCCATTAATAATTGCTAATGTAGTTTTGCTGTTAAATCAATATCAATCAGGACTCTAGCAAAGTGACCAAAAGTTCTCTTTGAGGTAGCTGCATCCAAAGCAATAGGGACGCCCAAACTACCACTAATTTCAAACAAAATTTTAAGTCTTCAATATTCGCGAGAAAGACCATGTAGTCGGGCCCAACATTGAGCGGTTGCTTGCTTTGTAGAAAAAGGATCAAAATCAGGCGTCCAAGCCGAGAGCCGCAACACATTGGAATTTAGAATGCAGGATCCTTGAGCCCGTATTCGTCTAAGGTGTTCAATAGATGAGTACTGGAATTCAAAGAATCCTTTTCTATTTGATAAGGCTTAATACTTGCACAAAATATTTTTTAAAAGAATCAAACTTACCTTTAGGATCAGCATTATGAGTTTCCCAAAATTATTTGATTTTAGGTTTAAATATGTATTTAGTCCCTGCAATTTTTTTTATTTTAAATACGTCCCTATAAAATAACTTTTTTTGGAATATGCCCTTCCGAAAGTTGGAATTTTAAATACGTCCCTGCAAAATAACTTTTTATTTAAATACGTCCCTGCAAAATAACATTTTTTTTGAAAGACGTCCCAACAAAAAAATTTGTGATATTTTGCAGGGACGTATTTAAAAAAAAGTTATTTTGTAGGGACGTATTTAAAAAAAAATCTATTTTGCAGGGACGTATTTAAAAAGTTTATTTTTTAGGGACGTATTTAAAAAAAACGTTATTTTGCAGGGACGTATTTAAAAAATAATAATTTGCAGGAACTAAATCGAAAAACAGGGACATTTGCAGGGACTAAATACATATTTAAACCTTGATTTTATATCTGGAATGGCAGCCATGGAGTGCACACGTGGTTGGGGAGCACTAAGAATTGTGGGATCCGAATCAAGAATCTTGGTACTCTCCTCACTCTTCATTCTTGGAGCATAGTTGTTCTTTGAATACAAATGTGATTGGAGCATTAACTGCTGCACATCCTGTTGTGGTGCACTAATTTTCTGGACACTTGATTTGCAGCACAATCGTTAACCTGTGTGTTCATCAGATCAGTACCCGTCCCATTGGCATATGCTTCTGGAAATAACAAGAACGAACTGGCATCTATGTGACATCATGCATTTGATTCACGCACAAGATCATCATGCATGCGATCATTGGTGGCTGGTGTTAGCGAGGTGGGGACCGGCTGGAAAACCTGCAGCAGATCATCTGCCATTGAGGCAGCTTTTTGTTTGGATAAACAACTTAATTAAACACCTATGGGATAAGTGTTTACCGTATAATTTTTATATAATAAAACACTAAATAAAGTTAACTATTTTTCTATAACTTTATAAGTCATAAGTCGTTGTCATAAGCTATCATGTGGAATTTATGAAAATTAGCGGAAAACAACTTATGAGCATGTGATAAGTCGTTTTCATAAGCACTTCAAAAAAGTCTCAACATTGTTTATGCAAGTAGATAAGCCTTTATAAGCTGATCCAAATTGGCCCTTTGTTTTCCTAAGAGGTTATTGGTAAGTCGGCTTGAATATTAGGCAAAGAGATCTTATGATGTGAGCCCACATGCATAGCTAGCCTACTCATGAGAGCTTGGATGGAAGTCACAAATATCAAGACTTGTAATTACCAATGTTACTTTGGGAAATACCTAGACATCTCAAACTCTAGGGTTTTCTATTTCCTTGTAATTGTTTCAATAGATGTAGGATTTCATTTCTAGTGTAATGTGCTTTTGATTTGAGCCTTGTTGGCAATAGAATAGGTTAAGGTCTTTAGTTACTTTGATGTGGCCATGGGCCTTATTTTCCTATCTCTAAGTAGATTGTATGTTGGGCTTAGGATCCATTAGATCCAACATAAAAATACTATTCCACTCCTTGTAATTCTGAAGACTTTGATGAATGTGAAATAATTTGCTACATTTTGCTAAAGCTAGAGCCGTGAGAGCCAAAGAGAGGCGTGAGGCGTGAGAGCTTGAGAGCATTGGAGAAGTGAGTTCATCATGTTCTTCTTGGTTCTTGGAATGGAACCTTGAGCACCTACCTTTGAGGCTTGGAGAAGCTCAAAGCGACGTGTGGTCTTCATCTTCTTCCCACGGAAGAAGTGGCGGACATCATTCTCCACTTCATCTCTATTCTTTCCACATTTGATTCTTTCTTCACTTTTTGTGTTCTTCAAGTAAGTGTCATCATCTAATCTTGAAATTGTGTTCATTTTCATCATCATGACTTAGAAATTCATAAATATTTGTAATTTTCTAGATCCTAAATTTAGTAATTCTTGTGTGGATCACATCATCTTAGGGTTATTAACTCACGGAGTCGTCCCATAGTGATCTTAGCAAGTCTTGCTTTGTTTCTCAAAATCCTAAATGTTCTTGAGGCGCTTGCGATTGTGGTGTGTTGAATCATTGTTTGTTAAGGTCGTGAGTTGCGTGGTAGAAAAAACCATAAGGTAAGGCTTCTTTCTAGTTGCTATGTATGTTTCTGTGGATCATATGTTTCTTTGTAGGTTGCTATGTGTTTTCATGCCTAGTATTGATCTTTTCCTTATGCAGACTTGCATGTTGGCATTTCTTTAGTTTACTGCATTTATAACATATGCTTGTGTGATTATGATGAATATTGATGTATGCTTGGGATATGATAGAGGCTCTTTCCTAGATCCTCCTACCTTGGATTTTATAGCCTTTACGAGGATACCCGCTTGGATATTCCTAAATTATGTGTTGAAACGGGTTTTAAATGTTGAGAATAATTCAAGGGTCATATTGGTCATTTCAATTATTTTACTTTTACAGTTTACATTTACTTGTAATTGCAATTTCATTTGATTAGCATCTCAATGTAATTTCATTTTAGAGAGTTGAGCTGATCTGTAACTAGCCATATATACTCTCTAATGATTGTGTAACAGAATTCAGTTAATCAATACAAGTGTGAGATTCTATTAATCATCTCTCTTTCTCAATCTCTTTGTTTTCTAGGTGTGAAAGTGTGAATGGATTGTGAGAATTCTTCTCTCAACTCCAACAAATCGGTATCAGAGCTTGAATCAGTGAGTGATCTTGGGAAACACGAGTGATAGTAAGTGTGTGTGTGTGATTTTGATTCTTCAATTCGCATCGATTTGAAGTTCGAAATCGAAAGAAATCACAATTTCTAATTTCTAGGGTTGGGAAACACGAGCGATTGTGAGGTTTGAGTGATCAGAGAACGGAGAGAGACGATGAACGGTGGAAACAGTGGTTTCGACAGGAAATTGCCAATGTTCGACGGCAAAAACTGGAATCGGTGGTCGATTCAGATGAGAGTGCTATTTGGAGCACGAGATGTGGTGGAACTTGTCAACGAAGGCTATACTCCTGTTGGTGATAATGCAACTGAGGCACAGAGGAATGCGCAGTGTGAAGTGAGGAAGAAAAATCAGAAGGCCTTATTCTACATAAACCAATGTGTTGATGCAAAAGTCTTTGCGAAAATTGCAGAAGCCACAACGACCAAGGCGGCGTGAGACATTTTAGTGTGCTGCTACGGTGGAGATGCATCAGTGAAGAAGGTGAAGTTACAATCTCTGAGAAAACAGTAATGAGAATATTGGAGACTACATCTCACGAGTTGTTACTGTCACCAACGAAAAGAAGACTTGTGGAGAAGCAATCACTGAACAACTGATTGTTGAAAAGGTACTTAGGTCCTTGACTCCTCAATTTGATCATATTATGGTTGCAATAGAACAATCTAAGGACACTAGTACACTGAAAATTGATGAATTACAAGGCATTATAGAGGCACATGAACTGTTAGTGATTGGAAGAGGAACTGAAAAGGAAACTGAACAAGCACTTAAGGTGCAAGTTGCTAATAAAGGAAATAACAAGAATAATTCTAATTGGAAGGAGAACAAATTGAAGAATCAGAAACAAGCATGGCTTGAGAAGAACAAAAAGAAAAACAGTGATAGTAATAGTGAGAACAACAAGAATTTTAATAAGAAGAAAGGAGGTTTTGATAAAAGAAAGATTCAGTGTTTTAACTATGATGGGTTTGGACATGTTGCTGATGAGTGTTGGTCCAACAAAGAGAACAAAAGAGAGGAAGCAAATATTGCTAAAGAAGACTCAGATGAGGATCCTGTATTGCTGATGGTGACTACTGCAGAAGATTGAACAATTACTGATATTTGGTACATGGATACAGGTTGCTCCAATCATATAACCAACAACAATGAGTGGTTGATAAACTTTGATCCTAATAAGAAGACTAAGATTAGGCTTGCTGATGAAAGAACCTTATCTGCAGAAGGTATGGGGGATATCCTGGTGGTCAGAGAAGATGGAAAATCTGTGTTGATGGAAAATGTATGGTATGTGCCTGGTACAAAGTGTAATCTCATGAGCATTGGTCAACTGTTAGAGAAGGGTTTTTCAGTTGTTATGGAAGTTGGCAAACTAGAGTTCTATGACCAACAGAAAAATGTGGTACTGAAGTCAGTGTTAGGCAAGAACGGGACCTTCAAGGTGAATATTCAAGCAACTGAGACACCTAAAAGGCTGATGGCATAAAAGGCTGGGACACCTAAACTTTAGGAGTTTAGGACAACTAAGTTCAAAGGATCTTGCGCAAGGAATTCCTAAGACTGTAATGCGAGAGAAAACTTGTGGTGTGTGCTTGAGGAGCAAGCAATCAAGGCAGCCATTTATTGCAGAGTTACCACCTAGGGCAACTCATGCCTTAGGAGTGGTATACTCTGATGTGTGTGGGCCATTTGAGGTTCCCTCTCTAGGTGGAAATAGATATTTTGTGTCCTTTGTTGATGAGTACACCAGAATACTGTGGGTTACTCTAATGAAATTCAAGCATGAGGTGTTTGCTGAGTTCAAAAAAAATAAGGAGAAGGATGAGAAACAATGTGAACAGCAACTCAAGATTCTTAGAACTGATGGTGGTGGTGAGTTCAACTCAAGAGAGTTTAGAGAATTCTATGAAGAATATGGGATTGAACCTATGGTGATAGTCCCCTACACTCCACAACACAATGGACTTGCAGAAAGAAGAAGTAGAACCTTGCTTGATATGGCAAGGAGCATGCTAGAGGAGAAGAACTTACCTCACACACTGTGGGGTGAAGCTATTGCCACTGTTGCTTACATACTAAATAGGTGACCAACAAAGAAGTTGAAGGAGGTAGTTCCACTTGAGAGACGGATTGGAAAGAAACAGAGTGTCAGCCATCTGAAAGTGTGTGGATCATTGTGTTTTAAACATGTGCCTGATGCAACAAGAAGAAAACTTGATGACAAAAGCAAAATTATGATACTTGTTGGGTATCACTCACCTGGAGCTTACAAGCTCTATTGCCCTGAGACAAACAAAATAGAGATCAGCAGAGATGTGTTGGTGAAAGAAACTAAAGCATGGGATTGGAATAAGTCACAGCCAACTTCAAGTGCAGGAAATACACAAGAAGTTGGAATTGACGAGGAGACAAGTTGTGTGGAGAATGAAGCACTATCTGAGAATGAGGATCAGTTAGATGAGAGTGAATCAGAGGCTGAAGATGAGCAGGAACCTATGCAGGTTCAGAGGGCTCAAAGAAACAGAGAACTGCCAAGAAGATTGACAGAATATGACTTGATTCCAGATACTGAAGTTGACAGTGAAGGAGAGATTGTTCACTGTGCTATGCTAGTAGATGCAGAACAAGTAAGCACAGAACAAGTAAGCACTGAACAAGCCATCAAAGAAAAGGTGTGGAGGAAAGCAATGGAGGAAGAGCTTGAGGCAATTTAAAGGAATGGGACTTGGGAGTTGACTGTGCTGCCCAAGGATAAGAAAGCTATCAGTGTGAGATGGGTATTCAAGGTGAAGCTGAAGCCATATGGAACAATTGCCAAGCACAAAGCAAGGTTAGTAGCTAGAGGCTTCTTACAAAAACTTGGCTTAGATTATTTTGAGGTATTTGCACATATGGCTAGACATGAAACAATAAGACTGGTGATTGCAATAGCAACTAGTAGGAAGTGATCCCTGCTACATTTAGATGTTAAGTCTGCTTTCTTGAATGGTCCTCTACATGAGGAAGTATATGTCACACAACCCCCGGAATTTGAAGTGAAGAATATGGAGAATAAAGTGTATAGACTACACAAGGCCCTGTATGGGCTCAAACAAGCTCTAAGAGCCCGGAATCTTAAATTTGATTTAATCTTTCTACAATAAGGATTTACTAAATGTGAAGTAGTGTATGGAGTGTATGTGAATGAAACACACAAACAGTGGCAATATAATTCTGGTATGTCTTTATGTTGACGATATGCTGCTAACTGGCAGCAATAATGCTGAGATTAATGTCTTTAAACAAGTATTAATGGGCAAGTTTGAAATGACAGACCTTGGGAAGGTTACATACTTCCTAGGGATGGAATTCCTGTATACCAGTAAGGGTATTGTTCTTCATCAGCTGAAATATGCTATGGAAGTATTAAAAAGATTCAGTATGTATGATTACAAGCCTGCTGTTACACCTACGGAGGCTAATCAGAAACTTGATGTAGATACTAATGGTGAGAGTTTTGATGAAACAATGTTTAAATAGCTGGTTGGATCACTGAGGTATTTGTGTAACACCAGAACTGATATTTGTTTCTCTGTGGGGGTGGTTAGTCGGTTTATGAGTAAACCAAAATTGTCACATTACAAAGCTGCTATAAGAATCTTAAGGTATGTCAAAGGAACCTTAAGATTTGGACTCTGTTTTCCTGCTGATACTGCTGAAAGTCCTGATGAATTGTTGTGTTACTCTGATGCTGACTGGTGTGGGGATAGGATTGATAGGAGGAGTACTACAGGTTACTACTTTATGTTTAAAGGTGCACCAATCTCATCGTGCTTCAAGAAGCAACAAGTTGTTGCACTGTGTACCTGTGAGGCTGAACATATAGTTGGTGCTGTAACTGCTTGCCAGGCTATATGGTTGACAAACTTACTGATGGAATTGAAGATAGATGTACAGAAACCTGTGAAGCTAATGATAGACAATAAATCTGTCATAAGCTTAGACAAGAATCCTGTGTTGCATGGGAGGTGCAAACACATTGATACAAAGTTCCATTTCCTCAGAAATAAGCTTCAGAATGGAATGATTGAAGTTGCACACAGCAAAACTAAACTACAAGTTGCTGATATACTGACCAAAGCTGTCAAGACTGACCAATTTATAAAACTGAGAGGAGACCTTGGTGTTATCTTGTTTGAGACCTTGAATTAAGGGAGGGTGTTGAGACTAATTCAAGGGTCATATTGGTCATTTCGGTTGTTTTACTTTTACAGTTTACATTTACTTGTAATTGCAATTTCATTTGATTAGCATCTCATTGTAATTTCATTTTAGAGAGTTAAGCTGATCTGTAATTAGCCATATATACTCTCTAATCATTGTGTAACAGGATTCAGTTAATCAATACAAGTGTGAGAATCTGTTAATCATCTCTCTCTCTCTCTCTCTCTCTCTCTCAATCTCTCTGTTTTCTGTGTGTGAAAGTGTGAATGGATTGTGAGAATTCTTCTCTCAACTCCAACATTAATTTCCTTGGAGAATTTCATTGCTTTTAAACTGAAGCATGCATAACTTAGCATTGTCTTGTGTTTTTTTAACACTATTACTGAAGTTGTAGGGCTGATCGGTGAACTTGTAGGGTATAAGCCTGTTGCTGTTCACTCTGTGCGTAAATGGCTCTGACGAGGGATTTCTTACTGATGGACAAATGGAGCTATTGAAGATTGCTAGTCTGTATTAACATTTGAGAGACTTCAAGGAAAAGAAATGAAAACAATTGTTGAGGCAAAATCCCTAGTTAGTTTTGATGATTAACAAACCTCAAATGTGTGAAGCTTAAGTTACCTGATTTCATATGCTACTAATGCTTCTTCTTAAGTGAAAAATAAGAACAGGAATATCCAAGCCAATCTCAAGAAGGTATATGCTTATAGGAAGCATTATGTGTGAGAAGACTTAAAAGAATGTTGTCCACAATATTCTTAAAGAAGAAACCTTCTCGTGACAAAATCAAAAGATCAAAACCATATGGTAAACTTGAGAAAGATCATCATGAGAAGCCTCATCTATATAAGTGGTAACATGAGAAGGGTAGACTAGAAGGATCAGCCTAATAAGCATCAGGACAGAACTATGGAGAAGGAGATGAGAAGCATATGATAAGAAGAATCAAGTTGAGAAGAGTCACGACCATCAGAAGGGTCATGATGAGAAGAGTCAAGTTGAGAAGAGTCATACTACAAGTATCTTCATCAGAAGTATCAACATGAGAAGCATCAACTTTTTTTTTTGGTCAGAGAGAAGCATCAACTTGAGAAGCATCATCTTCAACAATTTGTCATTGTTGAGGAGAGTCACAGTTGAGAAGAGTCATGACAACTGGAAACAGCTGTCTTCTGTAGAAAAGCATAAACACAACTGTATTATGCAGGCAACATCTTCCAACGACTATAAACGACTATATGCTTTTGCCAACGACTCTAGTCTTTGGTCCAGTGGTTATTACACATAATTTCATCTGTAAATAAACGCTCCTGGCCATTGTTGATCCGCTTGAGAGTACATAGAGCTCAAATCTTCCAACCTTCTCAAGTGTCAAAGCTTTCTCTCATCCATACTGAGCTACTACAAAACTGAAGGGATTCACTTGATCTTGGAGTATGTATTAAGTCTTGTGTTGTTGTATTTATTGAATACTCCATTTGTATCAACCAAGCTCTAGAAATCCCACAAACCCAAACACTTAACAGAAAACCTGTAGGGAACCTTCTCAAGTAGCATGTGTTGCTATAGGGCTTGAGAAGTGAGTGCTTCTGTGATAGAAGCAGTCTAATAGATCAGATGGTGTCTATTAGGGGTGTACACAGTAGGTAGAGCTGTGTGAAGAAAACTACCAAGGGAACTTTTAGCCTAGGGAGGTGTAATAGTTATAAACTATTTGGACAATAATGGAAATACTCACAGGGAGTGAGGAGTGGATGTAGCCCTGGGATTTGGGTGAACCATTATAAATCACTGTGCTATTTACTGCTTTCACAACTTAGTTTTACACTGCTTGAGAAAACTCTCCTTCAGGCGAAGCTTTGTGAAAACTGAGAAGGCAGCATTCTGACCTTTCTCTTCTAAGAAATGTTTTAAACTAAAACATAGTTTTAAACCCTTCTCACATCTTCATTGAAATTCATTCATCTTAGGAAGTCTCTTGAGGATCTATATTTTAAATGCATTAATATAAAATCACATATGCTCACTCTACTCTATTAAAAAGAAACAGTCAAGCACTTAAAATAGTCATGTGTTGAAGGCAGAAGATTCTGACCCTTCTCATCTCTGATATATAGTTGAGAAGACAGTTTACTCTCAACCTTATTCACTCAATAACAAAGTTAAGAAGATTGACTTAATACACCCTTCTTAACTTAAAGCACTCACTATCTTAATATCTAATCATTCTTGTGAAGATAGTTCTCTTATTTCAGGTGAATTTAAAAAGGGTCACAATTCCAACCCCCCTTCCTTGTGACACTTATTGACTTCAATTTGCAACAGAACTAGGCCTCTGGGTTGAGCACATTTAACCGTGTGAGAGGAAAAGATCTTGGACGAAGTCATGGCCAAACCAAATTTTGTTGCCTTCTTACCAGAAGATGCTTCATCAAACAGACCACCTGGATTCAATGGTGAACATTACTACTACTGGAAAAGCCAAATGAAGCTGTTCCTGGAATCTCAAGACTGTTATATGAGACATTGTGGAAAATGGTCCATATATTCCCACTATAGGAGGTTCTGTACGAAACAGTTGTATTCCTAAACCAAAGGCTGATTGGACTGCTGATGAGAAACATCGTGTACTATAAAATGCTAAAGTCAAGTACTACCTAACTTGTGCTTTGGGAAGAGTAGAATATGACAAGATAGTGGGGAAAGAAACCGCAAAGGAGATATGGGATACACTACAAACTGCTCATGAAGGAACTGATCAGATTAAAGAAGCAAAGAAAGGCATATTCATCCATGAATTTGAAATGTTTAGTAGATTCACCACAATCATCAATGGGTTAAGTGCTTTGGGAAAAATCTATCCAAATGCTGAGAAAGTTAATAAGCTTCTCAAGTGTCTTCCACTAGCTTGGAGACCAAAGAAGACTGCTATAGAAGAAGCAAAGGATCTATCTTCATTAGAAATTGATCATCTGCTGGGTTCACTAAAAATCCATGAACAAGAACTCATGCAGGAATTACACCCAAAGAGAAAGACAGTTGCTCTGAAAGCTTCTCAGAAAGAAGACAACTCTTCTCCTCAAAAAGGAAAATCACTGGCACTTAAATCTTCTCAAGTGGATGAGGAAGAGCAAGAAATTGATGATGATACAGAAGGAGAAGAACTAGCCTTGATCTCTAAGAGAATCAACAGATGGCTTAACAACAAAAGAAGAGGAAAACCTCAATTCAGAAGAGACACATTCAAAGGAGATGGAAGCAAATCAAAAATGACCTATTATGAATGCAAGAAGCCTGGACATATGAAACAAGACTGCCCTCTTCTAAATAAGAAGAGTCCCAGAAAATTCTCACCAAAGAAGAAAGCTTTACTGGCCACTTGGGATGATTCAGAAGAATCATCAAAGGCTTAAATATCATTTACCCCCTGCAAATGTCACCATAATCCATTTACCCCCCTGCAAAAAAAAAGTTTTAAAATTAACCTTGCAAATATTAAGTGTTTCTAGTTAGGCCCCTCTGTTAACTTTCCATCCAAAAAAGCTGACATGGCTAACGGAATGCCACGTCACCACTCCTTGTCACCACTGCCACGTCAGCAACCAGTAAATGGCTGCCACGTGGCGCTTACATGGAAATGATAAGTGTTTTAAAATTATCATTTTTGTGGCCAATGGGGCTTGAACCCATGACCTCCTAGTGGCTCACACCCCTCCTTATCACTGAGCCACATGAGAATTCATGATTATTAACCCACCTACAAATATATAATACATAATTGCCACTTAATTTTTTAAAACCAGATCATCTTCCAGATCTGGACAACGAAAACAAACACAAACACATCTTCCAGACCTCTCTTGATTCATTACCACCACTCTCCAATTCCAATATTCAATGTTAACAGCACCAAAAAAACACAAACACAGGAAGATGTTTCTTATATCTAAACACATTTCTTTGAAAAACCCAAACTAATTGAGAAGGAATAAACATATAAAGCATAAAACCAAAAAACAGTGCTTGGAACAAAATATGCCCAGAAATTCATCACCAAATATGCCCAAAAATTCATCGTCATAAAGGAAATCAAAGGAGCAGAAAATCAAATTAATTTAAAACGAAATCAAAGGATTTCGTTTTCCATTTTAGAAACCCACCCATTCCGTGTTCCATAACTTGGGTTTGATTAATTCGATTAATTTCTGCAATTTCGATCTTGGGTTTATTTTTGAACACAGATTCGTAAACCCAGATTTCGTAATTCGATTTATGAGTTTTTCATGGGTATTTGAACGTAATGAATTGTTTCTGTGAAAAATGGGTTGAAGATGATGAATCAGTTTCATGGGTTGAAGATGAAGATTTGTTATTGTTTCTGGGTTTTGCTAATTTTATGTAGTATATACTTATGGTTGACATTGTAATCACAAGTCATTAGCTGGTCCAATGGTTTAAGGTTGCAAGTTCAATACCCATTCCCAACAAAACTGTTTTTTTAAGTAACAGAGGTACCACATTTCCATGTAAGCGCCACGTGGCAGCCATTTACTGGTTGCTGACGTGGCAGTGGTGACAAGGAGTGGTGACGTGGCATTCCGTTAGCCACGTCAGCTTTTTTGGATGAAAAGTTAACAGAGGGGCCTAACTAGAAACACTTAATATTTGCAAGGTTAATTTTAAAACTTTTTCTTTGCAGGGGGGTAAATGGATTATGGTGACATTTGCAGGGGGGTAAATGATATTTAAGCCATCATCAAATGAGCATGAAGAAGAAACAACAAATCTATGTCTCATGGAAGGAACTAAACAAGAAGAGCTATATGATTCCGAACTCTCTAAATGTGAATTCTGCAAAGAAGTAGAATCCTCCTTCCATAGCTTGCTTTATCATTCAAACATCCTTTCTCAAAAAAGCATGTTTTTCAAAGATCAGTTATGTGTTTTGAAAAAGGAAAATGAGGAGCTAAAAACACAATATGAAAGAATGGGAAAAACAGTTCACACCTTACAACAATCCCATTTCAAACTGTCTGAACAGTTCAAGCTTCTCAACTTAAAAATACCAGAAAAACCAATTGTGTCCAACTTGGAAATTGAAAATGAAAATACAATGCTTAGAAAACAAGTTAGTGATTTGACAAATGAGCTTATGATCTGTGCACAAAATCTTGAAACTTCTCAAGTAAGTCTAACCCCCCTTGAGGAGGATCAAATATATAAGAAGAGAAATAGAAAGTCCAGAATCAAATGCTTAAATTGCAAACAGATTGGACATCATATTTCAGTATGTAGCAACAAGCAAAAAGATCCCATGAATTTGAAAACTAAACCTCAAGGACCCAAAGACAAATGGGTACCTAAATCTTTGTCAAAATCTAATGCAGGCATGCCTCAAAGAATCAAGAAGAAAACTGTGGTTCCTAGACAGTGGATGCTCAAGGCACATGACAGGAGAGAAGGATAAGTTCCTCTCCATGGAGAGATTTGATGGAGGACTAGTCATGTTTGGCAACAATGACAAAGGCTTAATCAAAGGAGTAGGTACAGCAGGTAAAATAAATTCTGCTTAGATTCAAAATGTTCAATTTGTGAAAGGACTAAAACATAACTTACTTAGTGTATGTCAGTTATGTGATTCTGGACATGAAGTGACATTTAAACCTAATGTGTGTAAAATAAATAGTCTAGAGTCTGGAAAAACAATTTTTACTGATCATAGAACAAATAACCTCTATAGCATCTATCTTAATGATCTACCAGATCAAATGTGCTTAATCTCTAAAGAAGATGACAAATGGATGTGGCATAGGAGATTTGGTTACATTAGCATGAAAACCCTTTCAAAATTATCCAAACTTGAATTAGTCAGAGGGTTTGCAAAGATCAAATATGAGAAGGATAAATCATGTGAAGCATGCATTCAAGGAAAGCATGTTAAATCATCCTTTAAACCTATCAAAATGATTTCCACTCAAAGACCTTTGGAACTTCTGCACATGGATCTTTTTGGTCCTACTAAGCATGCTAGCCTAAGTGGAAAAAGATATGGTTTTGTTATAGTTGATGACTATTCTAGGTTCACATGGGTGATTTTTCTAAAACACAAAGATGAAGCTTTTGAAAGCTTCAAACATTTTTTAAGAAAGTTCAAAATGAGAAGGGTTCTAATATTATTGCAATAAGAAGTGACCATGGAGGAGAATTTGAAAATGTTTTATTCAAAACCTTTCTTGAAGAGAATGGTGTGTCTCACAACTTCTCTTGTCCAAGAACTCCTCAGCAAAATAGTGTAGTAGAAAGAAAAAACAGAACATTGCAAGAAATGGCTAGAACATTGCTTAATGATTCAAAAATTGAAAAATACTTTTGGGCAGAAGCAGTGAACACTGCTTGCTACATTTTGAACAAAGCAACAATTAGAAAAACCTTGAACAAAACCCCATATGAACTCTGGAAAGGAAAGAAGCCTATTGTAACACCCTGGGCCCTTTTATGTCTTAGTAGGCTACCCAAGAGTGCACATCATGAACTTCTCTACCCCCCATGTAGATTTTTTGCCTTCCGTGGGAATCGAACCTTGTACCCTGGGGCTCAAGTACAAGTACAAGTTCAATGCATTCCCACTACCATCCTCAAGATCAAATTATTGGTGAAACTTCTGAACCTATGAGAACCAGAAGTTCATTCAGAAGAGGAGCTTCTCAAAGTGCCCTGATCTCAGCAATAAAATCAAAGAATATAAATGAAGTAATTGTTGATGAATCATGGGTAGACACAATGCAAGAAGAGCTTTCTCAATTTGAGAAGAATGAGGTATGGAACTTAGTCCCATCTCCAAAACATCAATCTGTTATTGGCACAAAATAGGTCTTTAGCAACAAAATGGATGAAAATGGAAAAGTTATCAGAAACAAAGCAAGGTTAGTTGCTCAAGGCTACAACCAACAGGAAGGTATTGATTATGATGAAACATTTGCACCTGTTGCTAGATTAGAAGCCATTAGAATACTTCTTGCTTATGCTGCTCATAAAGATTTCAAACTCTTTCAAATGGATGTCAAAAGTGCTTTTCTAAATGGTTTTCGAAATGAGGAAGTGTATGTACACCAACCTCCTGGTTTTATTGATGAGAAACATCCAAACCAAGTTTTTAAACTGACTAAGGCTCTCTATGGTCTCAAATAGACTCCTAGAGCTTCGTATGAAAGACTTAGTACCTTTTTGCTCAAAAATGGTTTTTCAAGAGGAAAAATAGATGTTACACTGTTTAGAAAAACTCTTAAAGATGAATTACTTATTGTTCAAATCTATGTTGATGATATCATCTTTGGAGCCACAAATGAAAAGCTATGCAACGATTTTGGAAAATTAATGAAGAGTGAATTTGAAATGAGCCTAATGGATGAACTAAGATACTTTCTTGGCTTACAAATCAAACAACTTAAGAAGGGTATTTTCGTCTATCAAGAGAAGTACATCAAGTATCTTCTTAAGAAATACAAAATGAGTGATGCAAAAGTTATGGCAACTCCCATGCACCCGTCTACAAGCATTGAAAAAGATGAGAATGGTATGCCTGTTTCCTGAAGACACAGAGAAATCAAAGACTGTCCAAACCTTTGGCCGATCCCACGGCTAAGGCCTAAGAGTTTGACGACGACAAAAATTGGCACGCCCGGTGGGATACGAACGGGTGAACGAATAATAATTTTTGATTTGCTTGGACTGGTTATGACCACATCGTTTATCCGACAACAAATCGACAAGGGGTAATGTAACATTATGTAAGTGTCCCAACAATTGGATGACATAGTTAAACCTATGGTGCACAATGAGGTGCAACAAGCCAAGGAAGTGGAACAGAGATGTGATACGCAAGCTAACAACACAATGAACTATGGTTTCCCCGTCCAATCACAGGGAGGACAACCTAATTCTCTGGGAGGCACGCATCAGATCCAATGGGAAGCATGCAACATGTCAACCTAGTGGGAGTTTGACTGGGCAGCAGGCGTTCTCTCATCAGATAAATCCTATTCCTATAATTCCTCAGCCTGGTGCTTTTGCCACTGCCAACACTGTGGGCCAGTTTATGGCAAATGTCACTAATATGGTTTCTCTTAAGCAGGGACAAGTGAAATTGGCAAGAAGGTCTTCTCAGGCAGTAGGCTTGGTGGGTCTGCCGCAAGGACCATCCTATGGGTGTTCTACTGCGGTAAACTACCGGTTTAAGCAAGGGGACAAGCCTTTACCGCGGTAGTAGGGATTTGGAGGACAAGTGGGTATTTTCGGAGTCAGCAACCATGGGTCCAGAGCCCACCTGGCTCGACAAACCCGCCTCCTAGTCAACCGTACTCTGGAGCACTTAGTGCCTACCCGACAGGTTTCTATATACAGACGCAGATGAATGTGGCCTCGGTCGAACAACCATGGAACCAGTTTCCATCTCACCGAGGCACTCAGGCATCTGTACCAGGAACTGGCCTTGTTAACCTGGCCCAAGTAGTTCCTGGGCATAGGGTCCCCTAAATACAACGTGGCAACCAACGCCTCCGTCAGAGAGACCATCGGGGCTCCAAATCCTTGAACTAAATTTGATATCTGACACCATTAAGAAGTTCTTCGGTGTGAAGTTGAAGCTGCTCGACAGGCCAGTGGACGGGAAGCCTTACCCCGAATGGATGGATATACTAGTGCCTCTGCCTAGAGGATTTAAAACCTCTGACTTTGCCACATTTTTCGGGGATGATGGAAAGTATACAATGGAGCACATCGGCCGATTCACGAACCAATGTGGAGAAGGGAACCAGAATGAATTTCACAAGCTGCAGTTATTCCCCTTGTCTCTGACAGGGACTACCTTCTCATGGTATTCTTCACTTCCACCTGATTCTTTACAGACCCTAGCAGACATGGAAAGGTGCTTCCATGACAGATTTTATTGGTCGCAGCCTGAAGTAACCGCAGTCGATCTCATGAATCTACGACAGAAGGTGGACAAGGCTGTGACTGACTTCATTGAAAGACTCAGAAAGATGGCCGGAAAGTTCCTAGTACCTTTCCCAGAATCCCAACTTACTTCCATGGTCATATCTGGAATGCACGCTCAATTGAAGCAGAAGCTTGTGGGACAAGCTTTTTGTGAAGCCCTCATATGTTGTGATTTTGGGGAGGGATTGAATCCACACCAGTGAATGTTTTCCTTCCACTCTGCACCAGAAACTGATGATATGGATAGGAGATAGGTGGAAATAGTGGAGGCCGACCCCAATATGTTCCCTGCCGAGGTAAAGAAGCCGTCTTCTACTCCCCTCATTTGCGCCCCATCTCCATTCCAGGGAATAACGAGGAGGGAGGCATTGAATCGTGTGAATGGACTAATAAAGGATTTGAATTCAAATGTTGGCCGACCCACGGCCTAACAATGAGAATAATGATTGTTGGAATAAGAATCTCATTCTAAGTTTTGATGATACAAACTAAGAAAGATTTAGGTTTTCTAATGAAGTATGATCTAACATATTTGCCAAGTGTTAAGAACAGGTTTCCAAACATAGCAAATTAAGGCACTACCTTGGATTAACAAGTTGGGAAATACAAAGGTAGAAAAGCCTTGAGAATGTTAAATTATGAGAAGCTTAAAACAAGTCAAGTGAAGGTTGACCAAAAGTCAACAGAAGGTTTTACCAGAAGTCAAAAGAAGGTTGACTCTACAAACATCTTAGAAGCATAAGTTCATGCGTGAGAAGGTTAATGTGAAAGAAGATTAAATGTTGAGATGGTTGATGGGTATCAAATTTAAGACAAACACATTAACTCCTCTTGAATGATATTCAGTTGCATTAAATAAAGAAATCTAGCAATAAATGTGTTGGAATGTTTCAAGCATTAAAGAGCAAATGCTTGATTATTCCCTTAGTAGTTTTTAAGTGTTTGTTCATACTAGGAAGCATGAGAAGGTTCATTTAAAACTGTACCAGGCTGACTGACAGTAAAAATGCAAGTCATAGTTGTTACTAGGAGAGTACATATCTAGCTCAAGAAAGTTCAGAGGCGCAGATAAAGCATAAAGCAAGCCTTGAGAAGGTTCAAAAGCTGCCAATCTTTGTACCTTACTTCACATCACTCCTATGGACCAATGGATATTCCAAACGGCTCTCTTCAAGTTTCTAACGGCTATATTCGACCTCCATGGCTACTTAAAGGGTCCATTCTGAATTTTCAAGGCATGAGAGTTAATTTCAACCTACACAAAGTCAAGCTTCTCAAAGCAATCAAGCTTCTCATCCCACACTCAAAGCTTCTACAAGTTCAGATCTGGGATATCTTTCTTGAGTTTGTGTTAGCTTGTTAGTATCATTGTTTTACAGTGTATCTATCTCTGTATCAAGCTCTTAAAACATCCAAAAACCCAAAAACCATTGTTGTAATCGTTCCATCAAACTACCTAGATTGTGAGGTTAGTGTTGGTGAGAACTGAAAAGATATACCTTTAGGAAACTAGGAAAGAGTTTCTTAGTAGGTAAATACAACTTGGTGAAGCTGTGCAAGAAGTGAATTTGTCTTTTGTGTGGAGATCAAAAGAAAGTGGTTGTTGTAAGTCTTTTGTGGTTGAGCAAAAACAAGTGTAATAGCTATTTGGAGAATGGTGGAAATAATCACTTGGAAGTGAGGAGAGGACGTAGCCTAAATTGGGTGAACCTCTATGACTCCTATGTGTTCTTTAAACTGCTTTCCATTACTATTGTTTAAAATGTTTTGCACTTAAGATTGTTTTCAAACCAAGAGAGAGTTAATTTCATCAACCTTCTCAAGACAGTTTTCAAACTAATACTTGACCTTCCAACCTACTCTTATTGTATTTGAAAACTACTTCTCTTGAATAGTTTATATATTTATCTTATAATCATTATTGTCTTCATCTGTTAAGAGTTTATACTTGCTTGTTTAGGAATGGCAATGGGGCGGGGCGGGAGCGGGGTGTACTCCCCCTGTCCCCGTCCCCGCAACCCAAATGTTCCCCCGTCCCCGCGGATCTCCGCGGATCCCACGGGGACCCCATAAAACTACAAAATAGCAAAAAACAATGTGTTTCCACCTGTACTACACCAAAATAAAGACCACCATTACTAAACCATATTAAAGTTCCAAAAGACCATCAATACTAAATCATCATCCAAACTTAAGTAGCTTAAACACAGTCGCTAAACCATAATAAAGTTCCAAAATTACAATATTAAGTTGATCATCATCTCAACACAAAAAAACAAAGTTTCAAAATTACAATAATAATTAGTCCAAGATTATGTCTCCAAAATTAGTGCTTATGTCTCCACCTGCAAAATAATGACTAAATCATCATCTCCTCACAAAAGTATTTTAAAAAATTATGTATTGATCCAAAAGTATATCATTTACCTCTCTTTCACAATCCTCATCCTCACCAACAGATAGAAACTGATACATTATCTTTGAAGTACCTAATAGAGAAAAATAGAGAAAATTCAAAATAAAATATATTAATTACCTTGAATTTCTTTACGTATCCAATCTTGGGTACACATCAAAGCCTCCAAAGTGTCTTCATGAGCAGACTCCGAAGCAGCTGTAGAGATAGGGATAGCTAGAAAGTCTCTTGCTATTTTTTGCAAGGTTGGGTACTTCAATCCATTTTACTTCCACCAAGCTAATATATCAAAAGCTTCCGAGTTTGTTTCATTCAGCAAAACAGGCTCTTCAAAGTAGCTAGTTAATTCTGACTTCACATTAATAGTTGAGACCTTTTTTTTCACAAATTTGATATAATTAGACTCCCAAGAATCCTGTGGTACACTAGCAACATTTGATACAGAAGAAAGGGAATAAGAAACGAAGAGTAGTGAGATTAAGAAAGGGAAAAAGAAGAAATGAAGACTAAACTGTTACCTGAGTGGACTTGTTGCGACGACGACAGGTACAGTGGCGGAGACGTAGAATGAAAGTTGAAGCGAAGAGCTAGGGCTTGCAGCGCTTGCTTTGTTTTTGATCCAGACTAAACGAAAGTGTGGGAGAGAAAATAGGGAACGTTTGAACTACCACTCCCTTTCTAATTCTGATTTATTTATGTGTGACTATTAATATTTAAAAAATTAAAATAATAAGCACTATTTTTAAGCAAAATATAATAAACACTTGAAAAGACAAAAAAACCAAATATATACACAATAATATATATTATAGTAAGGATATTAATGTAAAGTGCTCGGGGGCGGGGACCCCGCGTGGCGGGGAGACAAGTCCCCGCCCCCGTCCCCGAAATGGCCTCGGGGGGATTTTCTCCCTCGTCCCCATCCCCGCGGGGAAAAATCTCCGCCCGCAGGGCCTCATTCGGGGCAGTCCCCGCGGGGATCCCCACGCTCGGGTGGAAATTGCCATCCCTATGCTTGTTGTTCTTACAACTACCCTTAACCTTCTCTTCTCCAAGTTAAGCTTGAGAATAAATTGTTGAGAAGGTTCCAGGTTTTAGAATTTAAAAAAAGAAAGAAAGAAAAGAATACACAATTCAAACCCCCATTTCTTTTGTAATTTAGTCACTTCAATTGGTATCAGAGCTCACCTCTAGGGGTTGAGCACACTTTACAGTGTGAGAGGAAAGATCCTGGAAGAAGTGATGAACAATCCAAACTCTGTTATGTTTCTCCCTAACGGAGCTTTTGCAAACAGACCTCCTGGATTCACTGGTGAACATTATTACTATTGGAAGGATCAAATGTGGTTGTTCCCGGAATCACAAGATACTAATCTCTGGGGTATTGTTGAAAATGGTCCCTATGTTCTCTCTACAACAAATGCTGAAGGAGAAACAACACCAAAGCCCAAAGCCAGCTATAACAGAAGCAAAAGATCTGTCTGTTCTCAAAATAGAAGATCTACTAGGATCCTTGAAAGTACATAAGTAAGAAATCATGGATGAACTTCATCCAAAGAAAACTAAGACCATTGCACTTAAAGTTTCTCAACCTTCTCAAACTGTGGCTCTCTAAGCATAAAATGAGTCAAATGGAGAAAGTGAAGAAAATGATAATGATATTGAGGAAGAAGATGAATTAGCTTTAATCTCCAGAAGATTAAGAAGATGGGCTTTTAAAAACAACAGTAGAAAACCATTCTTCAAGAAAGACACATCCAAAGGAGAAAGCTCAACCTAGACTCCTCCTCTGTGTTTTGAATGCAATAAACCTGGACATTTCAAAAAAGAATGTCCAAAACTGAAAGGAGACAACAAAAGGTTCAATTCTAAGAAAAAGACTCTACTAGCTACTTGGGATGACTCTGAAGGAACAAACTCAGAAAAGGAAGAAGAGACAGCCTATCTATGTCTCATAGCAGACATAGAAGAACCTTCTCAAGCTCATCAAAGCATTGATCCAGAATCTGATAGAGAATCAACCAACTCATGAATGATGGAAGGTTCTGATCTAGAAGAGGTAATCACTTTTAAATCATCTCCCTGTGTTGCATGCAAAGAATATCAATATGCTTTTGAAAATACCTTAGCTAATTCAAAAACTCTAATTCAAAAATGTGGTAGGTTCAAAAACAAACTTTATGATGCAAAAAGAGAAAATGAGGAACTTCATAAACAAATAGAATGCCTTTTAAATAAAGTTCACACTCTTAGGCACACACTAACTAGAATTTGTGAACAACACCACATTTAGAAAAAGACATGAAAAAGGAAGACAAAACAACCTTCTCAAAACAACCTTGCTCTTTCAGACCTTGAAAGACAAACCAACCTTCTCAAAAACAAAATTTTGTTTCTAAATGAAGAATTACACATCTCTAGTAAAACGTCTCATGAATAGGGATGGCAATGGGGCGGGGCGGTACCGGGGAGTACTTCCCCGCTCCCCGCCCCCGCCTCCCATATTGTCCCCCATCCCCATCCCCATTCCCCGTTTCGGGGGAGTTTTCCTCCCCATCCACAAAAATTTAACATTGAATATAAAAAAAATATAAAATTTAGTCTTAATTTGATATTTTAATATTTGAAAAGTATAAAGATAAGACTAAAAATATAAAAATTAACACAATTTAATATTTTATTAATGTTTTTATTTAAAATCACATATTAAAAGGCTAAAAAATCTAGGCTTAAATACTTGTCACCCCCCTGCAAAATTACTTGATATCCATTTACCCCCTGCAAATTTTTTTTTTTGCAAAATATAACATTATCTAGTTACCCCCTCCAAATGTTGCCACTATCCATTTACCCCCTCAGTTTGAGGGGGGTAACTGGATAATTTTATATTTTGCAGGGGGGTGACAAGTATTTAAGCCTAAAATAACTTACAATATAAGATATATCTATGATAAGAACATTTATGTAATATATTCGGGGGAAGGGTCCCTGCAGGGAGGGGGATATGGACCCCGTCCCCATCCCCGAGTTGACTGCAGGGGGATTTTCTCCCCCATCCCCGTCCCCACGGGGAAAAATTCCCCGCCCACGGGGCCCCAAATGGGGCAATCCCCACGGGGATCCCCACTTGCGGGTAGAAATTGCCACCCTTACTCATGAAAAACCTTTAGAAAGACATGTTGAACAAAATTCTAAAGCTATCTCAAGAGATAGAAAAAGAAGGTTGAAATGTACTTACTGCAAAAAGTTTGGTCATGATATTTCTGTATGTTCCAGAGTTAAGAGAAGCCTCCATTGGAAGAAAACTAATCAAGAAGGACCCAAGAAACTTTGGGTACCTAAAAGTCTACTAACCTCTGAAACAGGAATGCCTCTTAGCATCCAAGAAAAAGCTATGGTTCTTGGACAGTAGATGCTCAAGGCACATGACAGGAGAAAAGGATAAATATCTCTCTATGGAGAGAATAGATGGAGGCTATGTTGTCTTTGTCAATGATGAAAAGCTTGCATCAAAGGTATAGGTACTATAGGTAATTCTTCTTCTCCTAAAATAAAAAATGTTCAGTATTGTTGCACCCCGAAAAATCCTTTGGAGGGATTTCTCTTCGCACAACATGAATTGGAGTCGCCACCAATATTTTTTAGAGGTAAAACATTGAAAAAAACCTTTCTTGAAAAACAATGGTCCTTGGAACCACGAGATTTGAGTTCGGGGGTCGGTTATGCATGGGGAAGGTACGAGCACCCCACACATCCTTTCTACTGAAAGGGAACCTCGATTTGACGTGTGATTTAAAAGGGTTGATTTAAGAAATGCTTTGTTTTTATCTCTCTTTATCTCTCCTTACTTTATGGAAAAAAACTTAAGGAAAATTTAATCTTTTGCGCTTGACGGGAGGGCACCGTGCCTACGTATCCTGGGGAGGGAATCAAAGCAACGTAGTTCTTGTTTTCGAAAATTGTTTTGTTTTTAGAAATTGCCTTGTTTTCGAAAAGGGTTTGTTTTTTTGGAAAAAAAATGGTTTTCATTTGTCGTGCTTGACGGGAATGTGACCCGCTCCTACGTATCTCCTAGTGCGATGGAGAATTCAAAGCTTACGTAGTTCTCGGTTGTCGAGGAAAGGTTTTTATTTTTTTAGTTATTTAATTGTGAAAATTGAATGTTCACAATGATCAAACAACAAAGGTTTCGAGTGATCACCACTAGCATCCCATTATTGACGATCGTGCAAGCAAAGGCTTCGCATTATCCTCAACAAAGTTTTTAATTTGTGAAATGAGAGTTCTTTTGAAAAATGAGTGTTCATGATAATCAATTGAGCAAAGACTCCAAGTGATCACCACTAGCACCCCATTGTTGACAATCGTGCAAGCAAAGGCTTCACATTATCCTCAACAAAGTTTGATTTGGAACAAGATTTTGGAAAATCGGATGTTCATGATGATCAAACAACAAAGGTTTCGAGTGATCATCACTAGCACCCCATTGTTGATAGTCGTGCAAGCAAAGGCTTCGCATTACCGCCAACAAAGTGTGATTTGTGAAAAATAGTTTGAAATTGTTTTGAGAAGAAGTGAAGTTGTTTATCAATGATTATGTAAATGCAAAAAAAATGTTTTGAAGTTGGAACGTTACTAACGAGTAACAAGTTGTTTTTTGTATGCAACATGGTTTTGAAGTTTTGGAGAGTTACTAACGAGTAACAATTGGTGGAAATCAAAACAAGCAAATTGTGAACACCAATTCAACATTTTAATGCACCACAAGCACATAAACAAGTATATCAAGCATTGAGTACCAAGCTTCAATTCAAGAATGCATGAGTAGGCAAGGATGCAAGAATAGGTAAGAATGCATGAATATGCAAAATGCATGTGCATCAAGGTTAAATGAACCTATCCTTTGCCGATTGAGAAATGGAAAGTGCATCAAGACTCCAAGTAGTCTCTCCTTTGCAATTTATTAAGACAATGCAATGGTGCATCAAAACTCTAAGTGGCCTATCCTTTGCCAAAACTTCACAAGCTTCAAACAACAATTTACATTAAACTCAAAGAGCAAAGAAAGCATGATTAAACTTGAGGATGCATCAAGGTCATTGGAGACCAATCATGTGCGCAAATTCAAAGGTTTATAGACCCCTTTTTGCTCACATTTCACAAGCACATCAAATGGGAATTGAATTTTTAAATGCTTACAAGCATAGACATCAAGGTTGAAGTAACCTATCCCTTGCCAACTTAACATAACCCAAGATCATTTGTGGACCATAAATGAACCAAAACCCAAATTCATTTTCTCAAATCACAAATTTCACAATTAACAACATAGGTTTGAATATTTGCAAGTTTAAACAAGTAATTTAACAAAATTAATTCATAAACCCTAGTATGTGAACCTTTTAGCCCGAAGAAATCAAGATACACATCTTGCAACCATTCCTTTAAGCAACCCAAATTCACAATCATGGTTCATTTCCAAGCAATTGTACGATTAAACCTCAAAAGGCATCAAATCAAATATTAAAACCTAGTTATTGAACATATGCGAACCAAATAGCCGAAGGAAATCAAGATTTACATCTTGTAACCATTCCTTTTGGCACAAAAGCTCACAATCATGGTTCATATTCAAATAATTATAAGATTAAGCCAACAAACACCCAAAAATCAACATCAAACCAAATTATCTCAAAATATGCGAAATATATACATGGCCAATCATCAATTTATTTCAACAAGTCAACCAAATCAAGCAAGCGAATGACACAACCAAAACATAGATGCATTTATTCACAAGATTCAACCATGAGAATCAACAAAAATCATAAAACACATATTTATTTGAAGCATGCGAAATTATCATCAAAGCAAATAACATTTTATTTCAATTAAAACAACAAAATCATGCATATAACCCCAAAATCAAAGCATCAAAACAAAGATTCATGGGATTAACCTATGTACAAGCATAAAAATGAAGTTAAAAGAGAGGATCTACATTTTTGGAAGTGGAAATCTCACAAATATGCAAGAAATGATGACTTTATGCAAGGATTTACAAGAGAAGGGGTCTAGGAATCACATACCTTAAGATGAGCTCCAAATAAACACAATAGATGAAGAAACAATCAACCAAATCAACTTATCTTCAAGCTTGATCTTCAATCTCCAAAAAAATGACCCTTGATCTTGAACCTTTGTGTGATTTTATGAAGGATTGATGGTTGAAAATTAGTGTTTAGGCTTGGAAGATGGATTGAATGTGTGTGGGTAGATGAGAAGTGAGTTAGAGAGAAGGGAGAGGGGGTGTGTCGCATAAATGGAGAGAAGGTGAGGAGGGAGTTGTGTGCTAGGGTTTGTGAGTGAATGGTGAGGCCCCCCAAAAAAATCCCTTTGTGAGGTGAGGTTAATAGGGTATATATAGAAAGCAATTAGGTTTAAGGGTAGTTAGGTCATTGTGCATCTCATCTCACCCTAGGATTGCATCTAAAATTTGAATGGAGGGTGAGGATTGAATCACACATGGATTGAGGTCAAAAAAATGAAAATATGAGAGGGAAGGAGAGGGATAGGCGACACAACATTGGGAGGGGTCCTTGGTGACCAAGTTTTGCAAGTTGGCAATTGTACTATTGTACTATTATGAGACCATTCCCTTTTCCTTTCATTTTTGATTATTCTTTTCAAGATAATTGTACAAAAATACACCACTTTGAGCCATATACAAGGTATCTTGAGGAATATGCCATTTTATGTGATCACCATGACCAAAAATGTCATAAAAATCACATCTTGGAACTTTTTGTAGAATATTCCTTTTTGATCCTTTTTTGAAATTTTGTGCACAATGTATGCATGTATGCGCATACATACATACATGACCAAAAATGTTTTGCCTCAAATAAATTTCTCTAAAATTGCACAATGATTCTTGATGAGAAATTATCTTATTTTTGACAATGACCAAAATACCCTTTTGCCCTAAAAACCTTGTTTTTTAACAACAAATGCATTTCCACTCTAACAATGAATTTAAAAGCCCTAGAATGACTTTTAAAACCCAAAAATGCATGCACAATGCTCTTCACTCTTCAAAATAAAACCACACTTCTCAATTTATTTATTTTTTGCGGAAAATTAGGGTTTTAAACCTAGGCGGACAAAATTAGGGTATGACAGCTGCCCCTCTTTATTTGGATTTTACCAAGGAATATGAATTGGCCGAAACATATTCCGAGGCAAAATAGAAATAAAGAATTCAGAAATGATACCAATTTTGTCTACTTAGAGAAACCCGAATTTTCCTTTTCTTTTTTTTTTTTTTTTGATCTCTCTTTTTTTGAGAGAGAGAGTCAACACTTGTCGCGTCGACGAGAGAGCAGTAAATTGCGTAAAGCAGTAAATGGGAAGTGCCGTAAATTGGGGGATTCGGAGGTTGCCTAAAACCTTTTAACGGACTCTCGTCGAGTCCGAGCTCTGGGGGTGGCCTTTTCGAGCGGCCGATCAATATCAGGTCCGGAACTGATATGATCAATGGATCTACGCTATGCCTTAGGCTGACACAATTAATCCGATGGACTTAACGAAGTCTGTAGGATCTGCCGCGCGCTTGTACGTGACGTTGTGATCTGTGGAAGGAGTTCACTAACTCTGTGGGAGTTTACTAACTCTGTGCTGATGGAGTTCACTAACTCGGTGCCATGATGATTTTCTGAAAACGAGATTTCGGGGACCCATTGGTCCAAAGTAACTGACTTTTTTGAAAATTTTGGGGACTAACGAGTCCAAAGCAACTGAGTTTCCTTTTGAAAATTGGGAAGCTTTGAATGATGCATGGAATGCAAGCTTTTGATGCTGGGATGCACATGGATGCAATGATTGATTTGGTGAGATGTTTTTTTTCTGTTTGATCTTCCTTATCCTTTTCTTTTCTTCTGTTTCTTTTTCTTCTGTTTCTTTTTCTTCTGTATCCTTTCGCTCTTCTGGGATGCGAATATGAAAGTATGATGCTCTACTGTTTGATGACATGGATGATATAGGAATGATGAATGATATGAAAATGTTTTTTTTTTTGCTGGTTAAATCAATCCGCGGGACTTGTGGCACTTGACACGAAGACCGTTCCAGGATGGTGATAACGCAAAGGTTGCGCGCTGGTTTGCAATGATTTTGTTATTTTAAGGTGGCAGTGCATGTGACTGTTTTTTTTTCCGCAACTTTACCCATTTTGGGAAACCATTTCCTTTTGTGATTTTCAAAGATTTCGTAATAATCTGTAATGCTCTGAATGTATGCACATGTTTTGCAATTCAATTTCATCAATCATAAAATCATTATTTTGAAAGAAACTGAATAAATGAAAGTAAAGACACGAAAAGCACACATATGAAAGAAAAGTTGGACTTTTACTGATATGGAAACTGGTCGTGCAGAAAGTCACGCCAGTTGAAAGTACAATTGCAATCTTTATTCTAAACTGAGAAAATACAAGAAAAAGGAACAGATCCTGTGATTCTATCCTTGAAGTAACGGTGCCCACCGTTCATACTTGTGACCTTGATCAACCCCTTATCCAAACCTTCGGGAGTGCTAGTTGCCTTTCTTTTTTCAAGTCCAAGTTTTCTGACCCTAATTTTTGCCTGGATCGCCCTTTGCGGGTTTTCAATCCACCGGGTCGCTCTGATTTTGCCTAGACCGCGCTTTGCGGGTTTTCAACCTAGCGAGCTAAACTTTACTTGGCTCATCTTTCTCTTTTTCTGTCTATTTCTTTAGGCATAGTACTTCTTGACCACATCTGAGTTCACTGGATTTGGGATTTCATCTCCATCCATGTTTGCAAGAATTAATGCCCCTCCGGAGAATGCCTTCTTCACCACATAAGGTCCTTCGTATTTGGGAGCCCATTTGCCACGGGGATCCGTCTGGATTGGCAAGATCTGTTTGAGCACGAGGTCTCCTTCTTGGAATTCCCGAGGACGGATTTTCTTGTCAAAAGCCCTCATCATCCTCTGTTGGTACAGCTGACCATGGCACAAGGCGGCTACTCGCTTCTCCTCAATGAGATTCAATTGGTCAAAACGAGCCTGAACCCACTCTGCTTCTTCTAATTTGGTCTCCATCAGTACCCGCAGCGAGGGTATTTCAACTTCAATGGGGAGAACAGCTTCTGACCCATAAACCAACGAGTAAGGGGTTGCCCCTGTAGATGTACGCACCGAGGTTCTGTACCCATGCAAGGCGAAGGGGAGCATCTCATGCCAGTCCTTGTACGTTACTACCATTTTCTGTACTATCCTCTTAATATTCTTATTAGCTGCCTCAATTGCCCCATTCATCTTCGGGCGGTAGGGAGAAGAGTTGTGATGTTGGATTTTGAAGTCCTTGCATAAGTCCTTCATCACCTTGCTGTTCAAATTACTGCCGTTGTCTGTGATGATTTTGTTCGGAAGGCCGTAGCGGCAAACCAAATCTTTCTTGATGAACTTAGCAATCACTGAACTTGTTACATTGGGATAAGAAGCAGCCTCTACCCACTTGGTGAAGTAGTCGATAGCAACCAGGATGAAACGATGACCATTTGAAGCTTTGGGTTCAATAGGACCAATGATGTCCATGCCCCACATTGAGAAAGGCCAAGGTGCACTCAGGACATTCAGAGAGGTTGGTGGTACATGGATGTGATCTGTATAAATTTGACATTTATGGCACTTTCTTGCAAAGCTATAACAGTCAGATTCCATTTGCAGCCAATAGTAACCTATTCTCAGGATCTTTCTAGCCATTGTGTGCCCACTGGAATGAATTCCAAATGAGCCCTCATGAACATCTTGCATGATCTTTATTGATTCCTCCCTTGTTACACATCTGAGGAGAACCAAGTCATGGTTTCTCTTGTAAAGGACGTCTCCACTCAAGAAGAAACCCATTGACAGCCTCCTGAGTGTTCTCTTATCATTTTCTGAAGCGCCGGGGGGATATTCTCTGCTGGTGATATACTGTTTGATGTCATGGTACCAAGGTTTACTGCCTGATTCCTCTTCAACTGCCATGCAATGGTGATAAGCAGGTAGACCCCGGTGTTGGATTCTGACACACGTCAAGTTCCTGTCACAGTTGACGTTGAACATGGAAGACAAAGTGGCCAAGGCATCGGCCAGTTGATTCTCATTGCGAGGTATGTGCTGGAAGGTGATCTCTTCAAAGGGCTTGATTAGCTCTTGAATGTAGTCACGGTAAAGGATCAAATCAGGGTTTCTTGCTTCCCAATCACCTTTTACTTGGTGAACAACTAGAGCTGAATCCCCGTACACGTCGAGCCTTTTGACTTTCCAATCGAGGGCCGCTTGTATGCCTAAGATGCACGCCTCATACTCTGCAATATTATTTGTGACGTAGAAACTCAGCCTTGCCGTGAATGGTATGAAACGATTGTCCGGGGAGATCAACACTGCTCCGACCCCGTGCCCCCACATGCTAGAGGCACCATCAAACAGTACTCTCCACCTTTCATCATCTTGGGATTTTCCTTCGTCCAACAATGCCATGATGTCTTCATCTAGGAATTCACATTGCATGGACTGGTAATCCTCAACCGGTTGATGTGCCAGATACTCTGCCAATGTGCTGCCTTTAACCGCCTTTTGGGTGACATACTGGAGGTCATACTCTGATAAAAGCATTTGCCAACGAGCAATTCTACCTGTGAGCGCAGGTTTCTCAAATATGTACTTGATTGGATCCATCTTAGACACCAACCAGGTAGTGTGACTCAACATGTATTGTCTCAATCGATGCGCTGCCCAGGCAAGGGCACAACAATACTGACTCATCATAGTCCGAATCCTCGGCTGCATCCACCACTGACACCAACTGTGGCCCTCGGCCTCGGGTGTCTCTCTTCCTTTCTCATTCTTGTACAATTTGTTCGACTTGAGCTGCCCTGGAAGCTAAGCCACTGAGGTCATTGCTAGCTTGTCCCATAAGCTTTTCCTTCAATTGGGGGTGCATTCCAGTGATGGCCATGGAAGAAAGTTGGGATTCTGGGAAAGGTACTGAGCACTTTTCGACCATCTTTGCCTCGTCCATCTTCTGCCACAAATTCATGAGATCGACTGCGGTGACTTCAGGCTGTGGCCAGTAAAATCTGTCATGGAAGCACTGATAAGTGTACACTGTCAACAAGTAATATAGAAGAAGTAAAGTTCATTCCCACGAGGATTAGCACTTAAACAATGCTTAATTTAATCAACAAATTAGTGATGGTAAAAATAAAGTAAAAGACACAAATATTTGGTAACATGCACAATAATAAAAAGGTATCAGGGTAATAAAGATCAGATGATTGGAACAAGTTGAGATGCATTCACTTTCCGTAACTTCATTAAAATGCAATTAATGGTATGTTAAGTGCTGCAGCATTAGGTGCTGCAGCAATGGATATATTTTCTCAAATACTTCTCACTAGGGTTTCGTCTCAAGAGTTTATCTCTAGACCCTAAAATATTATGCCCTAGGCTTCTTAGGCACCCGCAGTATTCACCTTATTGCATATGCCCCCTACCTCTAGGGTTTAAGCATGGAACATCAAAATCTCTTTTAATGCACACAAACCGTATTATCTTGTGAGGTAAATTTACAAACCATCTCTAAATTCATAAATGCAACTTAGATTAGACGGCCAATCCTAATCTAAGATGGAAATATTAATGCACACAAGATAAAATACTCAACACTTAAACATACTTCATTAATAGCACAATAAATTCATTACATCAAGTTCAGCATCCCAACTATAAGGAATTAGCTCATGTTGAGCTTAAACAACAAAGGAAACAACTTAAACATAGAAATAAAAGTCATACTACAATCTCAAGGAGAGAGGTTACACTACTAATTGTTGAACCACGGAAATAGGTCCAAAGATGATTACAATGGTGAATACCTGGTCTCGCAATCGGTGAATTTCTTGCTCAGGTAGTAGATTGCATGTTCTTTCTTCCCCGACTCATCGTGTTGCCCCAGTACGCAACCCATGGAATCGTCCAACACTGTAAGGTACAGAATAAGAGGCCTGCCGGACACAGGTGGCATTAGGACTGGCGGATTCTGAAGGTACACCTTGATTTTCTCGAAGGCTTCTTGACATTGATCATTCCACTTCAACTCTTGGTTTTTGCACAACAGTTTGAAAATCGGCTCGCAGGTAGCGGTCAACTTGAAGATGAATCGGGAAATGTAATTCAGTCTTCCAAGAAAACCACGAACTTCTTTCTCTGTTTTTGGCGCCGGCATCTCGAGGATAGCACACACTTTGTCCGGGTCTACCTCAATTCCCTTATGGCTAACAATGAAGCCCAACAATTTTCCTGACCTCACTCCGAATGTGCACTTGGCGGGATTCAGCCTGAGTTTGTACTTTTTGAGGCGCTCGAAAAGCTTCTGCAGGTTAACAACATGCTCTTCATCGGTCTTTGATTTGGCGATCATATCATCCACATAAACTTCAATCTCTTTATGCATCATGTCATGGAACAGAGTCACCATTGCTCTTTGATAAGTTGCCCCGGCATTCTTCAATCCGAAAGGCATGACCTTATAGCAGAAAGTTCCCCAAAGGGTTATGAAGGTGGTTTTCTCCATATCTTCTGGAGCCATCTTGATCTGGTTGTAACCTGAATATCCGTCCATGAAGGAGAACATTGAGTGTTGCGCTGTGCTATCCACCAGAACATCGATGTGAGGTAGAGGGAAATCATCTTTAGGACTTGCTCGGTTCAAATCACGGTAATCGACACACATCCGGACCTTTCTGTCTTTCTTGGGAACCGGAACGATGTTGGCTACCCACTCAGGATATTTTGCCACTGCTAAGAACCCTGCATCAAACTGTTTCTTGACCTCATCCCTGATTTTCAAGGACATCTCTGGCCTCATTCGCCTCAACTTCTGTTTTACCGGAGGACATTCTGGTTTTACCGACAATCTGTGCTCAACAATATCTGTATTCAATCCCGGCATGTCTTGGTAAGTCCATGCGAAAATGTCAACATAGTCAAACAGGAGCTGAATCAACTTCTTACGTTCACAATCCCCCATCGCGGTACCAACCTTGATCTCTTTTCTATCTGCCTCAGTACCCAAATTAACCATTTCTATGGGCTCCCCATGGGGCTCGATGACCTTTTCTTCTTGTTCTACCATTCTCATAATTTCCGGAGGAGTATCCCAATCATCCTCAACATCTTCCTCGGTTTGGTTAACCGGGTAATCAAAGTCACAGTATGAGTTATGGGCATTATTACTTTCAAGAATTGTATTCGATTTGCATTAAAATGGAGTGGCGAATAAAAATAAAGAAAAGACACGCAAATGAGAGATGAAGAAAAAGAATTTTATTGAAAATTCCAAAATAACATTTTATTCATTGATGAAGTTTGACGAAAACATGCATGCCCGAATGAAATATCCCAAGGCCTTGGGCAGAGCCGAGGAATTTTGCATTACAAAGAAAAATTACTTTAAATTGAAAAACACAGGAAAATCCAAGGCCTCCCAGTTCTGGAGCTTTTCTTTCGCAGCACAAAAGCGCACTAAGCCGACAGCATCGTCACCCGAGCCTGAATCTTCTTCAATCACATTGACCTGGTCAGGGTTCGGCATGCCTACACTTCGGAAGTTGTTCCTAAGATTACCGACGACCATCCCTCCCTGGTTGGGGGTCCTTCCTCTGAGCTTTGCCAACCATTTCTCTCTTCTATCAGCTGCTAGCCTCTCTCGGTCTCCAGGGCTTGGGATGTACCCAATACCGAACCTTTCAGTATTCCCTTTCAGCAGGACGGGTGCTACAATTCCTTGAGCAGCTTTTCCCAGGCCCTCTCCAACCTGATACCCATGTCCTAGCATCACCTTTGCAACCATCATGTCTGCCTTGGACCACCTAGGCTTCAATTGGGGAGGCTCACTCCCAACGAAGATAGCATTTGAGATCTCCAATCCCTGGAAGGCAGTCTCAAAAGACTCCTCTGCTGCTTCAACGTAATATTCTGGTGGTGATCGGTTTATCATCATTTCCTCCTCCCCGAAGATTACTATCAACTTGCCCTCGGCCACAAACTTGAGTTTCTGATGGAGCGAAGATGGCACTGCCCCAGCGGCATGTATCCAAGGTCGTCCTAGCAGACAGCTATAAGAGGAAGCTATATCCATGACTTGGAATGTGACATAGAACACTTCAGGACCCACCTGCAAAGGCACCTCTACTTCTCCAAAAACTTCTTTCACAGACCCATCAAATGCTCTAACCAAGGTGGAGCTAGGCTTCAGATGTGAGCAATCCACATCCAACTTATCCATTGTGGACTTGGGCAACACATTCAATGACGAGCCATTATCGATGAGCACTCTGGCCAGCATGTAGTCCCCACACTTGACAGAGATGTGAAGGGCTTGATTGTGATTCTTCCCCGCCGGGGGTAGCTCAGCGTCTGTGAAGGTCAAGTAGTTGGATGCCACTATGTTCCCAACAATACCATCAAGCTGGTTGACCGTAATGTCATGGGGTACATGTGCTTCATTCAGGATTTTCAACAGTGCAGCTCGGTGTGCCTCGGAACTAAGCAACAACGAAAGCATTGAGATTTTGGCCGGGGTTTGATTTAACTGGTCCACCACCCGGTATTCACTTTGTCTCATTACTTTTAGAAATTCCTGAGCTTCTTTGTCTGATACTTCTCTAACTTCCACAGTTTCCTTATCTTTTCCCTTACGGGCCCTTTCTTCAGCTTCCTTTGATTGTTCCTTTCTAATATTTTCAGGAACATACATCCTTCCACTCCTTGTAATTCCACTACTCCCAGCAATGTTTGTTATATCCAACACGCCCTGAGGGACCTCTGCTTGCATTTGCACGTTGCAGCTCCAGGGAATAACCCTAGTCTCTCTACTAGGGGTAGCAGCAGGTACCAGAATAACAACAGTCAGAGGTCTTGCCACAACCGAGCTTGAATTCAGACTGCAAGGGATTTCAACCGGTCTCCTGAAACATCTGTTGTTTGATTGCAGAGTAGATACACTTTCTTCCTTTTCCTGAACCCCAACCTGGACCAGGTGTCTGTCTAACAGCTCTTGGAGGATGGGTTTGAAGCTCTTACAGGCCCCAACACAATAAGGGTCATTGCAGATGTCTCTTCTGGCACACCCTTCTTCGATGATACCACAACGGCATAGTGCAGCATGAATGATACTCAGGGGTGTACGAATGCACTCCACCTTCCTAGTTAAGTATTGACCACCCTGATCATTAATGGCATTTGCAGTGGGCCCACCATGCCCCGGAAACGGGTTGGTGGCTACATTAGGTTGCTGAAATGATATACTCTTTGCATCAAGCAGGTCTTGCACAACGTACTTGAACGCCTTACAATCCTCCACCACATGACCTACTGCCCCAGAATGAAAGGCACAGGTAGCATTTGCATTATACCCTCTGGGATAGGGAGGCTGATATGGTTTCATCTGACGAGTGCTGATTAACTTGTTGGCAATGAGATAATTGAACAAATCCGTGTACGACATGGGGATAGGTTCAAAGACAACAGGCTTTTTTTCATTGTAGTTTCTGTACTGATTGTTGGACTGGAATGGCTGAGCAGGCGGCGTCTGAGCAGGAACTGGAATGGCTTGTGGAGGATTGTTGTGTGATGGACCGCTAGCTCCGATGATTGCATTAGTTTCTCCCTCCTTCTTCTTGTGGGAACCAGAAAAAGGCTTTTTCTGATGGGAAGGAGGTGTTGGGCCATGGGCTATTCTTCCGCTGCGCATGCCGTTCTCCACTCTTTCTCCAATGACAACCATCTCAGAAATTTGAAGCCACGCTGCCGACCAAACGATCAAAGAACACTGAGGGAAGAGTTTCCATGAACATATGGACCATCTCTTTATCAAGCAGGGAGGGTTTTACTTGTGCAGCGAGGTTCCTCTACCTCTGGGCGTATTCCTTGAATGTCTCATTATCCTTCTTAGACATACATTGCAGCTGGGTCCTATCCGGGGCTAAATCACTGTTGTACTGGTATTGACGGATAAAGGCATCCGTCAGATCCTTCCAACAACGGATATTAGTTGGCTCCAATTGCATATACCATTCAAGGGGAGCTCCAGCTAAGCTTTCCTGAAAGCAATGTATCATCAGGTTATCATCACGGGCGTGAGCAGTCATTTTCCGGCAATACATCGTCACATGGCTGCGCGGGCAGGTTGCTCCTTTGTACTTGTCGAAAAATGGTGCTTTGAACTTGGGTGGCAGGACTAGATTAGGGACCAAGCATAACTCATGGGCGTTCCTAGCCCGGGAACCTGTTCCTTCAACAGCTCTCAATCTTTCTTCTAACATCTGGTACTGACTTCTAGCTTCATCAGGGTAATTCGGCGGAAAACCACTCACACCGTAGTGAAGATTATCCATCGACACCACAGCTGGGGTCACGTGTGGGTCACGTGAGTGAGCGATAATCTGAGGAATTGGACCCTGAACTTGCGGATGGATTGTTGCTGGAGAGTTGAAGCCAACCGGAGTTCCCGGGGTAATAGCAGGAGTAGGAATCTGAATTTGAACCTTAGGTGTCCCCGTTCCAACTTCATTCACAGCTGATTCAGGCTGGGCCTGTCCTGTGGTTCCCGAAGAACCACTCTCTGGGTTTGCACCGGCAGCAGGGGGTGTGTACCCTAATGGGAGACCATAAGGAGGCCATCGCACGTTCTGGAGAGCCTGAGAGACTCTAGGTTCAGGAGGAGGATCCACTCTTGCGGCAGCAGCATCTTCAGTTATGCCAGCATCCCTTAAGGTACTTAACACTCTTATGACCTCTGCCATTTGAGCTCTTATAACTTCCATCTCAGCCCTGATTGCTCGATTCTCTTGATTCTGATCAAGCTGACCCTGACCATTTGGATTCGGACCTTCTGGAACTGCATCATTCTGGATTGGCTGATGATTGCCCGGATTCGCGTTGTCTTGATTGTTGGCCATATTTCTTCCCTGTGATCGCGTCCAATACCGATGATTAACCAGCTTGTCTTACTTCTGTGGACGGAACATTTTTTTTTTATGAACACAAAGACAAATGATGCAACTGCAATGCAATATGCATGTTATTATGTTTATTGCCGGGAATCGCGGTGCAACTCGTCTTGTCATAGATGTTAAGGTTCGGGTGTTTTTAGGATTGCAACAAAGTTGGAAGCAACAAGGCAAAACAAACGTACTTCAATTAAATGGAATGCGAGGGAGTATCACAAATAGAAAGCAAATCAAAGTACAATATTCCTTAAGAGTGCAATACAATGATTTTAAACAAAGTATTACTTTCCAAAGAAAATTACAACTTCTTAAAGAAAATTACAATTTCCTAAGGATCGCTACAATACTCTAAAGGGAACTTTAAAGGCATATGGCTTTCAACTCCTCGCTCCTTTTCCTCTTCTTGCTCTCAGCTGCCCCCCGGGCTTTCTCCAGGAGTTCTTCTGTGAGAATCTTGCAGTACTCAACAAACTCACACACCTTGACAGGGGTGTTGAAAGGATTCATTTCTGCATCCGCCTTTCTTAGCTTCTTGGGAATGTCTCCCACAGCCTGATTAGCTAACCAAGCTAACTTGGAGAACTTGTCTTTCCAACGTAAGCCTTCCTTTTTCAATTCCTCAAAGACTTGTTGACTTTTTACCTTACTGAGCAATTCTGCAAATTGACTCTCCCAATAGTCACTCTTCTCCCTTAGCCGGAGGTAAGACCCTTCCAAGTACTGCGCATGATTGGCCAAGCTTTCCGACTTCCCTTGTTCTCTTCTTAGTGCTTGCTGATAATCCCTCAGGATCCCTTCGATAGATTCCCGATCTTGCTTGACACTCTTTAATTGATCTTCCAATTCAAGCTTCATCATTCGAGAGTCTTTTCTTGACTTAACTAGTGCGTGCCTGACTGCTTGCTCTTCTTTCCATGTATCCTCATATAGCCTCTTCCATTTATTTGCTTCTGCTACAGCCTCATTCATCTTGGTAGTGCACCTCTTCACTTCCTCTTTGGCACCCTTCAAGTGCTTTTGCATTTCCCTCTTGCTTTTCCCCTCTATTTCAAGTTTTCTATTGACTTCCTCAATAGCTGCAGCTTGGAAAGCATTTTCATTTTCTAGCTTTTTCTTGTCTTGCATCATCTTTCCCAATCTATCTTGCAGAGCCCTTTTTTCTTCTTCCACCTTTGACATGGCCAACCTAACCTCTTCCAATTCTTCAATGGTAGGAATGTGAGGTTCTTGTATCTTTTCCTCAAGCGGTGGTACTCCTTGGTTGGATGACCGAGTTTCACTAATCCTCCCTTCAAGCCATTGAGAAAAAGAGATAGTAGTGGTCCTCCTGGTTAACTCTTCTCTGTCCTTCCGCACTACGGTTTCCCAAGCTTGCAGGACTCGCCGAAGTAGACTGTCGTCTTTAGGGATCCCCGCATGGAGGTAAAAACGAAACAGCATAGCTTCGGAGGGTGAATCCCGCATAGGGTATCCGAGCTGTCGCAAGGTCAAAGAGGGGTTATAGTTTATGCATCCTTGGGTTCCCATGAGAGGAACGTTCTGAAAACTCCCACATCGAAATACCACTGAAGGCCTGTCTACCCAACATTTAGGTGAGAACCAACGAATCTGGAGAGCATCTTGGTTCTTGAAAGCGTGCACCCACTCTTGAGAGTTCATAGTCTTCGGATTACAACCCAAGGCATAGGAAAGTAAATCCTTCACATCACTTTTGTTGGTACACACATGACTGATCAACCAAGCATATAACACAGGGAAGGAGCAACACATCTTATTCTTTTGGAATTCATGGTGACGAGTGAAGGCACGGTATGTCTCTGCGAGAATTGCGGGAACTGGGTTGATAGGATTTTTTGCACATTTGAAGGCGAGGAAGACACCGATTGCAGTTTCACTCACATGCCTCTCTATCTGAGGGAAGAGCACAATGCCGAAGATGGTCAGAGCTAGTACTTGCTTGAAAGAATTCCAATCATCAGACACTACATAGCTGGTCATCAAACTCTCAAAGTATTCTTGAGGAAACCCAAATACCTTATTACGTTCTATCTTATGGGCCCGCACTTTCTCAGCACTGATTTGCAACAAGGCAGCAAGTTTTTCATCAGAATAATACTCCCCTTGGTATTGATAAGGCTTAAACTTGGATCGATCAAATCCCAAAATCCTATCATACTCTTCTAGGGTAGGCGCCATTTGGAAATTCTTAAAAATGAAACAGCGAATCTCCGAGTCATAGAACCGACACAGGGCAGCAATGGCACTCTCTTGCACTTCTAATTGTAGCAGTTTGCGAATGTTCCCATAGGTTTTGTCAAAAGACCCGACCTCAATAGGACCTAGGAGGGATGCATACTCTTTCAGACTAGCCATATCAATCCCTTTCACAACAGGAAGCCTTGAATTGAAAACGGTTTTGCCTTTTGATTCCATTCCGTTTCTTACACACCTATGACAAGACTTTGTGTTACATTGCGATCTCCGGCAAACAACTTTAATGCATGGAGGATGCAAAGAATGGAGGTTTTTCAAAAGATTTTTGTTAGATGCGAATGCAATGATGATGATGCAAAATGACGCAGATGTGATGATTATGACCTTTTATTTACATAGAAAAGAGAGAAGAAAATGTTGTTTATTGGTGGCGGTTCAAAACATTTTTGAAAATACCTGCTATATGCCACCTCATATAGGTGTTTATGAGGGAAAAAGGAAATTACTTTCTACATTTTTGGAAAAAGAGTTTCGAAAGAGGATGCCTAAGCTAATGCAACACACAATTTGCGTGCCCCCGTGTCCTACAAATGGGTAAGGATCATAGGCTCTAAAGTCAACGACAAGGGTAATCCTCCCATGTGGGTTCTGGTCACTGCCTCACAATGGCAACCAAGAGCTAAAGTCTCTCTCATGAATACACCCACAATCGTAGAGAGCTACCGAGTGTGAGGTATCATGAAGAAAGCACACTCTTGGGCGAAACTTTCATGAGAGCCAGACAGACAATGGTCTACGAATGGCAGTCACTACTCATTTCCACTCTCCTAGGGTTCTTTGCAGACCTTGGGTTTTAGGCCCCACTCAATGCTCACAAATATAAGGTTTGCAGTGTGCGATGAGGGCACAACGCCTAAAAATCTACCCAAACCCCACCTGCAAAGGGAAACCAGAACAGTCCAGACAATATCAAGCAACAGCATGTCGTCTACCCTAGGGTTCAATATCATTTCAACATAAGTATACTAACCTAGGGTTCCAACAACAATCGCAAGCATCGCTTACCTTAAGAAAGGGAGCCGAGAGGAGGGGACATAATAGGATTAGGGGAAATGCATGAGCTTACCTCAGGAAAGGGAGCAAAGAAGAGGGGAACATGCTAGGATTGGGGAAATGCATGAGAAAAGCATATAAACGACGAAAGTAAGAGGAGAAGAAGAAGAAGCTACTCTTATTTTACTCAAGAAGCAAATATAGAAGAGGAAGAAGGCTAACACACAATGCACGCAAGCACAACATCACAAGAATGCACACAACAATTCTAAGAATAATGCAAGCATGTTTTTAAAGGCAAAGGAAAGAAAGAAGAAAGGGAAAGGAGGAGAGATATAACAAAGCATTCAAATCAACGAAATAAATCACATGTCGAATCGATTGGCTCGACCCACTAAAGAAAGGTCCCCAGTGGAGTCGCCAACTGTTGCACCCCGAAAAATCCTTTGGAGGGATTTCTCTTCGCACAACATGAATTGGAGTCGCCACCAATATTTTTTAGAGGTAAAACATTGAAAAAAACCTTTCTTGAAAAACAATGGTCCTTGGAACCACGAGATTTGAGTTCGGGGGTCGGTTATGCATGGGGAAGGTACGAGCACCCCACACATCCTTTCTACTGAAAGGGAACCTCGATTTGACGTGTGATTTAAAAGGGTTGATTTAAGAAATGCTTTGTTTTTATCTCTCTTTATCTCTCCTTACTTTATGGAAAAAAACTTAAGGAAAATTTAATCTTTTGCGCTTGACGGGAGGGCACCGTGCCTACGCATCCTGGGGAGGGAATCAAAGCAACGTAGTTCTTGTTTTCGAAAATTGTTTTGTTTTTAGATATTTCCTTGTTTTGGAAAAGGGTTTGTTTTTTTGGAAAAAAAAATGGTTTTCATTTGTCGTGCTTGACGGGAATGTGACCCGCTCCTACGTATCTCCTAGTGCGATGGAGAATTCAAAGCTTACGTAGTTCTCGGTTGTCGAGGAAAGGTTTTTATTTTTTTAGTTATTTAATTGTGAAAATTGAATGTTCACAGTGATCAAACAACAAAGGTTTCGAGTGATCACCACTAGCATCCCATTATTGACGATCGTGCAAGCAAAGGCTTCACATTATCCTCAACAAAGTTTTTAATTTGTGAAATGAGAGTTCTTTTGAAAAATGAGTGTTCATGATAATCAATTGAGCAAAGACTCCAAGTGATCACCACTAGCACCCCATTGTTGACAATCGTGCAAGCAAAGGCTTCGCATTATCCTCAACAAAGTTTGATTTGGAACAAGATTTTGGAAAATCGGATGTTCATGATGATCAAACAACAAAGGTTTCGAGTGAGCATCACTAGCACCCCATTGTTGATAGTCGTGCAAGCAAAGGCTTCGCATTACCGCCAACAAAGTGTGATTTGTGAAAAATAGTTTGAAATTGTTTTGAGAAGAAGTGAAGTTGTTTATCAATGATTATGTAAATGCAAAAAAAAATGTTTTGAAGTTGGAACGTTACTAACGAGTAACAAGTTGTTTTTGGTATGCAACATGGTTTTGAAGTTTTGGAGAGTTACTAACGAGTAACAATTGGTGGAAATCAAAACAAGCAAATTGTGAACACCAATTCAACATTTTAATGCACCACAAGCACATAAACAAGTATATCAAGCATTGAGTACCAAGCTTCAATTCAAGAATGCATGAGTAGGCAAGGATGCAAGAATAGGTAAGAATGCATGAATATGCAAAATGCATGTGCATCAAGGTTAAATGAACCTATCCTATGCCGATTGAGAAATGGAAAGTGCATCAAGACTCCAAGTAGTCTCTCCTTTGCAATTTATTAAGACAATGCAATGGTGCATCAAGGCTCTAAGTGGCCTATCCTTTGCCAAAACTTCACAAGCTTCAAACAACAATTTACATTAAACTCAAAGAGCAAAGAAAGCATGATTAAACTTGAGGATGCATCAAGGTCATTGGAGACCAATCATGTGCGCAAATTCAATGGTTTATAGACCCCTTTTTGCTCACATTTCACAAGCACATCAAATGGGAATTGAATTTTTAAATGCTTACAAGCATAGGCATCAAGGTTGAAGTAACCTATCCCTTGCCAACTTAACATAACCCAAGATCATTTGTGGACCATAAATGAACCAAAACCCAAATTCATTTTCTCAAATCACAAATTTCACAATTAACAACATAGGTTTGAATATTTGCAAGTTTAAACAAGTAATTTAACAAAATTAATTCATAAACCCTAGTATGTGAACCTTTTAGCCCGAAGAAATCAAGATACACATCTTGCAACCATTCCTTTAAGCAACCCAAATTCACAATCATGGTTCATTTCCAAGCAATTGTACGATTAAACCTCAAAAGGCATCAAATCAAATATTAAAACCTAGTTATTGAACATATGCGAACCAAAAAGCCAAAGGAAATCAAGATTTACATCTTGTAACCATTCCTTTTGGCACAAAAGCTCACAATCATGGTTCATATTCAAATAATTATAAGATTAAGCCAACAAACACCCAAAAATCAACATCAAACCAAATTATCTCAAAATATGCGAAATATATCATGGCCAATCATCAATTTATTTCAACAAGTCAACCAAATCAAGCAAGCGAATGACACAACCAAAACATAGATGCATTTATTCACAAGATTCAACCATGAGAATCAACAAAAATCATAAAACACATATTTATTTGAAGCATGCGAAATTATCATCAAAGCAAATAACATTTTATTTCAATTAAAACAACAAAATCATGCATATAACCCCAAAATCAAAGCATCAAAACAAAGATTCATGGGATTAACCTATGTACAAGCATAAAAATGAAGTTAAAAGAGAGGATCTACATTTTTGGAAGTGGAAATCTCACAAATATGCAAGAAATGATGACTTTATGCAAGGATTTACAAGAGAAGGGGTCTAGGAATCACATACCTTAAGATGAGCTCCAAATAAACACAATAGATGAAGAAACAATCAACCAAATCAACTTATCTTCAAGCTTGATCTTCAATCTCCAAAAAAATGACCCTTGATCTTGAACCTTTGTGTGATTTTATGAAGGATTGATGGTTGAAAATTAGTGTTTAGGCTTGGAAGATGGATTGAATGTGTGTGGGTAGATTAGAAGTGAGTTAGAGAGAAGGGAGAGGGGGTGTGTCGCATAAATGGAGATAAGGTGAGGAGGGAGTTGTGTGCTAGGGTTTGTGAGTGAATGGTGAGGCCCCCAAAAAAAATCCCTTTGTGAGGTGAGGTTAATAGGGTATATATAGAAAGCAATTAGGTTTAAGGGTAGTTAGGTCATTGTGCATCTCATCTCACCCTAGGATTGCATCTAAAATTTGAATGGAGGGTGAGGATTGAATCACACATGGATTGAGGTCAAAAAAATGAAAATATGAGAGGGAAGGAGAGGGATAGGCGACACAACATTGGGAGGGGTCCTTGGTGACCAAGTTTTGCAAGTTGGCAATTGTACTATTGTACTATTATGAGACCATTCCCTTTTCCTTTCATTTTTGATTATTCTTTTCAAGATAATTGTACAAAAATACACCACTTTGAGCCATATACAAGGTATCTTGAGGAATATGCCATTTTATGTGATCACCATGACCAAAAATGTCATAAAAATCACATCTTGGAACTTTTTGTAGAATATTCCTTTTTGATCCTTTTTTGAAATTTTGTGCACAATGTATGCATGTATGCGCATACATACATACATGACCAAAAATGTTTTGCCTCAAATAAATTTCTCTAAAATTGCACAATGATTCTTGATGAGAAATTATCTTATTTTTGACAATGACCAAAATACCCTTTTGCCCTAAAAACTTTGTTTTTTAACAACAAATGCATTTCCACTCTAACAATGAATTTAAAAGCCCTAGAATGACTTTTAAAACCCAAAAATGCATGCACAATGCTCTTCACTCTTCAAAATAAAACCACACTTCTCAATTTATTTATTTTTTGCGGAAAATTAGGGTTTTAAACCTAGGCGGACAAAATTAGGGTATGACAAGTATGTAGAAGGTTTGAAGCATAATTTGTTAAGCATCAATCAATTATGTGATAGTGGTCATAAAGTGTATTTTAAATCTGATAAATGTTTTATCAAAGAAATCTCCTCTGGAAAGGTTTTATTCACAACATCTAGGAACAAAAATCTATATAGCCTATGTCTTGATGAATTATCTTAAGAAACTTGCCTTATGTCTTATGAAAATGACAAATGGATTTGGCACAGAAGAGCAGACCACACAAGCATGCAAACCATCTCAAAACTTTCGAAAAAGGAACTAGTCAGAGGGTTGCTCAAAATTAATTTTGAAAAAGATATAAGTGTTTGAAGCATGTGATCATGGAAAACATGTTTAATCAAGTTTTAAACCTAAGAACATGACCACATCTCAAAAACCACTTGAACTGTTACATATTGACTTATTTGTTCCTACTAAAACTGCTAGCCTTAGTGGAAAGAGATATGGTTTTGTGTATGCTGATGACTTTTCTAGATTTACTTGGGTATTGTTTTTGAAAAACAAAAGATGATGCATTTGAATCTTTTAAAGTTTTTCTCAAAAGAGTTCAAAATGAAAAAGGAACTACTATTGTGTCTGTATGAAGTGATCATGGGGGAGAATTTGAAAACAAGTCTTTTCAAAACTATTTTGATGAAAATGGTATTTCTCACAATTTCTCATGCCCTAGAACACCACAACAAAATGGTGTTGTGGAAAGAAAAAATAGAACCTTGCAAGAAATGGCAAGAACTATTCTAAATGATTCAAACATTGAAAAATATTTTTGGGCTGAAGCAGTGAGTACAACTTGTTACATTTTGAACAGAGTGTCCATTAGAAAATCTGTTGAGAAAACACCCTATGAAATTTGGAAATATAGAAAACCAAATATTGCCTATTTTCGTGTATTTGGATGCACTTGTTTTATCTTAAACAACAAAGACAATTTGAGAAAATTTGATTCAAAATCTGACAAAGGAATTTTTCTTGGTTATTCAACAACTTCTGAGGCTTATAGAGTATATAATCTTAGGACTCAAACTGTAGAAGAAAGCATGCATGTCATTTTTAGTGAAACTAACAGTACAAATGAAGTGATTAATGTTGATGAAGTCAATGAAATCAAAGATGGTCAAGCAAATAAAAACAGGCTTGAGAAGGATGAAACATAAGCTTCTCCTCAACCTTGTCAACAATCAAATGAAGCTACACAAGCTTCTGACCAACCTTCTCAATTATCAAGAAGTTGGAGAATGGTAGTACACCATCCTCGAGACTAAATCATTGGTAGCACTTCAGATCCTGTTAGAATCAGAACATCTTTTAGGGACAATGCTGCTGGAATGACACTCATTTTTGACATTGAGCACAAAACCATAAATGAGGCCATACAAGATGAGTCATGGATTTAAGCTATGACTGAGGAACTCACCAAATTTGAAAAGAATGAAGTGTGGAACCTTGTTTCACCTCCCAAGCACAATCAGTCATAGGAACCAAGTGGGTGTTCAGAAACAAATTAGATGAAAATGGTAAGGTGGTGAGGAACAAGGCAAGACTTGTTGCTCAAGGATACAACCAACAGGAAGGTATTAAATATGATGAAACTTTTGCTCCTTTTGCAAGGTTAGAAGCAATTAGAATTCTACTTGCTTTTGCTGATCATAAAAACTTTAAATTATTTCAAATGGATGCGAAAAGTGATTTTCTGAATGGATTTTTAAATGAGGAAGTTTTTTTCAATCAACCTCCTGGTTTTGTTGATCAAAAGAGACCCAACCATGTTTTCAAACTTACTAAAGCTCTTTATGGGCTTAAGCAAGCTCCTAGAGCTTGGAAAGAAAGGTTGAGTAGCTTCTTGATCAAAAATAACTTTACAAGAGGAAAAATTGATACTACATTATTTAAGAAATCTCTTGATAAAGAATTGTTGATTGTCCACATATATGTAGATGACATCATTTTTTGATCAACAAATGAAAAATTATGCAAAGATTTTAGTAACCTCATGAAAAGTGACTTTGAAATGAGTATGATGGGTGTGTTAATATTTTTTCTTGGTTTACAAATAAGGCAACTTGATGAAGGCATTTTTATTTCTCAAGAAAAATATGTTAAAGACCTTCTCAAGAAATATAAAATGGATGAGGCTAAAGCCATGGCAACTCCTATGCACCCTTCCATGCAAATTGAGAAGGATGAAGAGGGAAAATCAATATCTGAGAAAGAATATAGAGATATGATAGGGTGACTATTGTACCTAACTGCCAGTAGACCAAATATTGTATTTTTAGTTGACCTATGTGGTAGATTTCAAGTTTCTCCAAAAGAATCTCTTCTCACTGCTGTAAAAAGAATTTTTAGATACTTGTGTGGAACTACAAGCACTGACTTGTGGTACAAGAAAAATACTCATTTTGATCTAATTGCATATTGTGATGCTGATTATGCTGGTGACAAGATTGATAGAAAAAATACTAGTGGTACATGTCAAATATTGGGAGAGTCTTTAATCTCTTGGTCATGTAGAAAGCAAAATACAATTGCCCTGTCAACAAGTGAAGCAGAATATGTATCTTCTGCTTGGTGTTGCTCACAAGTTCTATGGATCAAAAATCAATTGGAAGACTTCTCAATAAGGTACTCCTGTATTCCCATTTATTGTGATAACACTAGTGCCATCAACTTATCAAAAATTTCCATCCATCACTCAAGATCAAAGCATATTGATATTAAACATCATTTTATTCGTGATCATGTTCAGAAAAATGATGTGGAATTAATTTTTATTGATACCAAGCATTAATTAGCTGATATTTTTACCAAGCCTTTATTAGAAGAAAGTTTTAATTTCATTAAAAAGGCTTTACATGACCTCATTAGTAAAAGCACAGAAGTGTATATTGACAATGTGTAGACAAATCCAAGAGCTTTGAGGCCCATAAAGAACTTGGTTTCCTGAGCTATATTGGTTGCATGCCATGTTAGAACATTTGAAAATTTCCCTCATTTAATGAAATTCTGTTGCATGTTGAGTTATTGGCGACATTGTTTGAATTGTGAAAATTCATTGAATGTTTTAGTGTTTGGAATAATGATTGTTTTGGATATGTAAATGGTACTGAAATGGGTGTTAGTTGTATGTAAGTTAGTGTATTTTGAAGTAAGGTTCTAGGAGGATGGATTTCGTACTATTGGGAGACTCAAAAATACATTGAAACTTAGAAAAATACTATTGTTGCAGAGAACACCCGAATCGTGCGTCCCAGCACACGATCCATGCGCCTGATTCTGTGCTGGGCGCACAGTTCAAATTAAATAGGCTCGGCTGTGCGCCCAAGTGCACGACTCGTGCGCCTACTTCTTTGCAATATTTTTAAACTTCAATTTTCTTGCTCCTTAGTGTACCAATTGCCATCCAATTACTTCCCTAATTCAAATAGCATTACTTACAATTAGATTAGATCCTAAGATGACTTGTTTATACTATCATTGAGCATTGGAGATTATGTTTACTGAGAGAAGTGAGGAAGAACATAATTGTACCTATGTATATAAATCATGAAAGTTCATTCGTAATATATGAGGGGGATGACGATCCCAAGAGGTTAAATGCACACTTGGTGGAGGGAAGTCATGAGCCCATAAGCCAAGACCTAAAATTACTCAGTATAGCTATCCCGAGTTGGGTTCTCCATTGAGATTAAGTAAGTTAATCTCTCGGGTTGTGCTAAGAGAAAAAGAGAAAAAGAGGATAAGAGGTTAAGATAAAAGGATAAAATTAAGAAAACACCCAGAGGAAATGTAAGGGTATCTCAATGTTTTATATGTGGTATTTTTAGATAGACAAGGCAAAGCGAAGCAAACTGAGGAGAAATAGTTGCGGATGTAGTTGCTTACATTATCGAGGGATCCTTTCGGATCAGTGTTATTCAACCCGGCCGATCGGACCAGTTCGGTCATGACCCGCGGTGTTGGCCAGTTCGGTTGGCATGTTGGATTGGATCTGCAGTTGGCCGGTGCTGACGTCGTCAACCCGCCGTTGACTCGGTCAAACTAAGCTGTTGACCCACAGTTGACTCGGTCAAACCCGCCGTTGGCCAGTTCCATAAATTTTAGATTCTTTTTTTGACAGCATTTTAGATTCTATCTATTATTGAATATGAATAATTATTCATTTTAAAATTTATTTTAATATTCAATTAATTCATATTGAAATTATTGACTTACAATATTATATGTTTTATCAGTTTTTAGTTGTGTCACAGGTCATGCGGCCCAATTAGTGAACCCTCGGTCCAGCCATTGACCCAGTGACTTGACCGGGTCGATCACCGGGTCAGTTTTAAATATTTTTCGAATCAATTTTATTATGTTTGCTTAGCTTTTCCGAAATGTATTTGAGTATTACTCTAAGACTGAATTCTTTTATGTTACAATTTAAGTTATTATGTAATGTAAACCCTATTTTATTTTGGACATCCATGGTTTAATGACTGTAATATTTTATTATCCGTCATTTAGTTTGGTTCGGATTTTGGTAACTTTACCTCAAAGAACTTTATGGAGGAGGCTTATTCCCTCTAAGTTGTAATTGGTCTAAATTTTTAAGCAGGTTTACATCTCTGGTTGTATAATTTGTTAATACTTTTTTATTTCTTCTACAGTTGAAATTAAGGTGTTACACAATTCACCAAAAAACAAATTAATACTGATCCTCAGCCATCCCAAGTTCTAATTCATAAAAAACACACGCTCCCAAAATGGCAAATTCTTAATCCAATTCCAATTTCCTAAACAAAGACAAGAAATTACAAACTCTCTTCCACCAAATTATAAAACCCTCACACTCTCAAGTCTCAAACTCAAAGTCTCTCCCCCTTCGCACTAAAAAAAAAAACTGGATTTTAGTGTTTTTGTTGCTGAATGTTTTCTGTTACTGATTTTGGGATTTTAGAATGTCTTTTTGCTGCTGAATTTTAGTGTTTCTCTGCTGCTGGATTTTATTGTTTCAGCTACTGGTTTTTTAATGTTTACAATTCTGCTACATAGAGTAATATAAAACCAGTTTTTTTTACAATTCAGCTACTTCCAGTGACCTGTTACACTTGCAAGAGTATTATTCTTCTCCTATTCTTAATCAACATGTTGGTTCTCTTTTTTTTATAAAAGTGTAAGAGTATTATAATTCTTCTGTGCTTCTTTATCAACCTGTTCACTTGTTGACTATCTGTTACATAAAAATTGCAAAGGATTGGATTTTATTTTGTCATGGCTACATCGTTTATTATCATGGTTGTTCCAATTGTTGCATTTTAATGCTAATACACACATCAAATGTGATTTTAGTCAAAAACAGGAGTGTTAAAATATTGAAAATTGAAAAGTGATGATAATTGATTAATTGTATTCATTTCTTTCTACAGTTCAGTGTGTTATAGAGAAATAGAAAAAAAAATTGGTACACAATGCGGGCTAGCCCGAAAAGCCCGCAGCCCACATAGGGTTGGGCTTGGACTGTTAAGGATAAGTCTGAATTGACATCCGGCCATTTTAGTCTGGGTCGTAGAAGCCCAAGCCCAATACGGGCCAGCTCGATGTGGGCCGGGTAGCCCGTTTGGCCAGCTCCAATCTTGAGCTATATGGTGCCTTGTTTGGTAACTCGCTGCAATCTATGAGAGATTCATGGTATGTTAGTACTTTGGGGGAGCAGCCGGTAGAGAAGTGGATGACAATGTCAGATTTGGGGCACGTTATAGTGACCATATATAACATCGCCTAGTTGGGTTATCTCTTGGAAATAGATGCTTATTCACTTTTTTACCATTGAGAGACTCATATTTAACGCATGACAGCAGTAACCGCTTGATAAGTATTGAGTTTGTGAATGGGAATCATTGGGTGCGGGTAATTACATTATTTTCTATTTTGAGTATTATATTTATAGTTAAGATGGCGTTATAATATGTTTTAACTTTTTTTGAAATACATATAAAATTGAATTTTGGAAGTCTATTACCTCTTGTTGCTCACTCGTGGTATCTTTATGCACCAGACGAGGCTAGATCATAGATAAATCCATATATTGGACGTCTCCAACTATGGAGTGATTTAGCTTCACTTCCTCATTGCACACACTAGCCCCATTGATTTTGTAGACTTTGAATCCAAAGACTTACATGTTCATTGATGTAAATATTAAACACTATATGTTGTAGTTTTATAATATAATATTTTTTTAATTAAAAATTTATTAATATTTTAAATTATGTTTTTTTATTTTTTAAAATTGACTTATGAAATTATGTATTAGACATAAATCCAGAATGCAACAATTACACATTCCGAAATTATCTATTAATGATAATTCCAGAATGTGTTTTTTAAAACACATTCCCGAATGTATATTAAAAATATTTTCCAGATTTATGTATAATAGTTGATTCCAGAATGAATTTTTGTAAAAAAACATTCTGGAATTATCTTTTATACATAATTTCGGAAGGTGTGTTAAGCTGAGGCCTAAAATATTTGTTAAAGTTAAGGGCAAAATGGAAAGTTTAAGAAAATGTAGGGGTAAGTGGCCTAATTGTGTGGGTATAAAAATCAACAGCCTTAAATTAACATGGATAATGCTGAACCACACGAAAAAAAAAATCGTGGGTCAAACCACGAAGTGTGGTGGTGGGTTACTTTTATGCTATTTTAATACTTCCCTATTTTTATGCTGACTTTCCATGATGAGTGGGTTTTATGTAAAAAAGACGGTAAAAACAACTATCGTGGATTTCCACGAACTCCTGTTTCGCAAGAAATAGCATTGCTCTCAGTAATGCTATTCATCGGGAGAGTTATTCGTGAAATCGCCCATGAATTCTACGTGTCGTCTTTTAAAGAAGCGACAAGTTACCATTCACCCGATTCTAGCGGAAATGATTAAAGACTGACCAATCACACTACATTGTGGGCATTGCAAAAACCAACCTTTCGCATGAATAAGCATTTCCCCAAATACTAAATACAGAATTGTAGACCAATCACACCCGTGTGTTACCAAAAACAAAATGTATGGATGAATAGCACTTTTCAAAATGTACACTCATCCACTAGTTCATCCGCTATCCGCTGTTTTTTACCAAACAGAGCCAAAAATGTACGGATAAATAGCACTTTTCAAAAATAAAATAAACAATACTTTTTGATTCCACCAAGAAAAGTTTAGAGGAACTGGAGAAAACAAAACATATAGTTGAATTCATTGTGCACCAAACGCTACCTTACACTTGCACTGACAAAAACTCTGCATATGATTAGAATTAGAGTATATAGTGACACCAAAAAATCATCTTCTGTCACTGTGATGCTTTCTATGAGGATAGCCATAAGATTCAGTATCTTGTCTTCTATGTCCACGTTCTTCCTTCTTATGTCTGTAATCCTCATCATCCCTTCTACGTTTGTAATCCTCACCAGCCCTTCTATGTTTGTAATCCTCATCTTCTGATTTTCTTCGTCTAGAATCAATCTTTACATCTTCTCTTCCACTGTCTTCAGTTTTCTTCCTATAATCGCGGTCACTCCTTCCCTCCAAATGGCTAGTATCTGTTTTTCTCCTATCATCCAAGTCACGTTTCCGCAAGTCTAGCTCATCTTTCTGTCTGTAGTTATCATCTTTATGTCTTCCTATATGCCTTTCTCTGTCTTTCTTGTCAACATGGGAATCTAAATCTCTTGTATCTCTTGAACGTCTTTCAGATCGTGCTTTATCATCTCCATTTGTTGGATGCCCTTTGCTTCTATCAACATATATATCTCTATTGTTTGAGCCTGCCAATTCCTGATCCCTACGACCTCTATAACTAGGCTCTTTAAAACTGTCCTTCCTACCATTTTTTTCGTCTCGGTCATCCCTGCCATGCCTATGGTGTTTCCTATCTTGATTCGGACTTTCCTTGTTATCTCCCTCGAAAACCATTTCGTATCTACACCATGAAATTGTAGTCATTGATTTGGACACACATAATCACAAGCAGTAAAAGACAGACACATGCAATCATAAGCACAAACCTCCCATTATCTCCGCCACGTTGGGTATTATTGTCTTTCAAGATGTATTTTGTGGGTTGTTTTATTGTAGCATCTCCAGTACAATCCTTGGCAATATGATCTGTAGAACCACATTTGAAGCAACCACCGCCTGCAGTCATGAATTATTGTATTATCATAGAGGGTAAGGTACAATCATTTACAACCGAACATTGGCATTCTGCACAATGCCACAAGAGAAGCATAAAACAAATTCTTGCATGTAATTACTAGTTATATCTTTATCCTTACCTGTACCCTTATTATCTTTCCGCTTGTATTGTGACCACAATTTTGAAACACTTTGACTAAAATCCACATGTATCCTTCGATCATCAATCAAAGCATTATCCATCTGCAGTTTACGAGGCCATGAAAGAGGACTGGTTAGTGAAATTACTTCTCTATTTTTATTTTTGTGGTAAAAATTAGTTTATTAATCTCCGAGCAATTTTTTATACATATGTTATTGAACAAATAGTATAAAAAATTAAATCTTAAAGGCAATCTAGTACATCTTAAAGGCAAATCAAAAATTAAATCGGGATAACACAGCAAATAAAACAGGTAGCAACCAGTTTAAACACTAGCAAAATTACAATTATGATTATCTTTAGGAGATAAAATGCAATATTACATAAGATGGATAATGCTAACCAAGGAAGATTCTGTAAAACAAACCTACTAAACAACCAGTGTACATGAAGCTAAACAGAGTCGTAATTTCTAGAAAAAGAAAGACATTATTCTTTAGAGAAACGATACTTCAAGATCTCCAGCATACCTTAAAATATGCCTGCTCACACGCCGGTTTGTCCTCAAACTCTGTCATAAGGAGTAAACATTAGATACTGTTGATTGCATTAATAACAAATGTAACTACTCATTTTACAATTACAGAGTAGGCTTGTACAATACAAACAGTCAAAGTATTAGGAATTACATTTTCTAAATAATACGAATTCGAAACACAGGTCATAAAGTCTAGAGTTGAATTATGCAACAGTATGTCCACTCTCAGCACGAAGCACTAAGCACATCATATAGGGCATTAAAATCCCCAGCACCGGTGCAGGTTATGTAGTCCATATAATCAAAACACGAAGTTGCCGAGTCTTTTATAAGATCTTAACAAAACTTTATCATTTTAGGAAGGTAGAACACTCAAAGCTTAAGCACTTTACTAATCAATGAGAAATAGTTTGTCTTTAAAATCTTTTTAAAGAATGCTATGATATTATACGAGATCACTTCATAGAAATCAAATCCTTTGAAACAAATACGTTTTTTTCCAAGAAGCATGTTATTTCTAAAGACATTTTGGAAAGTAACTCTTTCAAAACTCCAAATCCAAATAGAAAACTAAGCAACATTCCTTTTCCAAAAGAAAACAATATTTGGAAATCTAACAATATTTTAGAGAACAATTGTTCTCTAAAATAGTTTTTGAGAACAATATTTGGAAATCCAGCAAAAAAATCTTTTTGTAAAGTCTCCCATTTAGTCATGCTTGGAATCATAGCAACCAATTGCCACACCTTGGCACGACCAACCAATTGCCACAAATTCTAAATACAAATGATAATACAGTTGACAACAATCATTATGAAAAATATGCAACCAAATTCTAACCATAAATCAAATTCAAATCATAGCTTTTATCCTATCTTACAACACAATATTTACATTTACATTATGATATCTTAACAGAATATCTAACCACTAAGATATTCTTTCAATTCTTCTTAAAACTAGGAAGATGAAAATTTTTAGAGAGAAATCTCATGAAAGGCATATTATTTATAGATGCATATAATTTAAGCATATCCATTATTTAAAAATGGAAAAAATAAAATATTCCATTTTTTTTTTTGGTAAATAAATATTCCATTTAAACTGCTGTGTTATTTAACACGGATACATACTGACCTATAAAAGCATAGCATAAACTGTCACCAGTCTTGTGATCACGGATGATTTCAGCCCTATCATCAAATATTTTGGGTGAGCACAAAAGTGTGTACAATATGATATTGCTAAATGACTTAATGATTCAACTCTTCAGTATTACTCACGATGTTACAGTTCCAAAGCGTGAAAATATTGTATGCAAGTCCTCATCCTATAATTTAAAGGGAAAATTAGTAATAGTGAAGAAATCTCTGAATGTCGCCTCAGTAGAAATAAGGGGGTAAAGAAGAAAATGATATAGATCCATAACACAGCAAAAAATGTCAACCACCTCAGTAACCGGGTTCAATTTACAGACAAATAGCACATTATCTGGAGGCTTAATCTCAGCATCAGGAATATCCCCAATCTAAAATAAGGAAGAAAAGGAGTTATACAAAGGAATCATAGTCGCATATTTCATAGTAAAGCTTTATGCAACATATACTTACACTTTCAAGCACAACTGCCCTAGAATGTGCTTCCTTTGTTCTAATAACCTCTTCAAGCTCTCCTGGGTTTAATTGTTCGTCCATGGGAACCCAATCATCTTCAAGTCTCACGTCATTATCAACCTAGTAAAATTGCATTATGCATGAGTCGTGACTTTGAAGTTTGAACAGGTATGCGAACATAAGACAGTAAAAAAGGATTGCTCACTGTAATATCTGATATGGTAATGAATGCATAAAATGTTAAACCCAGTATATTCATCCATATATATGAAGCTATCATTCATCTCCAAATTAGTAATACGGTGACTGCAATGAAAAATTAATTTGTAACATCACATTCATAAGAATCCGATCATCAGGTAATTAATTCTTGACTTGCTGTTGTAATTTCCAGAAGTAGCAGAAAAAACTTGACCTTTACACCAAACATTTTTTTACAAAAAAAATAATTTATTTCAAAAGGGAAGAAGAATCAAAAAACACAGGGAAGGATAAGATACCCACATCTCATGAACTAAGATAAAATAAAGTACTGATACTTAACAAATGCAGCAATACAAATTATGCTAAGCAACTCTCCTATGATCCTATCCTTTTGCACATCTGTCAGTCAAACCCTCAAAGAAAACACGAAGGAAACACTAGATACTGACGTATCATATTAATATCTATTGACAATTATGTTTGAAAAATACAGAAATCGCCAAATACAAATGACGCCATAAAAAGCACAGTAGGACAAATGTCATGCTGAATATTTTACTGAGCAAATAACTTCGAAATTTTTTTTTTCATCTATTACTACAAATGTCTTGTTGCCACATTTTTCAAACCTTATTTAATGCAACTTCAAGATAATTGATATAAAATGTGTCTGAACCACTAGATTAGCGGATATGCTACAGATAAGAAAAAGAGGTCAATGATTTTTTCAATGGGATTATTTTCACAATAAATGCTGTCATAACAGGAAGAACCATGGGCATGGCAATGCTAATGATAGGTACCAACTCAAATATTGAACGAAATAGGACTATTACATGAATGTTTGCGGGATATTCGAGAGATCCAACCCTCTCCTAAGCCAAATGGCCCTCTAGTGTATACAATTGACAAGATGATTATTTCTATCCCACTCCCTTCTTATTTATAGGCAACATGCCTTATTGTACTAACTAACTATTCAACCACCCAACTAACTATTGACTAATATAACAAACATTAACCAACTGTAACTACTATATAACAGACCTATCAATACTCCCCCCCGGGACACTCACCTTGTCCTCAAGGTGACTAAGAAGGAAAGGAAAAAACAAGCACAAACAATTAAAAAAAATTCTGGTTGAATTATTGCTTGGACAGCCTTTTCTTATGTCCAGTGCCTCTTGGTGCCTTCGTTTTGCACTCTCCCAACAGCCCTTCTGCACCTTCAAGTTTGAGGATAGTCTCCAAATACCCGAGGTTTTTAGTATTGTCCCAACCATCTAAGCGGTTACCATCCTCCCTACCAGGGACCTTTGAGATGACATTCGGATCACCCCGTTCATGCGAGCATGTTGAATCAATCTGCACCCTTTTATGAGACTTATACGTCGCACCATATACTGTAACATGGACATGGAGTGTATGAGCAATCAACGCAACACAAGCAGTCCCCACACCAGAATAAACCATGCCTTTAGACAATACTGATGAAGCACTCCGAACAGCATAGGTAGCTTCCTTCATTATGTAGGAAACAACATTTACAGGACTGTATGTGCAACTGAGACCTTTCTTGACAGCCTCTTGAGAAGCTTGCAGCCAAACCATACAACGAGCATTGGAATCAGATATATCTCCCACAATCGCTAAACCATGAGGTATCAATATGGTAGAAGAAGCAATGAGGTGCATAGGATTCAATATGTTAGGAACCCGCTGCCAACCGCCATATGCATCGCCAAGTTGTCCTTTCCAAACACACTCCAATTCACTGGCAACTCCACAAGGACTGTTCTCGGTGTACCCCCATACCGCTATTTCCTTTTCAATGGAGTCCCTAACATGCATTTTATCAAACAGGAATTGTGCAGCCTTCAACTCTATAAGAACATTCTTCACAAATGCATTCAATGGTTCACCCTTTTTCCCATAAACACTAGGTAGTTATCAGCAAATAGCGGAGTGGAGCGGCCGACCCCTAAAAGGCTATTGCGGTGTAGCGGGTAGCGGGATGACCGCTACGTCGAAGTCTAGGGAAACAATATACCCAATTTATAAATACACATAAAAAATTAAGAATACTCAAAAATAAACACATATTCATAATTAATCATCAATCTTCATTGCTACTAATACTTCAACCTAGGTTATTTAGATGATGCCATGATAAAAACAGAGTAGAGAGCAAGAAAAACAGAGAGGAGGGGCAGAGCTGTCACGGTGAAGGAGAAAAACAGAGGAGAGAATGAGCAGAGCTGTCACGGTGAAGGAGAAGAGAGAAGAGCTGTCACGGTGAAGGAGAAAAACAGAGGAGAGAAGGAGCAGAGCTCTGCGTTTTCTTCTGCTTGTTCACAGTGAAGAGGAGTGAAGAAGTGTGAAGGAGAAGCTATGTTTTTTTGGGTAATTAGGTAAAGTTAAGTTTTGGTCAAAAAAAAAAGGTAAAGTTAAGTTAATAACTGATAGGTAATAGGTAAAGTTAAAAACTGGTAGGTAATAGTGTCAACGGTTAAAAAAATAAGGGCATTATCGTCTTTTTGCGTTTTAAAATAAGGGCAAAGTTGGAATTTCCATTGAAAAACCCTAAAATTTCATCTTCTTTGCAACCGGGTCCGATACGACCCGCAATTGACCCGCGAATGTCACCCGCTACAGCGCCGCAACACCCGCAAGACTAAACTGCTACGCACCGGTGGTTAGCGTGGCGGACGACCGGCGCGACGCAACGCCCCGCCGCGATTGCGGCCGCAACCACCGCTTTTAACTACATAGCATAAACAACAATTGAATTTGGACTTGCACTATTAAACGAATCTCCTTTTGATAATAGAGGATAAGTGCAGTGTCGCAAAACTCTTCTTGCTATCCACTTACAACTCCTAACATTCCACCAATGTAATGACTTGCCAGGAGTAATTACAACACTTGGATCACCACCTTTTGACCAGAAAACACAGGTTACGGGAAAGTTAGTCATACCTTTATTGTCCCAAGGCACTCTTAAAATACCCATGGTTTGGAAATTCAATTCCTCCTTCAATTTGTGGACAAGCTTCGGTAGTTCTTTAGTCATGACAACGACCTCGGCCAAATTAGCAATAGCATACGCATATTTCATAAGTCTATGAAGGTTGCGCCTAGCACCTTGGTTTTCAACGATAACATGATACCCTCTTTCACAGAATATGTAGACTAAATGAAGATAAATCTGGGTCTGACCAAATAGGCGACGACAGTGACCGCATTCAGAAAAAATAGTGCAACAGTGATACCTGAAACTTACCCCTGGTGGTTTCGTCAACGACCACCCCATAGTCAGCGTGAGAGAACGGGCCGACGGCAAGAACAGTGATACTTGCTGCGGCGGCTGCACCCACAGAAACGACGCAGGCTTCAACAGCGGCGACGATGGACACACCAAGAACAGCGGCAGCAGAGTGCTTCTTCCTTGCGCGTTCTGATTTTCTTCGCACGGGTTTCGGGTCGGGTTCTATAAGATTCATTGTTTGTTTTCCTTCTTCCACTTATCAGAAACATTTTGGGCTTGACCCACTTGGTTTAGAATAAGGCCCAAGTCCCAATTATCCAAATTTCCTTGGATCTGACCCATTAGGTGTAATTCCCACTGTACCCTTCTGGCTTCATCTTGCACATTGCGTGCTTCTCGCTGCGTTAACGACGACGACGTCAAGTCCAACCAGCCCTTGTCAATTGCGACGGTGGCCGGAAACTCTGGTGGTGATGGTAGTTGAAGCAATGACATTTTCTTCTTTCCACAATTTCCTCTATTCGTGTTCGCGTTTCTCTCTCCTCCCACGGAATCGCTCCAATCCGGTGGCTTTGGCGGCGGCGGTGGTTTATTTCCCATTCTCTGACTTTCTTCTCTGCGAACAATGTTGCTCACACGAGCACTGGTCACCGACAACGCACCAAGAGATTTTGGTGGTGTCGGTTCATCCCTTGTTCGTTCAGTCACAATATGCTTTTTCGGCTCTGATAGTCCCAATGATGGCCCAAGACCCGTTGAAACTCTCATGGACTCCAAACTAGCCATTTCGTTGTTGCAATTTCGCATCTCTTTCTGGTGTGTAGTTTTCTTGGGAACGATTCTTGAATCCTTGGTTGCTCGACTTCTTCTCCACCTTACCGTGATGCCTCTCATCTTAAGTGCCAAACTGACATTCCGCTTGGACCATATTTGGACCTTGCAATATTCAGTTTCCACATCTGATTTCTTGCTTCCCGTTGAAGATGTAGATGCGTCGTGTTTCTTGGAATTCTGACTTGAAGACTCTTCTTTTTCAAGAACGGTTTCTTCAATTCTGTCTTTCACAAGATTGGATTGATCATGAGCCTGTTTTGAGTCAATGAAATGCTCCATCTTGGGGACTCCCCAGCTATTGTTGGGGTGCACCACTGGCTGAATCGCAGCGATGAGTTGCTCCATGCGAGTGGCTTGCTCATTGAGGCGATTGAAGCGACGCTGATTGCGAACCTCTAATTCTTGAAATCGCCATTCCAATTCGAAGATACGTGAATCCATGGTGGTTGAAACTGATTTTCTTGCGCACCATGAGCGTTCCGAAGATCGAATTGCTTTGAAACCAGTTGATAGGTACCAACTCGTATATTGAACGAAATAGGACTATTACATGAATGTTTGCTGGATATTCGAGAGATCCAACCCTCTCCTAAGCCAAATGGCCCTCTAGTGTATACAATTGACAAGATGATTATTTCTATCCCACTCCCTTCTTATTTATAGGCAACATGCCTTATTGTTATTTGACTAACTAACTATTCAACCACCCAACTAACTATTGACTAATATAACAAACATTAACCAACTGTAACTACTATATAACAGACCTATCAGCTAACATATAATCAATGTTAAAATTTTCCTTAGTTTCAAGCTATGAAATCCTGCAATTAACCATTACCTCATCTTTAGGTTTTCCTTCTGGTGAAGCTTCAGGAATGAACTCAGGTAGCTGAGGAGGATCATCAAAAGGATCCTCCAGGATGTAAGTGTGCTTGATTCTGTACAAGTAATTCAAAAAAAATGAATACATTACATTCCTCCCAAAAAGAAAAATACTAAAATACTACTTTTAATCCAGATTTTTTAGTAGAGAAAAGAGTATAAACCGGATATTTTTATAAGGTCTGCCCTTTTCATCCACATAAGCCTCATTTATTCGAGTCAAAGTCTCAAATCCTTCAGCTAGCTCACCAAAAACCTGCAAAGAAGAAAGAATCTTAGAAAGCTGCCTGTGTTATAATAGTTGCATCAGCTAGTCTAGCTTCAATCTGCTTCTGTAATATGCATGCGCATGTGTTGTATGGTTCTCTTATATAGTTAGTTTGTGTTAGAGAGTTAGTGCAGTTTCATAATTGCATAGCTATTAGGTCTAATTTAAAAGTCTATCGAATAAGTACAAGCTAAATGCTCCCTGGCACTACCAATCAGAAATACATATTCAGTTCCAAAATTCATTCTAGCTCATTCTACCAATCTAACTGTTTGAATTTGTGATTTGTGTCCAAAAAGGATCACACTAGCCTACATTTATAATAGGATAGCTATCAACACAATAAACGCAATTGTCAAATCAAATAAAAACACAATAAACGCTAATTGATAATATATGATTGCTCAAGCTACGCCTAATCAATGATATTGTGCATGATAAGAACCAATAAATTGAATATAGAAAAGTATGCTGTTTACCGAGAAAGGATAGGAAAATAAAAGAAAGAATAGGAGAGGTTATCTCCAACATGATACACAAGAGAGAATACACAACTACACTGGCTTAAACCAGCAGAAGATTACAATATCCAATCCATGATCCTTGTAACTCCCTAGCCTTCTATTTATAGATGAGAAACTTCACATTAACCGACTCGTCTTTATCCTAACTAACTAAAACAACCCTTTATCCATAATCCTATTTTATTACTAACAACGCATTAACAACCTTTATTACATAGTTTCATATCCTAACAGTGCACCAAAGGAATAATAACATGGGATTAATTCTAATAACATGCGACAAATTGTAACACTAAAAATAAACCAACAGAACTGACTAATATTTTGTGCTTGATGATCTTCTTAGCTCTTCTATGGTTTTGCTTTCTCTTGGCATAGAAAACATGTCATTCATAAAATAATTGTTCCCTAACAAAGCATATAATTACAATGGTTTCCATTGTCTAATATATAAATCCCTTCAAAAAAAGACCAACACCACCCTCCGGGACTTTTCATCATGATACAGTGGGGATCCTCAATAGTGGTGCGGAGCAAATGATTCCAACAATGCTTTAACGGTAAAGAAAACAGTGAAGCGGTGATTATACAATAAGATAACAGATAGAGTGCAAATTACATATTACACACATATAAATGCTCAAAACTTATAGTGCTCAAAACTTAGTTGTAGTCTTGGCCGTGACACAACACCTAAGAGTTTACTACTGTTTTCTATTGTAACGGTGTCCTGGTTTAGTCATGTTTCCTTGTATTTGAATTGTTCATATTTTCTGTTACCACTCGCTTTATGCTTAGTTAGTTGAAGTTAGCTATTCAGCTGTTGTCGTAACTGAATAACTAACTTTATAGTTCTCTGTCCTGTCATAACAGTGGAGTCACTAATCTATATCTATGAACGTGCTCACTAACTTTCTTATTCAGGTTAATAATAATTCAGTTAATTGAGTATCAGATCACATTTAGGTTTTTAGTTTTCTCTAGTTTCTGTTCCTTAAATAGTCCAATAGACAGTTCGACAACTGGCCAGTTCTTATCCACAACTAAATTATTTATCAATTATCAATGTATTCAATGTGATGATGCACATATGCCCTGTCAAACAATAAAGCAAGGATGCCTAGAATACTTACTGTGTGCTTTCCGTCAAGGTAATCCAGGTCATCACGCAGAGTGATATAAAACTGAAAAATGAAACAAATAAGAAAAAACAATATTAATTGAAAATTTATTTTATGTGGTGCTTTAATTATTCATGTTTTATACAAGATGTCGAGGAAGAAGACAAGTACATCAAGTAACAGGAGAGCAATCATCAAGCTGAAAAAAAAAACAATGCCAAACCTGTGAAGCATTCAGATTCTCTCCCGCACTTGCCATGGCAACTGTTCCAATCTTAGAATGCTTCAGATCAATATGAATTTCATCGTTGAAAAAACGAGCTTGATCACCATAAAGGAACCTGAAAAAGTAGGAGGTCGGCACAAAATGAAACCATTGTGTCAGAAACTTTCAACATTAGCTCTTCTCGTGCTCTCACACTCTTACTTATGCTCTCTATCTATTGAAAAACAATGTCCCAAGAAATTGAGAGAAAGACAAGGAAAATCTCAGCAAAACATTTTGTGGCGAGAATTTACTATAAAGAGGGGGGGAGGGAAAAGAGATTACAAATACTAAGTCTCCAATTCAGAGAAATAGCTAAAACTCTTTTGCAATTATAGAGAAGAAACAGAATGTTATTTGGGAAATTTTCCTTGAGACGCAAGCCCAAAATTCAAGATGAGTATACAACGATTGATACTACAAAGAATTTTACCTTCGACCAGGATATTCAAGAGTCTTGTCTCTCCCTCCCATCCACTTTCCTCAAATCCAAAACCATCCCATATAATCCCATGTCCCCGAGTTCCCATTTTTATTCACATTCTGTGTGCAAACTGAACTGACTGTTAGACACTTGCTTGCTGCCAATAACAGCGAAGGCCCAAGGGTCCTAACTCCTAAACCCTAATCATCTATACATAGACCCTATCAAACAAAACAGAAACTTAACTCCGCAAAAGTCAACACAAACTATACAAGCTTTAGTTATCTTATATTCAAATAGAGTAAACCCTCAATTTAAACCTAAAGTTTGTCGACTAAATTGATATAGAGAGATAAAATTGATGGATGGAGATAAACTTTAGACACTATTAGTAAAATTGATAAATTACAGACAAACTAAATTGAGGATGTATTTTATTCTAATTCTGTTGTTAACCCTACATAGACACATACACATTGATGAGAATGTAAAAGAGAAGGAATTAGGGTTACGTACTTGTAGATGGAATCACCACCAGTTCCGGTACCAGTTGGATCGCCAGTCTGGGCAGTGAAATCCTTTTGAACGTTGTGAAATAGACATCCATTATAGTACTTAATCCTGAAACGTTTAGAAAAACAAAAAAGAGAGTGAATGTTATTATATGAACAATAACAATAAACAGTGAGGGTATGAGAAATTGAAGACATACTTGCAAAGCTTCAAGAAGTTCTTGCAGGTCAGGGGACATTTTTGAGTGTGTAAATCGATAACAATGTCTCCTAAACTCGTCACGATCAGAACCGACATCGTCTCTGTACGACTGGGACAGGAAGAAGGGGAAATTAGAGAGAATCGCTAATTTAACAAACATAACACTCAAAGCATTTTTTGACAAACAACAGAACATTCAAATCCATTAAAGTGAATATGAGATTTTGTGGGTTTACCTGGGTTGCGAGAAAGGGAAACGAAGCTGCTAACTAGGTGGCTTGCCGTACAGCTTCGCGAAATCTGGCGGTGAAGCTGCTAACGAAGCTTTTGTGGGTTGGAACAAGTATATTTCATTCCAAATACTTCTCCCTAGGGCCTATACTTGGTCCAACCCCATTAGCATATAGAGAAATAATTCATACTTAGATATTTTAATGCCACTAAAATTTCGATAATAAAATACTGAATATTCATAACATTAGCTTATACAAAACCATAATTGTTTCCAATACCTCAATATACAACAACCTGGTGTTCACTATCTTGACAAGAATAGGGGAAAGGATAAATAACTTAAGACAACTCAAGTCTTCTATGTGTACAAAGACAAAAGAAATACATCTTCGGTCTTCATCTTGACCACTACTTTAACCACCGCCGACCACCACCATGCCCACCGTCAACCACCGCTGACCACCGCACTGGTCACTAACGACCACCACTCTGACCATCGTCAACTACCACTTTGACCACCAATGACCACCATTTCGACTGCCGACCACCACTCTGATCACTGTCGGCCACTGCTCAAACCACCAATGACCACCGCCCAACACCACTCTAGCCACCGCGGAACACCACTCCAATCACGGTCAACTACTACTTTGACCACCACCGACCACCACTCTGACCACCACCGACCACCACTCCAGCCACCAGCGACCACCACTCCGACCACCGTCAACTACCACTCTAGCCACCGGCGACCACCACTCCGACCACCGTCAACTACCACTTTGATACCACTTTGATACCACTTTTATGTATATGTTTTAAACTATAGTTTTTATTTTTGAAAGTTTCTTACCTCAGAACTCAGTCTGCTTTTGGTTTCTGAAATTTTTAACTCAAAACAGAAACTGATTTTAGTTTTTGAAAATTTCAAAATAGAAAACGGAAACCACCCCAAACAAGTATATTATTCTCTTTAACATAAACAAGAAAATTTGTGCTTTTAAAACCTTAGAACAACGGCAACAATTGTATATGGCATACCAATGCTAACCAAGAACACATGAACACGAAAGCTTTCTCTTTCTTCTATTTCAACTTATAACATCTGCAGAACTATAGTCATACAAGGTGATATAGGTGTTATAAAAACAAGGAATTTGAACTTCACAATCGACACAAATATAAATAGAAGGGATCACATAAACATCACCCACACACCTCATGGGTTCTAACAAAGTTTAATCACAAGTATCTCGGACAAAAAAAAATTCACCTTTTTCTAAGTATTTCAAGTTATACTAAAAATTGGAAGGGGTAAAAAATTTAATAACCGTTTCTCAAGCTTATGAGTGGTTTTGCAATTGCAACAGATAATTTTGAAAAAAAGTTCATTTTTCAATAAATAGCATTCTAAACATGAACCGAGATTAATCTTTCGTCGAAAGCGTTAGACACTCCATGGGTCGCAAGTGATGGGCCGAACTAAAAAAAAAAGATCAATTAAACCCGAACATATATATTTACTAACAAGGCATGAGTGATATGCACACTCATTCTACTACAGCACAATCAATTTAAGAATTACTCAATAAACAGAACACGTACTGGTTAGAATAAAAAAATGAATTTCATATTTGTTATAAGGATTATTAAATGCCAGCAATAAACGGTAATTAGAAGAATCAAAGAAACAAACCACAAGTCAATGACATGAAAACATTAACCCAAGTAAGCAGCAAACAATCAAGGTAAGAAGACTACCAAATTGGTGAATGATTCAAAACAATTTGCTAAGCCTTAATAAACAAGGGTAAACATGTGAACTCAAATAAATCTCGTACACAAATATGGAAGATCTTCTACTTGTAGTTATGAGAAACCTTTGAAATTTTCCAAAAACACTAGTTTAAGAGGAAGTATGTATGGAGTGATGAAGGAGATAAGTTCTATACAAATATTGGGTACAAATGGCACGAAGCAAGGACAGAAACACCAAATATTTTCACACTATCGCTGCCTTCAAGAAAAGCAGGAAATGCATCAAGTATTTGAAATGGGAGACAGGTCTTGTGACTAAACCAAGAGGTATCAAGAAGGAGGTCACTAAGTTCTTCAAAAAGCTCTACTCAAAGGACAATTTAGTATGCTTAAGGTTGGGAAATTATGATGGCAACCATCTCACATTGGTTCAAGCCCAAGGCCTAGAGGTAATGCCTACTGTTGATGAAATAAAGCAAGCGGTCTGGGCATGTGAGTCCACAAAGTCTCCTGGTTATGATGGATTCAATTTTGGCTTCCTCAAAAATATGTAGAGTACTGTAGCGGAAGCCTTTACCAAAGCGGTACTATCCTTCTTTGAAAGTGGCACCCTGCCTAAATCCTTAAACACAACTTGGGTGGCCTTAATACCTAAAACTGAAGGTGCTTCTGAGCTCACGAATTACCAACCCATTAGTATGGTTGGGAGCATATATAAAGTGATTTCAAAGATTATGGCATCAAGGTTGAAGGTGGTCCTGCTGTGCCTGATTGGTTAAACCCTATCGACTTTTGAGGCAAGAAGACAAATCTTAGATGGAGCCCTGATTGCGAATGAAGTCATCAACTATGCCAATAAAAGAAAAATTGAAGGGGCCCTCTTGAAGCTTGACTTCCAGAAAGGTCTGGAGACTCTGGGTTAGAAGTTGCCTCTCAAGTGCTACTATCTCCATCTTGTTGAATGGTTCCCCCACTTCCCCCCTTAAAATGGAAAGGGGTCTCGGACAAGGGGACCCAATCTCTCCGTTCCTTTTCGTCCTAGCAGCAAAAATGTTAAACATGCTAATGAAGCGAGCCTTGAGACTGGGTTTTGTTGAGGGCCTAAATGTTGGAACTTAACAAGTCTGCATATCCCATTTGCAATATGCAGATGATACACTGGTGTTCTGCCCTACAAAGACAAAATGTTCGTTGAATGTGAGAAGGATCATGGAGTGCTTCCAGCTCTTATCAGGTCTGAAAATCAACCTAGCCAAGTCGGGTCTAATTGTCATGGGAAGATCAAAAGAGTGGGCAAACAACGTGGCAAACAGACTCGGATGCCAATTAGTGAAACTCCCGACCAAGTACTTGGGCATTCCCCTTGGGGCTAACCCAAGAAAACTAAATACATGGGAGCCAATACTCACAAGAATACAAAGCAAGCTGGCTGCCTGGAAAGCTAAACTTCTTTCTAGGGCCGATAGACTGGTGTTGATCAAGTTGATATTGAACAATCTTCCTCTTTATTACCTAAGCATCTACAAGGCCCCACAAGGCGTGATAAAAAAAGATCATTCAATTGCAACGGCAATTCTTTTGGTAGGGTAGCGGTACGGGTAGAGGTCTGTCGCTTATAAAGTGGTCCATAATCCAGAAACCTAAAGTCTTCGGTTGCTTTGGCATTGATGATCTCATAATAAAGAATGTTGGGCTCTTGTTCAAATGGTGGTGGCGTTTTTCAGATGAAGGAAACCCACTCTGGAAACGTACCATATGTTCTATTCATAGACTTAATCCGAAAGAGGCAATCATCAGTCAACAGGATAAAGGGATCGATGGAAGTTTGTGGAGAAGTATCTCTAGGGTAGCAACTTGGGATGAGAAGATCAATAAAGTGATCACCGAAGGGTGGTGTAAGAGAGTGGAGGAAGGAAAAAACATCAGGTTTTGGACGAAGACGTGGAATGGATCTAGGCCCCTAAAAGCTGTATTTCCGAGACTATACCCGGTCTCGATGCAGAAAGATGAAATGGTTGCGAATATGGGTGTATGGGACGGGCTTCAGTGGCATTGGAACCTAGTTTGAAGGAGAGGCCTTTTTCAATGGGAACTAGAACAATTTGAGGCTCTCTTGGCAAGCCTTCGGGAAGTGCATTTGTCTAAACTTAACAGAGATAGGACGTGGTGGCACTTCAATAAAGGCGGTGAATTTACAGTGAAATCCTTTGTAAAGGCGTGGTGGAGCAAGGACAATGAGAAAAGCAACAATTGGGTGGTTTGGAAAGGGTTTTCCCCTCCTAGGGCCAAACTGTTAGTATGGTTTGTCATTCAGGGTAAACTTAACACCAGACACAAATTGCATTTGCTAAACCTGCTAAATGCAAATAAAGACAAGTGCCCCTTCTTTAACCTAGGGGAAGAGACAATCCAACACCTCTTCTTATATTCAAGCTATCTTGGGGCCTGTGGACGCGTGTAATGAGCTGATGGAACTTTACAATTCCTATCACTAGCAGTTGTGAAGAATGGTTGAATGTGTGGTGCGAGGCTGTAGAAGGGTCCTTTCGTAGAAAACTTTGGATCTCCCTTCTTCATGTGGTGTTCTGGTCCATCTGGAATGTTAGAAACAGAATAGTGTTTGAGAAGGCAAAGGCTGATTGTGACCAGGAGCTCTATCAAATAAAACTTAGGCTGGGGTTCTGGATCAAAGGATTGGAACACAAATGTTTGTACGGTTCGATTGAACTAGTGTTGAATTTGGATGGTGTGACCTCGTGGAGTAAAGCTCCTAAAGCTAAGCAAACTGCCCAATGGGAACCGCCTCCATCAAGAACTTGGAAATGGAATGTAGATGGGTCTGCCAAAGGTAAGCCGGGGCCAACAGGCATTAGAGCGGTCCTACGAGATGATAAGGGATGTGTTTTAGCAAAATTCGCGGCCTCAATGTGTATTAGAGACTCTAATGAGGCAGAATTCTTAGCGATCTTAAAAGCCCTTGAATTATCACTAGATAAGGAATGGCTCAAGGAGGGCTCCCTTATTGTGGAATCAGACTCTAAAGTGGCAGTTGCTTGGATTAAATCCTCCTGCCCCTAGAACTTGAGATTCTCTGGTAACAAGCTGAAAAATATCCTTTGGGCTATGAAGAATGTATCTTTTTCTCATCGGAATAGGGAATCAAATCATCTCGCTGATAGTCTTGCCAAAGCGGGGGTCTCACTGCAAGGCTCTTGGGTCAAGTGGTTTGATCTAGGGTGACAGGTTTTCAGGCTGTGTGGTATCTATCCTTTATCGCTTTTCTAGTACTCTCTTATCTTCTGCTGATCCTCTGGGTGTCCCTACATTCTGATCTTCTCCATGGCTCGAACCTTCCTGGTGTTGCCTTGAAGGATTCTATATGGTTGTGTTTGTCGATGCTTTTTGACTGCCTTATTCCCTCATTTAAAATCTAAGCTATCCCTTAGCTTGTTTGCTGTGTCTGTACGGTGTGGTGTCTTGCATGTCTTGCAGGTGCTATCCTTCCCATGCTCAACAACCTTTACTTGTTTAAAAGATTGGACTTTTTTATGTTTCACTGTCTACTTTTGTAGGTGTGCAGAAACCTCAAGCTCAAGTGCGTTGCCATTGAAAGTGCAGTTGTTTTAGCTACCATGTTGGCACTGTGACTCAAGCATGCAGGTGTTTTGCGAGGATTTTGTCGTCCACTAGCCAAGGCCTTCTCTTCTTTGATTACAAATGTATCACTGTGGTTTGTGGTGTCGTGAAACATTCGTTGGTGTGTATCACTTTGGGCCGACAGCGCTTGAAGTCTTCACACACAGAGTTGCGAGGATAAATCACTCTGGGAACTCCACTCTGGTGTTGTCCAGCATGGGCTAAGGTGTTTTTGCTGGCGTGTTCTGGCTAGTTGCTGTTATGGTGTAATCTATATCATGACTGCAAAGCAAACACAGTATATTACTTATTACGATGTAGGATTATCTCTTATAATGCGGGTGTCATGGTATTATAGTAGGAGCGAGTTCCTCTAGCAGGTGTTTTGGTTGGGGGCATGGAATGGGGAGTGCTGTAGTTGTTAGGTCAGAGTAATGAAAGATCAGTGACCTTTTGGAATTGTGTTAAGAGTGCTTGAAGTAAAGCTCTTAATTGATCAGAGTTATAGGCGTGAAGTTTCATAATGGGCTACACTCAGAAGCTCTCTCTCATCAGTCCAATGTTGTCAAGATGCATATGGTGCAAACACTTTTGGTCCAAACAACTTCCAAGTCATAAAGCTTTTTGGTGTCCTAGATCCATCGTGGATTTTATTCTATTAAGTTTTTTTATTATAGTTTTAGCTTGTATCAGTAGGTGTGTTTTGCCTTGTTTTATTTTGGTGTTAGTGTACTAGCACTCACTTGAACTTTGGTGTGCAAGTGCCTTGTGTTATGTAACTTGGTGTATTTTCTTCCCATTAGCTCTAACACATGACTGGGCACCCTATTAAACCCTTCTTAGAAGGTGGGGGGAGTGTGTGTCAATGATGCTGAGCTTTTGGTTATCAATATTATCATTTATATTTATCGGAAAAAAAAACTAATATGTAGTCATTTTCAATGTTGAACTAAATTTGGAAGAGTCATTCAAGACGAATCAGAATTAGAAAAAAGAATTATAATTTTAATTTGTAAATGGATACGTTCTCTTAACTTTGCAACATGACCCAATATATCAAAATTGGAGATTAAACTCAAAATACAAATTGTCATTTTGTGACACCCATCCATATTCATTCCTATGATTATATACCCACCCGAACTTTGTTCAATAAAAATCTGAGTTATGTTTTTGAATACAATTGAACTAAGTTGTATTCAAAAACATAACTCAGATTTTCAAAAACTGTGTGACTGGCCAGAATTGAAAGTCTGTTATAATTGTTGAAGCTTACGGGTTTGGCGCCAACTTGTGAAGATCATCGTTTATATAGATTTCACCACTGATTCCAAAATAACGAGTTGTAATCTTCTTTGGGATTGTGTGACGAGTGAAACACAGGGAATCAAGGGTTCTGGGAAGTGAGGAGGATCTTGAATTGGGAATTGTCGAAATTGTTCACATTAGCTTCAAATTGAATCAATGCAACAAGAAATAAGTGATTGCTCAGTTCCCCAGATGTAAGTATCAATCCGATACTGAACTGGGTAAACAAATCTTGCGCGTTTGTGTCTTTAATTGTTCAATTTGGTTCGGTTTGCATTTTCCCCCAATTCTGCGAAATTAGGGTTCTTATATTCAATTCGTTGAATTTCTGAGTTAAAGGTTAAATTGATTATCCAATTAGGTCAATTTAATCTTGCGACATTGTCTGTAACGAGTCATTTACAAGAATCACGCGAATTCATTGTCTTAATTCTCAACAATTGAGAAGTTCAGTGGCAAGAATGATTTTGGTCTATGGAAGATGAAGATGTGTGTGATACTTGTACAACAGGGACTAGAAGAGGCATTGGAAGGTGAAGGCAAACTTCCAGAATCACTATCAGAGAAGGAAAGAAAGACATGATGAATAAGGCATATAGTGTAATCATTCTCTGTTTGGGAGACAAGGTTCTTAGAGAGATATCTAAGGAAAAATCCGCTGCAGCTATTTGGCTAAAACTAGGGAGCCTTTATATGACCAAATCTCTAGCAAATAGGCTCTACCTAAAACAAGTAGAGAGACATGGGGGTGGAGAAGCAAGTAGTGAGACCTGGAACCAGTCCTAAACCGATTCCCGGCCAGAGCGTCACCGTTCACTACACCGATTTCGGGAAAAATCATGATCTTTCTCAGAAGTTCGGCAGTGTAAAGGATCCTGGCCAGACCCCTTTCACATTCAAAATCGGCCAAGGTTCTGTTATCAAAGGATGGGATGAAGGTGTGCTTGGCATGCAAGTTGGCGAAGTTGCTAGACTCCAGTGCTCTCCTGATTATGCCTATGGTGCTGTTGGATTTCCTGCTTGGGGAATACAGCCCAACTCTATCTTAGAATTTGAGATTGAGGTCTTAAGTGCGCAATGAAAACCTTTTTAGTATGCAAGTCCTTAGAATAATTAGTGCTATGATTATGAAGATCTTTCATTTCCAAGGTTATGTATAATGGCTCTACCTAAAACAAAGATTGTATACCTCCAAGATGCAACAAGGCACACCAATAGGAGACCATATAGATGAATTCAATAAGCTGATATTTGATCTTGAGAACATTGATGTGAAAGTTGAAGATGAAGACCAGACACTATTGCTAATCAGATCTTTTAACAACTCATATGACATCTTGGCAGATAATCTCATATATGGGAGGGAATCAATAACTCTTGAAGAAGTTCATGCAGCATTGATGTCAAAAGAACTATCCAAGAGAAAGGATATGAAAGAAACTGACCAAAGTGAAAGCCTTATGGTCAAAGGTAGAAATGATAAAAGAGAAGGGAAAGGAAAGAATAGGTCCAGATCAAAATCCAAACCTAAACACAATAGATGCTACATTTGCAACAAAGAAGGGCATTAGAAGAAGAATTGTCCTGACAAGAAAAATGGAAAGAAGTACAACATAGATGACACTAGAGATGCTTCCATAGCATCTGATGGATATGACAGTTGTGAAGTCCTGTATGTGGATGGTGAAAACTGTGAGATACTTGGCAAGGAACAGTATGATGAGCCAGATGATGAGTGGTGTGAAGCATTGGTTGCTGCTGAGAGAGAATTGAATCCATATCTGTCATACCCTAATTTTGTCCGCCTAGGTTTAAAACCCTAATTTTCCGCAAAAAAATAAATAAATTGAGAAGTGTGGTTTTATTTTGAAGAGTGAAGAGCATTGTGCATGCATTTTTGGGTTTTAAAAGTCATTCTAGGGCTTTTAAATTCATTGTTAGAGTGGAAATGCATTTGTTGTTAAAAAACAAGGTTTTTAGGGCAAAAGGGTATTTTGGTCATTGTCAAAAATAAGATAATTTCTCATCAAGAATCATTGTGCAATTTTAGAGAAATTTATTTGAGGCAAAACATTTTTGGTCATGTATGTATGTATGCGCATGCATGCATACATTGTGCACAAAATTTCAAAAAGGATCAATAGGGAATATTCTACAAAAAGTTCCAAGATGTGATTTTTATGACATTTTTTGGTCATGGTGATCACATAAAATGGCATATTCCTCAAAATACCTTGTATGTGGCTCAAAGTGGTGTATTTTTGTACAATTATCCTAAGAAGAATAATCAAAAATGAAGGGATAATGGAATGGTCATATAATAGTACAATAGTACAAGATGACAACAAGCAAAACTTGGTGACCACTCCCACTACCTCTTGGCCGAATTTCACCCTCTCATTCCCTCTCATATTTTCATTTTTTGACCTCAATCCATGTGTGATTCAATCCTCACCCTCCATTTAAGTTTTAGATGCAATCCTAGGGTGAGATGAGATGCACAATGACCTAACTACCCTTAAACCTAATTACTTTCTATATATACCCTATTAACCTCACCTCAAGGGAGGAGAAAACTTTTGGCCTCATTTTTTCACTCACACAACCCTAGCACACAACTCCCTCTCCTAATTCCCTCTCTTGGCTGAAATCATACCACCTTCTTCCTCCATCAATTCTTCACTTCTCCTTCACCAAATCACCATTTTCTCACCTCATTTCCATTCCTACTTCATATATCTTCCTTCTCTCCTGATTTAATTCAAGTTTGCATCATCAAAGGGCATTTTTAAGCAAGCATTTCGTGGGTTTCATTGAAGTTTGGTGAAGATTCAAGTTGATTTGTGGTCTTGTTCTTCATATTAGTCATTCCTTAGCTTGGATTTGAGGTAAACTTCTTAAAACCTAGCATTATCTTCAACTTTCTTGCATCAAAATGTAGATATCATGTTTCTAATTTTTCATCCTACCATATTCATGCATTTTAGTGTTGTTATATTGTTGATTGTTGTTGGTGAGAGGTGTCTCAAGCATTTTGACAAACACTGTGGGAGGTTTGGGTGCTTGAGATGCTTCTCACCCTTGAATAAATTGTGATTTATGTTGTTTTCACTATGATCTTGCATTTTTGTTGAATAAAATGATGTGATGCTTCGCAAATCATGATTAGAATTAGGGTTTGTTAATTTTCTTGTGAAATGGGTTTGCAATTGTGATCAAAAACGTTTTCTCAAGTTATTTTGATGTTAATAGATGGTATCTTGCTTGCAAGTCATTGTTATGTTGATGATTGGCAAGAGGACTCACACTTGTGTCTTTGTGCACTTCACTTTAAGTGTTGAGGATTGCCTAAGATGATTCAACACAACCTTGTGCTTTGATTGTAAACTTTGGTTTGCTTGTTAGTAACTTGTTTGCAAAGTTATTCTATGTTGAGGATTGGCAAGAGGACTCTCACTTGTGCCTAGTGCACTTCACTTTAAGTGATGAGGATTGCCTAAGATGATTCAATTTTCTTTGTGCAATTCTTGCTTGAAAATGCAAATGCTAGTTTTCTAACTTGATTAATCAATTTTGGTTACAAAAATGACTTGTTAATGGCCTCTTTTGGTCACTTTTGGTCTTGCAAATGTGATGTTCTTTCTAGGTCAATGTTATGCTTTAATGTTGATGATTTGGTAAAAGGACTAGACACTTATGCACTTGTGCATTGTCTCAAGCGTCAAGGATTACCAAAAGGGATTCAGCCTTGTGCTTTATCTTGTGTTGACACCTAATTGAATTGAACTTTTGTATGATCTCTTTGTGTGCCTATTGTTGATCTTACATATGCATGCCATTAGATGTTGATGACTAAGTGTCATTCTTGTGCTCAAATGTTGTAATTGGTAATGTTTATGCTTATGCTTACATTGTTGATTGCTTTGCTTGCAATTTGTTAAATGTTGCACTTTGTTTCTTGACTTGGAAATTGATTGAATGTTCTACTTTCTTTTCCTTTTGGATATCACGCCATCTCAACAAACCTTTTGTGACCAATGTCACCCTCAAACTCCCTTCTCCTTTCTTCAAATCAATCATTTTCTAAAGCTTTTTCCAAACTATTTTTCACAAATCAAACTTTGTTGAGGATAATGCGAAGCCTTTGCTTGCACGGTCGTCAACAATGGGGTGCTAGTGGTGATCACTTGGAGTCTTTGCTCAATTGATTATCATGAACACTCATTTTTCAAAAGAACTCTCATTTCACAAATTGAAAACTTTGTTGAGGATAATGCGAAGCCTTTGCTTGCACGATCGTCAATAATGGGATGCTAGTGGTGATCACTCGAAACCTTTGTTGTTTGATCACTGTGAACATTCAATTTTCACAATTAAACAACTAAAAAATAAAAACCTTTTCTCGACAACCGAGAACTACGTAAGCTTTGAATTCTCCATCGCACTGGGAGATACGTAGGAGCGGGTCACATTCCCGTCAAGCACGACAAATGAAAACCATTTTCTTTTCAAAAAAAACAAACCCTTTTCCAAAACAAGGCAATTTCTAAAAACAAAACAATTTTCGAAAACAAGAACTACGTTGCTTTGATTCCCTCCCCGGGATACGTAGGCACGGTGCCCTCCCGTCAAGCGCAAAAGATTAAATTTTCCTTAAGTTTTTCCATAAAGTAAGGAGAGATAAAGAGAGATAAAAACAAAGCATTTCTTAAATCAACCTTTTAAATCACACGTCAAATCGAGGTTCCCTTTCAGTAGAAAGGATGTGTGGGGTGCTCGTACCTTCCCCATGCATAACCGACCCCCGAACTCAAATCTCGTGGTTCCAAGGACCGTTGTCTTTCAAGAAAGTTTTTTTCAATGTTTTACCTCTAAAAAAATATTGGTGGCGACTCCAATTCATGTTGTGCGAAGAGAAATCCCTCCAAAGGATTTTTCGGGGTGCAACAGCTGGCGACTCCGCTGGGGACCTTTCTTTAGTGGGTCGAGCCAATCGATTCGACATGTGATTTATTTGGTTGATTTGAATGCTTTGTTATATCTCTTCTCCTTTCCCTTTCTTCTTTCTTTTCTTTGCCTTTAAAAACATGCTTGCATTATTCTTAGAATTGTCGTGTGCATTCTTGTGATGTTGTGCTTGCGTGCATTGTGTGTTAGCCTTCTTCCTCTTCTATATTTTCTTCTTGAGTAAAATAAGAGTAGTTTCTTCTTCTTCTCCTCTTACTTTCGTCGTTTATATGCTTTTCTCATACATTTCCCCAATCCTAGCATGTTCCCCTCTTCTTTGCTCCCTTTCTTGAGGTAAGCTCATGCATTTCCCCTAATCCTATTATGTTCCCTCCTCTAGGCTCCCTTTCTTAAGGTAAGCAATGCTTGCGATTGTTGTTGGAACCCTAGGTTAGTATACTTATGTTGAAATGATATTGAACCCTAGGGTAGACGACATGCTGTTGCTTGATATTTTCTGGACTGTTTTGGTTTCCCTTTACAGGTGGGGTTTGGGTAGTTTTTTAGGTGTTGTGCCCTCATCACACACTGCACACCTTATATTTGTGAGCATTGAGTGGGGCCTAAAACCCAAGGTCTGCAAAAAAACCCTAGGAGAGTGGAAATGAGTAGTGACTGCCATTCGTAGACCGTTGTCTGTCTGGCTCTCATGAAAGTTTCGCCCAAGAGTGCGCTTTCTTCATGATACCTCACAATCGGTAGCTCTCTACGATTGTGGGTGTATTCATGAGAGAGACTTTAGCTCTTGGTTGCCATTGTGAGGCAGTGACCAGAACCCACATGGGAGGATTACCCTTGTCGTTGACTTTAGAGCCTACGATCTTTACCCATTTGTAGGACACGGGGGCACGCAAATTGTGTGTTGCATTAGCTTAGGCATCCTCTTTCGAAACTCTTTTACCAAAAATGTAGAAAGTAATTTCCTTTTTCCCTCATAAACACCTATATGAGGTGGCATATAGCGGGTATTTTCAAAAATGTTTTGAACCGCCACCAATAAACATCATTTTCTTCTCTCTTTTCTATGTAAATAAAAGGTCATAATCATCACATCTGCGTCATTTTGCATCATCATCATCATGGCATTCGCATCTAACAAAAATTTTGAAAAAAAACCTCCATTCTTTGCATCCTCCATGCATTAAAGTTGTTTTGCCGGAGATCGCAACGTAACACAAAGTCTTGTCATAGGTGTGTAAGAAACGGAATGGAATCAAAAGGCAAAACCGTTTTCAATTCAAGGCTTCCTGTTGTGAAAGAGATTGATATGGCTAGTCTGAAAGAGTATGCATCCCTCCTAGGTCCTATTGAGGTCAGGTCTTTTGACAAAACCTATGGGAACATTCGCAAGCTGCTACAACTAGAAGTGCAAGAGAGTGCCATTGCTGCCCTGTGTCGGTTCTATGACTCGGAGATTCGCTGTTTCATTTTTAAGAATTTCCAAATGGCGCCTACCCTAGAAGAGTATGATAGGATTTTGGGCTTTGATCGATCCAAGTTTAAGCCTTATCAATACCAAGGGGAGTATTATTCTGATGAAAAGCTTGCTGCCTTGTTGCAAATCAGTGCTGAGAAAGTGCGGGCCCATAAGATAGAACGTAATAAGGTATTTGGGTTTCCTCAAGAATACTTTGAGAGTTTGATGACCAGCTATGTAGTGTCTGATGATTGGAATTCTTTCAAGCAAGTGCTAGCTCTGACCATCTTCGGCATTGTGCTCTTCCCTCAGATAGAGAGGCATGTGAGTGAAACTGCAATCGGTGTCTTCCTCGCCTTCAAATGTGCAAAAAATCCTATCAACCCGGTTCCCGCAATCCTCGCAGAGACATACCGTGCCTTCACTCGTCACCATGAATTCCAAAAGAATAAGATGTGTTGCTCCTTCCTTGTGTTATATGCTTGGTTGATCAGTCATGTGTGTACCAACAAAAGTGATGTGAAGGATTTGCTTTCCTATGCCTTGGGTTGTAATCCGAAGACTATGAACTCTCAAGAGTGGGTGCATGCTTTCAAGAACCAAGATGCTCTCCAGATTCGTTGGTTCTCACCTAAATATTGGGTAGACAGGCCTTCAGTGGTATTTCGGTGTGGGAGTTTTCAGAACGTTCCTCTCATGGGAACCCAAGGATGCATAAACTATAACCCCTCTTTGACCTTGCGACAGCTCGGATACCCTATGCGGGATTCACCCTCCGAAGCTATGCTGTTTCGTTTTTACCTCCACGCGGGGATCCCTAAAGACGAGAGTCTACTTCGGCGAGTCCTGCAAGCTAGGGAAACCGTAGTGCGGAAGGACAGAGAAGAGTTAACCAGGAGGACCACTGCTATCTCTTTTTCTCAATGGCTTGAAGGGAGGATTAGTGAAACTCGGTCATCCAACCAAGGAGTACCACTGCCTGAGGAAAAGATACAAGAACCTCACATTCCTACCATTGAAGAAATGGAAGAGGTTAGGTTGGCCATGTCAAAGGTGGGAGAAGAGAAAAGGGCTCTGCAAGATAGATTGAGAAAGATGATGCAAGACAAGAAAAAGCTAGAAAATGAAAATGCTTTCCAAGCTGCAGCTATTGAGGAAGTCAATAGAAAACTTGAAATAGAGGGGAAAAGCAAGAGGGAAATGCAAAAGCACTTGAAGGGAGCCAAAGAGGAAGTGAAGAGGTGCACTACCAAGATGAATGAGGCTGTAGCGGAAGCAATTAAATGGAAGAGGCTATATGAGGATACATGGAAAGAAGAGCAAGCAGTCAGGCACGCACTAGTTAAGTCAAGAAAAGACTCTCGAATAATGAAGCTTGAATTGGAAGATCAATTAAAGAGTGTCAAGCAAGATCGGGAATCTATTGAAGGGATCCTGAGGGATTATCAGCAAGCACTAAGAAGGGAACAAGGGAAGTCGGAAAGCTTGGCCAATCATGTGCAGTACTTGGAAGGGTCTTACCTCCGGCTAAGGGAGAAGAGTGACTATTGGGAGAGTCAATTTGCGGAATTGCTCAGTAAGGTAAAAAGTCAACAAGTCTTTGAGGAATTGAAAAAGGAAGGCTTACATTGGAAAGACAAGTTCTCCAAGTTAGTTGGGTTAGCTAATCAGGCTGTGAGAGACATTCCCAAGAAGCTAAGAAAGGCGGATGCAGAATTGAATCCTTTCAACACCCCTGTCAAGGTGTGTGAGTTTGTTGAGTACTGCAAGATTCTCACAGAAGAACTCCTGGAGAAAGCCTGGGGGGCAGCTGAGAGCAAGAAGAGGAAAAGGAGCGAGGAGTTGAAAGCCATATGCCTTTAAAGTTCCCTTTAGAGTATTGTAGCGATCCTTAGGAAATTGTAATTTTCTTTAAGAAGTCGTAACTTTCTTTGGAAAATAGTACTTTGTTTAAAATCATTGTATTGCACTCTTAAGGAATATTGTACTTTGATTTGCTTTCTATTTGTGATACTCCTTCGCATTCCATTTAATTGAAGTACGTTTGTTTTGCCTTGTTGCTTCCAACTTTGTTGCAATCCTAAAAACACCTGAACCTTAACACCTATGACAAGACGAGTTGCACCGCGATTCCCGACAATAAACATAATAACATGCATATTGCATTGCATTTGCATCATTTGTCTTTGTGTTCATAAAAAAAAATGTTCCGTCCACAGAAGTAAGACAAGCTGGTTAATCATCGGTATTGGACGCGATCACAGGCAAGAAATATGGCCAACAATCAAGACAACGCGAATCCGGGCAATCATCAGCCAATCCAGAATGATGCAGTTCCAGAAGGTCCGAATCCAAATGGTCAGGGTCAGCTTGATCAGAATCAAGAGAATCGAGCAATCAGGGCTGAGATGGAAGTTATAAGAGCTAAAATGGCAGAGGTCATAAGAGTGTTAGGTGCCTTAAGGGATGCTGGGATAACTGAAGGTGCTGCTGCCGCAGGAGTGGATCCTCCTCCTGAACCTAGAGTCTCTCAGGCTCTCCAGAACGTGCGATGGCCTCCTTATGGTCTCCCATTAGGGTACACACCCCCTGCTGCCGGTGCAAACCCAGAAAGTGGTCCTTCGGGAACCACAGGACAGGCCCAGCCTGAATCAGCTGTGAATGAAGTTGGAACGGGGACACCTCAGGTTCAAATTCAGATTCCTACTCCTGTTATTACCCCGGGAACTCCGGTTGGCTTCAATTCTCCAGCAACAATCCATCCACAAGTTCAGGGTCCAATTCCTCAGATTATCGCTCACTCACGTGACCCACACGTGACCCCAGCTGTGGTGTCGATGAATAATCTTCACTACGGTGTGAGTGGTTTTCCGCCGAATTACCCTGATGAAGCTAGAAGTCAGTACTAGATGTTAGAAGAAAGATTGAGAGCTGTTGAAGGAACAGGTTCCCAGGCTAGGAACGCCCATGAGTTATGCTTGGTCCCTAATCTAGTCCTGCCACCCAAGTTCAAAGCACCATTTTTCGACAAGTACAAAGGAGCAACCTGCCCGCGCAGCCATGTGACGATGTATTGCCGGAAGATGACTGCCCACGCCCGTGATGATAACCTGATGATACATTGCTTTCAGGAAAGCTTAGCTGAAGCTCCCCTTGAATGGTATATGCAATTGGAGCCAACTAATATCCATTGTTGGAAGGATCTGGCGGATGCCTTTATCCATCAATACCAGTACAACAGTGATTTAGCCCCGGATAGGACCCAGCTGCAATGTATGTCTAAGAAGGATAATGAGACATTCAAGGAATACGCCCAGAGGTGGAGGAACCTCGCTGCACAAGTAAAACCCTCCCTGCTTGATAAAGAGATGGTCCATATGTTCATGGAAACTCTTCCCCCAGTGTTCTATGATCGTTTGGTCGGTAGCGTGGCTTCGAATTTCTCTGAGATGGTTGTCATTGGAGAAAGAGTGGAGAACGGCATGCGCAGCGGAAGAATAGCCCATGGCCCAACACCTCCTTCCCATCAGAAAAAGCCTTTTTCTGGTACCCACAAGAAGAAGGAGGGAGAAACTAATACAATCAGCGGAGCTAGCGGTCCATCACACAACAATCCCCCACAAGCCATTCCAGTTCCTGCTCAGACGTCGCCTGCTCAGCCATTCCAGTCCAACAATCAGTACAGAAACTACAATGAAAAAAAGCCTGTTGTCTTTGAACCTATCCCCATGTCGTACACGGATTTGTTCAATTATCTCATTGCCAACAAGTTAATCAGCACTCGTCAGATGAAACCATATCAGCCTCCCTATCCCAGAGGGTATAATGCAAATGCTACCTGTGCCTTTCATTCTGGGGCAGTAGGTCATGTGGTGGAGGATTGTAAGGCGTTCAAGTACGTTGTGCAAGACCTGCTTGATGCAAAGAGTATATCATTTCAGCAACCTAATGTAACCACCAACCCGTTCCCGGGGCATGGTGGGCCCACTGCAAATGCCATTAATGATCAGGGTGGTCAGTACTTAATTAGGAAGGTGGAGTGCATTCGTACACCCCTGAGTATCATTCATGCTGCACTATGCCGTTGTGGTATCATCGAAGAAGGGTGTGCCAGAAGAGACATCTGCAATGACCCTTATTGTGTTGGGGCCTGTGAGAGCTTCAAACCCATCCTCCAAGAGCTGTTAGACAGACACCTGGTCCAGGTAGGAAAAGGAAGAAAGTGTATCTACTCTGCAATCAAACAACAGAGGTTTCAGGAGACCGGTTGAAATCCCTTGCAGTCTGAATTCAAGCTCGGTTGTGGCGAGACCTCTGACTGTTGTTATTCCAGTACTTGCTGCTACCCCTAGTAGAGAGACTAGGGTTATTCCCTGGAGCTGCAACGTGCAAATGCAAGCAGAGGTCCCTCAGGGCGTGTTGGATATAACAAACATTGCTGGGAGTAGTGGAATTACAAGGAGTGGAAGGATGTATGTTCCTGAAAATCTTAGAAAGGAACAATCAAAGGAAGCTGAAGAAAGGGCCCGTAAGGGAAAAGATAAGGAAACTGTGGAAGTTAGAGAAGTATCAGACAAAGAAGCTCAGGAATTTCTGAAAGTAATGAGACAAAGTGAATACCGGGTGGTGGACCAGTTAAATCAAACCCCGACCAAAATCTCAATGCTTTCGTTGTTGCTTAGTTCCGAGGCACACCGAGCTGCACTGTTGAAAATCCTGAATGAAGCACACGTACCCCATGACATTACGGTCAACCAGCTTGACGGTATTGTTGGGAACATAGTGGCATCCAACTACTTGACCTTCACAGACGCTGAGCTACCTCCGGCGGGGAAGAATCACAATCAAGCCCTTCACATCTCTGTCAAGTGTGGGGACTACATGCTGGCCAGAGTGCTCATCGACAATGGCTCGTCATTGAATGTGTTGCCCAAGTCCACAATGGATAAGTTGGATGTGGATTGCTCATATCTGAAGCCTAGCTCCACCTTGGTTAGAGCATTTGATGGGTCTGTGAAAGAAGTTTTTGGAGAAGTAGAGGTGCCTTTGCAGGTGGGTCCTGAAGTGTTCTATGTCACATTCCAAGTCATGGATATAGCTTCCTCTTATAGCTGTCTGCTAGGACGACCTTGGATACATGCCGCTGGGGCAGTGCCATCTTCGCTCCATCAGAAACTCAAGTTTGTGGCCGAGGGCAAGTTGATAGTAATCTTCGGGGAGGAGGAGATGATGATAAACCGATCACTACCAGAATATTACGTTGAAGCAGCAGAGGAGTCTTTTGAGACTGCCTTCCAGGGATTGGAGATCTCAAATGCTATCTTTGTTGGGAGTGAGCCTCCCCAATTGAAGCCTAGGTGGTCCAAGGCGGACATGATGGTTGCAAAGGTGATGCTAGGATATGGGTATCAGGTTGGAAAAGGCCTGGGAAAAGCTGCTCAAGGAATTGTAGCACCCGTCCTGCTGAAAGGGAATACTGAAAGGTTCGGTATTGGGTACATCCCAAGCCCTGCAGACCGAGAGAGGCTAGCAGCTGATAGAAGAGAGAAATGGTTGGCAAAGCTCAGAGGAAGGACCCCCAACCAGGGAGAGATGGTCGTCGGTGATCTTAGGAACAACTTTCGAGGTGTAGGCATGCTGAACCCTGACCAGGTCAATGTGATTGAGGAAGATTAAGGCTCGGGTGACGGTGCTGTCGGCTTAGTGCGCCGTTGTGCTGCCAAAGAAAAGCTCCAGAACTGGGAGGCCCTAGATTTCCCTGTGATTTTCAATTTAAAGTAATTTTTCTTTGTAATGCAAAATTCCTCGGCTCTGCCCAAGGCCTTGGGATATTTCATTCGGGCATGCATGTTTTCGTCAAACTTCATCAATGAATAAAATGTTATTTTGGAATTTTCAATAAAATTCTCTTTCTTCATCTCTCATTTGCGTGTCTTTTCTTTATTTTTATTCGCCACTCCATTTTAATGCAGATCGAATACAATTCTTGAAAGTAATAATGCCCATAACTCATACTGTGACTTTGATTACCCGGTTAACCAAACCGAGGAAGATGTTGAGGATGGTTGGGATACTCCTCCGGAAATTATGAGAATGGTAGAACAAGAAGAAAAGGTCATCAAGCCCCATGGGGAGCCCACAGAAATGGTTAATTTGGGTACTGAGGAAGATAGAAAAGAGATCAAGGTTGGTACCGCGATGGGGAATTGTGAACGTAAGAAGTTGATTCAGCTCCTGTTTGACTATGTTGACATTTTCGCATGGACTTACCAAGACATGCCGGGATTGAATACAGATATTGTTGAGCACAGATTGCCGGTAAAACCAGAATATCCTCCGGTAAAACAGAAATTGAGGCGAATGAGGCCAGAGATGTCCTTAAAAATCAGGGATGAGGTCAAGAAACAGTTTGACGCAGGGTTCTTAGCAGTGGCAAAATATCCTGAGTCGGTAGCCAACATCGTTCCGGTTCTCAAGAAAGACGGAAGGGTCCGGATGTGTGTCGATTACCGTGATTTGAACCGAGCAAGTCTTAAAGATGATTTCCCTCTACCTCACATCGATGTTCTGGTGGATAGCACAGCGCAACACTCAATGTTCTCCTTCATGGACGGATATTCAGGTTACAACCAGATCAAGATGGCTCCAGAGGATAGGGAGAAAACCACCTTCATAACCCTTTGGGGAACTTTCTGCTATAAGGTCATGCCTTTCGGATTGAAGAATGCCGGGGCAACTTATCAAAGAGCAATGGTGACTCTGTTCCACGACATGATGCATAAAGAGATTGAAGTTTATGTGGACGATATGATCGCCAAATCAAGGACCGATGAAGAGCATGTTGTTAACCTGCAGAAGCTTTTCGAGCGCCTCAGAAAGTACAAACTCAGGCTGAATCCCGCCAAGTGCACATTCGGAGTGAGGTCAGGAAAATTGTTGGGCTTCATTGTTAGCAAGAAGGGAATTGAGGTAGACCCGGACAAAGTGCGTGCTATCCTCGAGATGCCGGCACCAAAAACAGAGAAAGAAGTTCGTGGTTTTCTTGGAAGGCTGAATTACATTTCCCGATTCATCTTCCAGTTGACCGCTACCTGCGAGCCGATTTTCAAACTGTTGTGCAAAAACCAAGAGTTGAAGTGGAATGATCAATGTCAAGAAGCCTTCGAGAAAATCAAGGTGTATCTTCAGAATCCGCCAGTCCTAATGCCACCTGTGTCCGACAGGCCTCTTATTCTGTACCTTACAGTGTTGGACGATTCCATGGGTTGTGTACTGGGGCAACACGATGAGTCGGGGAAGAAAGAACATGCAATCTACTACCTGAGCAAGAAATTCACCGATTGCGAGACCAGGTATTCACCATTGGAGAAGACTTGTTGTGCCCTTGCCTGGGCAGCGCATCGATTGAGACAGTACATGTTGAGTCACACTACCTGGTTGGTGTCTAAGATGGATCCAATCAAGTACATATTTGAGAAACCTGCGCTCACAGGTAGAATTGCTCGTTGGCAAATGCTTTTATCAGAGTATGACCTCCAGCATGTCACCCAAAAGGCGGTTAAAGGCAGCACATTGGCAGAGTATCTGGCACATCAACCGGCTGAGGATTACCAGTCCATGCAATGTGAATTCCCAGATGAAGACATCATGGCATTGTTCGACGAAGGAAAATCCCAAGATGATGAAAGGTGGAGAGTACTGTTTGATGGTGCCTCTAACATGTGGGGGCACGGGGTCGGAGCAGTGTTGATCTCCCCGGACAATCGTTTCATACCATTCACGGCAAGGCTGAGTTTCTATGTCACAAATAATATTGCAGAGTATGAGGCGTGCATCTTAGGCATACAAGCGGCCCTCGATTGGAAAGTCAAAAGGCTCGACGTGTCCGGGGATTCAGCTCTAGTTGTTCACCAAGTAAAAGGTGATTGGGGAGCAAGAAACCCTGATTTGATCCTTTACCGTGACTACATTCAAGAGCTAATCAAGCCCTTTGAAGAGATCACCTTCCAGCACATACCTCGCAATGAGAATCAACTGGCCGATGCCTTGGCCACTTTGTCTTCCATGTTCAACGTCAACTGTGACAGGAACTTGACGTGTGTTAGAGTCCAACACCGGGGTCTACCTGCTTATTACCATTGCATGGCAGTTGAAGAGGAATCAGGCAGTAAACCTTGGTACCATGACATCAAACAGTATATCACCAGCAGAGAATATCCCCCCGGCGCTTCAGAAAATGATAAGAGAACACTCAGGAGGCTGTCAATGGGTTTCTTCTTGAGTGGAGACGTCCTTTACAAGAGAAACCATGACTTGGTTCTCCTCAGATGTGTAACAAGGGAGGAATCAATAAAGATCATGCAAGATGTTCATGAGGGCTCATTCGGAATTCATTCCAGTGGGCACACAATGGCTAGAAAGATCCTGAGAACAGGTTACTATTGGCTGCAAATGGAATCTGACTGTTATAGCTTTGCAAGAAAGTGCCATAAATGTCAAATTTATGCAGATCACATCCATGTACCACCAACCTCTCTGAATGTCCTGAGTGCACCTTGGCCTTTCTCAATGTGGGGCATGGACATCATTGGTCCTATTGAACCCAAAGCTTCAAATGGTCATCGTTTCATCCTGGTTGCTATCGACTACTTCACCAAGTGGGTAGAGGCTGCTTCTTATCCCAATGTAACAAGTTCAGTGATTGCTAAGTTCATCAAGAAAGATTTGGTTTGCCGCTACGGCCTTCCGAACAAAATCATCACAGACAACGGCAGTAATTTGAACAGCAAGGTGATGAGAGACTTATGCAAGGACTTCAAAATCCAACATCACAACTCTTCTCCCTACCGTCCGAAAATGAATGGGGCAGTTGAGGCAGCCAATAAGAATATTAAGAGGATAGTACAGAAAATGGTAGTAACTTACAAGGACTGGCATGAGATGCTCCCCTTCGCCTTGCATGGGTACAGAACCTCGGTGCGTACATCTACAGGGGCAACCCCTTACTCGTTGGTTTATGGGTCAGAAGCTGTTCTCCCCATTGAGGTTGAAATACCCTCGCTGCGGGTATTGATGGAGACCAAATTAGAAGAAGCAGAGTGGGTTCAGGCTCGTTTTGACCAATTGAATCTCATTGAAGAGAAGCGAGTAGCCGCCTTGTGCCATGGTCAGCTGTACCAACAGAGGATGATGTGGCTTTTGACAAGAAAATCCGTCCTCGGGAATTCCAAGAAGGAGACCTCGTGCTCAAACAGATCTTGCCAATCCAGACGGATCCCCGTGGCAAATGGGCTCCCAAATACGAAGGACCTTATGTGGTGAAGAAGGCATTCCCCGGAGGGGCATTAATTCTTGCAAACATGGATGGAGATGAAATCCCAAATCCAGTGAACTCAGATGTGGTAAAGAAGTACTATGCCTAAAGAAATTGACAGAAAAAGAGAAAGATGAGCCAAGTAAAGTTTAGCTCGCTAGGTCGAAAACCCGCAAAGGGCGGCCTAGGCAAAATCAGAGCGACCCGGTGGATTGAAAACCCGCAAAGGGCGATCCAGGCAAAAATTAGGGTCAGAAAACTTGGACTTGAAAAAAGAAAGGCAACTAGCACTCCCGAAGATTTGGATAAGGGGTTGATCAAGGTCACAAGTATGAACGGTGGGCACCGTTACTTCAAGGATAGAATCACAGGATCTGTTCCTTTTTCTTGTATTTTATCAGTTTAGAATAAAGATTGCAATTGTACTTTCAACTGGCGTGACTTTCTGCACGACCAGTTTCCATATCAGCAAAAGTCCAACTTTTCTCTCATATGTGTGCTTTTCGTGTCTTTACTTTCATTTATTCAGTTTCTTTCAAAATAATGATTTTATGATTGATGAAATTGAATTGCAAAACATGTGCATACATTCAGAGCATTACAGATTATTACGAAATCTTTGAAAATCACAAAAGGAAAAATGGTTTCCCAAAATGGGTAAAGTTGCAAAAAAAAAAACAGTCACATGCACTGCCACCTTAAAAACAACAAGATCATTGCAAACCAGCGCGCAACCCTTGCGTTATCACCATCCTGGAACGGTCTTCGTGTCAAGTGCCACAAGTCCCGCGGATTGATTTAACCAGCAAAAAAAAAAACATTTTCATATCATTCATCATTCCTATATCATCCATGTCGTCAAACAGTAGAGCATTATACTTTCATATTCGCATCCCAGAAGGGCGAAAGGATACAGAAGAAAAAGAAACAGAAGAAAAAGAAACAGAAGAAAAGAAAAAGAAAAAGGAAAATCAAACAGAAAAAACATCTCACCAAATCAATCATTGCATCCATGTGCATCCCAGCATCAAAAGCCTGCATTCCATGCATCATTCAAAGCTTCCCAATTTTCAAAAAGAAACTCAGTTGCTTTGGACTCGTTAGTCCCCAAAATTTTCAAAAAGTCAGTTACTTTGGACCAATGGGTCCCCGAAATCTCATTTTCAGAAAATTATCATGGCACCGAGTTAGTGACCTCCATCAGCACAGAGTTAGTAAACACCCACAGAGTTAGTGAACTCCTTCCACAGATCACAACGTCGCGTACGAGCGCGCGGCAGATCCTACAGACTTCGTTAAGTCCATCGGGTTAATTCTGTCAACCTAAGGCATAGCGTAGATCCATTGATCATATCAGTTCCGGACCTGATATTGATCGGCCGCTCGAAAAGGCCACCCCCAGAGCTCGGACTCGACGAGAGTCCGTTAAAAGGTTTTAGGCAACCTCCGAATTCCCCAATTTACGGCACTTCCCATTTACTGCTTTACGCAATTTACTGCTTTCTCGTCGACGCGACAAGTGTTGACTCTCTCTCTCTCTCAAAAGAAGAGAGATCAAAGAAAGGAAACAAAAAAAAAGAGAAAAAAGAAAAGGAAAATTCGGGTTTCTCTAAGTTGACAAAATTAGTATTATTTCTGAATTCTTTATTTCTATTTTGCCTCGGAATATGTTTCGGCCAATTCATATTCCTTGGTAAAATCCAAATAAAGAGGGGCAGCTGTCATACCCTAATTTTGTCCGCCTAGGTTTAAAACCTTAATTTTCCGCAAAAAAATAAATAAATTGAGAAGTGTGGTTTTATTTTGAAGAGTGAAGAGCATTGTGCATGCATTTTTGGGTTTTAAAAGTCATTCTAGGGCTTTTAAATTCATTGTTAGAGTGGAAATGCATTTGTTGTTAAAAAACAAGGTTTTTAGGGCAAAAGGGTATTTTGGTCATTGTCAAAAATAAGATAATTTCTCATCAAGAATCATTGTGCAATTTTAGAGAAATTTATTTGAGGCAAAACATTTTTGGTCATGTATGTATGTATGCGCATGCATGCATACATTGTGCACAAAATTTCAAAAAGGATCAATAGGGAATATTCTACAAAAAGTTCCAAGATGTGATTTTTATGACATTTTTTGGTCATGGTGATCACATAAAATGGCATATTCCTCAAAATACCTTGTATGTGGCTCAAAGTGGTGTATTTTTGTACAATTATCCTAAGAAGAATAATCAAAAATGAAGGGATAATGGAATGGTCATATAATAGTACAATAGTACAAGATGACAACTAGCAAAACTTGGTGACCACTCCCACTACCTCTTGGCCGAATTTCACCCTCTCATTCCCTCTCATATTTTCATTTTTTGACCTCAATCCATGTGTGATTCAATCCTCACCCTTCATTCAAATTTTAGATGCAATCCTAGGGTGAGATGAGATGCACAATGACCTAACTACCCTTAAACCTAATTGCTTTCTATATATACCCTATTAACCTCACCTCAAGGGAGGAGAAAACTTTTGGCCTCATTTTTTCACTCACACAACCCTAGCACACAACTCCCTCTCCTAATTCCCTCTCTTGGCCGAAATCATACCACCTTCTTCCTCCATCAATTCTTCACTTCTCCTTCACCAAATCACCATTTTCTAACCTCATTTCCATTCCTACTTCATATATCTTCCTTCTCTCCTGATTTAATTCAAGTTTGCATCATCAAAGGGCATTTTTAAGCAAGCATTTCGTGGGTTTCATTGAAGTTTGGTGAAGATTCAAGTTGATTTGTGGTCTTGTTCTTCATATTAGTCATTCCTTAGCTTGGATTTGAGGTAAACTTCTTAAAACCTAGCATTATCTTCAACTTTCTTGCATCAAAATGTAGATATCATGTTTCTAATTTTTCATCCTACCATATTCATGCATTTTAGTGTTGTTATATTGTTGATTTGTTGATTGTTGTTGGTGAGAGGTGTCTCAAGCATTTTGACAAACACTGTGGGAGGTTTGGGTGCTTGAGATGCTTCTCACCCTTGAGTAAATTGTGATTTATGTTGTTTTCACTATGATCTTGCATTTTTGTTGAATAAAATGATGCGATGCTTCGCAAATCATGATTAGAATTAGGGTTTGTTAATTTTCTTGTGAAATGGGTTTGCAATTGTGATCAAAAACGTTTTCTCAAGTTATTTTGATGTTAATAGATGGTATCTTGCTTGCAAGTCATTGTTATGTTGATGATTGGAAAGAGGACTCACACTTGTGTCTTTGTGCACTTCACTTTAAGTGTTGAGGATTGCCTAAGATGATTCAACACAACCTTGTGCTTTGATTGTAAACTTTGGTTTGCTTGTTAGTAACTTGTTTGCAAAGTTATTCTATGTTGAGGATTGGCAAGAGGACTCTCACTTGTGCCTAGTGCACTTCACTTTAAGTGATGAGGATTGCCTAAGATGATTCAATTTTCTTTTGTGCAATTCTTGCTTGAAAATGCAAATGCTAGTTTTCTAACTTGATTAATCAATTTTGGTTACAAAAATGACTTGTTAATGCCCTCTTTTGGTCACTTTTGGTATTGCAAATGTGATGTTCTTTCTAGGTCAATGTTATGCTTTAATGTTGATGATTTGGTAAAAGGACTAGACACTTATGCACTTGTGCATTGTCTCAAGCGTCAAGGTTTACCAAAAGGGATTCAGCCTTGTGCTTTATCTTGTGTTGACACCTAATTGAATTGAACTTTTGTATGATCTCTTTGTGTGCCTATTGTTGATCTTACATATGCATGCCATTAGATGTTGATGACTAAGTGTCATTCTTGTGCTCAAATGTTGTAATTGGTAATGTTTATGCTTATGCTTACATTGTTGATTGCTTTGCTTGCAATTTGTTAAATGTTGCACTTTGTTTCTTGACTTGGAAATTGATTGAATGTTCTACTTTCTTTTCCTTTTGGATGCCACGCCATCTCAACAAACCTTTTGTGACCAATGTCACCCTCAAACTCCCTTCTCCTTTCTTCAAATCAATCATTTTCTAAAGCTTTTTCCAAACTATTTTTCACAAATCAAACTTTGTTGAGGATAATGCGAAGCCTTTGCTTGCACGGTCGTCAACAATGGGGTGCTAGTGGTGATCACTTGGAGTCTTTGCTCAATTGATTATCATGAACACTCATTTTTCAAAAGAACTCTCATTTCACAAATTGAAAACTTTGTTGAGGATAATGCGAAGCCTTTGCTTGCACGATCGTCAATAATGGGATGCTAGTGGTGATCACTCGAAACCTTTGTTGTTTGATCACTGTGAACATTCAATTTTCACAATTAAACAACTAAAAAATAAAAACCTTTTCTCGACAACCGAGAACTACGTAAGCTTTGAATTCTCCATCGCACTGGGAGATACGTAGGAGCGGGTCACATTCCCGTCAAGCACGACAAATGAAAACCATTTTCTTTTCAAAAAAAACAAACCCTTTTCCAAAACAAGGCAATTTCTAAAAACAAAACAATTTTCGAAAACAAGAACTACGTTGCTTTGATTCCCTCCCCGGGATACGTAGGCACGGTGCCCTCCCGTCAAGCGCAAAAGATTAAATTTTCCTTAAGTTTTTCCATAAAGTAAGGAGAGATAAAGAGAGATAAAAACAAAGCATTTCTTAAATCAACCTTTTAAATCACACGTCAAATCGAGGTTCCCTTTCAGTAGAAAGGATGTGTGGGGTGCTCGTACCTTCCCCATGCATAACCGACCCCCGAACTCAAATCTCGTGGTTCCAAGGACCATTGTCTTTCAAGAAAGGTTTTTTTCAATGTTTTACCTCTAAAAAAATATTGGTGGCGACTCCAATTCATGTTGTGCGAAGAGAAATCCCTCCAAATGATTTTTCGGGGTGCAACAATATCGACTGCATCAACCTCAGGTGATGGAGAATGGATACTTGACTCAAGATGTTCCTACCACATGTGTCCTAGGAGGGATTTGTTTGTAGACTACAATCCATTCAAGGGAGGAAGAGTTATGATGGGAAACAATAAGGCATGTGATGTCATTGGCATAGGCATTGTGAAACTACTGCTAGGTGATGGCACAGTGAAGAAACTGACTAATGTTAGGCATGTACCTGATCTCAAGAGATCTCTAATTTCACTTGGTTCACTTGAGTCTGTTGGCTTCAGTTTCAAGGGAGAAGACTCGACCTTGAAGGTCATGAAAGGCTCAAGAGTAGTGATGAAGGGTACAAGGAAAAAAATAACCTGTATGCCTTGATTGGAAGCACTGTCACTGGTGAAGTGAATTCTGCTAGCACTACAGTGGACAACTCACTCATATGGCACCAAAGGCTTGGACATATGAGTGAGAAAGGATTGAAAGAATTAGAGAAGCAGGGATTGCTTTGTGGTGACAAGGTAGAACAACTAGGTTTCTGTGAGCATTGTGTGATGGGCAAACAAACAAGAATAAAGTTTGCAACAGGCACTCACAAGACAAAGGAGAAGCTAGGCTACATTCACTCAGATATTTGGGGACCTGCACAAGCTCCTACTCATGCTGGAAAAAGGTATTTCCTAACCTTCACTGATGACTATAGTAGAAAAGTATGGATTTACTTACTCAAAACAAAGGATGAAGCATTCAGTTCCTTTGTTGAATGGAAAAAGAAAGTGGAAAATCAAACTGGCTTGAAGGTTAAAGCTTTAAGAACTAACAATGAGCTTGAGTTTTGCAATGAAGAGTTTAACAATTTCTGCAAGGATAATGGTATCTACAGAAAAATAATTGTTAGGGGAACACCTCAACAAAATGGTCTAGCAGAGAGACTCAATAGAACTCTACTACAGAAGGTGAGGTGTATGTTGTCTTGTGCAAAGTTGCCTAAGTCATTCTAGAAGGAAGCAGTTCACACTGCATGCTACCTAGTGAATAAAAGTCCATCTACAGCTTTGAGTTTTAAGACTCCTCAAGAGATATGGACAGAACAGGCACCAAAGTTTGACAACCTGAGGGTATTTGGGTGTCCTACATACTGTTATACAAGGGAAGGAAAGCTAGAGCCAAGATCAAAGAAGGGCTTGTTCATGGGCTATCCTGATGGAGTAAAAGGTTACAGAGTTTGGTTACCAGATGAAAGGAAATGCATCATCAACAAGGATGTCATATTCCTAGAATCAAAACTGAGTGACAACAGAAGTGCTACAGAGGCACTTGTACTGATCAGAATAAGGAATTCCAAATTGAGGTGGAGTTGAAGAACAAAGAAAGAGAAAGCGGTGAAGTTGAAAATCAAATTGAAAATCCTGATATAAACTCCCAAAGTAGTTCTGGGTCGGTAGAAGAAGGTGATGCTCATGAAGGTGATGATTATGTGTTGGTAAGAGAAAGAGCTAGGAGACAAATCAAGCCACCAAACAGGTTTGGCTATGAAACAACCACATCATATGCTTTAAACACAGCTGAGGAATTCATGAGTGAAGATCCTACAAGCTATGAGGAAGCAATGGCCAGCAAGCATCACCATCAATGGCTCAAGGCCATGTCTGAAGAGATGAGTGCTTTGCACAAAAATCAATCATGGAAACTAGTGAAAAAGTCTACTGGTGTAAAACCGGTAGGATGCAAATGGATATATAAAAGGAAAGAAGGTACCACAGAAGGTGATCCACCTAGATTCAAAGCTAGGTTAGTTGCCAAGGGATACACTGAGAGAGAGGGAATTGATTACTCAGAAATATTCTCTCATGTGGTCAAGCATAGCTCAATTAGAGTTCTCCTATCTATAGTTGTGCACTTCAATCTGCAATTGGAATAAATGGATGTAAAAACAGCCTTCTTACATGGAGTTCTAGAAGAAAAGATCTACATGACTCAACCAAAGGGGTTTGAGGAAAAGGGGAAAGAAGATCAAGTGTGCCTGCTACAAAAGTCACTCTATGGATTGAAACAATCCCCTAGACAGTGGTACAAAAGATTTGACACCTACATGATGGACATCAGGTATAAAAGAAGCTATAGTGATAGCTGTGTATACTATAGGCAACTAGATGATGACAGTTACATCTACTTGTTGCTATATGTAGATGATATGCTAATAGCTAGCAAAAGCAGCACTGAGATTACTAAGCTAAAACAACTCTTGCACAAGGAATTTGACATGAAGGATCTTGGCAAAGCAAACAAGATCCTTGGAATGGAAATAAGCAGAAAGGAAGGGACTCAAAGCAGCATGATAGATGCCAAATCTGCCAAGGTTCCCATTGCTTCTCACTTCAAATTATCACAAGAGGAATGTCCATCAACTGAAGCAAAAAGGAGTCAAATGCAGAGAATACCCTATGCTAGTGCAGTAGGAAGTCTCATGTATACCATGGTATGTACAAGACCTGATCTTGCCTATGCACTCAGTCTTCTCAGTAGATATCTGTCTGATCCAGGACAACAACATTGGGCTGCTGTAAAGCACATTCTAAGGTACTTGAATGGAACTGCTAATGTGGGTCTTCAATACAGTGAAGGAGCTCAAAACTCAGGTGGAGTTGAGGGGTATGTTGATTCAGATTTTGCAGGTGATCGTGACAAAAGAAGGTCACTACCTGGCTATGTGTTCACTCTATTTGGGAACACCATAAGTTGGAAAGTGTCACTTCAGCATGTTGTAGCCTTATCAACAACTGAAGCTGAGTACATTGGAGTAACAGAGGCAGTGAAAGAAGCTCTTTGGCTCAAAGGATTGGTCAATGAACTTGGAATCAAGCAAGAGAGTGCCATTCACATAAGCAAGAATCATGCCTATCATGAAAGGACAAAACACATTGACACTAGACTACATTGAGTCAAGGACATTGTCTCTCAAGGAACTGTGAAGATTCAGAAGATTCACACTTCTTAGAATCCAGCTGATTTCATAACCAAAGTTGTCCCTCTAAGCAAGTTCAAGCATTGCTTGAATTTGTTGAACATTAGTTGAGTCCATGAGAAATTGAACCAAGCTATCATTGGAAGTTCTTGTTGTGGAAGCTAGAATTGCTGCCAAGGTGGAGATTGATGATGATGTGGCAAAAATTTAAGACCCATACGATCTGCGACACGTGCCACTGCGTGACTGGCCAGAATTGAAAGTCTGTTATAACCATTGAAGCTTATGGGTTTGGCGCCAACTTGTGAAGATCATCGTTTATATAGATTTCACCACTGATTCCAAAATAACGAGTTGCAATCGTCTTTGGGATTGTGTGACGAGTGAAACACAGGGAATCAAGGGTTCTAGGGATGTGAGGGGGATCTTGAATAGGGAATTGTTGAAATTGTTCACATTAGCTTCAAATTGAATCAATGCAACAAGAACTAAGTGATTGCTTAGTTCCCCAGATGTAAGTATCAATCTGATACTGAACCGGGTAAACAAATCTTGTGTGTTTGTGTCTTTAATTGTTCAATTTGGTTCGGTTTGCGTTTTCCCCCAATTCTGCGGAATTAGGGTTCTTATCTTCAATTCGTTGAATTTCTGAATTAAAGGTTATATTGATTATCCAATTAGGTCAATTTAATCTTGCGACATTGTCTGTAACGAGTCATTTACAAGAATCACGCGAATTCATTGTCTTAATTCTCAACAAGTGCAAATGACATAAGCATCTTGGAAAGAACTGCACAAAAAAGCTTTGGTTTATGAAAATGATTCAAATCTAATTATAAGTGGTATTTTAACTGCTTGCAATGAAACACACAAGCCACATGATAAATTTGCAAGCTAAATTTATATTTATACAGTTTCTACTGACAAACAACCAATAGTAAAAACAATGAGTAAGATCACATATGCACAACATTCATTAATTTTTATTAAAATAATAGCTTAAACATAGGTTAAATAAGTTCTCTCATTCACACAAAATTTCAATCACATTTCTAATTAAACAAACCACATATAGTATAGGCAAGGATAAAATCATCACATTGTAAGAATATTGGATTGATTTTGATTGAAAATGAATCAAAAAATAAGTGTAAAGCACCTAAATTCGGTTTAAAACATCTTCAAACACAGGCACCAGTGTTAAGTGACAACCCGTGTTAAAGCATTAGAATTAACTTTCTATATATTTTGGTACTTCCCACTTCTTTCTTGTACATTCCCATTCTTTGTCATTCCAATTTGTTACTCAGTCATTATACAACAACTTCTAATTGATGAGAAAAATAAAAATAGACATGCTATTAAATCCACAACTGCAAGGACATAACCACAATTCAATTACCACATTAGTAAATTATGACTACATATCATTCGTGTCTCAATATAGATCAATTAGAAAATTGATATAAACACTTCATATATAATGGTACTTGAGTTAAGCGGGGCATTGGATTAAGTTAGGCATCAAAAAGAGAAAAGTGGGATAGCTCCACTTTCTTCCTCTTGATCTTCAACCTTTCCCATTACAATAATTAACTCAACAACCATGTCCCATACACATATTAAACACAAATACTGCAAGGTGCACATTTTCATGCATAAAGTTATTAACACCAAATAATTTCATCATTGATCACCTCAAAACATAACAACATCTAAACAAAGCAACACATTCTTAGGTTAGCATACATCCAACACCATGTAGAACAAATAGTATAACATGATTTGACAAGGGAAAGAGTATAAAATTGAATGTGAAACATCTCCCCAACAATTGAGAAAATGCATGAAACAAAAGCTGGGTTTTTAGAAGGTCTACTGATTGGGGAACAACGCTAAGAAACTGACTTTTCTCTGGCGGAATATTATGCAATACTTCTTGAATGACGACACTTGAATTCTTTGCTAAGGCGATGATCAAATCGACACTGACGACTAAGCTGCTACTAAAGGTACATACACACCCACGAACCAGCACAGATGTCCATCATCTCCTTCCTCGTCGTCATCTGGAGCCTTTTGTTTCCTCTACGCACTCGGATGAGGAGGATTCAGAAAATCCTAGGGTTCATGTTTTAGAAATTTTTCGGGGATTAAGGAAATCAATTGTCATAATTCTCAGAATCTGGTGTGAAATTTTGAGTTGATTAGTCTCAATACTTCACACAATATGCTAAGAGGTTTTGACAGTTAATCGCATGAGTTCCGAACTGACTCAAAATCACTAAGCCCGACAGGGTCGATTTGCTCTGATACCAAAATGTAACATCCAAAATTTAGTTCATTAACAAAATCCAGAGTGTTAATCATTTCACAAAATCAGAGATATGCAAGGTTTGGATTAAAACCTTGAATCGTATCCTTCATAGGAGTTCAAGTAATACATAAGTTAGTAAAATTTCCATCATATTCCAATCTTAGAAATAAGGTACAAACCTTCTTTTATCATAGTACATAATTTATTCCAATCCAAGAAATATATATATAATCCATAATAGAGAGGCTACAAAATCATAAACCAATCTGTTGTTTGAAATATCAATACATAGTAACTTAAGCAAGATACATTATCACATAAATAGAATCAATGAACTTCTTACTTTTACCTTTTCCATCAACTTTGCCATCTATTTATCTATAAATCACAACATAAATAATCTTAGTGAGTTCCTCAATGATACCTCACTATGCATATACTCACAATATCTTTTAATTAATTTACCCATGAGGCCTTCTCAAAGAGATGCAGTCTTACATATTTCAAATGCTACCATTGCCAAGAGCAGAAAACCTTAACCCTACATATTATACTAGTTCCAATCTGAGAGTCTTCGACCAAGGCTCATGACTTCCCCCAAGTACGCCACACAGTCCTTTAGTTAGTTTATTAAATATATAGTATATTCTTCCTCACATTGTTTAAAAATAAACAATCTATTTTTACAAGGCATTGACCAATATATTTTGTATCACTCACAAAATTCAAATTTATCATTGTTAACACCCAAAATTACTTAAGTCGTAGGCCAAGGGGTGAGAGAAAAGAGGAAAAGGATTAGAATGCTGAGGCAGGCCACTAGACAAAGTCATAAGAGATAATTGTTGAGGAAATGAACTCAATAGAGTCCCTCGGGGCGAATCACAAGGCAGACTATCCGAGGAAGGGGTAAGCCCGAGGGATAACGAGCAAGGCCGAGGGAGAGTGAAGTCTCAGCCTATAAAGTGCCACAGCCAGGGTAGCTCGGGTGCCTAAGTTAGCAATTGTTGTCTGGGGACAAAGGTCAATCGATGGAATAAATGACCGAGGTATGGCAGGCTTTCTTGGAAGGCAAGGAAGAGGGAGCAAGAGGATAGAACATGGGACCAATGGAAGATTAAGAAAAGGAGCGAGGCCTTGAAAAGCGGAGCGAGAGAGTTTTACCCGCTAACCGTGCTAGTGGGATAATGGGTGGTTACTCTGCCTCTTTGAGGCTTAGGAGCAATGATAGGCGTTGATCTTTTATCTTTATCTTTATGCATTAGGCCAGTAGAATAATCCAAGCCTCGCGCCCCATTCACCAAACCTGACCCTTTCTAGAGGTGTCAGGAAACCCACAGTCGAGGAGAAGAGTAACCTCCTTGGCATAATTGCTTGAACTAGCCGATCCCACGGCTAGGACCTAAGAGTTTGACGACAACAAAAATTGGCACGCCTGGTGGGACAGGAACGTGTGAACAAACGATCACGTTTGATTTGCTTGGACTGGATTATTGTTACCAGTAAGTGCTTCGGGGACAACCACCCCAGCGGTAAATGCTGATTCAAATGAGAACTCCCCTGAAGACTATGAGGAGCTCGTGGTAATGACCACGTCATTTATTCGGCAGCAAATCAACATGGGGATACACGATATTATGTACCAAGTGTCCCAACAATTGGGTAACATATGGTGCACAAAGGTTAAAGGTTAAAGCAATGAGTACTAAAATGTCTTCTAATACACACTATCCATATTATCTTTTAAGATCAATTTACAAAAGAAAAAATGCGTAAACATCAAAATACATCATTAAATGCATTAAAACTTCATTACATATATATAAACATCCCAACTAAGAGTGATTAGCTCATAATGAGCGAACAATATAAGGAACACAACTCAAACATAAATGCTAAAGTCATAACTAAAGATACACGAAAGGAATTATAGTAATAGTGGAAAACCGAAGGTAGACTCCAAGATTTGACTCATGAAGATACAGAATTAGCTCCCAAATTAGTAATCCTTCAAGTATGATCAGCTCTTGTGATTTCTGCAGCAATACTCTAAACAATTGTGTTCTTCTTTTAGTAACTTGAGGTAGCTTTGGTACAAAATTGGAAGAAAACTATGTCTACACTTTCTTCTTTAGACCAAGTGTGATAAATGTAGAGAGAAGACTGCCTTAAATAGTGCAAGGGCACATGATCCAAGAGAAACCCTAATTTGGAGGCGCCGCTTGTCCTTATGCGTGCCCTAAAGTACAAGTGCCCAAAATAAAGGTGGAATATTCGCATCACTAGGCGCTGGTGTCCTACAGTTGGCACCCGTCCGTGCCTGATAACTAGCTGCGCTGAGAATCAACGCCTTTCTTCTTTCTCTCTCATCTGACGCAATTCAACAATGTTATAACACCTATTGCTGCAGCAATGAAATACACGTATCAAAGCACAATTGAGGCACCTAAGTGCCAAATAACACTAAACCAGGAATGAACCTTACACGCTTCTAAAACATGACATTGACAACATAATTCACTAAGTTGATTGAGAACTTGCAATGATTTAGGCTTGGGAATACCTTAATAACTCTTATAAATAAGAGTTATCACACCCCCCAAACCTGAACTATTGCTTGTCCTCAAGTAATGACACTTGATAAAGACAAATACAAAGATAACATGCTGCTTGACAGTTGATTCAACACAGGTTTTGAAAGATAATCATGTTGAACATCAACTTTCAGATTGTTCACAAAAAACAAGCCTTCTGATTAGCAAGTTCCCTAAGACTACTCCTGCTCAAAGTGTGTGTGTGACACTTAGTTTAGTTTAGACCATAGCAAGCTTCAAAATTTACTCAACTAGGACAAGAGTGGTTTTCTTTTGGGAATGCCAAATTATTTTCAAAAAGAAGGGTAGACTAAAATTCACACACAAAATGAGGGGATAAGCATGACAAAGGGCTTTGATGTAGCATTTCAAAACTCTAGTATGTCTTAAGAACCCCCAAACTTAGTTTCCTATGCTACCCTAAATTTTTAGTAAAAGTATGGCAATTCCCTTGGTCTACCAACATCTAACCTAGTATCAAATCATTACTGACCTACTAAGTTTCTACCTAAACTTAGATTAAAGTGTGGGAGAAAGAGCAATATTGTTCACTTAGCTAACAGGGCACTAGCATCTCTTCCTTACCATTTCATCACTAAGTTTTGCCCAATCAGACATCTAAAGTAATTTTATTCAACTGAACTAGCTAACAAGCTATCAAAGTACAAAGGACATAGGTCCTCCCCCTATTTAAGACCCAACAGTGTCCCCACTGCTCATAAATTTCTAAAGCGGAGGCCTATAAACAGAAGCAAAAACAACAAAATAGAATTGAAATAACAACTACTAACACAACTGTTGAGTGAGATCACACAATAAAAGCACTCAACAGGTTTATTCAAACCATCAAATTGAAAACAAATCATGAATAAAGAGCTTAAGGTGTAGAGGTTCCTGATTTAGCCCTTGGGCTCTTCCTAGTGGCAGCCCCTCTTGTTGGCCCTGACTTGTAGACTTTGGGCTTCTATGGCTCGGGCTCCCTAATAGCATCAGAGGTTTCTGTTGCTGCAGCATTGGTTTGCTGCAGCAGTGGGCCTGCATCTTTAACAACAGGTTCAGTAATAGAAATAGTTTCCTTTTTTTGGGCAGTCACTGTTGCAGTTACGAGATCCAGAGCTTCCTTTGCAATTCTCTCTGCCTCAGCTCTTTCTTGCTCTTCAATTACTGCAGCATCAGAAGCTGCAGCTCGCTCAACCTCCAAGACAACTGCAACAATAGTTGCCTGCAGCCGTTGATCTTCTTCAGCAGTCACGTTCTTAGCATCCAAACTCTCCTCCTCAGGAACATCAGCTAGCCTCCTCTTCTTAGCAGTATGCTTGACCCTCATTTTCTTGTTTGGTGAGGTAACTGGACTCCGCAAATCACCGCGGCAACAGTTGTTGTAGCATTCTTTGTGGCAGCAATGGTGGACAATGATTCAGATTCAGTAATTGGTTGGTCTTGAGTGGGTGGTGGTAAAGGTTTGGCTTGTGTTTTAGGCTCATGAATGGACTGGGTAGGTATTTTTGGGGTAGGCTGGATTGGTGGAGTTTTTATGGTTTGGGTGGAAGCGGGAGTTGTGGTGGTTGTGGTTGTTTTGCGGTTTGGTAGTGTGTCTACCTCAATGTCAGTAAGATCATCCCCCTCTGGCTCATTTTTCTTAACCTCATCTTCTTCCTCAGATGAATCTTCATCCTCCTCATCACTTTGCTTGTTGAGCTCAGCCATAATTTCATTGTTCTCCTACTTCTGCCCTTCACTCAGTGACTCCTCATCATCAGTAACCAGAATATATTCTTCTTCAACAATCTTTCTCTTACCTTTCCTTATAGTAGCCCTTGCTGCCTTCCTTTCAACAATTTCAGGCTCCTCTCTCTCCACATTCATTTCTTCTTCAATTGCTTCCTCATTCAGAATTTCTGCTTCAAGCACCCAGTCTGGGAAGACAGGTGGCTCTTTAGTTGATTTCCCCTTAAATTTTGAACCAAAGATGCTCTTCTGCCATTCATATTGCCTCCTTAAGAATTCACAAAGAGCACGTTGCTGCAGCATAAAAAGTTGCAGCATGGTGTTAACATCAGATGCTACAGCAACATTGAGCTTTGACTTCAGAACAGTAAGGAATGTAGCCAGTGGGTACCCTTTGCTTTCTCCTCTAGGAATTTCCGCCTCTGCCTTGACACAAAGGTCAGTGATGAGGCAAGGGAAGAATAAATATACTGCTGTCTTCCCCTTTAAAATCAGAATCGCCCTGCTTATCAATCTTCCTACATCCACCTCCTTACCCCCCATAATAGCATCCAGCAACATCATTCTTTCTTTTCCCACATTTGTTGTATGTGAAGTTGGAAAAATGGAATGCTTAATGAAATTAAACCATACCATATCATCATGATTGAGACTCCCTGATCAGTGCAGTTTAATGCACTCTTTAAAGCTTTGCATTTGGCGTTTTTAATTGTGTTTTGTTCCTAATATTTAAGCCTTAGCACGTTTCTAGACTTTGAGTCTTAATTGAGCGTTATAGCAAATTCCTGATTAATTCTTGTTTTTATTGCATATTGACCCTTGTCTACTCTATAGGCCATAACATTGGCTGTGATTATTCGATTGAATCGTGTGAGCATGCGTTGGAAAGCTAAGGAACAAATCTACAAATCTTCAGTTGAGCTAGAAACCCAGTTCGGAAGTCTTGAAGGCCAAAACTGCGAAATACTGAAGCAGTTTAATGTAAAACGGGTTTACGGGCCAATTTACTATTTTTATCGGGCTTTTATCCAAGAACCCGTAAGGGATTAGGTTTTTCGTTTGTCTTATAAACTTGGCTGACCATCAGCCGTTTTACGCTCTCTGTTACGCATTATTATACAATTTTGAGGATTTGGTAGTGTAACCACCATGGAAGCCTAAAACCCAAAGTCAATTCATTGGTGAACGGGTGTCGCTATACGGATTTTGAGGTTCGGTTCTTATTGTTTATGATATTTCGTCTTAGTTTCTAATTCGTCTCTATCAGTTTCGTTTTCATTCTTAATGGTTGCAATTCCAGTTCTTCTTATTCGCTTGAATCAATCAAATTCTGTTTTTGCAAAAGGCGATTCGTTTGTGTACGCACTTGCTTGTATACAATATCGTTTCGTAATCTTTGATTGTTTCGATTTATTTGAATGCTTAATTTATTTAATTCAAATAGAAATTGATAAGGGATTGATATGAATTCTGTTATGATATTGGTTATGCTTTGAACTGCGCTTGTCCCCTTTCATGACCGATTGAACCCACTGTTTTGTCGCTTGCCCGAAACTGTGTGAATTCGTATAAACTAATTAACGCTTGTTCTAGTTAGTTTATATCAATATAGAATTGGAAATCCTTAGAGACGTTATTTTTTAGAACCTATGATAAATCCGAGAAGCACACTCTGAAACCCGTGAATTGATTGTCTTTCGCCAATTGCTCCTATCAAACATAAACTTTTCCAAATCAAACCCCCTAATCATTGTTAATTTCGTTCTTGTTGTTGGTAATCTTAATCTTAGAGGTCCTTGTGAGACGACCAAGGTTAACTCACCTTGATACTACATTTTAATACTTTCTATTTATTTTGACCCGCGTACGACCGCTGATCACTCCCTCTTCTGATTTTGAATTTATGAATTCCAGATTTCTCCCATGGAGTTCCACGAACAACAACCCTCTTCACAACATCCATTTCCTTCTTGGACTAGTCGTTGACATTTTTGGTGAATGTTAGGCCATTGTAATCTAAGCCATAACATTCATTGATTTCTTCTGAGTCAAATTTGACAGGCACCCATGACTTCAGCAAAATATTGGGGCTTCCCATCCTTTGGTGGATCGATTCCTTCATAGGAATCCGTCACAACAGCAGAAAAGAATGAAGAGGGGTGCGAACTAATTGTTCATCGCAATGTTTTCACAACAGATGTGAACGAATCAGAAGCCTTCTGAAGCACAAATCCCTCTCTGCCCAGAAAATCATATTCTGAAACTTCTCCGGATCTTCAACATCATCATGGCTCTTTACTGCTTTGAGACGGGCTTAACTTGATTCCCCACGATCGATAGTGGATTGGAGTTTTCTAGAGGTTTTGGTTGCACTAACCTTTGTTCTTCCCATTGCGGGTACAACGAGTGATTGAGATCGTGGAATAGAAGTTGGAAATGCAATGTCTTTGCTTGAAGGGGTTTGTGATTTGGGGTTTCAGAGCACAAACACATGAAATGGTGAGAAAGGTGAGAGATGAAGGAGAGTGGATGATTATATGGTGAGTGGACAGTTTTGGGAAGTTTGGCACATCATCAATGAGATAGCCGTTGGTTTAAGGGGTGACGTGTGTGGTTGGGGTTAATTGGTGGGATGTGATGGGACAGTTAAGTGATGGATAAGACCAGACCAAGACAGCTCGTCTTTTCTTTTTGAATTCATAACTGCCTTTTTCCTTTTCAAATAACAGACAACAAGCTGCTGCAACAATGTTACAAAAAACAATGTTGCAGCACCAGCTGCTACCACACCCTCAAAATTTATAACACCAAATTTGATTTTCCTGCAAAACAAAAACAGAAAACAAACAAAACACAATTTATTAGTTAAAACCCTGGGTTGCCTCCCTGAAGCACTTGGTTTAAGAGTCCTCAGCCAAACTACCCTCTAATGCTAGAGGTCTTTCAATTTTGTGGTGATCTTGTTCCTCACCACGGACTCTCCAAAGTATTGCTTCACCCTTGGACCATTAACCATGAATGTTGAATTTGTGGCTTCATCATACAGATCCGCAACTACATGAGGGTAAACCTTTAGCAATTTGAATGGTCCAGACCACCTTGACTTGAGTTTTCCAGGGAACAACTTGAGTCTTGAGTTTAACAATAGCACCTATCCTCCCTCAACTAGCTCCCTTTTCTAAATTTTCTGATCATACCAAACTTTGGTCTTGGCTTTGTACAATTCAGCACTCTCATAAGCAAATTGCCTAATTTCCTCCAATTCATTTAACTGTATAGCCTAGCTGCCACTGCCTTCTCATAATCAACGTTGAGCTTTTTGATTGCCCAATGTGATTTGTATTGAAGTTATAAAGGCAGATGACAAGCTTTGCCATACCCAATTCTGTAGGGAGACATCCCTAATAGAGTCTTGAAAGCAGTTCTGTATGCCCAAAGAGCATCATCAAGATGATTAGCCCAATCCTTCCTAGCAGGCCTACCATCTTCTCCAGAATTCTTTTAGTCTCTCTGTTAGATAGGTCAGCATGACCAATAGTTTGAGGATGATATGCAGTTGCAATCTTTTGATTCACCCCATATTTGGCTAAGAGACCCTCAATGAGTTTGTTGCAGAAATGGGATCCTTCATCACTGATAATAGCTCTTGAAGTTCCAAACTTGTGAATATGTTTCTTTGCAAAAATTTACTAACAGACTTAGCATCATTATTAGGTAAGGCCACAACTTCACCCCATTTAGATACATAACCCACAGCAACAAGGATGTACAAATTGCCAAAGGAAGGAGGAAAATGACCTATAAAATCCATACCCCGAACATCAAAGAGTTCAACCTCTAAGATGTTGGTTAATGGAATTTCATGCTTGTTTGAAATATTTCCTGTCCTTTAACAATTATCACATTTCTTCACCGATTCTTGGGCATCTTTGAATAGACTAGGCCAGTAGTACTCAGATTGCCGCACCTTAGCTGCAGTTCTAATTCCTCCAAAGTGTCCTCCATAAGGTGCAACATGACATTGCTACAACACCATATGATGTTCTTCATCAGCCACACATCTTAACAATTGGTCAGGGCATTTCTTGTAGAGTAAGGGTTCATCCCAGAAATATTGCTTGACAAGATGAAAGAACCTCTTCCATAGATTTTGCAATTAACTCAGAGAAAATTGACATCATACACCTTTGAAATGCAGGTGGTGCATTACATAGCCCAAATGACATTCTTCTAAAGGAAAAAGTACGATAGGGGGATGTAAAAGTAGTCTTTTCCTGATCTTGAGGTACTATCAAGCATTTGGTCTATGAATGGTAGGGGAAATGATCATTTCTTGTGGCTTTGTTGAGCTTTCTATAATTCGTGCATATTCTCCAACCAGTTACAGTTCTTGTGGGAATAAACTCATTCTTCTCATTGGCTACCACTGTGACCCCTCCTTTCCTAGGAACACATTGCATAGGGATCACCCATGCACTATCAAATATAGGGTACACAAAGCCAGCATCAAGCCACTTGATTATCTCCTTTTTAACAACCTCCTTCATGATGGGATTTAGCCTCCTCTGCCCTTCAATACTATTCTTATAACTCTCATCAAGAATGATTCTGTGCATACAGATGGTAAGGAAGTGTGCATCAATGGTAAGGAAGTGTTGGCTCGAATAGCGGCCGATGAGGGCCTATGTATATAAATAGGAAGAGGATAATTGTAAAATGTCACACATCAATACCACAACTTTATTTTCTATCAGCTTATCTTCCTTTTATCACACTTTACTTTTATCTTTATCTTTATGCATTAGGCCAATAGAATAATCCAACCCTCGCACCCTATTCACCCAACCTGACCCTTTTTAGAGGAGTCAGGAAACCCATAGCTGAGGAGCAGTGTTCCCTCCTTGGTGCAATTGCTTGAAGAACAGAGGAATCAAAGAATGTCCAAACCTTTGGCCGATCCCACGGCTAGGACCTAAGAGTTTGACGACAACAAAAATTGGCTCACCTGGTGGGATAAGAACGGGTGAACAAACAATCACGTTTGATTCGATTTGACTGGATTATTGTTGGCGTATGCACCTACGCTCCAGAAGGAACCTAAATATGGAGCCATCATAGGCGTCAAAAAAGTGAACTGCTCCGAAAACGAAGAACACGGAGCAGTAAGTGCTTCGGGGACAACCACCCCAGCAGTTAATGCTGATTCAAATGAGAAGTCCCTTCAAGACTATGAGGATCCCGAATAATGACTGATAAGTCTTATTTAAGTGTGTTTTTAGCATTTGAATTAAATAAAAATTGTGGGATTTTAGTTCTACTTTGGAGCTATTTTACTATAAAATGTTAGTTTTCAATTTCAGGACCAAATGATGAGGAAATGGAAGAAATTGGGTGAATTAAAAGCAAGGACCAATAGTGCAAGGCTAAAAGAGTAAAATCAAGCAAAATGGAGCTAAGTGTCAAGTGTTGAAGCATGGTCCATGCACACATTAAAGCATGACCCGTGCTCCCTGTTCGCAGAAGCAGAATTTGTAAAGTTTATACTGGGCACGGACCACACGCCCATCAAGCACGGACCATGCGCCCCGTTGCTGCTGAGAATTCCAAAAGTTTCACGATGAGCACGGTTTGTGCACCTCCTGAGCACGACCCGTGTGCCTTCTGCAGAATTAAAACAAATGTTACAAAACTCTTCCCATTCTCTTCATTATGGCATGTAATTCGAAATTAAGAGCTTGTGTACTGATCCTAGGCTATAAATAAGACCTCATTTCAGTTGTAAACTCACCTTTGCATACTTGTAATCTCACTCCAAAGTTTAATCTAAGTTCTTGCAATTCTCTTTAGCTTTTGCTCTTTTATTTTCATGTTCTTCACTTTCTTGCAATTTTGATTTCTGTTCTTTACATTTCCAGCACTTTAGATTTCAGTTCTCTATTGCTTTATTTATATTTTTGTCATTTACATTTTGTTATTTACTTTATTGTTATTTACCTTTATGTCATTCTCTTCTACACCCTTGTCTACTATGATCCTATGTGAGTAGACTTCTTTAGTCTTGGGATTGTGGGAAACAATCCAATGATGGGTCCCTAAACAATTCCAAGACTAAACTCTATCTTATTAAAACTTGATTTTTAATCTAATTCCATCGTACAAATCTTATAAAACAAATATCAAACGAAGTACCGAGAGGTGAAGTTTGATATTGGAACAAATGGGATTAGACAAGACAAAGGAAAGCATGAGAATAGCTTTGCTAGTCTTGGAACAATAAGATTGTGCTTAATGGATCTCTGCGATGATCAACCATGAGAATATGCTTGATCATTGTTTCGAGACACATTTTCATATTCCGAAAGGAAACTTGAATTACACCAATAGAATACCTTGTCCTTAAAAACAATTTCAAAATAAGATAGAGGATAGTTAAGGGGTTGTTTAATTCCGTCATTGTGATTAAACCATAATCCTAATGCGTCTTTTATATTCTGAATTTTAATCAACAAAAATACTCCTTTTTATCAAATTATTCCCTTTCATCTAATTAACATCAAAAACTAGATTGGTAATCATATTTTACTCCCTGTGGATCAATACTTTCTATTACGCGATAAGACCGTGCACTTGTGGCCCTATCAAGTTTTTGGCACCGTTGCCGGCGAGTAGTGATATTAATCAACTTTTTGGTACCGGTTAGACTGAAATTTTTTGTTTTCTTTTGTTACTTTTTCTCTTCTTTTTTGAATGCGAAGAGTCCACAGTTTCGGAGAAATTGTTGAACCAATTCTTGAGATTGAAAGATATCTTCATAGAAGAAGAAGAGAACTGCGCAATAACAAAGAAATGGCTGCAAATCAAAATCGTGCTCTCAAAGAGTATACTACGCCTTCAATGGCAGAGCCACATGTAGTTATTGTGCATCCTACTGTTGATACAAATAATTTTGAGCTTAAACCTTCTCTACTTTCAATGGTCCAGCAGAACCAATTTTCTGGTACAGCTACAGAGGACCCAAACCTTCATCTTCCTATTTTTCATGAATATTGTGGTACTCTCAAACTGAATGGAGTAACCCCTGAGGCCGTAAGACTAAAGCTTTTCCCTTTTTCACTAAGGGATAGAGCTAGAGCATGGCTACATTCATTACCAAATGAGTCCGTTACTACATGGGGTCAACTAAGGCAAGCATTCCTTGCTAGATTCTTTCCCCCAAGCAAAACTGCTCAATTGAGGAATCAAATCACACGATTCACTCAGAATGATGGGGAATCTCTTTATGATGCTTGGGAGCGTTTCAAAGAAATGCTACGCCATTGCCCCCATCATGGACTAGAGAAATGGTTGATTATCCATACCTTTTACAATGGACTGCTGTACGCTAGAAAAATGATCGTGGATGCTGCTGCGGGTGGAGCTCTAATGAACAAGAACATTGAAGAGGCTTATGCACTGATTGAAGACATGGCTCAAAATATCTACCAGTGGACAAGTGAGAGAGCCATCACTTCTACACCTCCATCAAAAAAAGAGCCAGGTAAGTATGAAGTTTCTGCTCTTGATCATTTAGATTCTAAGGTAGATGCATTGTTTGCTAAATTTGATAAGCTGAGTGTAAATGTTGTTTCACCTCTACAAGTCGTATCATAATGCTTGAAAATCAAATCGCTCAATGGCTCAACAAGTCGCTTCATCCTCTAGAATAGCTTTGCTAGTCTTGGGACAATAAGGTTGTGCTTAATGGGTCTCTGCGATGATCAACCATGAGAATAGGCTTGATCATTCTTTCGAGACACATTCTCGTATTCCGAAAGGAAACTTGAATCACACCAAAAGAATACCTTGTCCTTAAAAACAATTTCAAAATAAGATAGAGGATAGTTAAGGGGCTGTTTAATTCCGTCATTGTGATTTAACCATAATCCCAAGGCGTCTTTTATATTCTGAATTTTAATCAACAAAAATACTCCTTTTTACCAAATTATCCCCTTTCAGCTAATCAACATCAAAAACTAGATTGGTAATCATATTTTACTCCCTGTGGATCAATACTTTCTATTACGCAATAAGACCGTGCACTTGCGGCACTATCAATGACCACATCATATATTCGACAGCAAATCAACATGGGCATACACGATATTATGTGTTCCACCAATTGGCTGAAATAGTGAAACCTATGGTGCACAATGAGGTGCAGATGGCCAAGGAAGCGGAATAGAGACGTGCGATGCAAGCTAGCAGCACAATAAACTACAGTTTCCCCGACCAATCATAGGGAGGACAACCTAATTCTATGGGAGGCACGCATCAGACTCTGCCATACACCAATCCCGTTGGACCTCAGTACGCATCCTCGTACAACCCTATGGGAGGCATGCAATAGTGTCAACCAGGTGGGAGTTTGACTGGGGCTCAGCAAGTGTTCTCTGATCAGGTAAATCCTACTCCTGTAAGTTCTCAGCCTAGTACATTTGCCACTGCAAACACTGGGGGATGTTTATGGCGAATGTTACTAACACAACTTTTCTTCAGTAGGGACATCCTATGGGTCTGCCACAAGGATCATCCTATGGATGTTCTGCTGCGACTAACTACCCAGCTTACGCAGGGGTTGCAAGCCTTCGCCCCTAAATTAGGGAGTGGCAGGACAGGTGGGTATTTCCCTAGTCAGCAGCCATGGGTCCAGAGCCCACCTAGCTCGAGAAACCTACCTCCTAGTCAGCTGTACCCCGGAGCACTGAGTACCTACCCTGCGGGTTCTTATTTACAGATACAGATGAATGTTGCTTCGATCGAGCAACCATGAAATAAAACTTCCGTCTCACCAGGGCACTCAGGCATCTGTACCAGAAACTGGCCTTGTTAACCTGGCCCAAGTAGTGCCTGGGTAGCCATGGACAGGCGCACCACCTCAGGTACCACCGCTGCCAGAGGAGCAGGGTCCCCCAGATATAATGTGGCGAACAACGCCTCCTTCTGAAAGACCATCGGGGCCCCAACTTGTGGACCCAAATTTGATAGCTGAAAGGCTATTTCTCTGAAAACATCACTTTTTGCGGAGGGGACATTAGGAGAGTTGGAGACCCGGAATAAGGTATCTCTAAGGGCAGCCACTTCATCAAGATCGGTTGGAATCTCCCTAGCCTGAGCTGCCTCCACTTAGGTGAGATCAATCTCCGAGGAGGAAACGACCAACTCTGGAGCTTCAAGACTCGAGAAGTATCGCTGCAACTCCTCATCATTGACTGCTTGGGATACAAGTCCCTCAGGCTGGTGGTCTAAGGAAGGCTCGACCACCTCAAGGGTGGGTAGGTCAATCACCACAACATCACTGGTAGGCTCCTGCAAAGAGAGAGATGTTATAAGAAAGAGAGGCGGTTGCAGCAGGAATAACAAGAGGGCGAAGGATATAACTTACAGGAATTGAAGTTGGACATTATTGTTATTGACACATGATCTATACAACGAGCTAGATATCAGAAAGAGAAGGAGAAATGCATATTTATATAGACTTACGAGAGAGAGAGAGAGAGTGTTTAATATCTTTAACTTTTTAAAAAGATGAATATTGCTTTTATTTAAACAAAGAGCATTAATAAACTAACATCATTTACAAGGGGGTCGACTCGTTGTTCTCGAGTTCGATTCGTTGGGACACTTCGTGGATAGCCAGCAATGATACGAACAAAAAAAACAAAATAGAATTAATGAATGTAAAAAAAGTATTGATGGATAGACATAGATTTAAAACTGCTATTAAATGTTTAAAACTGTTAATAAATACTACCCTATATTTTTTTCCTTTTATTTTGACGTGGATGAATTTTTACTTGTCTTGGAGTTGTTCCAAAAAAACCTTTTATTTTTGTTTTAACACAACGTTAGTCTTAAAAACCTACTGTACAATTCACCTAATTTTTTTTTATATATCCCGTTTTTATTTTGTTCCGGACTGGGCCAAGAGCCAACCACTTGGGCCTGGCCCAATCCGCCTAAAGCCTGCCAAAAGGCCAAAGCTCCGATCTGCATCCAACGCTCCAAATCCGCCCGTCCGATCCCACGAAGCAGGGGCAATGCCACCTCCTATATATATGGGACCCGTTCACCATTCCCAGGTAAGCTTTCATTCTCATCTCTAATACCTCTTCACTTCCTTTGCTGACTTAGGCATTGGAGTGCTTGCAGGTACCGCACCCGAGGCGGGGAGAAGGCTACCTCTGCCAACCCGAGGTCTGATCACTATCATCCGAAGTCAACCTTGCATCCTCGCAACGCACGCTCATCCGAGGTAACGACCCGTACACCGGTACCGAACAATGGCGACCATAGTGGGAGCAATCGCTCCTTATGGTGATTTCGGGTGGCTCATCCGTCTTGGCGACGGAAACTAAAAAAACCCTGAAACGCAAATGGAGGGAGATAGCCATCCTGACCTCCAGCTCAGCCTCGACTCCAGCTTCGTCCCGAAAGCCTCTTTTCTTTTCCGACAAGGACTACCTGCTGGGCGAGCCCAACAAGTTCATTCCCCTCATCATCTCTGCCTACATGCTCGACGTCGAGGTCAAACGAATCTTGGTGGATCAAGGAAGCTCTGGCAACGTCATGTTCCAGGACCTCCTACCCAAGCTCGGCCTGTCCCTCGCGGACTTGCACCCTTATCTCGGGGCTTACCTGTCCGGGTTAGGGGAGGAGAAAGCTCGACCTTTGGGATACCTGGACATCATGGTTACCTACAAGCGGAAGAGACTCGCTCGGACCGTCAGGGCAACATTCTTGGTGATACCGCTCATCACCCTATACCACTGCATCGTCGGAAGACCGACCTTGGCCAAGCTCGGAGCCATCGCCTCTATAGTGCACCTAAAGATGAAGTTTCATACTCTGACGGGAAGCGTCGTAGCCATCCTGGCCGACATCAACGCTGCGGAAAGACGCCAATACCTTGCTTTAAGAGGCACCCAGCGTCGGTCGCAAGAACTTCCCGAACCACCGTCGACCGCCACTCAAGTACACCTTACCGAGGTCAATGCCCGGTACGACCCAGACAGCTCCGAGGACGAGGATGACGACGACTTGGCTAGAGAGCTGAAAAAGAAGATCAAACGCCCCGAGCCGCAGGGCGAGTTCCTAGAAGTCCCCCTGGGGAGCGACCCCACGAAGACTGTTAAGGTGGGGTGCAAACTCAGCGAAACCCTAAGACGAAGCCTAATCGCCTGCCTGCGATGAAAGGCTGACCTATTCGCGTGGTCCGCCTTCGAAATGCCTGGAATTTCCCTGGAAGTGGCCTGTGATCACCTGGCAGTCAATCCCGATGCCAAGTGTGTGGCAACGGCGCCAGCCCAAAGCGATGAAAAGGCCGAAGCTGCGGCGAAGGTAGTCGCCAATATCTTGGTGGCGGGCTTCATCAAGGAAATGAAATATACAACCTGGCTATCCAACGTAGTCCTGGTCAAGAAGAGCAACGGGAAATGAAGGATGTGTGTGGACTACACCGACCTCAACTAAGCGTGCCCCAAAGACGTATTTCCTGTACCCAGCATCGACAAACTCGTTGACAATGCATTCGGATTCTGACTTCTATCCTTCCTGGACGCCTACTCCAGATACAACCAAATCACAATGAATCCTCCTGACCAGGAGAAAACGACCTTCATGACAAGCCAGAGAAATTACTGCTACATAGTGATGCCTTTGGGCTCAAGAATGCTGTGGCTACTTATCAACGGATGATGAATAAGGTCTTTCGAAAGCAAATTGGCAGGGTCGTGGAAGTCTACCTCAACGACATGATTGTAAAAAGCAAAGCCGATGAAGGCCACCTAGCCGACCTGCAGGAGATCTTCGACGAGGCCAGGAAGAACAACCTCAGGTTTAATCCTGAGAAGTGCACCTTTGGCATCCGAGGCGGTAAGTTTCTTGGTTTCTACTTAACCGAAAGAGGCATAGAGGCGAATCCGGACAAAAGCACGGGCCGACATCCTAGCAAAGATGGCCAGTACAAAACCAACGGGCAATATACGAAGCATCATCCAGGAAAGCCTGACGAAGCCAAGCGTAGACTTGTCCCCAACCACAGTGGCCGAGGTCATTGCGATCGCTAAAGGTCCGAGCTGGATACAACCAATCAAAGATTACATTGAGTCCGGGGCTGAACCAGACGACCCAAAGTAGGCCACCGCAGTCCGACGACTGGCTACGTCCTATTCCATCATAGACGGAAAACTCTACCGGCGTGGGTTCTTTACCCCCTTCCTGAAATGCATTGAAGGGGACGAGGCCGGGTACGTATTTGAAGAAATCAACGAAGGGATATGTGGACAACACCTAGGCGCCCGAGCTCTAGCAAAGAAGGCCCTCAGGGCGGGGTACTACTGGCCAACCATGACACAAGATGCATTTGACCTTGTCAAGAGGTGTGGCACATGTCAACGGTATGCCGACGTCCATCACGCTCTACCAGCCGAGCTCTCTTCGTTATCGGCAGCCCGGCCCTTCAGTCAATGGGGAATAGACCTTCTTGGACCTTTCTCGCCTGGCCGAGGCGGAGTCAAATACCTAATCGTGGCAGTCGACTACCTCACGAAGTGGATCAAGGCAGAACCACTCGCTCAGATAACAGCAAATAATTGTAGGAAGTTCGTCAAGAAGAATATACTCACCCGTTTCGGGGTCCCTTTCGTGGTAATCACCGACAACGGGACGTAGTTTGCGGACATCGGTTTTCGGAAACTGATGACGGACCTAAACATTAAACAGCACTTCACCTCTGTTGAGCACCCTCAGACCAATGGGCAGGTGGAATCGGTAAACAGGGTTATCCTCAAGGGACTAAAAAAGAGACTAAAAGGAGCGAATGGGGTCTGGCCCAACGAGCTACCATATGTCCTCTGGGCATACCGGACAACTCCGCACTCTACCACCAACGAAACTCCTTTCAGGCTGACATATGGAACCGAGGCCGTCATACCGGTTGAGGTCGGAGAATCTACCTGGAGAACTTTGTACCCCCTAAGCAACGGCGCAAACAGCCAAGCTGTAAGGGAAGAGCTCGATCTCGTGCAAGAGGTCCGGGATAAAGCGCAACTTGCCGAGGCCGCAGTCAAAGCCCGTATCTCCAGACGATATAACCAAAATGTCATTTCCCGAGATTTCAACTTCGGGGACCTCATCCTCAGGCGGGCTGATGTCGGCAACAAGAACGCCAGCGAAGGGAAACTTGCACCCAATTGGGAAGGACCTTACTGAGTCACAGCCAAGACTAGGACTGGAGCTTACCGCTTGGAGGCTCTCTCCAAGGAGCCGATACCCCGAACCTGGAAGGCTACCAAACTCCGGCTGTACTATAGCTAATTTCATGTAACATTCGGACCGGCAGTGTCCCTGAATAAAAACATTTTGAAGCAATCATTATTTCCTTCATTTGCAGGGATCACGGCGGCAAAACCCGACCGACGAACAACGCCCCTCTCACCCGAGTCCGAGACCGAGCTGGCCACTCGGCGGACAACGGTATGAGGCGAGGCCGCCAAAGAACGACACGCCCTTCCCGACTCCGAGCTTAAATGCTCAGTCGAGAGGCGCGCAACGGTCCACAGCGACCCCGAATCTGCTCTTCACGAGCCAGCCTCCTCTTCGGCTTGGCTTAAATGCTGAGACGAAGACCGGAGGAAGAAGTCCCAGTCGACTTCGACCCTGCTCTACGAGCACCTGCCTTCTGCTGAACTCCGAGCTTAGATGTTCAGTTCGGGACTGAGGAAGAAGTCCACAGCGACTTTGAACAATCTTGACTCCGAGCTTAAGTGCTCAGTCGAGACACAATTGACTCTGAGCTTGAGTGCTCCGTCAAGATTTACTTGATTCTGAGCTTAAATGCTCTGTCAAGCCTTTTTTGCAGGAAAACACAAGAAGACACGGCTCCGACTTCTTCAAGCTAAGCTTAACCCTGATCAACTCGACCTCAGCTTGGGGGGCCACTATTTCGGACTGGGCCAAGAGCCAACCACTTGGGCCTGGCCCAATCCGCCTAAAGCCTGCCAAAAGGCCAAAGCTCCGATCTGCATCCAACGCTCCAATTCCCTCCGTCTGATCCCACGGAGCAGGGACAACGCCACCTCCTATATATATGGGACCTGTTCACCATTCCCAGGTACGCTTTCACTCCCATCTCTAATACCTCTTCACTTCCTTTACTGACTTAGGCATCGAAGTACTTGCAGGTATCGCACCCAAGGCGCGGGAGAAGGCTACCTCGGCCAACCCAAGGTCTGATCACTATCATCCGAAGTCAACCTTGCATCCTCGCGACGCACGCTCATCCGAGGTAACGACCCGTACTCCGGTACCGAACATATTTATTGAGTCTTTTAGAGTCCCAAAGTACAAATTAATTTTGTAATACTCTTTTATTTTGGTTTAAATTATCAAAGTATGAAGCTAACATATAATTACTATTTTTTTTAAAGACACTTTTTACAAAGCACTTATTGACATTTTTATAGTATCTATTATTTAGTTTTTTTAGTATATAGACGAAGTGTCAAGTGCCACTTAAAAATTATGCGCACAGAATTGCTACGTAATGTGTTCAAACCTGGGTAATAATATACAACCTAACAATTTGAGTATTTACCAATTGAGCTGAGACTTACACATAAATTTGCATAAAGGTAATAAAGTATTGATTATGAAATTAACTTTTTATATCATTCAAAAGGTATACACGAGTTTACATTTTATAGGGACTTAAAACAAAATTGTGAAAATTTATAGAGACTAAAATTTGGCGAAAATTTTAATAGGGTCTAAAAACAAAATAGTGAAATTTTGTAGGGACTAAAAACATATTTAACCCATATTTAAGTTGTGTTGTCCTTTTTGTTTTCTACTTACTTTTTCTATGCAGTTGTTCGCGGTCAGTTTTGGACTTCTATTCATAGTTGAAAGGGAATTACGGTTATGGATTCTCTTGTTGGAGTTGCGGATTTTAAGGCTCATGGTCTCATTTTGTATTCCAAGAAGGCTGGGAGATTGAAGTATTTGCTTTGGATGGCAGTCACGTGGTGTATTTGTGTTCATCGGAACCATATTCTATTCAGGGACAAAGTCTTTAATTCTCAAGTGGTTGTCAATCATGTCAAAACTATATCCTAGAGGTGGTTCATTAGCATCGAAAGTCGTAACTCAACTTTAAAGATTTCTGATTAGTGGGGAAATCCTGATATATGTATGAAATCAGGGTCATTTGGACTTTTGTCTCATTATTCCTGAGGTACTATTTCCTCCCTGGATCTTTTTCCCATTGGTGTTTTGACCCAACGAGGTTTTAGTGAGGCCCCTTGTATATGTAACAGTTGGGGTGCGCGTTCCCCGGGTCTTTTTATTTTACCATATCAACACCATTAATTAAATACTACTCCACTTGTTCATAATCTTTGTTATTTTTGGCTCAGTTGGTAAAGAGTTGACTCATTCCTCAGAGGGGTCCAAAAGAAGCACTCCGAGGGGTCAAAGTCCAGCAATACCCGAAGCACTTTTGCACGATCGACAGGCAGAGTAGGGGCGCCAGCGAGAGCACACCCGAGGATCTCAGTGGACTCGATAGATAAGCCAATGGCAAAGTCTGGGAAATAAAGCTGCGCCCAAAGTTGGAGGAACCAGATAGCCCACTACAACAAAAAGTTGTTGAGGCAACAACAAAAAACCGTGGCTAGAAGTGACAAAACCGTAGCCAGAAGTTTAAGTCCAGCTTTTCCGAGCTATCAATAATTAGTCACCATGAAATAGAAGCAAGCCAACTCTTCAAAGGTTGCCCCCTTGTGTAAAATTGCAATAGTGCAACCTTGTGTAAAATTGCAATAGTCTTAGTTCACCTCAGTTATCTATATTTTACCAACTTCATAAGAGAACGAACATCATGACATTAACAATTATAGAATTGAAGTATTTTAAACACCGTATAAAGCAAATCAAACTTTATTGAAAATTTATACAAAAAAACACTAATAATAGATTGAATCAAATGAGCAGTGTCTTATGTTACTCTAATCACAAATTCTCTGGTGATCATCATTCATCCCACCAAATACTTTTCTTATTAGATACTAAGGCATGTATTGCGAACCGCATCATAATCATAATCAGTTACACCAAAATCAAAATGTATGACAAATGACACTTGTGCTAACCATGATAGCAATTTCTAAGGGATCAAATTGATGCTTTTTTCCAAAGTACACAATAGAAAAAAAATTCAAGGCTAAAACAATAGGCAAAAGTAACACATTCAGAAAGTATGAGAAACATTTTTCAACCATAGCCAAGAAGTACAAGTCGTTTAAAAGGAGGTGAAGGGACAAAAGAACCCAAACACTCACTCCTACACAGAGGCAACACACACAGGACTTTTAATTCTAAAAGCCAATTAGCACAAACAAATGGTTCTTCAAAGTAATTTCTTAAACAAACTAATATGCTGTTTTGCGACATAAATTCATGCATACTTCACTACCTTCATGGTCGTGCGATCCTTTACAAATGTGGGTTGAACCTTGTCTTTCAATGAATCAACTTTGTGAGAGAAATAAGACTCAGGTGCCCTTGGCTCAATGTTATACTTACAACAAAGTGGAACCCATATTCTTGTAAAGTTTGAAGTTTCTGCCAAGCTTTAAAAGATAAGCATAGATGCACTATTATCAGAAACATCGCAGCTAAATTTCTCAACCTGGTAATCAACAGAAAAGACTGATAAAACAGTGTTTGCTGTTATAATGGGTGGTTCTTTCAAAGCGTCTGCAGCAATAACAAACTCATCAACAGATGGTAGGCGGTTTGGCTCCCCTTCGTGCTCGAATCGCATGGACAAGCGCTCCGGGTAAGTCACACGAGTGATGGAAGTAGCGGTGGTTTTAAACCAACCAAACACATGCAAAATCTGTCAAATGATACATTCAAATCGCACACAAGTAGCACATTAAACAACTATAACCAACCAAAATTTATAATGTTGAGATGGAATTAAATATCATGTTAGCCAAATCTCCATAACTTGTTATTATTAGAATACTACAAACTAGACTGTATAAATTTAAGGGAGCAAATTTTGATGCAGATTCTAATGAAGAGTTCTTTTTTAAGAGGGGTTTCAATTTCAAGTTCATAACATTCAACTTAACTTCCATTTAGGTTGATTCCTTATTTGTTTAATTATTTATCCAATCTTTGCTAAATTTGACATGAGATAGTAATTACTAGTATAACTGTTATTAATGCTGAAGTTGAAGACAGATTGGAATTTGGTAGTTGAACTGCCACATTGATGAAAGGTAAGTGAATAACAAAACTACATGGATATGTATCTAAGTTATTAGTTGAACTCTGTATGAATTAATTCATCTAATTGTATGTAAATGTGTTTCTTTATTAAAAAAGAGAATGAGAAAAGTACAAGTGAGGCTGTTTTTAACGCAAAAAGGGTTTTATCAAACACATCAAGGACATACTTTGTACACAACTATATATGGTTGTAATTGCCAACAATATGTGTAATTCACAAGCATTTTATCAAACACATCAAAGACATACTTTTTACACAACTATTAAATTGTCATTCTCATTATTTAAAAATCCCTAAACACAACTAGATTTTTATTTAATTATTATCCTACATGCATCTACAAAATAAGTTAACTACAAGAAAATTAATTTTTATAATACAAACAAATTGAATCTTACCTTGAACAAAAACTTGCTGGATGCACGGTTAACAAGCATCTTCGGATGAGACGCAAGTTTCGGACAAACGCACGAATGCCGTCGAGAATCAAATTGTAATCAGACAAAGTCAAAACCCTACAAATTCTAACACACAAATAAACCAAAATCGAACTTGCTAACAGAAGTTTGGGTTTATAGGAAAAAAATTGACTTAACCAAAGCTGGGAAAAAACAAATTAGAAGCTGTGAAGAAGAAGAAGGGCCAAACATAGAAGCTGAGAAAGGGAACGAACCTGTCAATTGCAGTTGTGCATGGCTGCGTTTGGGTTTCTGCGATGAAGACGGGAGGTTTCGTGTCTATGATTAGGGATCAGAAATGGAACAGAGTGTGGTTGTGCGATGAAGAATGGAAGAGCTGGTGATGGTGAGCTGCGTGAAGGTGCGTTGTGTGATGCGTGAAGGGAAGAGCTGTGTGAAGTTTTTTGCGATTAGGCTTTTGCGTGAAGTTCAGTTTTTTGCGATTGAGTTCATGCATGAAGCTTGGACAAATGTCCCATGGAGCTTGAATGAAGTTATTTCCTATATTTTGTTCTCTTTTAATAGTTGTATATTTGTAAGATACTTTCATTTTGGGCCGTGCGGTCTTGAGTAGATGGGCTTTATATTGTGGACGTAGGATCCAATAAGTCCATAATATCAATATCTTATCCCTTAGTGTAATTTGGGAGAACTTCATGGATGAATGAAATCATTTCCTCAATTTTGCAAAGTTGAAAGCCTAGAGAGATACCTAGTGAGAGGTGAGAGTGGCGAGTACATGCATATGAGAGGTGAGGTCCATCATGAAGTTTCTCCAATGGTTCTTAAAGAAGAGGACCTTGCTCAAAACCTTGGGGTTAGAAGCACCCAAGGCTGGTTGATCTTATCACCTTCTAAGAAGGTGTGGCGATCATTCATTTCCACATCCATCTCTAGTTTCATCCACGTTTGTTATTTCTTCTACTTTTCATGTAAGTTTCTTGTGTTAAGTGTTGTATGTTCTTCATCTTTCTTGATTTGTCAAGAACACTTGTTCTTGATCTTGTGTGAGAATTATTGAATTGTCAAAATTCTAGATCCTATCTTTCTAGATCTATTCTAGATATTATCTTGTGTCATGAAAGTACACTTGATTCATATCATTTAGGATTTAGAATTTCAATTCTTTAGCGCGGGAGTTTTTGGGGAAGCGCCTAATCTTTGGTTTGTGTTTCCGCTGGCTGGGTCCTTTTGGGCCATTCTCCAAAACAACTGCCTAATTTTTGGACATTCTTAGTCCAAGGTTTTCTTATTTAAAAGGTTAGTACATGTTTTTTAGTCATATTTAGTTTTAGTCTACGGTTTTATAACTGTGGTCTCTAAATAAAACTTTTTAGTCCAAGGTTTTAGGCCTAGTAGATTTGACATTCCTAGACAGAAGATTGGAGAATGTTGGGGCGAATGTGAAAGGGGGTTGCCCCCCATAAAGTTTCGATAGGCATGGACCTTGAGGCCACCAGCAGGGAGCCCCAAGATGGCAGCCATGTCCAACAGAGTAGGGGTTAGAATTCCCCAAGAGAAGACAAAGGCGTTGAGGATTGTTGACCAGGATGGCATCAGAGGGAACAGGAGATCGACAGTGTGTGAAACATCGCGGGACGACACCATAACCATATCATAGATGCCCCACTCCTTCCGGATATCACCTTTTTGGGCAAGCAGTCATCAATGGCTGCCTTTTTTGAACCACCGGTATTGATCCGACCCGTAGAGGGAGAAACACTATACCTCTACCTCACTGTAGCTGAAGAAGCCCTTAGTGTCATACTCATCCAAGAAACAGGAGACGGCCAGAAACCACTTACTTCATCAAAAAGGCACTGTAGGGCCCAAATTTGAGGTATCAGAAATCAAGAAGGTAGCTCTCGCCTTAATCCTCGCAACTTGGCGTCTGAGACCCTACTTTGTTTCACATCAGATAGTGGTGAGTACGAGATAAAGCTGCCATAAGTGAGGCCAACTCTTCAATCAAAATATTGTCCCTAGACAGTTTGAACTCGACAATCTCGTCTTCCGACGCGCTGATGTCAGTCTAAAAAATGCTTCACAGGGAAAGCTTGCACAGAACTTGGACGGTCCACACCAATTGTAGCAGAAACAAATAATGGACTTGTAATGCCATGAAACTGAAAATGTACTTCATCTAAATATGTAAACACGGTTGAAGTTCAATAAAACAGTCAGATTATACCAACCTGGATCCGACCAATTCTCTGATGACGATAACATACTACAACCCTCGTACCGAGGAAATAGATCCTATCGAATCCATCACGTGTCACAAAACCCGTCCTTCAGTCCAAGGGAAAGTTCTTCGAGCTTGACCTTGGCCTGGGGGGCAACAGTTCCGGACTGAGATCGAGCTCGGTCTGACCTATACGACATAGCTGCTCACCTAAGCTTATAGGCAACTAAGTCACGATAATCGAACGTTGGAGACCCAGTTCATAGGATAAGTTGCGTGACAATTTAACACGGAACAAGACGTTTGACGCGCGCCACAGATTGCGATATGTGTGATCCAGACATTAAAGGTTGCGGTCACCCTTTCAGATCCAACAATAGATATCGACGTGACTATACTATAAATACCAGTGCGCCCCTATGTTACTAAGTGGCTTCAGTGTCAAGAGGGGGGTGAATTGAGATTTTTAGAAAACTGTTCCCCTTTTAACGACTTACATCAATTTTCATGTAAGTTTATGGAACGAATGAATTAGAAACAAAAACAGTAAACAACACAGGAGATTAAACTGTTTCAGTCACCTCCTAGTGACCTACTATAGTCCTCACAAACCCTCTGTTAGATTTTCACTATCAAATCAAAGCTTAAACTGGGAGCTATCAAACCCTTACAAAACTTAAGCACTCTTCACTTAGGATACACCACCTTTGTGCAAGAGCCCTCAAAAACAATTGACAAACAACAGATACCCCACCCTTGTTACAATAAAAAACCCTAGAGAGATTCCCCATTCTCTAGTATAACCCAATAACATTTTCAACAAATTACAATAAAATAAAGATACCTCTTAGAAGGTGAATACAACAACTTGAAGATTCCCAACCTAACCCTTGAGAGAGGTCATGTCAAAGTTGATGGAAAAAGTGAAGAACAAGTGTGATAGTGCAAGAGGGCTCAATTGCAGCTTTGTTATTCGTAGGTTGTATTTGTTTGTAAAACCCTTAAGTCAAATTCTAACTGTTGGGACGATTTTTAACACTGATAATCGATTATCACACACACGAGCATGTTCTTTCAAAACAACAAGTCTTCATTATTGATTATCACTATGGGATAATCGATTATTGTAATCTATTACTCTAATCGATTATAATTCTTTTGACTTTTGTGCGTATGAACTTATTCTACTATGTAATCGATTATTTGCCTTTCTGTAATCGATTATTAATAATCGATTATAACTTTGTTGTAATCGATTCTGAACTTACTTATGGTCATAATCGATTATCTACTTACATATTGCCATATTCCACTTCAATAATCGATTATGGATTCTATTTTCTCCTAAAAAGAGTGCTACTACTAATAATCATTTTGGTGCTTGTGCCTAACCTATTTAGCATGCTTTTATCAATTGAAGGAATATGTTAGGTTAACTATGTGAGTGCTAGTGTGTTAAGTGATTTGATCTGATCCTCAAAAGCGGTTTACATTTCATTTCTAAGGGACGACCGGACTTCCTAACGTCTACCCTTGACACATACTTTCTTCTTGAGTTGGTTGTGCCTTTGAGTTCCGTTTGTCACTTTATTTCAGATTTCTTCATCATCAAAACTAAACCTGCAACACAAGATATCCACACCCTACGCCCCAGGTATGATCATAACCCATCCCACACTAGAATTCACTATAATGACTTGGGCGTCAGAGTGTGTGCAGGTACCACACCCACGTTGGTCTACCACTTGATGCTCGGAGGGTACGGCGGTCAAGAGCATATAGAACTCCTCTCAGCTCCTACACCAGGGTAGAGAATAATCAATATTTCTCTCCCAATAGAGGAAAAACAGACTTATGAAGGGATTGCATGTGAACCTTCCTGTCAATATGCGAAGACATGTTGCAAGACATTAGCCGTATTTTTAAGGAGGGTAAAAAATACGGCTAATGCATTATTTCCAACTAGTTATTAAAGAAAGTAAAATTATTTCGATTACATTATTTCCAATTGTTCCATCTATAAAAATTTAACATTATTGTTACTTCTCAGACAATTTCATCATTCGCCTTAGGTGTTTTTTACCCTTTTTATGGGTTTCCATCACAACTGGAGAGGAAATACAAATTTGACAAACTTCACACCATAAGGTAACCTTGTTTTTCCCCAATGCATTTCTTTTCCCTTCTTCCTCCGTTTCTTTTCCATTTTTATTTTCTCCACCATCTATAATTTGGCTTTCCTCCTCCCCCTCCGCAATAATTGAAGGTTGTGGAAATTGCATTAATGTTTTTGCATCCAATCCTGGAAATTTGGTAGGGAATGGGAAGGTTACAGTATCCTTAACACAATTTTCACTTTTATGTAATGAGAAAGATGTTTTTATGCTACTATTACCAATCATGTAAGTTCTCTTTGCTTCTTCCTTGGCTTTGTGCTTTTTACCATGCAGATGCTCATTTAAATCCATCTCACTTGTTGCACTAACTTGACATAGTGAACACTTCCACTCCTCTTTGAATTTTTTCTTCAGACAAAATGTAGAAACCTCTTTGTCATTAATAGTTGTTTCCATAGTTTTTCGCTTAGCACTATGAAGATCCAGAGTTGGCTTTGGCTGCGGGGAACATACAGTTATCAAAAATGTTGAGTTATTTGTATATTATAAATTTGTGATACCAATGACACCTACACATATAGAGATCCTCTCAATATATTAAAAGAAAAGAATCAACAATTACCAAAGTTTTGGGTCTATAATAATACACATAAATACCACATACATATTACATATTTAAGGAATGTATGAATTGGTACAACCAAAAATTTGGTATTTTCCCATCCATTTCTTTTAAGAAATTGAGAGGATCTCTACCCACACATACACATGATGTGGGTGGTTAATTATTAAGTAAATTAAATTAACTATAAATTTACAGAACATTAATTATGTTTGTAATATTTGGAGATAGTAATTGGATTACAACTTGTCTCACGTACTGTCTATTGTATTGTATTAACAATGATGTTCAAGTGTCACATGTGTCAAAAATTTAGTGCACAATTTTTCTTCAAGCCAATGTAGCTTGAAACATAATAGAGCCTTTAAGAATCCAATGAAATGTATGAAAAATGAATCCCGAATTAAAGACATAGTTGCATGGAGACAATGAGTTACAATAAGAAGATAAAGCATATAAAAGACAAACCCAAGAAGTGTGACAGGAGTTGGAGAAAGTAAAAGGAATGAATTTCTATATTGTCACTTGACATTGTTAGTATCTACACGTATATTTCTGTGTAGATTCTAACAGTGTCAAGCGATCTTTTAGGTGCTAAATTACTAATGCCTCCTCAATCTCTCGATGGATAGTAAAGGTTGGTCGAAAGTCATGTTGAGTTTCACAAGTATGAAAATGGGATCCACATGATGTAGTTTCAACTAATCATAAAAAGAATGTGCTAAAAAATGTGTTGCTAACATTCTTTCCACGTAACACAAGAGAGTAGAGAGTCAAGACTTACCAACGTGATGACTTTTTGCTTGTCAATTTGCAGAGAAGGTTTGATTTCAACATGAGCCACAAGTTCAGCTTGTTGCGATCGTGACATGTCAATGATATGATTGACTGGAAGTGGGTCAATGATAGGATTCGACCATGAAGCTAATCGATCTTGAAACGAGAAAGGTGTAACCTGACACCTTTGCGTCGGGAATGCCATTGCTCTCTCCATCATCATTTCCCTCCTCACTTCTTTCTCCAACTCTTGTCGCCGCACAATCTCGCCAGTGATTATTTCCCGTCGTATTTTCTCTTTCTCTAGTTCTCTCCATATTTCCACTGGTATTGGTAACGTGTCCGACATTCCGAAAGCCTCACTAGAACCTGAGATAATAATAGTAATAATAATAATAATAATAATAATATCAATGTGACTCTTTCTATTTAAGTTGATGTACGAAGATGACCATGTTGACATAACTTTTGCAAATTAAGTGGCAAAAACTCTGTTGAGAGGGGAGAACCAGGGACAAGTGAGAGAGTGACATAAACATAAAGATAATAATATTTATTGCATTTATTATTATATTTTATATCTTACTCTCTTTCATAAGTTGAATCTCAAAAACAAAGAGTCAAATGATATTTTCAAAATATATTTTTAATTTATTATCATAACCGTTGGATCTATTAGTTTCAATGATTTAGATTTTTTACACCAGGTGTAAACGGATCCTGTCCCAATAATAATATATGTCAAATTATAAAAAATGGTAATCCTTCGAGATTGAACTAGTGGAGCATGATAGAATTTGTAGACAACAGATTGCAGATCATGCCTCCACTGGTCTCTTGAGACGAGGTAAACTTAATTCCCCAAAAACTGCTCAAACTGCCTGGAGCGTTATCCCCAGCCTCACCTAAATTTGCTATTTAACAAAAAAGTGTATAAAAAAAGGTTGATTCTTTATGAAAAAATGAGGGACCGAGAGAAAAAGGTTATGGATTTAGATCTCTCACCAGGCAATATTCGCTCGGAGTCAGACACGACGGTGGAAAGAGGAGATGCCGTCGTTGTGGGTTTGTTGTTGATCGCACGATACTTGAACTCCATCGAAAAAGATTGAAACTTAAATAAAGATGATCACGAACGATCTACACGAACAGACATGGACATGGACATTATTGTTATTGACACATGATCTGTACAACGAGCTAGATATCAGAAAGAGACGGAGAAAGGCATATTTATATAGACTTACGAGAGACGGAGAGAGACAGAGAGAGTTTAATATGTTTTACTTTTTAAAAAGGTGAATATTGCTTTTATTTAAACAAAGATCATTAATTAACCAACACCGTTTTCCCAAGACTTAACCTACCCAGTGACAAGGGGGTCGACTCGTTGTTCTCGGGTTCGATTCCCGCAGTGGACAAACTCGGTGTTGGCTAGTGCGAAATTTGATTCTATGCACGAGAGGATATTAGTTTTTGTTTGGAAGAAAAAAAAATTAGGGTGAAAAAACTTTGGGCTGTTGGAGTACTTACGAAGATTAATTTTTCATTGAAAACGTGTTGGGACACTTCGTGGGTAACCAGCAATGGTGCAAACTAAAAAACAAATAACATTAATGAATGTAAAAAAAATTGATGGATAGACATACATTTAATACTGCTATTAAATGTTTAAAACTTTTAATAAATAATACCCATATATTTTTCCTTTTATTTTTATGTGGATGTATTTAAACAAAGATCATTAATTAACCATCACCGTTTACCCAATGACTTAACCTACCCCGTTACAAGGGGGTCGACGTGTTGTTCTCGAGTTCGATTCCCGCAGTGGACAAACTCAGTGCCAAGCTAGTGCGAAATTTGATTCTAAGCACGAGCGGATATTAGTTTTCTTTGTATGGAAGAAAAAATTTAGGGTGAAAAAACTGTTGGCTCTTTGAGCACTTACGAAGATTAATTTTTCATTGAAAACGTGTTGGGACACTTCGTGGGTAGCCATCAATGGTGCGAACTAAAAAATAAAGAGCATTAATGAATGTAAAAAAAGTATTGATGGATAGACATACATTTAATACTGTTATTAAATGTTTAAAACTATTAATAAATACTACCTGTATTTTTTCCTTTTATTTTGACGTGGATGTATTTAAACAAAGATCACTACTTAACCAACACTGTTTTCCCAAGGACTTAACCTACCATGTGACAAGGGGGTTGACTCGTTGTTCTCAGGTTCGATTCCCGCAGTACACAAATTCATTGTTGCCTAGTGCGAAATTTGATTTTAAGCACGAGCGGATATTGGTTTTCTTTGTTTGGAAGAAAAAATTTAGGCTGAAAAAACTTTGGGCTCTTTGATCACTTACGAAGATTAATTTTTCATTGAAAACGTACATCGTGGGTAGCCAGCAATGGTGCGAACTAAAAAAACAAATTGCATTGATGAATATAAAAAAACTATTGATGGATAGACATACATTTAATACTGATATTAAATATTTAAAACTGTTAATAAATACTACCCTGTATTTTTTCCTTTTATTTTGACGTGGATGTATTTAAACAAAGATCATTAATTAACCAACACCGTTTTCCAAATGACTTAACCTACCCTGTGACAAGGGGGTCGAATCGTTGTTCTCGGGTTCGATTCCCGCAGTGGACAAACTCTGTGTTGTCTAGTGCGAAATTTGATTCTAAGCACGAGCGGATATTAGTTTTCTTTGTTTGCAAGAAAAAATTTAGGGTGAAAAAATATGGGGCTCTTTGACCACTTACGAAGCTTAATTTTTCATTGAAAACGTGTCGGAACATTTCGTTGGTAGCCAGCAATGGTGCGAACTAAAAAAACAAATAAAATTAATGAATGTAAAAAATGAATTGATGGATAGACATACATTTAATACTGCTATTAAATGTTTAAAACTGTGAATAAATACTACCCATGTATTTTTTCCTTTTATTGTGACGTGGATGTATTTAAACAAAGATCATTAATTAACCAACACCATTTTCCCAATGACTTGACCTACCCTATGACAAGGGGGTTGACTCGTTGTTCCCGGGTTCGATTCCCATAGTGGACAAACTCAGTGTTGGCTAGTGCGAAATTTGATTCTAAGCACGAGCGGATCTTAGTTTTCTTTGTTTGGAAGAAAAAATTTAGGGTAAAAAAACTTTGGGCTCTTTGAGCACTTACGAAGATTAATTTTTCATTGAAAACGTGTTGGGACACATCGTGGGTAGCCAGCAATAGTGCAAACTAAAAAAACAAATAGCATTAATGAATGTAAAAAAAAGAATTGATGGATAGACATACATTTAATACTGCTATTAAATGTTTAAAACTTTTAATAAATAGCCATGTATTTTTTCCTTTTATTTTTACGTGGATGTATTTTTTAATTGTCTTCGAGTTGTTCCAAGAAAACCATTTATTTTTGTTTTAAAACAACGTTACTCTTGAAAACCTAATGTACAATTGTTTGCTGGTGTTTTTAGCAAACAATCACTAGTTTTATTAGAAGGTGTGTGAGATCAAACTAGAAAAATCTCAAAGCAATTGCCTTTGAATTGCTCATGGTTTTCGTTGAAGAAAACGTAGAAAAAGGGGACGATTTGCAAATGATTAACAGAATTGAAAAGAAAAGAAGCAGTAAATGGTGCAGGAATTGTAAAGAACAGACAAATAAATTGCATTGAATCATAAAAGTGGTACACGATCACGTACAGCGATTCTTCCACTCGTTTTTCGCTCTGGCTTGGAAGTTAGAGTTTCAGGAATCGGGTTGTGTATTGTGATTTGCGACCTCTGTTTCTTCTCAGAAACAGTTATTTATACAAAGGAAAAGAGGGGGAAAAACTGAACTCAGTAACCGCCTAGCAATTTGAAAATAAGTAACTGCTCCTACTTTCGACCAAGTAACTGCTCCTACTTTCGACCAAAACCGCTCTATCACGCTTCGACCAACTGCTAGTTTTCAGCGCATAACTGCTCTGTTTTCTGTCTGTCGAAAGCCTGTGTCCATTTTCCTCTCTCTTGCTTTTGCTTCCCTGGAAACTTGTCGAGTTTACCTTGCGCATGACCATTTTCTTTGTCGAAATAATTTGGTCTTTGTGAAATAAATATAAGTTAGGCCTTGTTGACCATCTTTAATGAAGCCTGTCGAAATTACAGGCTAACAAATTGCCCCCCAAAAATGTCTTTTTCGACTGAACTTGAGGAGGAAGAAGAGAAAGACATTTTTGAATTCACCATCGAAATAACTTTGCACTTGAGTAAAATAGCTGTATACCTGAGGTCACCACTGTTAAGTGTTGTTTAACGTTACTCCTATATTGGTGTATTATGTGGCCTTCAAAGTTTTACTTCTCAGTAAATGCCTTATCTCACCATTTCCTATAAGGCTTCTCCAATTCTTCCACTTCTTTTGCCTCATAAGTTGCCATCAATAATCCATATTCAAACCTTGAACTTGAACAGCCTGTAATTTCGGCCTTTGACTATGTTTACTGATTCTCTGTTTTAACTTTGAATGGTTCCACCATTTTCCTTTACGTTAATAACGCCGTAATTAAAGTGATGCCTCACTTCTCGGAACGCCAAACTCGTAACCAACTGACGCTCTTTCATACTTCTCCTTATAAATAGAAGAGTTTTGTTTCTCACCTTCACCACTCCATGATTTTCTTCTTTTTCCTTTCCCGTTCCAGGATCATTCCCTTTGCTTTGAGTCTTCCGCGTAACCTCATCTCTCATAATTGCAGTGAGGTTGCCTGGAGGTTCAAAGTGATGGTTTTTGATCTCGACTAATTATGGCTTTGCTCCTTTTTTCTTCATGTCACTTGATCTTGCAACTTTCTGAGTTTATGCGGGAGACTCAAAATGGGAGCAGGAAGATTCATCAGGTGTTTTGCTTTGATGATGACTGTCTTCCTTGGGGACATCAATATCTCCTCTCTGAAGGGCTTCCTGAGGTTTACCAAGCAAGGAAACGCCCTGTTGAAAAGCTTACAAGCCTAACGCGCAGACGAAAGAATGACCCCCCGAACGACGGGAAGTGTCAACGTGGTCGAAGAAAACCACCCAAAAGAGAAGTTACTTGGTCGTAAAAGACCAACTGCAATCCAGCGTTTTATTTATGCCTAGTTTATTTACCCTTTCGGCGCTATGTGTAACACCCCGGAAATAATTTAATTAAAATAGTTGATTGAATTATTAAAATAATTTGGAGGCGGGATATAGATAAATTAAAAGGTTAATATTTTATATGCGTAGGAGGTGAAACGAGTAAAGGAGGTGGTGACGTAGAGAGCCCAGTGTTTACTGAGCCCTCAACTTAAACCCTGGGGGTTTAAGCCAAACCCTCATTCGCAGCAAGCAAAAGAAAAACGAAAGTGAGAGTGAGAGAGAGAGCACGCGGCGCAAAGAGGGAGAGAAGAAGAGGGTTTCGCGAAGAATTTCAAAAGGAGATCGTTCGTGTTGCTGTGGTTTTGTTCGTGTCTCGTTCGTCGTGTTCCGGAGCTTACGTTATTCGAGGTAAGGGTGGGCTTAACCTTGATAATGGGTTGATGATAATTATGTGTGGGTAGTCTAGGGTTTTGTTGAATTGTTCGTGTTGTTGCATATCGTGTTTTCGTTGAGATTGGTGCTTTGATGATTATTGCACGTTATTGTGATTTGTTTCGTTATTTGTTGTTGCGTGATTGTTGTATCACGATGATGGTGTTGTTATTGTTCGTGTTTTTGTTGTTGCTGTGCGTGGTTGATTGTTGTTGTCGCATTGTCGAATTGTCGTTTTGTTGTGGTGGTTGCGGTGTCGTTGCCGTTAGGGTTTGGTGTTTGGCAATTTAGCGATTCTGGACACAGGTTCGGTTTTTCTAAAACTGGCGCTGTTTGGTTGATCCAAAAATTATGAGGTTGATTGTTTTTGAAAATAGACTTAACGCCGGTCGTTTTGGCACTGGTTTCGTCAAATTCGGAGTTGTATAGCTCGAGTTATAGGCGATACAAGTTAGGTTAAAATTCTGGAAATGATTTGGGTATAGATTCGGTATTTCGGTGATTGGGAACGTTGTATTGACCTAAAAATTATGTGGTTTATTTTTATGGAAAATAGACTTAATGCTTGTTAATTTGGCACTGGTTTGGTTGCGTTTAGAGTTGTGTAGCTCGAGATATGAATTCCACAATTAGAGTAAGATTCTGGAAACAATCTGGACACAGGGTCAGTGTTTTGGTTACCACGTTTTCAAAAGAACTCCTTTTCGAACGAATCCAATTTCTTTGAAAACTAGACAAAATTTGCCCCCGTTTATGCACAAGTTTCATGCCATTTGATTGAGTTTTGTTCACTTTGGAATTGCTTGAATTTGAAGGACAGAAACTGTCCTCTTTTGCAACTAGCCTGTGTGCTTTTCGAAAACTGTACCTATTGGACACTCTCCTTCAAAAACTGAACTTAGGGATGATAACCAGACCCATAGGGCTTTCCAACAAGTATTTATTTGTTGAAATCCGATGTCGTTTGCTATTTTAATTAATTCGCTGAAGTAGGTGCGATGTGCCTAGGCGCTGTGCGCCAGTCTTGTGCGTGGTGTGCGTGCGTTATGTCCGCGTTGTGGAGCCGTCTGGTGTTAATATTTCAGGTGCGGTGCTGGTATGCTCAGGAGAGTTTAGTGGTAGCTGTGATGCTACAACTTGGTGCTATTTTTGGTGAAATCATTTGTTTTGATTCTGGTGATATAGTATTTATTTTAAATACTTGTTATGGTGAGTTGGTGCATAATCATGGTGTCGCATTGTCATATGCATGTTTTGGTGATATAGGCTCTGCCTCTGGTGTTTATTGGTGATATGCCCGTCGTGGCTCATTTTGGTGATCGGTACCGCATGCATATGCCCACTGGAGGGGTTGCATATCATCCCATTGTCTATGAATGTTATAACTTTGGTGGTTCACTGTCAAATGGACTTTTCCTTTGGTATCTGGTGCTGTGATATGGTGTAATTGTATTGTGTTGCTGTAGTTACCTGATGCTAGCATATTTTTATCATCTGCTTATTACCTCTGTTAGACTCACCCCTTCTGCTTGGAATGTTGCTCTCATGCGGCAACGCTGCAGGTGATCGCTAGTGCTCGTGGAGGAATTGCTAGGTTTTGCTTCCTCTCTCGTTTGGGTCTGTGTCAGCTCTGATATGTAGCACCGGGGAGTCGTTAGTTATCGTTTTGAACTATTATTTTAGTTATTGGAAATTGTTTTAATTAATTTTGGAGATGTCTCTAATTGTTAATTCTGGAGATGTTTAAACTGGTTAATATTTCCGCTGCTTGGTGATTTCTTTTATATAAATTATTTTGGAGATTTTTTTTTGGAATAAATGGTGTTTTTTTTTAAAATGGTGAAAAATGTAGCGCCCTTCGAGGTGACTCTGATAATTGTCTATTTAGTTGTAATAGTAAAAGGGGGGTGTTACATTAGTGGTATCAGAGCAGTTCGGTCTGTCCGGCCAAGTTGTCGAGTCGTCGAGTCGAGTAACACTTGAGTAATTGTTACTCGTTCCTAATTATAGTTTCTGTTGCAGTGTTAGGTTGAGATGGCAGGACGGAACGATGCTGCACTCGCTGCTGCTTTGCAGGCTGTGGCTCAAGCTGTGGAGAATAACCCAGGTGCTGCTGGTGATGCTGGGTCGCGCAGTTTGGCTACGTTTCAGAGGGAGAATCCTCCTACCTTTAAGGGCAAGTATAACCCTGATGGTGCTTTGGCGTGGCTGAAAGAGATGGAGAGAATCTTTCGTGTTATGGATTGCTCTGAGGCGCAGAAAGTCAGGTATGGTACTCATATGCTGGCAGAGGAGGCTGATGACTGGTGGTTGGAGGTGAGGCAGAGGTTGGCGACTGTGAATGAAGAGGTCACTTGGGCTGTGTTCAGCAGAGAATTTCTGAGAAAGTATTATCCTGAAGATGTCCGTGGGAAGAAAGAGATTGAGTTTCTGGAGCTGAAGCAGGGTAATATGTCGGTGACTGAGTATGCTGCCAAGTTCATTGAATTGGCGAAGTTCTATCCACATTATGGTGAGGCTGGTGCTGAATTCTCCAAATGCATCAAGTTTGAAAATGGGTTGCGGGCTGATATCAAGAAGGCGATAGGGTATCAGAAAATTCGGGTGTTCTCGGAGTTGATTGACAGCTGCAGAATCTTCGAGGAAGACAGTAATGCTCATTCTAGAGTCATGAGGGATAGGCAGAAGAATTTCTCGAGTCGTGGGAAGCCGTATGAGGTTCCAGCTGGTAAGGGCAATCAGAGAACTGCTGTGGGTAAGAGACCTAGTGGGGGAGATGCTGCTGCTAGTGTGGTATGTTACAAGTGTGGTAAACCCGGTCATAAGCGTCCTGACTGTCCAGGTGATGTGAAGAAGTGCTACAAGTGTGGTAAAGAGGGTCATATGGCGTCTAGCTGTGATCGAAAGGATGTGTTATGCTACAACTGTGGTGAGGGTGGTCATATCAGCACTCAGTGTCCTAAACCGAAGAAAGAAAGGTCCGTTGGGAAGGTGTTCGCTCTGGCGGGGTCAGATGCAGTGAATGAGATCAGAGGTACATGCTATATTAATAATTCTCCTCTTATTGCTATTATTGATACTGGTGCTACCCATTGTTTTATTGCTACTGCATGTGTTGAGAAATTAGATCTTGTTTTATCTTCCATGTTGAGGGAGATGGTTATCGATACTCCGGCTAAGGGTTCGGTGACTACCTCGGTTGTTTGTGCTAAATGCCCTTTATCGATATTCGGTAATGATTTTCTCGTTGACTTGATTTGTTTGCCGCTGAGCGGAATGGATGTTATTCTAGGTATGGACTGGTTAGTTGATAACCATGTTCATATCAACTGTCATGAAAGGTCTGTGAGTTTCTTTTCTCCTGAAGAGGAAGAGTCTGGTTTGTTGTCTGCTGGTCAGTTGCATAGGGTAATGAGGGAAGACGTCCAGTTGTTTTCATTAATGGCGTCATTGTCTGCTGAGAGCCAAGCGAAGGTTGATGAGTTGCAGGTGGTGCGAGAGTTTTCTGAGGTTTTTCCCGACGAGATTCCGGATGTACCACCAGAGAGAGAGGTTGAGTTTGCTATTGATCTGGTACCTGATACTAAACCTGTGTCTATGGCACCGTATAGAATGTCTGCATCTGAATTGTCAGAACTGAAGAAGCAACTCGAGGATCTGCTTGAAAAGAAATTTGTGAGGCCAAGTGTGTCGCCGTGGGGAGCTCCAGTGTTGTTGGTGAAAAAGAAAGATGGTAGTATGAGGTTGTGCGTAGACTATCGGCAGCTGAATAAGGTGACTATTAAGAACAAGTATCCGCTTCCGAGGATTGATGACTTAATGGATCAGTTGGTGGGTGCTCAGGTGTTCAGTAAAATAGATTTGAGATCGGGTTATCATCAGATCAAGGTGAAAGACGAAGACATTCAGAAGACAGCTTTCAGAACCCCGTTATGGGCATTATGAGTATTCCGTGGTGCCTTTCGGTGTGACTAATGCGCCGGGAGTGTTCATGGAGTACATGAATCGTATCTTTCGTGAGTATCTGGATCGATTTGTGGTGGTATTCATTGACGACATCCTAATTTATTCTAAGTCAGAAGAGGAGCATGCAGAACATCTGAGATTGGTATTGGAAATTCTGAGGGACAGGAAATTATATGCGAAGCTGTCTAAGTGTGAGTTTTGGTTGAAGGAGGTTAGCTTTCTGGGTCATGTTATTTCGGGGAATGGAATTGCCGTGGATCCGTCTAAGGTTGATGCCGTGTTACAATGGGAGTCTCCGAAGTCAGTTACTGAGATTAGAAGTTTTCTGGGTCTGGCAGGTTACTATAGGAGGTTTATAGAAGGATTTTCGAAGTTGGCACTTCCGTTGACTCAGTTGACTTGCAAGGGTAAAGCTTTCATCTGGGATGACTGTTGTGAAGAGAGCTTCAAAGAATTGAAGAAGAGGTTGACGACGTCTCCTGTTCTGACGTTGCCTAATCCGGAAGAGTCGTTTGTGGTGTATTGTGATGCTTCCAAGATGGGGTTGGGAGGTGTGCTTATGCAGAATGGTAAGGTAGTTGCCTATGCGTCGAGACAGTTGAGGACTCATGAGAAGAACTACCCTACCCATGATTTAGAACTTGCTGCAGTTGTGTTCGCGTTGAAAATTTGGAGACATTTTCTGTATGGTTCGAGGTTTGAGGTGTTCAGTGATAATAAGGGTTTGCAGTATCTGTTTGATCAGAAAGAGTTGAATATGAGACAGCGCAGATGGTTGGAATTGCTGAAAGACTATGACTTTAGCTTGAACTATCATCCGGGAAAGGCTAATGTGGTAGCTGACGCTTTAAGTCGAAAGACGTTGCATATGTCAGCAATGATGGTTAGAGAACTCGAATTAATTGAGCAGTTCAGGGATATGAGTTTGGTTTGTGAAGTGACGCCTCAGAGTGTCAGATTGGGGATGTTGAAGATTGATAATGAATTCATGGCTAGCATTCGAGAAGCTCAGAAGTTAGATGTTAAATTAGTTGACCTGATGGTTGGGATTGATCAATCCGAGAATAAAGACTTTGAGTTGGATGCGCAGAATGTATTGAAGTACCGTGGAAGAATCTGCATTCCTGATGATGAGGAGATGAAAAGAGCAATTTTAGAAGAAGGTCATAGGGGTAAGTTGAGTATCCATCCGGGAGCTACAAAGATGTATCAGGATCTGAAGAAGATGTTTTGGTGGCCTGGTATGAAGCGTGATGTGGCGCAGTTTGTGTATTCCTGCTTGACTTGTCAGAAATCGAAGGTTGAGCATCAGAAGCCTGCTGGGTTGATGCAACCGTTGGAGATTCCGGAATGGAAGTGGGATAGTATTTCTATGGATTTCGTGATAGGGTTACCTAATACTGTGAGGGGGCACGATTCGATTTGGGTGATTGTGGATAGATTGACGAAGTCTGCTCATTTTATTCCTATCAATATCACGTATCCGGTGTCGAGATTGGCAGAGATTTATATTCAGGTGATTGTGAAGTTGCATGGTGTTCCTTTGTGCATTGTGTCTGACAGAGATCCTAGGTTCACTTCTGATTTCTGGAAGAGTTTGCAAGAAGCGTTGGGTTCTAAATTGAGGTTGAGTTCAGCTTATCATCCTCAAACTGATGGGCAGACAGAGAGGACCATTCAGTCGTTGGAAGACTTGTTGAGATCTTGTGTTCTTGAGCAGGGAGGTGCGTGGGATACTCACCTTCCGTTGATCGAGTTTACTTACAACAATAGTTACCATTCTAGCATCGGGATGGCACCGTTCGAGGCATTGTATGGTCGGAGATGTAGGACTCCGTTGTGTTGGCATGAATCTGGGGAGAGTATTGTTCTTGGACCCGAGGTTGTTCGAGAGACTACTGAAAAGGTGAAATTGATCCGTGAGAAAATGAAAGCGTTGCAGAGTAGACAGAAGAGCTATCATGATAAGAGAAGGAAGGATTTAGAATTCCAAGCTGGTGATCATGTGTTTTTGAGAGTCACGCCTATGGCTGGTGTTGGGCGTGCATTGAAGACAAAGAAGTTGACTCCTCGTTTCATTGGACCGTATCAGATCACTGAGAGAATTGGTAATGTTGCTTATAGGGTGGCCTTGCCGCCTAATCTTTCGAATTTGCACGATGTATTTCATGTGTCGCAACTTCGGAAGTATATTTCGGATCCGTCCCATGTGATTCCGATGGATGATGTGCATGTGCGGGATAATCTCACTGTGGAGACAACGCCTGTGCGAATTGAAGATCGTGAAGTGAAGACTTTACGTGGCAAAGAGATAAACCTGGTGAAAGTGGTCTGGTTAGGAGCTGCTGGTGAAAGCACGACATGGGAGTTGGAGAGCAAGATGCGAGAGTCCTATCCGGAGCTGTTTGAATCAGGTATGTTTTCGAGGACGAAAGATTCTAAGTGGGGGAGGGTTGTAACACCCCGGAAATAATTTAATTAAAATAGTTGATTGAATTATTAAAATAATTTGGAGGCGGGATATAGATAAATTAAAAGGTTAATATTTTATATGCGTAGGAGGTGAAACGAGTAAAGGAGGTGGTGACGTAGAGAGCCCAGTGTTTACTGAGCCCTCAACTTAAACCCTGGGGGTTTAAGCCAAACCCTCATTCGCAGCAAGCAAAAGAAAAACGAAAGTGAGAGTGAGAGAGAGAGCACGCGGCGCAAAGAGGGTGAGAAGAGGAGGGTTTCGCGAAGAATTTCAAAAGGAGATCGTTCGTGTTGCTGTGGTTTTGTTCGTGTCTCGTTCGTCGTGTTCCGGAGCTTACGTTATTCGAGGTAAGGGTGGGCTTAACCTTGATAATGGGTTGATGATAATTATGTGTGGGTAGTCTAGGGTTTTGTTGAATTGTTCGTGTTGTTGCATATCGTGTTTTCGTTGAGATTGGTGCTTTGATGATTATTGCACGTTATTGTGATTTGTTTCGTTATTTGTTGTTGCGTGATTGTTGTATCACGATGATGGTGTTGTTATTGTTCGTGTTTTTGTTGTTGCTGTGCGTGGTTGATTGTTGTTGTCGCATTGTCGAATTGTCGTTTTGTTGTGGTGGTTTCGGTGTCGTTGCCGTTAGGGTTTGGTGTTTGGCAATTTAGCGATTCTGGACACAGGTTCGGTTTTTCTAACTGGCGCTGTATGGTTGATCCAAAAATTATGAGGTTGATTGTTTTTGAAAATAGACTTAACGCCGGTCGTTTTGGCACTGGTTTCGTCAAATTCGGAGTTGTATAGCTCGAGTTATAGGCGATACAAGTTAGGTTAAAATTCTGGAAACGATTTGGGTATAGATTCGGTATTTCGGTGACTGGGAACGTTGTATTGACCGAAAAATTATGTGGTTTATTTTTCTGGAAAATAGACTTAATGCTTGTTAATTTGGCACTGGTTTGGTTGCGTTTAGAGTTGTGTAGCTCGAGATATGAATTCCACAAGTTAGAGTAAGATTCTGGAAACAATCTGGACACAGGGTCAGTGTTTTGGTTACCACGTTTTCAAAAGAACTCCTTTTCGAACGAATCCAATTTCTTTGAAAACTAGACAAAATTTGCCCCCGTTTATGCACAAGTTTCATGCCATTTGATTGAGTTTTGGTCACTTTGGAATTGCTTGAATTTGAAGGACAGAAACTGTCCTCTTTTGCAACTAGCCTGTGTGCTTTTCGAAAACTGTACCTATTGGACACTCTCCTTCAAAAACTGAACTTAGGGATGATAACCAGACCCATAGGGCTTTCCAACAAGTATTTATTTGTTGAAATCCGATGTCGTTTGCTATTTTAATTAATTCGCTGAAGTAGGTGCGATGTGCCTAGGCGCTGTGCGCCAGTCTTGTGCGTGGTGTGCGTGCGTTATGTCCGCGTTGTGGAGCCGTCTGGTGTTAATATTTCAGGTGCGGTGCTGGTATGCTCAGGAGAGTTTAGTGGTAGCTGTGATGCTACAACTTGGTGCTATTTTTGGTGAAATCATTTGTTTTGATTCTGGTGATATAGTATTTATTTTAAATACTTGTTATGGTGAGTTGGTGCATAATCATGGTGTCGCATTGTCATATGCATGTTTTGGTGATATAGGCTCTGCCTCTGGTGTTTATTGGTGATATGCCCGTCGTGGCTCATTTTGGTGATCGGTACCGCATGCATATGCCCACTGGAGGGGTTGCATATCATCCCATTGTCTATGAATGTTATAACTTTGGTGGTTCACTGTCAAATGGACTTTTCCTTTGGTATCTGGTGCTGTGATATGGTGTAATTGTATTGTGTTGCTGTAGTTACCTGATGCTAGCATATTTTTATCATCTGCTTATTACCTCTGTTAGACTCACCCCTTCTGCTTGGAATGTTGCTCTCATGCGGCAACGCTGCAGGTGATCGCTAGTGCTCGTGGAGGAATTGCTAGGTTTTGCTTCCTCTCTCGTTTGGGTCTGTGTCAGCTCTGATATGTAGCACCGGGGAGTCGTTAGTTATCGTTTTGAACTATTATTTTAGTTATTGGAAATTGTTTTAATTAATTTTGGAGATGTCTCTAATTGTTAATTCTGGAGATGTTTAAACTGGTTAATATTTCCGCTGCTTGGTGATTTCTTTTATATAAATTATTTTGGAGATTTTTTTTTGGAATAAATGGTGTTTTTTTTTAAAATGGTGAAAAATGTAGCGCCCTTCGAGGTGACTCTGATAATTGTCTATTTAGTTGTAATAGTAAAAGGGGGGTGTTACACTATGTAATTCACAAATGCCTCCTTTGGCACATGTAACTTGGCAACATTATAATGAAATTTCTTCCATTTTATTCTTGAGCAATTTCTTATTCTGTGCTTTCGACAATGTTTTGGCAACTTAAATGCCATGTTTTTACGCTTTCTTTATATTTATTCCAGCGTTATTTTAACTTCGTGCAACGTTGGGTAATACTTTTTCAAGTATTTGCCATTTATACGCAAAATTCTTTCATCAGCGCCGATCTCTTCGACCTCATATGCGCCGTTTGAATAAACTTGTAAAATTTTAAATGGTCCTTCCCAACTTGGGGACCATTTACCAAAGACTCTATCTTTTTTATCCATAGGCAATAGGACCTTCCACACTAGATCACCTGAATTAAAGGCTTTAAACTTAACCTTTTTGTTATAAGTTTTAGTTACCCTCTCTTTCTGTCGAATAAGCGTATCTAAAGCTAATAGCCTTTCTTCGTCTAAATCAACCAATTCATCAAGCATCATATTCCAATAATAATCAGAGGGAATCTCCCACTGTCTTTGAATTCTTGTTGATTGTAGACAAATTTCAACAGGCAACACTGCATCGTGTCCAAATGTTAGCCTATAAGGAGTAGTGTTGATAGATTCTTTGGGTGAATTTCGACAAGCCCATAATGCTTGATCAAGGGTATTATGCCAATTTTTGGGTTTCTGCCCAACATGCTTTTTAATTAAATTAATAATAACTTTATTGGCAGCTTCTACTTATCCATTGGCTTGCGCATAATATGGTGTCGAAGTTAATAACTTAAAACCAATTTCAGAAGCAAACTCTACCATTTTTCTACCAGTGAAAACTGATCCCTGATCTGTAGTAATGGTTTCTGGAATTCCAAACCTATAAATGATATGATTTTGAATAAACCTTATCACTGCTTCTTGATCAACATTGGCTAAAGGTAAAGCTTCAACCCATTTGGTGAAGTAATCAATTCCCACAAGGATATATCTATGGCCCTTCGACGAAGTTGGCTTTATCTCTCCAATCACATCTAGAGCCCAACCTCTAAATGGCCAAGGTTTGACTATGGCATGCAATTCATTTGCAGGTACATGTTGTATCCCAGCATGCTTTTGACACTCTTGGCATCCCTTAGCAAATTCTATGCAATCTTTCAGCATAGTTGGCCAATACATTCCTTGTCGAAATAATAACCACTTCATTTTGTGGCCTACTTGGTGTGAACCACATGCTCCACTATGTGTATCAGAAACTGCTAAATATGCCTCATTTTCACTAAGACATTTTAATAGTACTCCTTCAGGAGTCTTTTTAAACAATTCGTTTCCAATTATCACATAGCTCAAAGCTCTGTATTTTACTTTTTTATTGGTATTTCTTGTGGGATTTTGCAAATATTCCACAATAGGCCTTCGCCAATCACTATTGGTCATATTGTCAAGAGCAAAAATTTCTGCTAAGTCAAAGTCACCAAAAAATTGACGTTTTTCGACAACGACTAGTTCCTCGTTTGCGAACATATAGTAGACCATTAGTGACGAAGAATAGTCATTAGAAATAATTTTATCCTTTATTTCAATTAACTCTTCCAGGCTTTGTTTTGAAACTTTATAGCCTGAAGCAATTTGTGCCAATTCATTTGCCACTTGATTATCAATTCGTGGTAAATGTTCTAAGTGAACAGACTCAAATCTTTTTAACAAAGCATTGGCAACAACAAAGTATTTGATAAGGTGCTCTTTAATGCATTTGTACTCTCTTGTCAATTGTTTGACAACCAACTCAGAGTCACCTTTTATTTCGACATGACTTGCCCCCAGCTCAAGTAAAATTTCAAGGCCTACTATTAAAGCCTCATATTCAGCTTCATTATTGGAGCAAACATCTCGAATTTTAAACTTATACTTCGTTGGAATGTTAGTAGGAGATATTATTAAAATACCAATCCCAACTCCATGTTTATGGCTTGAACCATCAAAGTACAACCTCCAAGGATATACGTCTACAAAACTTAATGTTTCTTCGACAACAGAATGGTCTACTATAAAATCAGCAACCACTTGTCCTTTAATTGATTTTAGAGGTTGATATTGTATTCTGACAAAGCCAAAGCCCATTTACCGATTCGGCTATGCATTATTGGTTTCGACAGCATATGCTTAATAACATCAAAATGCGAATAAACAGAAACATCAGCTGGTTTTATATATTGCTTTAACTTTGTACACGAGAAATACAAACAAAGGCACAACTTTTCTATAGGAGTGTACCTCGTTTCGGCATCATTTAAGACCCTACTGAGGTAATAAATGGCTCTTTCGACACCACTATCATCCTCTTGTGCTAACATGCTACCTATTGTTCTATCAGAAGCTGCTATATACAATTTGAGCACTTTGTGTTTAATAACAGGCAACAAAATTGGTGGTTTCATCAAATAAGACTTGATTTCGTCGAAGGCTGCTTGATGCATTGGTTCCCATTTGAACTCTTCTTCCTTCTTCAGTCTTAACAATGGCGAAAAAACTTGTGTTTTGCCACTTAAATTTGATATAAATCTTCGAAGGAAATTGATTTTTCCCAGCAACGACTGAAGCTCCTTTTTGGTCGAAGGGGCCTTCGTTTCCATAATTGCCTTAGTCTTATTTTGATTGATTTCAATGCCTTTTTTGTGCACTATAAAACCCAAGAAATCACCTGCACGTACACAAAAGGCACATTTTAATGGATTTATTTTCAATCCATATTTCCTCATTCTTTCAAAAGAACGGCGAAGATGGTCTAAATGACCACTTTCTGAGGAAGATTTAACCACCACATCATCTATGTATACTTGCATAAAATCATCAATAAAATCATGAAACATAGAATTCATGGCCCTCTGATATGTAGCACCAGCATTCTTTAAGCCAAAGGGCATTACTACCCATTCATAAACACCCAATGCCCCCGGACATCTAAAAGCAGTTTTCGACACATCCTCTTCAGCAATGAAGATTTGATTATACCCAGAATAACCATCGAGCATACTAAGATAATCAAATCCCGCTGCTGAATCTATTAGCATTTCTGCCACAGGCATTGTGTATTCATCTTTGGGAGTTGCATTATTTAAATCCCTAAAGTCTATGCAAACTCTAAGAGTCCCATTTTTCTTTATTACAGGAACTATATTGGCTAACCATTCGACATACCTGGCAGTTCTGATGAATTTGTTTCTGAATAGCCTTTCGATTTCCTCTTTGATCTTAGCCAACACTTGAGGAGCAAATCTTCTTGGCACTTGCTTCACTGGTTTCTTCCCTGGTTGAATTGGTAATTGCATTTCCACTACTTCTCGACTTAACCCAGGCATTTCGTCGTAATCCCAAGCAAAGCAGTCTTTGAACTCCCTTAGCAATGTGATGACTTGGGTTTTTAGAGAAGCATCAATATTCGCACTAATATAAGTTGGCCGTTTTATTGAGCCATTTCCCAAATCAACTTCTTCTAACGGGTCTTGAGCTTGCATATGCTTTGCCGAATCTCTAGGATCCTTTTTAAAACCTAATGGATCATCATCATAAATGCAGTCAAGTCTTTCATCTATGACTATGCCATTTCCTTCATGTAACTCACTGGCTTCGACAGCCATTGTTTGTTGAATAATTTCGGCCTCCATAGCCGCTTTAAACTTGTTTTCGGCCATATAAGCCGTAATTTTGTCCCATGCATTGGGCACTGACATAAGAACACTTTCAAGAACCAGTGTTCCACCCCGTTGTGCGAAGAACACCATCAGGATAGACACTATCATCTCCCATTATTTCTCTTTCCCAAACAAAACCATAATTTGGGTCGAGATGAACTGAGGCAAAAACATTATCCGCAGGAACATATGCCTCATTAGAAGATGAACATGGCGCAATCTTCGCCATTTGTTTCTCAAAATTTCCCTTGGTAACTTGATTCACGTCAGCACGGAAGTAGCTCTGATCGGCTTCAACATACTCTACCAAACCATCTTCCTTCCACATTACTAAACGTTGATGCAAAGTTGAAGGGACAGCATCAACTCCATGGATCCACTCTCTACCAAGGAGTAAATTAAAATTCGCTTTAGAGGCTATCACTAAGAACAATGTAGTCCTCTTTATGGAACCAACGATTAAGTCCACCTCAATGGCCCCCAAAGAATGGCCAGTTTTGCCTTCATAGTTGCTTAAGACAATATTATGTGGCCTGAGGTCAGTGTCGAACTTACCAATCTTCTTCAAAAGACCATGTGGCATTAAATTCACTGCAGCTCCACCATCCACTAACACTTTGTTAATTCCAACACCATTGACTTTGGCTTGGACATACAGGGGTTTCAAGTGGTTTTGCATACTCATATCTGGCTTCTCGAAGGTAGCCATTTGGTCTTCGACACAACCATTGTTCATCACATAGTAACACATTGGCTTATGACGAGCCATATCCTCTGTAAAATCCTCTTCAACATCATTTGGTACTGTGATAACATCGTACTCAAGAGGCGGTATTGATACCACATTGCAAACAACATCGAAATCATCTTCAGAATCATTAAAATCAGACTCCATGTCTTCATCCATGTCGAAATCAGCATTCCTTTCTTTCACTGTTGACAATGGAGGAAATATTCTTTCAAGAGCAGGCCTTCTTGGCTTTTCTGTTACTACAGCCTTGCCTTTGGCCTTATTCGCTGCACACACATGACTAGCAACATCAGCATTCCTCTTTGTGGCAACTTCAGCTTTGTGAACCTCACTCTTCGCCACTATTATGCTGCGTGGAACTTGATTATTAGCCAAATGACTTGGAACCTGGTTAATGTCAAAGTGTGCCTTCTTCTTCTGTTGTCTTTGGTAACGACGCCACTGTGTTCTAGTCATGGGGTTCTTACCCTTATAGTTATTCTTATAATTAAACTTAACAGCATCAGTACCTGGCTTGACAGCTTTAGCATGTTGATTATTGGGTACCCACGCTTCGACAGGAGCACTAGCACTTGGGACAAAGGATTTATTTGTTGACAGCTTCAAATACCCTTTCGCGGAGGACTTCTCCTTAGCAAATTGTCGTTTGCTTGTTGAAGGCTTTGTCGACACATTAGCCTTATAGCCAGGAAGATCTCCTTTTGCAAAGTCAAATTTCGGCCTGTTATCAAGCCATTTTCTTTTACGTTGTTGTTGGTCCTGATAACCTTCGACCGCTTTAGCTGCTTCTTTGTCGAAGACAGCGCTGCACCTTGGGCAAAGCATAACTTCAGAGTTGTTCCACTTACACCGATTGAGGAAATCTATCAATTCTTCCTCAGCCTTAGGATACACAGCATGTGTCTTCCCATCATATTCTTTTAGGGTCACTTCCTATTTCTTACCTTCAGCATACATAAAACCTTTTAATTTTCCGGTGGCAGTCTTGACACACTTAGGAGGGTCTGCCATTTGAGCATCCACCATGCCTACATCAGCTTCGACAGGTTCAGAATACATAGCTTCAGCCTTAGGCAATGGATCAACATCAATCTGCATAGGAGCTTTCATTTTCTTATCAGCAAATTTGAGTCTTCCTTCGTCAACTGCTTTTTGCACAATATCCCTGAAGAGCACACAACGGTCAGTGTTATGTCCCAAAAAATTATGGAACTTACAATAACCCTTTTTCTTTCTTTGGTCAACAGTTGGTATTTTAAGGCCTTTAGGCACTAATATTTGACCATCAGTTACTAAAAGATCAAAAATTTCATCACATTTAGTAACATCAAAAGTATAAGTCTTAGGCATAAATCTATCATTCTTAGACTCTACAGGGTTATCCCCATTCGCAGGCCTTAATAATTTACAGGTATAAGGAGGACCAGGCTTAAGTTCAGCCACGTCTATCTCCTCTTCCTCGACATTACTATATGTAACGTCGAATTCTTCTTCGACATATGCCACTTTCTCTTTTTTATGATACCTATTCGACCTAGATTTTTCTTCTCTAAGCCTTTCAACTTGTCGAACTCTATCAGCCAAATGAGCCATATCTCGCAAATGAGATGTGTCTAATTTCTTTCTAATTGAGTAATCAAGGCCACCAGCAGCCATTTCGACAAGCTCATGTTCAGGGACTTGTGTGAAGCAACGAGATTTCAACAGCCTAAATCTGTTTAAGTAATCATCAATAGTTTCAGGCATTTTGCGCCGAACACTAGCCAATTCTTTAAGACTAATTTTCGACTGGCCCATGTAAAACTGTGCACGGAATGCCTTTTCTAATTGCCCCCATGTGAACATAGAACCAGGGGGTAAGGTCGTGAACCAAGTGAAAGCATTTTTAGTTAGAGAATTTGGAAAGTATTTCATCTTCAAATTCTCATTTTGTGCTAAGTCCCCAGCCTCAGTCAAGAAACGAGCAATGTGTTTGACTGTGGACTCATTTGTATCACCACCAAACTTAGTAAACTTGGGAACTTTCCATCCCCTTGGTAACTCAGTTTGTAATACGTATTCACATAATGGTGATACGAAGTTAGGCCTTTGTAAACCTATGTTAAGGCCATTTTGCGCCAAAATAGTTTCGACTAAAGTAGCTATATTGTTTTCTGCGCCAACATTGTGTTGTTGCATTTGTCGAACAACTTCATCAGCGTTCTGGTGTCTATTTACCACAACTACTTCAGGGACGTGGTTTACTGCCCCTTGTAGTTCGCCTACAACTGTCGACACTTCGACTGCGACTGCTTCTTGGGGGTTAACTGGCGACGCATTACCCGCAATAATAGGAACGTGCCTATTATTAACCGCTGGAACCCCAAAAAAGTCTGCAATCCTACTCATCTGATTTGCCAACATTTGGTAACTGTTATTGGTATTTTGAATCAAAGGATTGAAAACTGTACCAATTTGTTGGGTAAGCATATTAACCATATCGTGATTACTCTCGTCTACTTGCTGTCTTAAGGCCAACAAAGACGTATTGGTTAATGCTGGGGGATTTCGACCAAATACGCTCTCAGAAGAGACATGTGTAGGGGAAAAGGTCGAAATATGTGGCATTCCAGTGGGCATGCCATACATTCCCAAAGGAAATGGGGGTAGATGCACGTTATTCAAACGTGGGTCTAAACCGTTTCCCATTGCCATGTAAGGGCTATGAAGTCCTGCACTTAACGGCAAAGACATAGGCAAAGATGCCATTTCTGACTGCGTTGAACCAACATTAGTCATTGATAATAAAGGAACGGTTGTCGACGATGATGGTCCTGCGCTAATGCTCGCAGAATCCATTGTTGTTCCTTGCCCTTGTGAAACAACAGGGTTGGAACTAGACGCATTATTCGTACTAGAACGAACCATTTTACCACTTCTTAAGTGCATACAACAGCGAATACAAATAAGAGAGTACGAAAATGAACCAATTCAAAGGCAAGGTCCCACTGGGCGTGCCAATTTGTTTGCTGGTGTTTTTAGCAAACAATCACTAGTTTTATTAGAAGGTTTGTGAGATCAAAGTAGAAAAATCTCAAAGCAATTGCCTTTGAATTGCTCATGGTTTTCGTTGAAGAAAACGTAGAAAAAGGGGACGATTTGCAAATGATTAACAGAATTGAAAAGAAAAGAAGCAGTAAATGGTGCAGGAATTGTAAAGAACAGACAGATAAATTGCATTGAATCATAAAAGTGGTACACGATCACGTACAGCGATTCTTCCACTCGTTTTTCGCTCTGGCTTGGAAGTTAGAGTTTCAGGAATCGGGTTGTGTATTGTGATTTGCGACCTCTGTTTCTTCTCAGAAACAGTTATTTATACAAAGGAAAAGAGGGGGAAAAACTGAACTCAGTAACCGCCTAGCAATTTGAAAATAAGTAACTGCTCCTACTTTCGACCAAGTAACTGCTCCTACTTTCGACCAAAACCGCTCTATCACGCTTCGACCAACTGCTAGTCTTCAGCGCATAACTGCTCTGTTTTCTGTCTGTCGAAAGCCTGTGTCCATTTTCCTCTCTCTTGCTTTTGCTTCCCTGGAAACTTGTCGAGTTTACCTTGCGCATGACCATTTTCTTTGTCGAAATAATTTGGTCTTTGTGAAATAAATATAAGTCAGGCCTTGTTGACCATCTTTAATGAAGCCTGTCGAAATTACAGGCTAACAACAATTCACCTAAGTTCATGCATACTTAACACTAGACATAGGAGCCAAACAACATAGAAAATGTGTACCACATTAAATAAATAGGGACAATCTTCAAAACAGTATAGCTACTCAATTATGCAGCATTAAGTTTTGGTTTATTTACATTATACAAAGTTATGAAGATTAATGATAGACCAAATGTATTTCCCTCTTTTGGGTTTTTCTGAGACTTGGCAACCAATACATTAATTCTCACTTTGAATTCTTCATACTCTCTCTGCAACAAAGCATAGGAAAATGCCTTAAACCTTACATGGACAATAGAAAAAGATCAAAATTTCAAAGAACAAAAATAAAAATAAGTATCATGATTCATGGAAGCAACTTTGATTGCCTTGCGATCCTTTACAAATGTGGGCTGAACCTTGTCTTTCAATGAATCAACTTTGTTATACTTACAACAAAGTGGAACCCATATTCTTTTAAACTTTGAAATTTCTGCCAAGGTATAAAACAGAAGCATGGGTGGTTCTTTCAAAGGGTCTGCAGCGGTAAAAAACTCATCAACAAATGGTAGGCGATTTGGCTCCCCTTCGTGCTCGAATCGCATGGACAAGCGCTCCGGGTAAGTCATACGAGTGATGGAAGTAGTGGTGGTTTTAAACCAACCAAACACATGCAAAATCTATCAAATGATACATTCAAATCGCACACAAGTAGCACATTAAACAAGTATAACCAACCAAAATTTATAATGTTGAGATGGAATTAAATATCATGTTAGCCAAATCTCCATAACTTGTTATTATTAGAATACTACAAACTAGACTGTATAAATTTAAGGGAGCAAATTTTGATGCAGATTAAACACTAATGAAGAGTTCTTTTTTTAAGAGGGGTTTCAATTTCAAGTTCATAATATTTAACTTAACTTCAATTAAGGTTCATTTCTCATTTGTTTAATTATTTATCCAATCTTTGCTAAATTTGACATATGGTAGTAATTATTAGTATAACTGTTATTAATGCTGAAGTTGAAAACAGATTGCAATTTGGTAGTTGAACTGCCACATTGCTGAAAGGAAAGTGAATAACAAAACTATATGGATATGTATCTATGTTATTACTTGAACTCTGTATGAATTAATTCCTCTAATTGTATGTAAATGTGTTTCTTTATTAAAAAAGAGAATGAGAAAAGTATATGTGAGGTTGTTTTTAACGCACAAAGCATTTTATCAAATAGGTTGAGGATAATTCTAAAGAGACACTTTTATATAAATAGGAAGAGGATAATTCTAAAGAGACACTTTTATATTTTTTATTAGTTTATATTTTTTATCGCACTTTTATTTTATCTTTATCTTTATGCATTAGGCTAGTAGAATAATTCAACCCTCGAGTCCCATTAACCCAACCTGACCCTTTCTAGATGAGTCAAGAAACCAACAGTCGAGGAGCAGAGTTGAGGAGCAGAGTTCCATCCTCGGCTTAATTGCTTGATAAACAGTCCAAACCTCTGACCGATCCCGCGACTAGGACCTAAGAGTTTGACAACAACAATCATATCAAATCAAGGTATACAAGAGTCAAAATAATTGTTAAGTGTTTATCTTTGAATTAGGAATGGAATGGGAATGGAATAGGTACTCAAAAGGACTAGAATTTTAACATTTTCATTCTTGGGGACTGTGGGGCGCACAGTTTGGCTTCCCCACGTCGTGCGCCCTGTCTTCATGAGTTGCGTGAACTCACACTGGCTAGCACGAGTCCTACGTGTGCAGATTCAGAAAATCGTTTTCTTTCAGGTTTTAGTGCAACTGCTTGGTACCTAATTATTCCAATTCCACATCCAACTCAAAACACAATCACTCCACATGATTCATCAAGCATAAACAAGTTCAAATCATCAACATTGACATTTCAATTAATCTCTTGCATGGAATTTTTTTAGGATCTTTCTTCATGTCAGCACAACAACAACAACACTTCAACAATCAATGTCCTATAGATTGATCTAAGACTTGATCTAAGGGAACTTAAGCTAGCTTTAAACTCGGTTCTGCCTATTCAAACTTCAAGTGTGTTTCCAACTTGGTGAAGAACGAGGGTGAATGGGTTATTCCTTTCCTTCTCTTCTCCTCTTCTTCCCTCCCGAAGTCTCTCTCTTTTCCTTTCTCTCTCTAAGTATTTCTTAAAAAAAATAGATGGTTGAAGTATTTTTTAAAGAAAAAGCGAAATGAAGTTGTGGTCGGCTGGTTTGTGTATTAAAGGGTGTCCTTGGGGCACTTTTGTCTATGGGGTGAAATTTGTGAAAAGGAGAATCCCAAATGTGCCCTTCTCCTTTCTAATCAATACACAAACACATACAAAATGTAACAAATTCAAAAATTATCCTTCTATTCATATAAACACATAATTTTATATTTTGAAATAAATCTTGATAACATTCAAGCAACATAAAAGTAATAAAATTACATTGGGTGTTACATGCTGTATGTAGAAAATTTTGGAAAGTCAAAAAGAAATTCCTAAGAATGTCCATCTTGCTTGGAGGATGTTCCTGGCTGGTACAGGCTTATAGACGTCGTAGCTTCTCACCTTAGCTTATAGACAACTGAGTCACGGTGATCGAACGGTACATGCCCAGTCCATAGGATAACTTAAATCACAGATCAACGCGGTATCGACCTGACTACACTATAAATATCAGTGCACCCCTACGCCCAGGTTCGATCTCATAACACATCTCACACTAGAATTCACTATACTGACTTGGGCGTCGGAGTATGTGCAGGTATCACACCCACATCAATCTACCACTTGAAGCTTGGAGGGTACATCAGTCAAAACCATTCATACCTCATCTCAGGTCCTACACAAGGACATTGGCGACCATAGTGGGAGCCTGTCTCATCACTTTTACCACCTGAATCGACGTACCTCTCGACAAATGCATCTCCGGGGTGAATCTCTACAGAGAACATACACCCTAGTGAAGTCGAATCGTTAAGCACTCCGTTAATCGAGGGACTCAAACTTAGAGTCATGGTTGATCCACAACACTCGAGTGCCGAACCAATGACGATTATCATAACTGGAGGGTACCAGAGAGAATTTGTGGGAGCCACCTATACGAAAAAGAGGGGGGAGGACCCGACCAGCTCCTTGAAGGTAACTCCCAACCACTGTCTGCGGCGGCCGCCCCTGTCATTCAACGACTCTGATTTACTAGATAAAGGGCCAAACAAATCCATCCCTCGGGTGATCACGGTGGCAATGGCAAACTTTCAAGTCACGAGGATCCTCGTAGACAAAGGAAGCTCTTCAACCGACATCCTATTCTTCAGCTTACTCAAGATCCTGAATGTTGCAGAAGAAGACCTCCCCCCGACAAAGACACCGACCTCACAGGGTTCAATTGGTCGACAATGAAGCCCCTAGGCTACCTCAACATGATGGTGACCTTCAGAAGGATAACTCTGGGGGGATGTCGCACAGTGAGAGTCCCATTCTTGGTTTTATCTTGCAAGTCGGTTTAAAACGCCATAATAGGTCGGCCAACTCTAGGTCGGTTGGGGGCAGTCGCGTCCATGGTACACCTGAAGATGAAGTTCTACTCTCTAGATAATGAAGTGATCACCCTCGGTGTCAATCTGGAATCCGCCAAACGATGCCACTACTTATCTCTGGAAGAAGAGCGGGACTACCACTACATCCAGAATCCCAACGAGAGGACGTGGTAAAAAAACAAGAAAACAACAAAGAGCTCCGACGTCAATTTGACTGACCTCGGCACTCGTTATGATCCAAACAGTTCGGAGGAAGAAGGTGACGACGAGCTCACCAACGAGCTAAAGAAGAAGTTAAAGAGTCCTGAACCAGAGCGTGACTTTGTCTTAGTGAAACTCGGTGAATTTCCAGACGAAACGGTGAAAATCGGAGCTGGCCTAGATTCCAAAGTCAGGGAACAATTAATCAAATGCCTCCTCGATCCCGCCGATCTATTTTCTTGGACTCAAACAGACATGTCAGGGATTTCTCCAGATGTCGCTTGTCATCATATTTCAATAAACCTAGGAGATAAGTAGGTAGCACAAAAATGAAGGACGCAGGGCGGTGAAAAGGCAGAATCTACTGCAAAAGTTGTCGAAGGCTTGGTTGCAAAAAAGTTCATTGGGAGGTCAAGTACGCTACATGGCTCTCAATTAGAGTAACGGGAAGTGGAGAATGTGCATCGACTGCAAATACCTCAACTGGGCCTATCCAAAGGACGCTTTCCCCTTCCCCGACATCAACACGTGGGTAGATAATGTAACACCCCCCTTTTACTATTACAATTAAATAGACAATTATCAGAGTCACCTCGAAGGGCGCTACATTTTTCACCATTTTAAAAAAAAAACACCATTTATTCCAAAAAAAAATCTCCAAAATAATTTATATAAAAGAAATCACCAAGCAGCGAAAATATTAACCAGTTTAAACATCTCCAGAATTAACAATTAAAGACATCTCCAAAATTAATTAAAACAATTTCCAATAACTAAAATAATAATTCCAAACGATAACTAACGACTCCCCGGTGCTACATATCAGAGCTGACACAGACCCAAATGAGAGAGGAAGCAAAACCTAGCAATTCCTCCACGAGCACTAGCGATCACCTGCAGCGTTGCCGCATGAGAGCAACATTCCAAGCAGAAGGGGTGAGTCTAACAGAGGTAATAAGCAGATGATAAAAATATGCTAGCATCAGGTAACTACAGCAACACAATACAATTACACCATATCACAGCATCAGATACCAAAGGAAAAATCCATTTGACAGTGAACCACCAAAATTATAACATTCATAGACAATGGGATGATATGCAACCCCTCCAGTGGGCATATGCATGCGGTACCGATCACCAAAATGAGCCACGACGGGCATATCACCAATAAACACCAGAGGCAGAGCCTATATCACCAAAACATGCATATGACAATGCGACACCATGATTATGCACCAACTCACCATAACAAGTATTTAAAATAAATACTATATCACCAGAATCAAAACAAATGATTTCACCAAAAATAGCACCAAGTTGTAGCATCACAGCTACCACTAAACTCTCCTGAGCATACCAGCACCGCACCTGAAATATTAACACCAGACGGCTCCACAACGCGGACATAACGCATGCACACCACGCACAAGACTGGCGCACAGCGCCTAGGCACATCGCACCTACTTCAGCGAATTAATTAAAATAGCAAACGACATCGGATTTCAACAAATAAATACTTGTTGGAAAGCCCTATGGGTCTGGTTATCATCCCAAAGTTCAGTTTTTGAAGGAGAGTGTCCAATAGGTACAGTTTTCGAAAAGCACACAGGCTAGTTGCAAAAGAGGACAGTTTCTGTCCTTCAAATTCAAGCAATTCCAAAGTGACCAAAACTCAATCAAATTGCATGAGACTTGTGTATAAACTGGGGCAAATTTTGTCTAGTTTTCAAAGAAATTGGATTCGTTCGGAAAGGAGTTCTTTTGAAAACGTGGTAACCAAAACACTGACCCTGTGTCCAGATTGTTTCCAGAATCTTACTCTAACTTGTGGAATTCATATCTCGAGCTACACAACTCTAAACGCAACCAAACCAGTGCCAAATTAACAAGCATTAAGTCTATTTTCCAGAAAAATAAACCACATAATTTTTCGGTCAATACAACGTTCCCAGTCACCGAAATACCGAATCTATACCCAAATCGTTTCCAGAATTTTAACCTAACTTGTATCGCCTATAACTCGAGCTATACAACTCCGAATTTAACGAAACCAGTGCCAAAACGACCGGCGTTAAGTCTATTTTCAAAAACAATCAACCTCATAATTTTTGGATCAACCAAACAGCGCCAGTTTTAGAAAAACCGAACCTGTGTCCAGAATCGCTAAATTGCCAAACACCAAACCCTAACGGCAACGACACCGCAACCACCACAACAAAAACGACAATTCGACAACGCGACAACAACAATCAACCACCCACAGCAACAACAAAAACACGATCAATAACAACACCATCATCGTGATACAACAATCACGCAACAACAAATAACGAAACAAATCACAATAACGTGCAATAATCATCAAAGCACCAATCTCCACGAAAACACGATATGCAACAACACGAACAATTCAACAAAACCCTAGACTACCCACACATAATTATCATCAACCCATTATCAAGGTTAAGCCCACCCTTACCTCGAATAACGTAAGCTCCGGAACACGACGAACGAGACACGAACAAAACCACAGCAACACGAACGATCTCCTTTTGAAATTCTTCGCGAAACCCTCCTCTTCTCTCCCTCTTTGCGCCGCGTGCTCTCTCTCTCACTCTCACTTTCGTTTTTCTTTTGCTTGCTGCGAATGAGGGTTTGGCTTAAACCCCCAGGGTTTAAGTTAAGGGCTCAGTAAACACTGGGCTCTCTACGTCACCACCTCCTTTACTCGTTTCACCTCCTACGCATATAAAATATTAACCTTTTAATTTATCTATATCCCGCCTCCAAATTATTTTAATAATTCAATCAACTATTTTTAATTAAATTATTTCCGGGGTGTTACAGATAACGCCTCTAGTTTCAAACTCCTTTCATTCATGGATGAATAATCGGAGTACAACCAAATCCCGATATACCCCTGACTAAGAGAAGACCATCTTCATGAAAGGCAGAGGGTACTTTTGCTACCGTGTGATTTTATTCGGGCTTAAGAACGCGGGCGCAACATACCAGAAGATGATGAACAAAGTCTGCAAAGATCAAATCGGTCGCATTCTCGAGGTATATATAGATGACATGATTGTCAAAACTAAGTCCGACCCCAACCATTCCACTGATTTGACAGAGGTATTCGCGGAGGTACGTAGGCATAACATGCGATCAACCTCGAGAAATGCACCTTTCGTGTCAGAACAGGTAAATTCCTCAATTTCTACCTCACCGAGCTTGCAATCAAAACCAACTTGGAAAAGTGTCGAGATGTGGCACAAACGTGAATGCTGACCACCAAGAAAGAGATACCAAAACTCTCTGAAATGATTTTCGCGCTGTCTAGATTTATCTCGACAGCTGCAAACTGGTCTCTCCCCTTCTTCAAGTTGTTAAGGAAAGGGGTCAAATTTTAATGGAATACTGAGTGCGAGGAAGCCTTAATCCAACTCAAGGCTGCCTTGTTTGAACCACCGGTGTTGATCCGGTCCGTAGAGGGAGAAACACTATACCTCTACGTCACTGTAGTTGAAGAAGCCCTTAGTGTCGTACTCATCCGAGAAGCCGGAGACGGCCAGAAACCACGTACTTCATCAAAAAGACACTGTAGGGCCCAAAGTTGAGATATCAGAAAATCAAGAAGGTAGCCCTCGCTTTAATCCTTGCAACTCGGCATCTGAGACCCTACTTTGTTTCACATCAGATAGTGGTGAGTACGAGATAAAGCTGCCATAAGTGAGGCCAGCGTCAAACAAAGAATGGGATCGCTCTTCAATCGACATATCGTCCCTAGAATGTTTAAACTCGACGATCTCAGCTTCCAACGTGCTGATGTAAGACTAACGAATGCTTCACAGGGAAAGCTTGCACAGAACTAGGACGGTACATACCAATTGTAGCAAAAACAAACCATGGAGAATTCAAGCTCGAGAGAATGGAGAGGAAACTGATCCATGGACATGGAATGCCACGAAACTGAAAATGTACTTCATCTAAATTTGTAAACACGTTTGAAGTTCAATAAAACAGTCATATTATACCAACCTAGTTCCGACCAATTCTGCAATGACGAAAACACACTACAACACTTGTACCAAGGAAATAAAACCTATCGGATCCACCACGCGTCACAAAACCCATCCTTCAGTCCAAGGCCAAGTCCTTCGAGCTTGACCTTGGCCTGGGGGCAACTATTCCAGACCGATATCGAGCTCGGTCCGACCTATACATCGTTGCTGCTCACCTCGGCTTACTGACAACTAAGTCACGATAATTGAACGTTGGACGCCCAGTTCATAGGATAAGTTGTGTCACAGATCAACACGGTAGAAGACCTCTGACACGCGCCACAGATTGCGATCTGTGTGATCCAGACATTAAGGGTTGCAGTCACCATTTCAGATCCAACAATAGATATCGACCTGACAATACAATTAAATACCAGTGCACCCCTATGTTACCAAGTGGCTTCAATCTCAAAAGAGGGGTGAATTGAGATTTTTAGAAAATTGGTCCCCTTTTAACGACTTAGATTAATTTTTGCGCGGGTTTATGGAATGAACGATAGAAACAAAAGCAGTAAATAACACAGAAGATTTATACTAGGTCAGGCACCTCTTAGTGACCTACTCTAGTCCTCACAAACCCTTTCTGAGATTTTGACTATCAAATCAAAGCTTAAACCGGGTGCTTTCAAACCCATAAAAACTCAAGCACTCTTCACTTAGGATACTCCACCTTTGTGCAAAAGCCCTCAAAAACAATTGACAAACAAGAGATATCCCACCCTTGTTACAATCAAAAACCCTAGAGAGATTCCCGATCCTCCCCATCCTCTAGGATAACCCAATAACAATTTAAACAAATTACAAGAAAATAAAGATACCTCTAAGAAGGTGAATACAACAACTTGAAGATTCCCAACCTAACCCTTGAGAAAGATCAGCTCAAAATTGATGGAAAAAGTGAAGAACAAGTGTGATAGTGCAATAGGGTTCGATTTCAGCTCTGTTATTCGTAGGTTGTATTTGTCTGTGAAACCCTTAGGTCATTCTAACCGTTGGGACGATTTTTAACACCGATAATCAATTATCAGTTAAGTGGATAATCGATTATCACACACACAAGCGTGTTCTTTCAAAACAGCAAGTCTTCATTATCGATTATCACTATGGGATAATCAATTATTGTAATCTATTACTCTAATCGATTATAATTCTTATGACTTTTGTGCGTATGAACATATTCTATTGTGTAATCGATTATTTGGCTTCCTGTAATCGATTATGGACCTAAATAATCGATTATCACTTTGTTGTAATTGATTATGAACCTAAATGTGGTCATAATCGATTATCGTCCTTGTTGTAATCGATTATCTACTTACATATTGCCATATTCCACTTCAATAATCGATTATGGATTTATTTTCTCCTAATAACGAGAGCTACTACTTATAATCATTTTGGTGCCTGTGCCTAACCTATTTAGCATGCTTTTATCAAATGAAGGCATATGTTAGGTTAATTATGTGAGTGCTAGTGTGTTAAGTGATTTAATCTGATCCTCAAAAGCGGTTTACATTTCATTGCAAAGACACGACCAGACTTCCTAACATCTACCCTTGACAATGACTTTCTTCTTGAGATGGTTGTGCCTTGGAGTTCCGTTTGTCACTTTATTTCAGATTGCTTCATCATTAAAATTTAACCTGCAACACAAGATATCCACACCCTACGCCCCAGGTATGATCATAACCCATCCCATACTAGAATTCACTATAATGACTTGGGCGTCAGAGTGTGTGCAGGTACCACACCCACTTTTGTCTACCACTTGATGCTTGGAGGGTACGTCGGTCAAGACCATCTAGACTTCATTTCAGGTCCTACATCTGGATAGAGAATAATCAATATTTTTCTCCCAATAGAGCAGAAATTGGTTTCTGGAGGGATTGCATGTGAACCTTTCTATTCAATATGTGAAGACATGTTGGAAGACAATAGCCGTATTTTTAAGGAAGGTAATTGGGAAAAAATATTATGGTTTTCCTATCCCTTGGAAATTAAATTTGAGGGGATTGAATCGCACCACCTGCTGATAGATTCAAATTTAACTTTGATGTTGCTAGATCTGTTGAACAAAAATGGGTATGTGGAGTAGCTAATAGACACTATAGTTGTTTCATTTTAGCTGCTGCAACTTTGTCATTTCAAGGGATATCTAATCCTTACAATACCGAGGCAATTGGTATGCAATTTGCTTTAAACTTTGTGGTTGAGATACAAGCTAAAACAAACTGTGTGCAATTTGTGAGTAATATCATGAGGCTAAAAGACATTCACGCTTATGTTGGGAGGATTATTCTCGACTATTGCAAATTATCCAAGAACTTAAAATGCCAAACCTAAAAAGGAAGTAGAAGCAGTAAATGCATTCATTAAAAGAAAATAAACATAAATAAAAGTAAAAAAAGAAAAAATATTTATTAAAGAAAGTAAATTTATATCGATTACATTATTTCCAGTTGTTCCATATATAAAAATTTAACATTATAGTTACTTCTCAGAAAATTTCATCATTTGCCATAGGTGCTTTTTCCCCTAATGCATTTCTTTTCCCTACTTCCTCATTTTCTTTTCCATCTTTATTTTCTCCACCACCTATAATTTGGCTTTCCTCCTCCTCCTCTACCAACCCCCCCTCCTCAATAATTCTTGGTTCCATCATTGCTTTTTCTTCATCCATAGTTACTGAAGGTTGTGGAAATTGCATTAATGTTTTTGCATCAATCCTGGAAATTTTGTAGGGAATGGGATGGTTACAGTATCCTTCACACAATTTTCACTTTTATGTAATGACAAAGATGTTTTTATGCTACTATTACCAATCACGTGAGTTCTCTTTGCTTCTTTCTTGGCTTTGTGCTTTTTACCATGCAGATGCTCATTTAAAGCCATCTCACTTGTTGCACTAACTTGACATAGTGAACACTTCCACTCCTCTTTGAATTTTTTCTTCAGACCAAATGTAGAATCCTCTTTGTCATTAATAGTTGTTTCCATAGCTTTTCGCTTTGCACTATGAAGATCCAGAGTTGGCTTTGACTGCAATGGTACATACAGTTATCAAAAAATGTTGGGTTATTTGGATATTATAAATTTGCTACACATATGACACCTACACAGATAGAGATACTCTCAATATCTTAAAAGAAATGAATGGTCAATTACCAAAGTTTTGGGTCTATAATACACATAAATGCCATATATATTACATTTTTAAGGAATATGAATTGACATTGCAGTTGGTGATAACATAATTCCAAACTCCCAGCATGAATGACGATTCAGATCAGATGCAAGAATCTGGTGAAGAAGGAAGAACAATCTTGGAAAACACAAACAGACTCTTGAAACCAGTAGCAATTTTCTGCAATTTCTTTTGATCTTTCACTTTTGTTTTGAGAGTGCAGTTTATTTGACCGATCTTGACTGTGTAACCTTCAATTTTGATTTGACTGCCTTGATTGCAAATACTTGCACAGTGTCAAGATTTGATTCTTGACCGAAGCTACCAAAGACGAAATTGCAGTTGTTGATTTTTCTGATTACAGAAACTGAATCTTCTTCCATCTTTTTAGAATCTGAAAATTCCTCTTCGTCTGATTCATAAGCAAAATCTGATTCGTCTACTTCATCTTCAAGATCACTGTAAATCACTGGAGATAGTAATTGGATTACAACGTGTATCACGTGTTGTCTATTGAATTGCATTAACAGTGATGTTTAACTACTAACCAAGTCTCACGTGTGTCAAATTGAGTGCACAAATTTTTTTCAAGCCAATGTAGCTTGAAACATAGTAGAGCCTTTAAGAACACAATGAAATGTATGAAATTAAAATAGAATCCCTGAATTAAAGACATGGTTGCATGGAGACAATGAGTTACAATATGAAAATGAAGCATATAAAAGAATGCATCTATGTGTCATGTCAGGCCCCCTTGTGCTGCATTCTTCTTTCCAATGTTTGTTTCGATCTTGATTTAAATTTTCTATAGCATTTTGTTGATTTATTTTATGTTTTGAGCATAATCCTTTCGCGATTGAATTTTGCAAGTCTGGGTTGAACAAAGGTTATGCTTTTGTAAGTTTCACTGAGCAAGAACCACAGCTTTTGGGGCTAGAACTTTTATAGGCATGTAGATTCTAACATTGTGGGTTGATTGAAACCATCCATAAAACCCAATAAGTAGATTTAGTGTGTATTGCTCGCCACTACTAAGTTGATTAAAGAAAAACCCATAAAGTGTGACTGGAATTGGAGAAATTATAAGGAATGAATATGTATATTGTTGTATTTTGGCTTGCTTTTATGTCCATTGCGAGATGAAGGGAGCATTTAGAATCGAATACCTATCACTTGGCATTCTTAGTATCTACACGCATATTCCTTTGTAGATTCTAACAGTGTCGAGCGATCTTTTAGGTTCTAAATTACTAATTCCTCCTCTATCTCTCGATGGATAGTTAAGGTAAGAAAAAATGCAACAGTATCCAAATTCATGGGATAGAATTTCTTCAGCGCCAATTCTATTTTTTGGTGCTCAATTAATTATGTATTCCTAATAGTCATTATTAATATAATAACTCTGCTTTTTCAAAATGAAATGAAAAGAAATGAGAGAATCACATAACATAATAGAAGGGTTTAATACAATATAACAAGAACAACTAAAAACACATTTTTTAACACACATTAACCATCACTGGTTGAAATTCATGTTGAGTTTCACATCTTTGAAAATGAGATCCACGTGATGTAGTTTTAACTAATCAAAAAAAGAATATGCAAAAAAAAAATGTTGCTAGAATTCTTTCGACATAACACAAGAGAGTAGAGAGTTAAGACTGAACAATGTGATGACTTTATCCTCGTCAATTTGTGGAGAAGGTTTGATTTCAACATGAGCCACAATTTCAGGTAGTTGCGGCCGTGACATGTCAATGATATCATTGACTGGAAGTGGGTCAATGATAGGATTCGACCATGAAGCTAATCGATCTTGAAACGAGAAAGGTGTAACCAGACACCTTTGCGTCGGCAATGCCACTGCTCTCTCCATCATCATCTCCCTCCTCACTTCTTCCTCCAACTCTTGTCCCTGCACAATCTCGCCAGTGATTATTTCCTGTCGTATTTTCGGTTTCTCTAGTTCTCTCCATATTTCCATTGGCACTCGAAACGTGTCCGACATTCTGAAAGCCTCACTGGCACCTGAGAATATAATAATAATAATAATAATAATAATAATAAGAATAATAATAGTAATAGTAATAAAAATAATAATAATATCTATGTGTGATCCTTTCTATTTAAATTTATGTACGAAGATGACCATGTTGACATAACTTTTGCAAAATAAGTGGCAGAAACTCTGTTGGGAGGGGAGAACCACACGGACAGGCAAAGTCGAGCTTACACTTGGCCATCCAGGTTTCTCGGTGTAGATTAGTCACCGGCTAAGCCGGAGGAAATTGCGCATCAAAAATACGGTATATATACAAAAAAACTATTAGAAGAAAGAAAAGAATATTTAGGGATAATTTTACAAAGGGAGAAAGTTGCTAAAGAGGGACCATGTTGCTATAATTATGCAAAACAAGGGGCCAATTCGAAACAAAAAATTAAAAAAGGGTCAAATTAAAACCTAAAATAAAGATAAAAGATCAAAAATTTATTTTTGAATAATTATAATAATAATTAAGCACATAAAGCAAGCCAAAATACCTCTGGAGATAAAAAATGAAATAAAAGTTTTATGAGATAAAAGATATGGTCAGCAGCAGATAAAGCTAAAATACCTCTGGTGCAACATAATTTGGCGTACCACATGTTGTGTGTAGCAGCCCATCTTCCTATTAATTTTAAAAACAGGATAATCAGAAACCATTTAAAAATTATTATATTTAGGCATTTTAAAAAATTTGTCAACAAAATCACCCGAACTTGTTGAGGCAATGCACTCAATCCAAAATCTCATACTTTAAGATTTCCTTGAGCATCCAGCAACAAATTCTCAGGCTTCAATGGATTAAACAAAGAGGTTAATTTTCAACACTCTCTCTCTCTCTCTCTCTCTCTCTCTCACACACACACACACACACAAAAAAAAACCCTGGTTGGCTATGTATATTCCCTTTGGGAAGAAGTTCCTTGTACTGAGAATGCATAGCTAAAAATTTTCAGAGACATAACTTAAATCCCACACCAGCTCTCCCTCTTCAAAATAGGTGGAAAAGCAAAATTGTGAATGACAAAGTAATCTACACCTTTAGGTCTCTGTGGCAAACACCTCTACTATGACAGTAGTCCACGGCACATATAAGCTGCTGAAAATATTTTCTTGCTTCATCCTCTTTCAACCTCCCACTGCGTGCCTGGCTCAAGTTAATAGCAACACAATTACAAAAATTAAGGTTATAAAAATGTTCATAGACAGGATTTGACCTTTAAATCATACAGAAAGGTAGAAACTGCCTTACAATTTTATCAAACAGCTCCCCACCGGTTACAAAATCCATTACAATGTATATCTTTGTCCTGCTAGCCATCACCTACACAAGAAATTTCTAATTTACAATAGGCAGAGGAAGTTACAAAAGACTGGGAATAAATTCAGGAAAATATGAAGAGAGAGACATAAATCCTGTAAATGTCAAATACTTGGAAACAATTATTAACTGCCTTCTATTCTAACCTCATGCATACGTATGACATTTGGGTGTCTAATCAGTTTCATTGTTGATATTTCGCGTTTTATCTGCAAAACAGTGAACAACATAATATCAAGTAAGACTGGAGTATTAATGTTAAAAAAAACTCAAATTAGCAGAAGCAAATTTGTTCACACCAGAAGTAAGTAGGGATGCAACCCATGCCTATGCATGCAGGGATCCACTAACATTTTTATAGTTAAAATTTAACTCCAAAAACTTTTGCGAACAAAACCATTTTTTCAATATCACACAAAACACACAACATCTATTTATAATTATAAATTCTAATGTGCGGGCTTATGCACCGCCAGACCATTAACTACAGTTGACCAGGTATCATTCTAATTTTTTGTATTTCATTGAAAATGCCAACATTCTCATCTGTATATCGATTTTTAAACCATTTAGTTTTCATTTTCCTCTCATTGCAAAAGAACAGTTTCCTGCACCACTTCTGCAAAGAAAGTGGTTGCACTATCCTATATTTTTATTTTTTTCTGCAAAACAGTAATTTGATCAACTAAACAGAGAAAATAAAATATGATATTTTAAAGATTCTAAATCAAACATGACATTTAAAAGCATATTAAGATGCAGCACGCTTTTCCTTAGGGTAAAATGGAAGGAAACCACTACATTTTGTAGCCAACATTTGTTCCCTGAAGATGTTACTAGTAGTATAGATATTAGTAAGACTTTATATAAAGGACATATATATAAATACGAACACTACATTTTGTGACCATGTACAGTTTATGCAATCCATTGGTGCCCATGGTTGGAGCCGCAATACTCACACATCTTTACGAATTTCGCTTCACACGTTAGCCTTTTAAGTATAGGGTTATGGTTGTGAATTCTCTCTAGTTTTCTACTGAAGAATCAAGAATTGGTATTGTTATTTCAACTGAGAAAATCTTCATAATGATTTTCCAAAGACAGAACAACATTCCAACATGCAAAACCTAAAACCTCTATCCTGCTCAAAAAGCTACAAACTTTGCGTTCCACAAAAGAGCTTATAGCTTTTATGAAAATAGTTTTATAGTTTTACTAAAACCTCACAAGTGTTCATGCGTGAACACATCCTTGATTTCCAAAAATCCAAAATCATCAAAAGCGAACTCCAAAACAAAACAAAAATAAATCAATACAGTTCATATCGATGCACACAGAAAAAATCAGCAGAATTCACAATATTGATTCATTCAACACAAACAGAAAATTTTACAAAGCAAAATGGAAAAAATGCAAAAAACAATTTACCTGACCAATCATTTTGTGCTTGAGAATTTTCTCCTTATCGAGAATCTTGATGGCCACAGACTCGTCTCTTTCCACGTGCCTCGCAATCTTCACCTTCGCGAAATTTCCTTCTCCAATCGTCCGACCTAGCTCGTACTTCCCCACCCGTGTCCTCCCAGTACTGTTCGCCGGCGTCCTCGAGCCGCTGCTACCACCGACCGGCGTCCTCGCACCGCTGCTACCACCGTGCACCGGCGTCCTCGCACCGCTGCTACCACCGTGCACCGAATTCCTCCCGCTACCACTAACAGGTGTCCTCCCGCCGCTGCTATCATTCACTGGCGTCCTACCGCCGCTGCTACCATTAACCGAACGTGACGACATCTTTCGAACTTTCTCTCTCTCTCTCTCTCTCTCTCTCTCTCTCTCTCTCTCTCTCTCTCTCTCTCTCTCTCTCTAAAACCTCTATGTTACAGCCTCTTCTTCTTGCAAGGTTGCCAAACCTGTGACTTTGAGACTCTCATCTTTCTTCCCCTTTTCCCGTTGCTTCTTTTTCCCTCTCTCGAACGGAAGAAAGAAATCAGGTCTGGAATATTCGCGATTCAATTTTCGTGATCAAGGAAAACTGTTGGTGAGTTTTTGACCGTTGGATATCCCATAATATTAGACGAATCACAAGAAAAAGAGACGATCTTCTTTGCTTTTGTTGTTTCTCGTTGATTCTGCTTCGCTTTGTTGTAATCTGATGATGATGATGATGATGATGATGAAGAAAAGAAACCTTTTGAAGAGGGAAAGAAAAGAGAATGGTCAATGAATGAATATATTTTTTTGGTAGGTCAATGAATGAATACATGAGTGTATATAATTTTTAATTTTTAATTTGACTAATAATTAATTAATTAATTTAATAATTTAATTTGAGTTTTGTGTGAGGAAGGCACATCTGGTGCACGTGAAAAATGACATTAGATTTGAAAATTTCAAACCCATCTTTTTTTTTTTTAACGTGGAAAGTGCTTCAATAGATAGGCAGAAACAATCCACTGAAAGTGGTCATTACATTCAAACTGCTAAAAATAAATCTATCAGGGTATCCATTCCAAGACTTGGATCCACATTTCCTAGCTAGATTAGCTAAATCATGAGCAGCAGAATTGTTACATCTACTAACATGAATTACATTAAAACCTACATTTCTATCAAGGACATTACAGCAGTCAATTACAATAGGTTCTAATTCGGCAATACAAGTGTTTTTGTTAATACAGTCCACCACAGTTGCTGCATCAGAGGCCATGACAGCGTGTTGTATACCAATGTTGACTGCTAAGTTGAGGGCCCATCTAACCCCAAGAGCTTCAGCCACCAATGGGGTCACCGCAATGTCTTGTTTCTTGTAGGCACTGTTGATAATACTGCCTTCTGCATATGTAATCACCATACCCCAACCAATGCCACCATCCTTGTAACAACCTGCATCCACAAAAATGCAATTTCCGGGCAATGGACTAGCCACAACAGAAGTAGGATCGGGATCACTGGACAAAAAGTTACACTTAGGATTTGCCAAAGAGAATTCAGCAACATAATTCACAGCTTTAGAGGCAATCAAGGCTGGCTGAACAGGAACATTTTTGAAGAGCAGTTGGTTTCTAGCAAACCATATTTTCCACAGGATAGTAGAGAACACTTGGGCACCATGTTTGTCTTTGCAAGTTAGCCAAGAGAGAAGCCAGCTATTTATATTTGAGTGCACAGGGATTTTTGCTCCAAGAGGGGAGCCAAACAAGACTAGCTTTGTGATGGGGCAGTGCATGAAGAGGTGCTCCACTGATTCCTCTTGATCATTACAGAGAGGGCAGGATTTATCAAGAGTGATTCCTTTCTTTGACAAGTTAGTTCTCGTGGGGAGGATGTTCTTTGATAATCTCCATAGAAAGTTTCTGATGGAATTTGGTAAAGGGACTTTCCAGACTTCTTTCCAAAGATCAGCTTCAGCAATAGATGAGCCACTAGCCAATTGTCTATCCTTCTCATTGCAGAAGAGGTGGTATGCTGATTTGACAGAATAATTTCCAGACTTCTCTCCACTCCACACAAGTTTATCAGGACAGCTTGACCACGATAAGGGGATACTAACAATTTGCATTGCCTCTGAGTGCTCAAAACTCCTAAATATCTTCTCTCTATCCCACTGTGTTGAACTATGCAGCAATAAATCTGAAACCAGAGCAACCTCAGGCACCTCATTTGATGGTCTGCGGAAGATAAAACCAAGTTGTTTAGACAACCATCTATCCTTCCAAATCCTCACCTCATTCCCACTTCCAACAATCCACTTACCCCCCTGGACCACCTTTTCTCGAACACTCAGGATACTCTTCCAAGCATAGCTTGGTTGATATCCCATACTGGCAGTTAGGAATGATCCTCTAGGATAATATTTTGATTGGAAAATCATTTGTAGCAGGTTGTTGCCTCCATTGATAAGCCTCCAACAATGCTTTCCAAGGAGAGCCTTATTGAATTCACTAAACAACCTAAACCCCAAGCCACCTTTGCACTTAGCTCTGGATAGTTTATCCCAACTTACCCAGTGGATCTTCCTCAGAACCCCACCAAAACATCCTTAGCATAGAGTCAATTTCTTGGCAGCACCCTTCAGTCATCTTGTAGCAGCTCATGATGTAATTTGGGATAGATTGTGCCACTGCCTTAATGAGAATCTCCTTTCCTGCTCTTGATAAGCATTTCTCCTTCCAACCCTTCAACTTCTTCCAAACTCTATCAATGACAAATCTGAAAATCTCTTTCTTTGATCTCCCAAATGGAATTGGGAATCCCAGATACTTAGAGTGAGTCTCCACAGTCTTTACACCCATCAGATTACTGATCATATTTCTCTCATAAAAAGGCACATTTCGACTAAAGGAGCTCTCTGACTTGTCAAGATTCACCACTTGGCCGGAAGCTTGCTGGTAGGTTTCAAGGATTTTCATAATCTGCCTAGCTTCATAGTTGTTTGCTCTGGAGAAAAGTTGTCATCTGCAAATAGAAGGTGGGATATTTTAGGAGCACTCCTGGCTATCTGAATGCCATGTATCAGATTATCACTAGAAGCCTTATGAAACAGCCCAGAGAGAACATCAGAGCACAAAATGAACAGATAGGGGGATAGGGGATCCCCCTGTCTTAGGCCTCTCCCTGGCTTAAAAGAGGAGGTTGGTTGCCCATTAACAAGAATTTGGTAGGACACAGTTGATATACAGCTCATAATCAGGTCCACCATTTTCTGAGGGTAACTCATTTTTTCCATAATAGCCTTCACAAACACCCATTCCACCCTGTCATACGCCTTTGACATGTCCAACTTCACTGCCATCACGCCCTTCTTGCCTTTCTTCTTCTTCTTCAACCAATGGAAACACTCCATTGCAATTAGAGCATTGTCAGTGATCAATCTGCCTTGGACAAAGGCACTTTGTTCTTTGTCAATAACCTCAGGTAGAGTGTGCTTCAATCTGTTAGCAATCGTCTTGGTGGCAAATTTGAGGATCACATTGCATAAGCTGATTGGCCTGAAGTCCTTTGGTGATAAAGGGTTTTTGCACTTGGGGATAAGAGTAATATATGTTCTGTTCATTGACTTCGGGGAGACATTATTGTTCAACACCTGCAGGACAATCTTCTCTACATCCTTGCCCACCACTTTCCAATATTTCTGGTAGAAGAGAGCTGGGAGCCCATCAGGCCCTGGTGCCTTAAGAGGGTGCATTTGGCTTATAGCCTCCAGCACATCTGCACTAGAGTAAGGTCTTTCACACCAAATTCTGTGTTCCTCAGAAACTTTCCCCTTGACCACCTCGCAAACATCTTCAGCATTTGAGGGAGTTGAAGTGGTGAAAAGGCCCTAGAAATAATGAATTAGCAGCTCCTCCACTTTTTTCTCACCTCTCCACCAACCCCCAAACTCATCTTTGAGCTTCCCTATATGATTCACCTTTCTTCTTTGGCTAGCTTTGCCATGGAAGAACTTAGTGTTCTTATCCCCATCTCTCAGCCACAAAGCTCTGCTCCTTTGGCGCCACATAGTTTCCTGGATTTTTAAGAGTTCAACATGTCTTCTTTCTTGACTCTTAAACAATTGGATTGCTGCTTCATCACTACCCCAAGGAGGAGAATCTTTCAACACCTTATCAAGCAGCCCCAATTCCTTCCTTATCTTCCCTAAGTCATGGTCCTCAAACTCACCCTGCAAAGCCTTCACTCTCCAATTTGCTCAAGCAGGGTCCCTGGCTATGTCTCCAGAGATGACAAATCAAGTTCTCACACTTCTTTTCCTTAGCCCATGATTCCTCAAATCTAAAGAGTTTTTGCCTTTTCCTTGGCCTTGAGTTCCTAGTGTCCTCCAAATTTATACTAAGCACCACATGATCAGACCCCATTTTTGACAGATGAAGAACTCTAATTGGAGAAAATCTGGAAGTAAATTCCTCATTGCCAAGAGCCCTGTCAAGTCTTCCTTGTATGTTGTCCTGACCATGCCTACCATTGGACCAAGTGAACTGGCTGCCCTCAAACCCCAGATCAATCAAGCCATAGTTTCTGATTGCTTCCCTTCCCTAGTTAAATTGAGTAGAGCTCCTCACATTTCCTCCCACCTTCTCCTCAGGACACAGTGTAACACCCCCCTTTTACTATTACAATTAAATAGACAATTATCAGAGTCACCTCGAAGGGCGCTACATTTTTCACCATTTTAAAAAAAAGAAAATCTCCAAAATAATTTATATAAAAGAAATCACCAAGCAGCGGAAATATTAACCAGTTTAAACATCTCCAGAATTAACAATTAAAGACATCTCCAAAATAAATTAAAACAATTTCCAATAACTAAAATAATAGTTCAAAACGATAACTAACGACTCCCGGGTGCTACATATCAGAGCTGACACAGACCCAAACGAGAGAGGAAGCAAAACCTAGCAATTCCTCCACGAGCACTAGCGATCACCTGCAGCGTTGCCGCATGAGAGCAACATTCCAAGCAGAAGGGGTGAGTCTAACAGAGATAATAAGCAGATGATAAAAATATGCTAGCATCAGGTAACTACAGCAACACAATACAATTACACCATATCACAGCACCAGATACCAAAGGAAAAATCCATTTGACAGTGAACCACCAAAATTATAACATTCATAGACAATGGGATGATATGCAGCCCCTCCAGTGGGCATATGCATGCAGTACCGATCACCAAAATGAGCCACGACGGGCATATCACCAATAAACACCAGAGGCAGAGCCTATATCACCAAAACATGCATATGACAATGCGACACCATGATTATGCACCAACTCACCATAACAAGTATTTAAAATAAATACTATATCACCAGAATCAAAACAAATGATTTCACCAAAAATAGCACCAAGTTGTAGCATCACAGCTACCACTAAACTCTCCTGAGCATACCAGCACCGCACCTGAAATATTAACACCAGACGGCTCCACAACGCGGACATAACGCACGCACACCACGCACAAGACTGGCGCACAGCGCCTAGGCACATCGCACCTACTTCAGCGAATTAATTAAAATAGCAAACGACATCGGATTTCAACAAATAAATACTTATTGGAAAGCCCTATGAGTCTGGTTATCATCCCTAAGTTCAGTTTTTGAAGGAGAGTGTCCAATAGGTACAGTTTTTGAAAAGCACACAGGCTAGTTGCAAAAGATGACAGTTTCTGTCCTTCAAATTCAAGCAATTCCAAAGTGACCAAAACTCAATCAAATTGCATGAAACTTGTGGATAAACTGGGGAAAATTTTGTCTAGTTTTCAAAGAAATTAGATTCGTTCGAAAAGGAGTTCTTTTGAAAACGTGGTAACCAAAACACTGACCCTGTGTCCAGATTGTTTCCAGAATCTTACTCTAACTTGTGGAATTCATATCTCGAGCTACACAACTCTAAACGCAACCAAACCAGTGCCAAATTAACAAGCATTAAGTCTATTTTCCAGAAAAATAAACCACATAATTTTTCGGTCAATAAAACGTTCCCAGTCACCGAAATACCGAATCTATACCCAAATCGTTTCCAGAATTTTAACCTAACTTGTATCACCTATAACTCGAGCTATACAACTCCGAATTTGACGAAACCAGTGCCAAAACGACCGGCGTTAAGTCTATTTTCAAAAACAATCAACCTCATAATTTTTGGATCAACCAAACAGCGCCAGTTTTAGAAAAACCGAACCTGTGTCCAGAATCGCTAAATTGCCAAACACCAAACTCTAACGGCAACGACACCGCAACCACCACAACAAAAACGACAATTCGACAACGCGACAACAACAATCAACCACGCACAGCAACAACAGAAACACGAACAATAACAACACCATCATCGTGATACAACAATCACGCAACAACAAATAACGAAACAAATCACAATAACGTGCAATAATCATCAAAGCACCAATCTCAACGAAAACACGATATGCAACAACACGAACAATTCAACAAAGCCCTAGACTACCCACACATAATTATCATCAACTCATTATCAAGGTTAAGCCCACCCTTACCTCAACTATGGTGGCGCAAACTCCCTCCTAGCCTCGTTCCTCGATCTCCGAATACGGCGACTCCCCCAAACTGCAGCTTCAGTACGAAGCCAATATCTCTCTCCTCAGAACTCGTTTCGAAGATCCGAACGGTGAAAGTTTAGAACTATATCTTACGAACCTGTTGCCCGAAAACGAAGACGATCCAACGGTTAACGAAACCGGAATCGCAATTTTACGGTGACAGGTTTGAGAAAAACGGGAATTGTTTTCTCTCTTCTTTTCTCTCTCTTTGGTGGCTGCTCTAATCCGAAATTCCTCTCTCTCTCAACCCTAAATTAATCCTCTCCACTTATAATAAGTGAGAAACATAATGGGCTAAATTATTTGGGACTTTATCCACATAGGAAGGGAGCCCAATGCTATTTTTAACTAGCCCACAAAACGTGATTATCATCTAACTCGTTTTCAACATAGCTACTACGCCCATAATTTCAATTCTTACAATCATCCTACGGCAATCCAACTTCGAAATAATTTGATTAAATTTTAGGGCGTTACACACAGAGTATCATTCAGATCCCCAAAGCAAAGCTAAGGGGTGTTAGCAATAGGCTTCAGACTAGTTATGAGATCCCAAGTGAATCTTTTGTTCTGCTCCTCAGGGTATCCATAAACACCACAGAAACTCCACTTCTGGCCAGTTTCAGCATCCGGACATGACCCCATTATATGGTTGATGGAGTAAGATTCAATACTCACACTAATCCAAAATGAAACCCTAGATAGCTCAAGGTCAGATGGCCGCTCATCACCGGAAATCTTCGCAAGAATAACCAGGTTCCTGTCAAAACTCCAAGGACTGCTCTTTAGGACATTATCTGCTTTTTTTCTTGACAAGAATCGAAATAAGAACAAGTTCTTCTGTAGATCCTGGATCTCCACATTGTTCTTGAGACGCCAAGCTTGCACAATAGTGGCTTTGAAAGCACAAACGTTGTAGGGACTGTCAGTCCAGATCTTCCCCACTAGTGTACGATTGAAGTTTTCGCCTTCACACACTTCATCATCTTCGATCGAAATTCCTGCCACTTCCTCCCTAGAGGGCTTCGGAACACACGCCTTCTCCATTGCAGGACAACACAAGAAAACCTAACAATAGACGAGCCACAAGGGCCGAAGGGAACCACACGAACTAGGTGAGCTAGTTAGAGGGAGAGAGAACCAGTACGAAGCTGGGGGATAGCCAGGACAAGCCGAGGAGACAACCACCACGTAACCCTAGCAGAGCAATAGTTGGGGGAAAAAATATTGTATTGTACCCGAGACTCAAACCCATCTTTAAATGTCTCTTTAGTGCATAATTTTGGTTTTAAAATGACATAAGTAATATTTTGGTATATTTAGAAATTATAATTTTTTTGGTTACTGTGTCATTGGTGTGCAGTTTCCACCGGCTTTGTCAGTACACGTGTATATCCGGATTTGCCGATCCGTGTGGTTCCCCCTCCCAACAGAGTTTTTACATATTCAATATTCCAATCCGAGACTTTGATATGTGACTCAGTTACAGCTTGAACCAACTCTTGTTGCTATCCAGAAATTATAATTATAATAATACTACATTACATGTTAACAGGGACGGAGGGACATGTATGCCTCCCGTGGCTCCAGCCCCTCCTATCCCAATATAAATATTTTTAACATGCCATATCATGCAAATCTGGGTTTGTGTTGTGGTGCTGTTATTCTAGCTTTTAGCCTTTAATTTCATTTTGAATTTTTCACATAATTGTTTAGTTATATAGTAGCTTGAAAATCTAAGATGTCATGTCACCGAATGGATGTTGCAAATTACTTTTCAATTAGAATAAGAAGAATTCATCTATTTTTTAAAAAGTAAACAATTTAAGGGATAAACCTTTTATTCCCACGCATGCTACTAAAGAGCAATCCTTTTAAACTCTGAATATAGTCTAGACTACACTTCACAACAATATTGTAGAGGAAACTACACTTTTTAGGTTCGTTGGAAAATTAATGTATTTAGACTATTATGTAGTCCAGATACATTAGTTGTCCAATAAACCTAAACAGTGACTTTTTACTTATAAATAGGTTCGAAGGGAGTATATAAGATGAGGATAAAAGAGAAATTTGATATAATTCCACAAATTAAGTGCCAGCAACCAAAAAAAGGTATTAATTGGTACTCGTCTGTTAAAAAAATAGGTGGTTCAATGAAATGGCAATTAAGAAGTGTCACAACTATAGTCAATAAATAAGTAATTTAATATCAGAATAAGGTTTATAGTAAAAGATACTGAAGAAGTCATTTCATGAGAACGTGACACACCTAAAAACTTTCCCTAGGTTTAGACCGGCTTTATTATGATATTTGTTTTTTTAATTAACTGAATTTTCGGGTGTGTTTGTCAAAAAAAAGTAAAATTTCCTGGTGCTATCTAAATTGTTAAAATTGATTGCTCATTTAAGGTTTGAACTTTGATGATAGGTCATTGTTTTTTATGCCTTTTGATATGATCACTTTTCATCCATTTCAATAATACTCCAAGCGAAGAGCATAACTCGTTAAGCCTGTTCATTCTATAAATTATGTTTGATAGTACTGGATTAAATTCAACATCAATTGACATTCATAGAATAGTTAAAATAAAACGAAAGAATCATGGCTTCGTCCCTGCATGTTAAGGAGTAAAATGAGTATTTAGATTTCGATTAGTTCCAATCGATGTTTCTGTCAAAGTCCATCCCCTCAATATAAAATTCCATTTTTGACTTGAGGATATAATATTGTATATTTTACGAACAATGACACGTTTACTATTTTTATTTATTTTTTATGAAAAGCGCGTAAAATTAAAAGATGGTGATATCATTTATTTCGATACGAATGATGGTGATATCAGCTGAACCAATGAAAATCTTACAAATCTCATGAACCAACAATGGGTAATATTGATAAACAAAGAAAGGAGAGGATAAGCTACGAATGTTACAATTTTTTCCTTTTAAAGAATAATATTTTTTTCTCTAGTTTTTCTTTTAGTGTAGGGATTTATCTTGTCTTGTATATGAGAGCTCTTGTCTAAACTTGAGTTTCTTTTCTAATAGCATCTACATCCATGGTTATTTAGATGGTTCATTACCCTTATAAAATGGTCCCCATAAATTGGATCATTGCGATAAATTATGTGATCATCTTTTTTTCTATGGATGACGACACCGGAAGGAGGCATGGGGTAAACGTTTGAGAGTCGATTCGTTTTGGCCCGAGAGTCGAGTAGCGTTGACCTAGTGGATGAGGTGCTAATTGGTAGTTGAGGGAGGAGGGTGGAGCACAGCATAACCCATGAAAGGCATACATATATCATGGAAAGAAATCAAATTCCCATTATCAGGACCATTTTGAATTTTGTGAGTCAATTAGGGGAAATGTATAAAATGTTTGTATATATATGGCAAGCAATAATCATTGGATCGGGAGTACTCTTCTGCTATTTCTCCAACTGGTTTGGGGATGGTTTGTGACCAAAGATGGATTGAGGTTTGTTGGGAGCGCCCTCTTGTTTGTGACCGAAAGGCATTCCTCCTCGGCTCTGGGACGTCAGCCGAGTCAGACAGTTTGAACAACGATGTTCGAAGATCGGCCACTTGGTCCTCATAGGTGAGAAATCCCATTATATAGGCACAAACAGTATCAAATGCATACAAAATAGAACAAAAAATAATATTATACGAAACAACATCCAGCAAACACCCAATTCAGGAAATTCTTCAAATACCAAGTGCATTGTAAGACAACCTAGACAGAAACAAATTACAGGAATCTACAAAGACAACAATACCATAACTCAACAACTTGTGAAAAAGATTCTCAGCTTCTAAAAGCAACTCAGCTTCAACAAGCACTTGAAAAAACACATCAAAAACAAGAGAGGAATGATTGAAGAAAGCAACAAGTGAATCATCTAAAACCCAGATCAGGAAATTTGAACATTACCCAAAAGCAGTAAAGATTAAAGAAAATTACCTAACTGAGAGAATATTAGGGTTCGTTCAGTTCAGTTCAGTTGGCACTTCGCAGAGATTGAGAGAGGAGAGTGAGAGAGGAATCGCAGAGATTGAGAAGATGAAGATTAGGGTTCAGAATCGCACTTTGAGAATCTTAGATTACGCGATTGAGAACTCGGTTTGAGAGTCTGAGAGAGGAATCGCACATCGCATAATTAGAAATTGATCCATAATCGCATAATTGTTAACAGGTGAGAGGAATCGCATAATCGTTGATGGGTGAGAGGAATCGCATTCACAGAGAGAGGAAAGTGAGAGAGGAAATGAGGAATTGCACTGAACTAGTGGGCTTAACAGTTTTTAGTTCGCTAACTGAACCGGGCTTAACAGTTCGGTTAGTGAACTGTGTTAAATAAAAACAGTTCGGTTTAGAACTGTTGCCAAAAGTTCAGTTCGGTTCAGTTTTTCAGTTAGTTTAAACAGCCCCAGCTGTTTAGTGGGATCAGAGGAGAGTACAAAGTCGGGTCAAGAAAGTTCAGATGTGCAGATAAAGTAAAAAGCTAAGGTTGAGAAGCTTTAAAGGCTGTCAACTTTTCTATCTTGCATCACATCACTCCTATGGACCATTGGTTACTCCAAACAACTCTCTTCAAGCTTGTAACAGTTATATTTGATCTCCAGTGCTATTTAAGAGTTCCATTCTGAAGTTTCAAAGCATGAGAATTTATTGCAACCTACACAAGTTCAAGCTTCTCAGAGCTATCAACTTTCTCATCCCACACTCAAAGCTTCTATAAGTTTATTTCTGGGATATCTTTCTTGAGTGTTAGTGTCATTATTTACAGTGTATCTAACTCTATTTCAAGCTCTTAAACATCCAAAACCCACCCCTTATTGTAAACACTATCTTGTAAGCATCTCATCAAACTACCTAGAGAGAGGTGATTGTTGGTGGTGATACTACTTGATTGAGGAGACTCTTAGGAAACTAGAACATAGTTTCTAAGAGATGGAATACAGCAAGGTACTGCTGTGTAAGAGTACACTAGGCTTTTGTGTGTGATCAGAAGCTAATGTTGTGTAAGTCTTTTGAGTTTGATCAAAAGCAAGTGTAATAACTTTTGGAGGTAGCCAAGTTTGGGTGAACCTCTATAACTCTACTGTGTTGTTTACTAGTTTTTCATACTATTTATTGACCTGCTAAATCACTTGTTGTTTTTCAAACTAAGAGAAAGTTATTTCATTCAACCTTCTCAACACAGTTTTAACTAAGCATAATTGTTATAAAACTAAAACCAAGTTAAAACTATTATATCTCTTACTTGGGCTTATTATTATTTGTCCTTCTTAATTAGAGAAGGTTTGATCTTGTGTGAATTAATATTATCACTAACTTTCTCATATCCAAGTTCATCTTGAGAATCGTTTTAATAAGGTTTCAGGTATCAAGTTTTAAAAGGGCGCACAATTCAACCCCCCTTCTTGTGTAACTTAGTCACTTCAGTTGGCATCAGAGCTCACCCCTAGGGGCTGAGCACACTTTGCAGTGTGAGAGGAAAGATCCTGAAGGAAGTGATGAACAACCCAAACTCTGTTATGTTCCTCCCTGAAGGAGCTTCTACAAACAGACCTCCTGGATTCACTGGTGAACATTACTATTATTGGAAGGATCAAATGAGGTTGTTTCCAGAATCACAAGACAGTGATCTCTGGGGTATTGTTGAAGATGGACCCTATGTTCCCTCTACAACCAATGCTGAAGGAGAAACAACTCCAAAGCCCAAAGCTAGCTGGACTACTGACGACAAACGCATGGTACTTCTAAATTCTAAAGCTAAATTATCTCTAACATGTGCTTTAGGTAGAAGTGAATATGTAAAAAAGTTGGGAAACAAACTGTCAAAGAGATCTGGGATACATTAAAGACTGCTCATGAAGGAACTGATCAAGTCAAGGAAGCTAAGATCAACCTTCTCATCCATAAATTTGAAACATTGAAAATGGAAGAGCAAGAAACGATCTAAGAAATGTTTAGTAGGTTCACAACCATAACAAATGCTCTGAACTCACTAGGAAAAACCTACTCAAATCAAGCTAAAGTCAGAAAGTGTGCTCATGCACTGATGAATAAGATGAAATGGCTCAAAAGATGATTGATATAACAAAACCCAAAATGACTGATATAACAGAAGCAAAAGATCTGTCTACTCCCAAAATAGAAGATCTACTAGGATCCTTAAAAGTGCATGAGCAAGAAATCATGGATGAACTTCATCCAAAGAAGGTTAAAACCATTGCACTTAAGGCTTCTCAAAAATCCCCTCAACCTTCTAAAGCTTTGGGGCTTAAAGCTCAAGAAGAAACTCATAAAAAAAGTTATGATGATGATGATGATAACACTGATGAATAAGATGAAATGGCTCTAATCTCCAGAAGATTGAGAAGATGGGATCTCAGAAAAAACAATAGGAGACCCTTCTTCAAGAAAGATCAATCTAAAGGAGAAGGCACAAGCAAAACTCCTCCTGTATGCTATGAATGCAACAAACCTGGACATTTCAAAAATGAATGTCCAAAACTCAAAAGAGGCAACAGAAAATTTCCACCAAGGAAGAAGGCACTACTTGCTACATGGTATGACTCTGAGGAATCTGACTCAGGTCATGAAGAAGAAGCAGCTCATTTCTGTCTCATGGCAGACTCTGAGGAACCTTCTCAAACATATCCTACATCAAGTAAGGAATCAACCAACCTACGTCTCATGGCTGATTCTGATCTAGAAGAGGTAATTACTTTTAGACCATCTACTTTTGCATCACGCAAAGAAACTGAATATGCTTTGAAAATTTATTGGCTGATTCAAACACTTTATCTCAAAGATGTGTGATGTTCAAAAATCAACTTTATGAAGCAAAAAGAGAAAATGGGGAACTTCAAAAACAAAATGAACATTTGATTAAAACTATTCATTCTCTTAGGCATTCACATACTAGGATTGCTGAACAACACCTATTGTCCATTGAGATGTTAATCACTACAAAAAAAAAACTTATTTGCGAGGGACATTAGCGAGGGAATAACATTCCCTCGCTAAAACTGACATTACCGAGGGAATGTGATTCCCTCGCTAAAATTAACATTAGCGAGGGACCAGTCCCTCGCTAATGGTTAGCGACAAATTTTTTGAAATAAGCGACGAACTAGTCCTTTGCTAAGTGGAGACGGGAATTTGAAAAATTTACCACGAAAAATAAGGTGATTAGCGACGGAATTGGTCCATCGCTAACGTGAATCTGACCGTTGAACAGTCCTTGGGAAGTGGAATTTGCTGTTAGCGACGAAACTAAGTCCCTCGCTAATGCCATTTGACAATTAGCGATGGATCAGTCCCTCGCAAAGGGTAATTTTTTTTACTTTAAATAACCACACACCACACACTCCCATATCATCTTATCTCTTCTCTCACCTCTTCCCTCCTTCACTACGAATTCTCTCCACCTTCCAACACCACCGCACCACCACCACCACCATGAACTCCTCTCCTCTTCCTTCCTCTCTCTCTCTCTCTGCTATGAATTCCTCTCCTCTCACCTACAAATTTCTTTACTCTTTTTCTCTTCTTCTCTCCACCTTCCACCACCACCACTACCTATCCTCCATCTCTCTCTCTCTCTCTCTCTCTCACATACAAAGTGAACCACAACCACCACCACCACCACCATGAAATCCTCTCTCTCCTATGAAGTGAACCACCACCACCACCACCACCACAAGCTCCTCTCCTCTCTCTCCTACAAAGTGAACCACAACCGGCCACCACCACCACCACCACATAGCTCCTCCCAACTACCACCACCAAAACATTAATAAATATATAAAAAACAGTTTAAAAAATTTAAAACAACACATAAACAAGTCGTTCAAATTGGGACACATGGCAATCAGAATTGGGACGCGTGATAGTCCAAATTAGTGAGGGAAATTGATTCCCTCGCTAATTATCGAGGGAATTAGCGAGGGAACTGTCCTTCACTAATTAGCGAGAGATTCAAATTCCCCCGCTAATGGATTAGCGAGGAGCGATTTAGCGATGGGACCAGTCCCCTGCTAATTCCCTCGCAAATGGTGATTAGCGACGGATTTGGGACGTTTTGTGAGAGAAATTCCCTCGCTAATAACCAAATTTTTTGTAGTATTAAAAAATCAAACTTAGCTTTTTCAGATCTTGAAAAACAAAACAACCTTCTCAAAGACAAACTCTCAATGATGACTAAAGAAAAATGCACATCTAATCAAAATTCTTTTGAAAAATCTATGGAAAGACATGTGGGACAAAGTTTTAAAACTATCTTAAAAGCTAGAAGAACAAATTTGAAATGAACATACTGTGAGATTTTTGGTCACGACATTTCTGCTTGCTTCAGAGTTAAGAAAAATTTCTATTGGAAAACAACTAACCAAGAAGGACCCAAGAAACTCTGGGTACCTAAATCTTTACTAACCTCTGAAACAGGAATTCCTCTTAGCATCCAGAAACTCTGGGTACCTAAATCTTTATTGGCAATGGTGACAAAGCTTGCATCAAAGGTATAGGTACTATAGGTAATTCCTCTTCTCCCATAATAATAAATGTTCAGTATGTAGAACGTTTGAAACACAATTTACTTAGTATTAGTCAGTTGTGTGATAGTGGTCATAAAGTATCCTTTAAATCTGATAAATGTTTTATTAAAGAAATCTCTTCTGGAAAAATTTTATTTACTGTATCTAGGAAGAAGAATCTATATAGTCTATGTCTTGATGAATTATCCCAAGAAACCTGTCTTATGTCTTCTGAAAATGACAAATGAACTTGGCACAGAAGAACTAGTCACACAAGCATGCAAACCATCTCAAAGCTTTCTAAAAAGAAACTGGTCAAAGGGCTACCTAAAATTAATTTTGAAAAGATAAAGTGCGTGAATCATGTGTTCATGGAAAACATGCTAAATCCAGTTTTAAACCAAAGAATGTGGTCAACTCTCATAAACCACTGGATTTATTACACATTGATTTATTTGGTCCAACCAAAACTGCTAGCCTTAGTGGAAAGAGATATTGTGAACACCCAATTTTAACCGGCATTTTTTTCACTTTTTCCGAAAAAAATCACAAAAATATGTTTTGCGTATATTCGATTCTTAATCCCTCAAAAAAGATCGTTTTGCGCTAATTTACTAATTTTCCGTTATTATTACTTTTTTAGTGGTTAAACAAAATTAGAAAAATATGCTAAAAAATACCAAAAAAAAGTAGAGTTTAATTAGTTTAATTTACAATTGGCCCAAAAATGCCAAAGTTAGAAAAAGACCCCAAATAGGCCCAAAAAATAATAAAATACAAAGAAAACAAAAAAGGGAATAGAGCCCAAGACCCAACTCGTGTGCTGCTTCTGGCCGCTCAACCCTAATCTCCAACTTGGAGAGAAAGCTTCCTCATAGCTGGCTGGAACCTGAAATGGAAACAAAAGATTCTATAAATTGAGGTCAAAATCAACAGCAAAGGACAACGATTTTCACAACAAAATTGGTAGACAGTGCACAAAAAAAATTCATACGAAAGTTAAGAGGAATTCAGACCAAAAGCAGCCAGTAGCAGAGGAGCAGCAAACAAAAGAAGATCAGAGGCTGGAACACAGGTTGGTGTTTTCTTTTTATTATGTAGAATCCTAAAATGCAAAAAATAAAGGTGTAGATGTTCAGTTTAGGTTTTATTCAGATGTTTATATGCCAATCATGTAGATATAGGGGCTGCAAGTTTTCTTATTTATCAAGCTTTAGTGGTATTCGTACATTTTTCTGTATGCATAGATTATGGTTAAATAATAATAATAATAATAATAATAATAATAATAATAATAATAATAATAGGAAGAAATCAGTTTAAGAAAATCGAAATTAGCCAATAGTTGAAATAGATTAGTGCCAAGAGTTAGGGTTTTATTGAGTCTGTTCAAAAAAATATATTAAGCAAAAAGGATTAGTTAAAATTAGGAGTTAGAGTTATTTAGAAAAAAAGGAAGGAGGGCAAAACAAAATCAAAAGAAAAACAAGACCAGAACCAGTAAAAGAGAATAGAGAATGAGATCAGATGAGTGAAACAAAGAAAAAAAAAAAAGCGAAAAAAATACCTCCGGCCACCGTTGTTGGCCGTAAACCACCCACCGCCGTCACCTTTGCCGTCGCGCACACCACCACTGTCGCCGGAGGCAGCGTTGAGCCCCTTCTCTCCGGCGATTCCCTTCTCTCTCTCACTATCTTCTTCATCTTCCTCTCTTTCTCTTCCCTCACGTTTTTCTCTCTCTCTCCACCATGATTTTTGCCAAGTCTCTCTCTCTCTCTCTCTCTCTCTCTCTCTCTCTTTCCTTTTTAGTTTGCTGGCGGCAGGGTATGAGAGTGAAGGAAATATTAGGTTTTGGTGTGCTATGGTAGTGTTTTTTTTTTTAAGTCTGTTTACTATTTACACCTCCGTTTCAACTCGCGCACGGCCCCTGGAAGCCCAGAACGCGTGGGCTACTAAACCAAACCCAAAACGCTGGGTTCTGCTTCTTGCACCCCAGTTTTAATAATACAACACCCCTTTTAATTACACCCCTATTTTTACTGTTTTCTCCCCTTTTAGTTTTTGCACCCCCTTTTATTAGTTTTATTTAGCTAATTTATCATTATTACCTTTATTATGATTCCATAAAAGAAAAAATCGAAAAAATGGTTTTTGATTGAGGTGTACACCTTGTCAAATTCCGGTTTAAGGGACTTTAGCTGTACGGCTTAGACCTTAAACCCCTTCCAAAAATAATTAAAACGAATAAACAAACAAATATTTTCTATAAGAACTAAGTAGCCTTTGATTCTCCGCCACGCGGAGATACATAGGAGCGGAGCCTCCCCGTCAAGCGAAATTAATTCCTTTTCTAATAACTAATCAACCTTTTTTTTCTTTAACACCTATTTTCTATAAAAATCATAAAAATGGTTTTTGATTGAGATGTACACCTTGTCAAATTCCGGTTTAAGAGACTTTAGCTGTACAGCTTTGATCTTAAACCCCTTCAGAAATAAAATCAACCAACCAACAAAATTTTCAGGAAGAACTACGTGACTTTTGAGTTCCTCATTGCACCAGAGGATACGTAGGAGCGGGGCTTCCCCGTCAAGTCAAAAGGTAAAATTTTCTAAATTAGTCCTTATTGTCTTCTATTATTAAATATTACTTTCGGGTAAACAAATAATTAAATAATTTATAATTGCACAATCAAATTTAGGGTAACCGTCTTAAGACGGATGTACTAGGGGTGTAGGGACCCCGGTCACGACAGATGGCGACTCCGCTGGGGAAGGGTGAGAGTCAAGCCTACTTGATTTGTTTGTGCAATATATTTTTATGCTATTATTTGTTGTGTATAAACCCTAGGGTAGAAGACTTTGAATGTTGTTGTCTGGTTGTATTTTCTGGTTGTTTTGCAGCTACCTTTCCTTATTTTTTTTATTTTTAAGGTTTGAGGTTTGTATGCTTCCTTCACACACTACACACTTCCAACAAAACACCCATTGAGAGTTGGGCTTACACCGGAGCCTAGAAAGGAACACATAGGTTAGACCGAGGATAGGGAGTGGAGGTCATCTTGGATGTACATCCTTGGGGCTTCCACGAAATCCTCATCTAGAGTACGATTCTTCTATGCGGGTATCCACGCTTTGGATGTACATCCTCGTGTGTTTGTCCTCTAGAAGAGAACTTGGCTCTAGAGACCTTAAACCTCATAGGTTAGAACAGCCAGCTTGTGTGTACCCATGATAGTAGACCTTAGATCTGTAAGGCCCAATAGCATGGGTTGGCCAAATTAAGTCACAAAGGAAGCTACTCTACCTCTTACCTCGGTCTCCATCTCTTTTCAAAAAAAATGTATATATATTTCGAAAAATATTCTTTTCTTTTACATGCATTTCTCCGTCTTTACTGTGCCAACATTATTTATTCTTATCCCAGGAGGGTTTGCCGAGGAATCTAAGTTCTAAATCTAAAAGTGAGTATCTTTTTTATTTTCAAAAACTAGACATGGAATTATCGAGGGAGAAAGAAACATCGGCAACAAGAAAAACCACCCAGTTCATCATCAACAAACCCAACACTGACAAGTTGAAAGCGTGGGCCTCTGCATTGCCAGAGAGACAAGCCAAGAAAGGATTTCAGGGATGGATATGGAAATCTGTTGGACTTTCTATTAGTGAACGTTCAGGTTGGAGCCATCTCTGCTCTAGCCCAGTATTATGATTATCCTCTGAGGTGTTTCACTTTTACCAATTTCCAATTGGCTCCTACTCTCGAAGAATTTGCTTTGATCCTCGGACAACCGTTGAAGGAGGGAAAGCCCTATCAATTCCAAGGGAGCTACTCTCGTCTCGGGACTGTCGCTAGGATCCTTGGGGTTCAACCCAATGAGCTGACTCATAAGAAGCCCAAGAAAGCCGGAGAAGAAAGGTTGGAAGGAATATCAAGATTGAGTATGGAAGAATTGATGGACAGACTGGAAAAGCAGCAAAAATGGAATACTCTTGTAGACGTGCTAGCTCTGGCAATCTATGATTCGATCCTATTTCCCACCTGTGGGGAATCAGTGGGTCTCGGTGCAATTGATGTGTTCATAGCTCGTAAATGACGTGGGGAGAACTCAACATTCCCTATTTTGACAGACGTGTACTGTACCCTTAGCCTCTGTTATGAGAAAAAGAGATGCAAGATCTTCTGCTGCTTACCGGTATTGTATCTATGGTTGACAGCTCACATCATTCTAAGAACGTCTAGTGATCCTTGTCCCATTCGCGACTTGAAAAGGCGAACCTTCCAATCTATAGTGATAAGGAATGGATGCAGATATTCACTGAGGTCAAAGATGAAACTATTCGTTGGTATCCGTCGAGTACCAAAGTAGATCAAGTTCTTCTCCGTTGCGGTGAGTTTCCGAATGTACCTCTTGTGGGCACTTTGGGGTGCATTAATTACAACCCCGCTTTAGCACTCCGACAAATGCGCTATCCCATGACGAGCCCGCCTACTAAAGAGTCAGTATCTCACTTCTTCTCCACATTAGGGGACAAGACCATGCTTGACAAAATCCGTAAGGCATGGAAGAACGTTGTCTATAAAGGACAAGAGTTGAGGAAAAGAAGTCATGGAGCAAGTGCCACCTACAAAGAATGGGTGTGTGATAGGGTTGAAGAGATCAAGCTACCATTCCAGAAGGCAGCACCTAAACCCCAGCGAGAAACTGACACCATAATGGAGGAATGTGAGGAAGTGCGGATGATGCAAGAACGACTAGCTAAGTCGGAAGTAGAGAAAGCGACATTGGAAGCTGAATTGAAGGAAGTCCGTCTTACTCTGGAAGCCATGAAATTGGAATGCAGTGAGAAAGCCCAGTCGCTTGAGCGGGCAAACAAAAGAGCTCGAGTCGAGAAAAACTCTAGGAACCACGTAAGTGCTGCAAATCAAGATTTGAGAGAGCGGATTACCAAATGCAACAAAGCTATGGAAGACAATGAACATCTAAGAGGGGCCCTCCGAGAGATGGAACGTCAAATGACCACTCTCCAGGTCCGTATGGGAAAGTAAGAGGTCCAGCATGAAAAGGAACGAAAGTTCGATGAGCAGAGCTACACTGAGATAATTAGAGGATATCAGGAACACCTAGAGAAGGAGCATCTGGAAGTACAAAGAATCACTAGGGCAAGGGAAGTGGCGCTTGAAGAGAGCTGGCAGTTGAAAGGAGAAATTGTGAACCTTGAGACGGCACAAGCGGAAGCTCAGAAACGGCTGGCTAACCTCGATCTGAAGATGAAAGACACAATCGCTCTATATGTTGCTCAGTATGAAAAAAAAATCAGGAACATCAGGGTTGAGGCCAACGGGATGATCCACAGGTATAGGGTTGCAATTGAAAGGAAAGATGAGGAGCTGAGGCACTTGGAGCACTGAGCTGAAGAAAGAGGCCGGTTCATGAGACTGATCAGAGCTGTAGAGCTGAACTACATAGATACTTGGTACGAGGTCGGACATTGGGTTCACAAGCTAAAGGATGTCAGGAGGATCCCTGGGCTAGTTCGTGATGCTGAGGCCATAATCAACCCACTCACCACCCCCCGGGAGGTGATCGAGCTGATTGACGTTTGCAGGAGGCTTGTCGAAGACTTTGAGGGATTAGTTGATCAGGCCAAGAAAGATGTTGCCATTCATATTGTTGATGATTGAATGTTTCCTTTTTGAATTTTGGTTATGTACTTGGATCAAGATTTATGTTTTGGATGTTTTAACTCATTGTTTTTGGATGTTTACTCCTAATGAGAGGACTCGTTGTTTTGATTCTCCCTAAATTCTGTGTCTACGATTTCTTTGAAATGTCTAAGCTAAGGATACTCACTTCGGATACCAAGAATATCTACAAACGATTCCTCGGCAACTAACTGGTAACACAAAAAGAAACAAAATAAATCTTTTTCTCTCTTTGTTAAAGCAGGAACTTAGTAATCATTGCTCCGACTAAGAAAAAGACCAATCAAACTCGAGTATATCTCACCAGAGCCAGAGTAAGAATGGCAGAAGAAATGTCTGGAAGGAATTTGAGTTAGGAAATAGATCAGGTCAAGGAAAGGATGGGAGAAATGGCCACGCCAGTTTTTTTTGGATATGCCTCCAAATCAACAAAAAAATTAAAAACCCCTCTTTGAACTAAATGTCTGAATTTTTAAAAATAGAGGGATTAAATGTCTTGATTTTAAAAAAGGGGGACCGAATATCTGAGTTTGTGAAAATAGATATCTGAGTTTGTGAAAATAGATAGACCAAAACTATAATTTAACAAATTTCAAAAAAATGTTCAGACAAAAATGTTTGTAGATAAAAAATTGTTTGTAGATCATAGTACTATTTACTTTTTTGTTTTTCCAAACAACATTATTTATTTACATAACGACCTTATTTATTTATATAACTATAAAAGTGAATCGAAGCATCTCGTATGGGCAACTTGAACCCAGTCTAGTTTTTGGTGAGTGAGGGAAATGGAAACCCAGCCTAACCCAGACCCACCTTAGGTTAGTGGGGGAGCAAAACCAACCAAATTTTAGTTTAGTAAAAATAGAGTGACAAGTACTACTCATAAACTTACACGCAAAGCAAAAATCCTGAGTTCAGATTCAGATAACCATAGAAAATGTCCAGCCTAACAACGGTTGTGCTAGGCCTTACATATTCACCGACCAAGTTTTAAAAAAAATATAAGACTAAGAAAAAAATTGCAGTAAAATAGGAAAATTAGAAAATTTGAATTGAAATATACGTTTTCGTTATCTTTTATAGTTTTATACGAAGACACAAGATATCTTATCCTAATTTCCTTCCTCAGAGAAACACACAGACCACGAAAGTAAAGCATGTCTTTGTCTCATTCTTGTGGTGCTACTATCACAAAGCCATTTTTGAAGTTCAAGTTTCAAAGCAATTCCAGAGCAACATTATTGGTGAGGTGTGAATCAAATGATGAGTTTCCAGAAAAACGTTCAAAGTTGGAAAAAGGGTCTCCCATTATTATTATTGAAGCTCCCAAAATGATTAAGACTGCAGCTTCTGTTCCATGCCTCAGAGTTAACAATGGTTTGGTCAAGCCTGGTGATGTTGGAAGGTACTATTTCATCTCACCTCACCTCACCCTTGTTTACCTCTTGCTAATATAAATTATTAATATAAATTGTTAATATTTTTTTAGTGCTTAAAATGTCAATTGGGTGGGTACTTTATTGTGTATCACTTCCTGCAGAATTCTTTCAAGAAAGCCCAAAGATGTATGGGCAGTGCGACTCAGCATTGGAAGTTATCTTATTGATGGGAAATATTTCAGGCCCTTGGATTTGCCTGAGTAGAGCTGAACAACCACATGGAAGTTGCTCATTGAGGAGATTTTATGCAAAATATCTTCACTCAATTAATGCCAGTCAGTATGTGCCTCTTGGTATAATGATATTTTTGTTATATTGTATAAATTAGTTAAGCAAACTATTACAAGATGCTATAAGATAATTTATTTAGGATTAAGATTAGATGCCTTTCGTGACTTTAGGCTATTTTTGGAGAGAGATGAGAGAGAAACTAAATAGATAACGACATGTTGTATTTCCCGCCTTAAAGATACTAAATCCATTCTCATTTATTTAATTGCGATTTCAATCATACAGCAGAGGTTTGGTTTGTGTCATTACTAAAATCATTTTAAACAATTTTAAATATATATATTGTGCATGTCCCGCCCGCCAGGCCGCCACCCAATGACCCAAGTATGCTCGTAACCCCTGCAAGTGCAACCCCATATCTCAACCCGTAAGAGGATGATCGAATTGGATACATATTTGTTTTTCCTAAATTATGGTATTTGTCACAAAAAAGTAATTAAAAAATAAATGCCAATAAACATAATTTTTATAATTAATGTTATAATTAAAAACAACATCGGGCTGAATTGGTGTCGCTTAGCCACACTTGGCTCCTAAACATATTACTGCCTGATGTCGGAAAGTTGTTAGGACCCCATGTCACAATAACGGGTTTCCTAGAACTTAAAAGAAAACAGACAAATACGGAAAACTGTCAGTCACAGTGCGGTACTATAGCACTAGCTTGCAGCGCTGTGGCGTAAAACAGAAAAATACAAGAAAATGGTATAGAAAGAGATAAGGGATAGAGGAATGGACACCAAGATTGGTAACTTAGTTCGGAGACAATTTTCCTACTCTGAGGGACTGGATCCGAGCCAAATCTTCCACTATTCTTGATCAAGAATTACACTACATGGTACATTCAAAGCATACACCTATGCTATCTATCAACCCAACAACCCACAATGTCTCCCACTCTCTGATCTCTCTTTCTTCACTCACAAAGTGTTTCTTTTTCAATTATCTAAAAGGATATAATGATCATGTTATTATGTTAAGTGCCACCTAAAGTGGAGCTTTATATAACCAGCTCATAACTACCCACAACTAACTAATGTTGTTACAACAGCTCTAATAGAAATAACAAACTAATAAAGGTGTACCTAACGGATTCAGTTATGCCTGTAACATAATTAGCAGTTTTTACAGAAACTTAATAAGATGCCGAAACTGATGTTGAAATAAATGTTATCGCATTTAACGTCCAGCAGAATGTGTGTGTGTCTATATATATATATATATATATATATATATATATATAAAAGTTTGTAGACGAAGTGGTCAGTGCCACTAGAAACTCAAGCACACAATTTTAGGTTTTGATAGTACATGGAAGGATATGATAGATGTTACTTGTGATATGGTTAATTACGCTGTCTCGCAAGAAATTCTTGACTCTTATAATCTTGCTAGAAATTTTCATGAAAAATTTCTAATAATTAAACTTTTTATGTCTAAAAACCAAATGGTGGGAATTTTAGACAATTTATTTTACAATACTATAGATATTATAATATTACTGACTGGATCATCTTTGATTATTTTCAGGGCCTTCCACCCTAAATCTATCTGGAAACCAATCTGGGCATTCCTCTCAGAATACCCAAAACCAAATTAAACAGGCAAAGTCTGACTATGCCTTTCCAATCCAAACCCTCCTGACTTCACAGGAACAAGGGTTAACCAATCTTCCCTCTAGAACTTGGGCTAGTATAGCTGAGGATAGTGACCATGATCTCCCTGCCTTGGATCTAGCTATTCAAACCCAAAAATCCCAACAATTGCAGATTAAACCAAAATCTCAGGTTACCTCTACCCAAAATCAGTCAAATTTGGTTATTAATACCAACCCAATTACCCCTGCTCAAACCCAGTATGTCCCAAAAGAAAGCTTTTTCTTTGTGGCTCATATTGAACCAGAATTCTGGAATGAAAATCCTAACAAGATCCCTCCGAAAATCTTTCCACCTCAATCCCATTTCTTACCTTTTACCCCAAATAAAACCCAGAAATTTTATGAGTTTATCCTCATAGATACTGAGTCAATATCCCTCAAACATTATAGGGATCCTAAGGATGATGCTGTCATCACCCATTCAACCCTTCAAATTCTAAATATTCTGACACCCTCTGCATTTGGGCCAAATCCAAACAGCACAAAGAAATTTTCCCAGCTCTTTGACCCTATGGGTTATAATTATTGGGATTATATCAAAGCTTGGGATTATATTATCCTAGGTTTACAAAACAAGGGTTTTAAACATTCTTGGTTGATCTATTTCAAAAGGAAAACCAAGTATTCTTTCCCTAATTGGTTCCTTCAATGGTGGGATTTCTTTGGCCCTTGCCCAGAAATCTTTCCCACTGAAGTCCAAGAAGGATTTCAAGTTTTTTCAAAGAGATTTAACAAAGATCTCACTAATTATCCAATCACTTTAAATTTTTATGCCACTTTTTCATTATCATGGATATTTTCGTGGCAATATAAAACTGGGTATTTTCATCATCCAAAGACTTTATTGTCTTTAGACAAACAAGGGTTTGTCAAATGGTGGCCTCGTTTTGATGCCTCTGCTGCATCTCCTACGAGTGTGACCAATTGGTTTAAAACCAACCCAAAGGCTTTGCAAGTTGCTGACCCAGAAACTTGTAAATTCTTAAATCAAAAGGCTAGAATTTCTGCAGCTCTTGCAGCTTCTACCTCTGAAGATGATATTCTAGAAAAACTTCAGAATGTCATGAAACTTCTTCAAGATCAATCTGAGGCTAAGGATGTCCCTTCATCTTCAAAAGAGGACAGAAAGATGAAACAGATTCTTGTCTCATCTCCTTCCTCCTCTCCAAAAGACTCCTCTGAGGAAGAAGGCTTTGATTATTATTCTGATGATCTTTGCTGATCCCCTTGGGAATTTTAATCATAAACTTATTTTAAAAAATCCTTTCTTGTTGGTCTTCGTTGATCCTCATGAAAGCTTCAATTTTATTTTCAAAATTTATCCTTACCCTAGAACATGGTAATTGTAGTGTCTACATTAGACATGAAAAACTGTTCCAATAACACTCTGGATCATGGTGATAGTAGTACCGTTATTGGTTTGAAAAACTGATCTTACACCACCTGAACATGGTGATTGTAGTGTCTGCATCAGGCATGAAAAACTGTTCCAATATCACCTTGGATCATGGTGATAGTAGTACCGTTATTGGTATGAAAAACTGTCCAATTTTAAAAATCTAATCTTTTATCAAGCTCTGTTGTTTCTCAGTTTGCAGGAACACGACAAACTTCATCATAGCAAGACTTAGTGGGCGTTTTCCACTATTTTGTCATGATCTCATCTTAGTCAAAGATTCTTGTTTTAAACAAATCTTTGTGGTCAATCCGTGGGGACCCCTTGTCTCCCACCATCTTTTGGCATTTTTGGATGCTTCTGCTTATTGCATTGGATGCCGCATAGTTCAAGTCACTTGCCCTTGGATTCTGTACAGTGCAGGTCATTTAGTGCACAGTGCCGGTTTAGTAACCGGTTACTATTCAATTTTCCAATCTATTTAATCGTGCCATAGGCTTGTGTTAGAGGCACACACACACGCACAGACACAAAAACACTCTACTTCTCCCTCTAAGTTCTAGTGAGAAGCCAGAGCACTTGTAATCTTCTTCTTCTCTTCTTCAATCTTCAATCTTGTAACTCATAGATAGTTTTACTATCTCAATCAATCAAAGTAACTCATAGATAGTACATGGAAGGTTTTACCTCCTAATCTATCTCGTGAGTTTTATTTAATTTATTTGTTGCATTCCGTATGCTACCTACTTCCCCTCTGTCTCTTTAATTCCGTGAGCAGTACCAGATATCTGAGAAATCTCATAGTCAATTAGCTTACTATTTTATAACATATGAACATAAAAGGTGATTGAATAAGATAATTATTCGTCTATGTTTATATTTTGCAAAGATTTACTTTTGATCTTAAAACAATTTGTCAAAGTGTGTTGTCATATGTTTAATTTGAACTTTTCCTAAGTTATATTTTGTAAACGTATTCTGTGCTTTTGATCAAGAACAGCTTCAACTTTTTCAAAACCATGTTTTACTTACTCTTTTAACATTATAGGATTTTGAAGGAATACTTGGAAATCTCGCTAAACGACGAACGGCATAACGAATGCGTAAGACTCGCGAGTGATAGAGCAGCTACCTTGCCGCCCAGAGAGATGTTGTATTCTTGAAACTATCTTGGTGTTTAAAGAAAGTAAAGCAGAAAACAGTTTGTTTATTGATCACTTGTCTGTCAGAATCAAGCTCAAAATATAATTTAATGGTCCAAATTAGATATATTTCAGTATTTACTTTACTTATTGTTTTCTGAGTAAAAGGATTTTACTCTGAAGTATAAATTAGATAATAATTCTTTTATCCAAGTTTTAATATCCTGCACTTGGCCTTGTTATGATCTTTAACAAAACATGTTTAAATCCCCAGCATAATCTAGAAAGTAGTTACTAGTTCATATTTTAATATTTATATTTTTAATGAAACCAAGTGAAGGCGATGATGCTTATGGGTGAGGAATTATACAAATTTTTCTGTAAAAACCACTTTTTATACTGCTTTCCTCACTCTCTCAGACATGTCTTTTATTGCTATGCCTTTATCAGAAAATCAATTTTCCAAAAATAACAATCAAGATCTTAGTAAAGATCTTACCAATCAAGATCTCTGCAAAGATCTTATCAACAATCAAACTTCTTTTGTCATAGATAAAATTTCCCTCAAAAAGGAATTTTATTCTGAAGAATGGTCTCTTCATAGAGAATGGTTCTTCAAACAATATCAAGGGAAAAATAGAAAATCCATTCAGGAAAAATTCTATAAATTTCTTGAAAATGTCAAATACAATATTCCTTTTTTTGATTGGTTTCATGCGTATACCATCAAGAAGGATATCAATTATCCCTTCCAGGATGACATTATTGGAAGAAAAATCGTGGATGTCATCACTATAAGGCATTTAAAAGATGGCCAAAAGGTCCAATCTGAATTACCTCCTAAAGGCCCTTTTACCCTTAATATTCAAAACCAATCTGCCCCTGTCTTGGCTGCCCCCTTTAAAGCTAGACCTGATAATGAACCCATAACAGCCAGAGATATCAGAGATCTCATGGAACAATCTAACTATACAAACAAATACCTCCAAGCACTAGGAGACTCCAAATCAAGTAGAAACAATGATGCCTCCCCTAAAACTGAGTCATCTTACTCTTCTGCTAAGATTGAGAAACCCCTATTCACTCCTTATAGGGTATCCAAAACCTTTAAAAAGGCCTTCAAGCAAGAAGGTCATATCAAAAGAGAAGTTGATGAAACCAGAGATGAAATTCTGGAGAAAATCAATGAACACTTAACTCTCCTCAAAACAACTATCCCTGATACGCCTTCTCCTCATACCCCTAGGAAAAGCATCAATATGATAAATGAGACCTCTTCTGATCATTCAGAAGATGCCTCTCCTAAGAATAAAGTCAGTCCTATCATTTACAACCCTAAAAACAAATGGCGTAGAGAAACCAAGCTCTACTACCCTAGGGCCACTGCTCCTGACCTTCTCTTAGAAGAAAAGGAAACCAATTTCAAAAGTTTCAGTGCTAACAATGTTTATGAATGGAACATTGATGGAGAAAATGAGTATGGCATAACCAAAATCCTCCAAAATATGACTATGGTTGCCACTGCTTATGAAACTTCCAACAACTGCTCAGAAGACATGATCGTAGAAATCCTCATTGCAAGATTCTGTGGTCAGCTTAAAGGTTGGTGGGATAATTACCTCAATGATGAGGATAAGCAATCTATCCTTACTGCTATCAAAAGGGAACCCAACGGAGAACCCATCCTTGAAAATGGGATTCAAATCCCTGATGCAGTTAACACCTTGATCTTTACCATTGCCCAACACTTTGTAGGAGACCCTTCCTTAATTAAGGATAGATCTGCAGAGTTGTTGTCTAATCTTAGGTGCAAAACCCTCGGTGATTTTAGATGGTATAAGGACACATTCCTTACAAGAGTCTATACCAGAGAAGATAGCCAACAAGCCTTCTGGAAGGAGAAATTCCTTGCAGGCCTCCCTAAATCTTTAGGTGATAAGGTTAGAGATAAACTGCGCAATCAGGACCCCAATGGAAATATCCCCTATCAGCAATTAAGTTATGGTCAGCTTATTGCTATCATCCAAAGAGTTGCTTTAAAAATTTGTCAAGACGACAAAATTCAGCAACAATTATCCAAAGAAAAGGCTCAGAATCGCAAAGACTTAGGAACCTTCTGCGAACAATTCGGCCTCCCTTGCATCAAAAAAACCAAAGCCAAACCAAAACCTATCAACACCTTACCTAGACCTGACTATTACAAGGAAAGGCATGATAGGAAACCTAGGCCAAGGGTTACTGGTCAATTTATCAAAAATCATTATGAGGATAATGATAAAAAACCCATCATCTGCTTCAAATGTGGCAAACCAGGGCACATTAGTAGAAATTGTAGAGTTATAAACAAACTCAGAGTTCTTAATCTTGGTTCAGACATTGAAAACAAGATTAACAATTTATTAGCCCAATCTTCAGGGGAATCCTCTGATCAACCTTCCGAGAAAGTAAATCAAATTCAGGATGATGATTTATCTAATTCTGATTCCTCTAATAGCATCAATGTTCTCACCAAAGAACAAGATCTTCTCCTTGAAGCCATAAATGCCATTCCTGACCCCCAAGAAAGGGAAAAGTATCTCAAGAAACTTAAGTCTACTCTTGAAACTAAACCTCCCAAAAGCCCTTTAGTAACCAACAAGTATAATCTCAAGGATACCTTCAAAAGGTTAGAAAAAACCAGTATCAAACCTGTTACTATCCAAGATCTTCAGTATGAGATCAACAACTTAAAAGTTGAGGTCAATAAACTAAAAGAAAAACAGGCTAATCACCAGTCCATTATTGACCATTGGAATAATCATGAAACCAATTCCTCTTCAAGTGTCCCTGACTCTGATAAAGAAGCAGATTCAGATTTCTTAGGTCTGATCAATTATGTAAAAATTCAAAAATTTTACATAAATGTCAAAATTATTATCAAAGATTTTAATTTTGAAACTGTTGCCTTGTTTGACACAGGAGCAGATTCAAATTGTATTTTAGAGGGTCTCATCCCAACAAAATATTTTGAAAAAACCTCTGAACAACTTAGTGCTGCAAATGGTACTAAGTTAAAAATCAATTACAAATTGTCTTCAGCTATCATCGAAAACAACAATTTCAAAATTGATACCTCATTTCTTCTTGTCAAAGATTTGAAAAATCAGGTAATTTTAGGAACTCCGTTCATAAGATCACTTTTCCCTTTTCAAATAACTGAAGAAGGTATCATAACCCAGCATTTGGGACAACCTATCATTTTTAAGTTTTTAAGAAAACCTTTTGTCAGAAACTTAAATCCAATTTCTTACAAAGAAAATCAAATCAATTTTTTAAAAGATGAAATTACTTTTAGAAATATCGATTACCAATTACTCAAAAGGGAAAATCAATTCAAAATTAAGAGTCTTTTAGAACAAATACAATCCACTATTTGTTCTGATCTTCCTAATGCTTTCTGGGAAAGAAAACATCATGTTGTGGAACTTCCTTATGAAAATGATTTTCATGAAAGGCAAATTCCCACCAAAGCTAGACCTATCCAGATGAATCAGGATCTCCTCTTGGTTTGTCAAAAGGAAATAAATGATCTTTTAAAAAAGGGTCTTATTCGCAAAAGTAAGAGTTCCTGGTCTTGCTCTGCCTTTTATGTTAATAAACAAGCAGAAATAGAAAGGGGAACTCCCAGATTGGTCATTAATTACAAACCCCTCAACCAAGCTCTTTGTTGGATTAGATATCCTATTCCCAACAAAAAGGACCTTCTCAAGCGTCTTCATAACGCAAAAATATTTTCAAAATTTGACATGAAATCTGGATTTTGGCAAATCCAGATTAAAGAGAAGGATAGATACAAAACTGCCTTCACTGTCCCTTTTGGTCAATATGAATGGAACGTTATGCCTTTTGGCTTGAAAAACGCTCCTTCTGAATTCCAAAGAATCATGAATGATATATTCAATGATTATGCAAAATTCGCCATTGTCTATATTGATGATGTGCTTATTTATTCTCAATCTTTTGATCAACATGTCAGACATATCAACACCTTTATTTCTATCATAAGGAAAAATGGTCTTGCTGTGTCTAAAACAAAAATCAATTTATTTCAAACAAAAATCAGATTTTTAGGTCACAATATCCATCACGGAACTATTACTCCTATCACTAGGGCTATTGAGTTCTCGGATAAATTCCCCAATCAAATTATTGACAAAACTCAATTACAAAGGTTCCTTGGTTGTCTTAATTATGTCTCAGACTTCTTTCCACAACTGAGTAATCTCATCAAACCTCTTCATGATCGTCTAAAAAAGGATCCTCCTCCTTGGACGGATGATCACACCAAAATTGTCATACAAATCAAAGCCCAGGTTAAAGAACTACCCTGCCTTTACCTACCCAATCCTGAAGCCTTCAAAATTGTCGAAACTGATGCTTCTGATATTGGTTACGGCGGAATTTTAAAACAAAAAATTTCTGGAAAAGAACAAATCATTGCTTTCACTTCTAAACATTGGAATCCTGCCCAACAGAATTATTCCACTATCAAAAAAGAAGTTTTAGCTATTGTGCTATCCATTTCAAAGTTCCAATCTGATCTTTTAAATCAAAAGTTTCTTGTCCGTATTGATTGCAAATCTGCAAAAGATATTTTACAAAAGGATGTTAAAAATCTTGCATCTAAACAAATTTTTGCCAGATGGCAAGCAATTTTAAGTATTTTTGATTTTGACATCGAATATCTTAAGGGTTCTGACAATTCCCTTCCTGATTATCTCACTCGTGAATATTTACAGGGAAATATTTATCCTTAAGCATGATAACTGTACCACTCTTTGTGGGAAAAACTGCTTAAATACTACCCTGGAACAAGGTAATTGTAGTGTCTATTTTAGGCACGAAAAACTGTTCCATTAACACCCTGGATTATGGTGATTGTAATACCAATATTGGTATGAAAAACTGGTCCTCCACCACCCTTGAAGATGGTGATTGTAGTGTCCTTATGGACATGAAAAACTGTTCAAATTATGCTTTACTATTCCGCTGCTTTTCTTATTTTGCAGGGTGTAGTCAATTTATTCGTTGGAGGCATTATTCAATGCATAGCTTTTGGTGTGGCCATAATTGGCGCAAGCATGGGGACCCCCACCCCTTGGAATTTTCGACCATGGTCTCCCATTATCTTGTTTCCAATATTTTAATGTTGCACTTCATGATTGCTTCTACTTTTGCATTGGATGCCGCATAGTTCAAGTCATTTGCCCTTGGATTCTGTACAGTGCAGGTCATCTAGTGCACAGTGCCGGTTTAGTAACCGGTTACTATTCAATTTTCCTATCTATTTAATCGTGCCGTAGGCTTGTGTTAGAGACACACACACGCGCACAGACACAAAAACACTCTACTTCTCCCTCTAAGTTCTAGTGAGAAGCCACAGCACTTGTAATCTTCTTCTTCTCTTCTTCAATCTTCAATCTTGTAACTCATAGATAGTTTTACTATCTCAATCAATCAAAGTAACTCATAGATAGTACATGGAAGGTTTTACCTCCTAATCTATCTCGTGAGTTTTATTTAATTTATTTGTTGCATTTCGTATGCTACCTACTTCCCCTCTGTCTCTTTAATTTAATCCCCCTCTCCTGGTTCCGAACCCCTCTTGGTATCAAAGCCAGATGGTGGAAGTAGGAATGTAGATATTAACTTTGAACTGTTGGCCACGTTTGTGAGGCTCCCAGAGATTTCCTTGAAAATACACCAGTGAACTGGCCTGAACAATGCTAGCCATAGTCAAAGAGTATACTAATAGTGTAACATTTTAGAAAAATTTTAACTTTGAATTAATATCCATAACAGGCACTTATATGATTATGGACAAAATATAATTAACTGCAAAGCATAACCCAGATAAGTAACCAACAGTTCAAAGTTAATATCTACATTCCTACTTCCACCATCTGGCTCTGATACCAAGAGGGTGGAAGTAGGAGAGGGGGTAATATAAACATAGACGAATATTTATGTTCATAGTCAATTTAAAGACAATGATTTCAGCGGCAAAATCTTGTTTTTATTAGAAGCAATTCTCTTTTCTTATGCATCTTTCTAGCTGACGTAATTATGTTTAGTTTTATCACTTGAATTTAAAGACAATTTTTATTTTAGCATCTAAAGTATAGACTAATTCCAAAAACCGATATTTATTACAAGGAACAAAAATAAATAAAAAAGGAGTTATGGGGATGAAAAACAAGAACATTTAAATTTGTAGGGACAAAAAAGATAATAAAGCCATATGTGTGTGTGTGTTTGTTTGTGTGTGTTATTTTAATCCTTCAAAGATTGATTGCAAAACAAACATTTTTACTGTTAGAGTGGGTAAAAGGGTTAATTTGACCCGTTGATGGATTAATGAGACATAAGACACAAAAGACGTAAATTAAAGAATCAATATTAGAAAAGGGCAACGTACATCCAACATAATAAGATCTACATACAACTTTGTTTACACAATAGCAGCAACCAAACCATTTTGGATTGATAGGCACGTGGGAAAAAATGACTAAAAGTCTCAAGTTTATTTTTGCGTTGATCCTCTTCTTTTTCTTATTTCTTCATTCAACCAATGGATATTTCCTTTCAAAAATTCATTGGTGGCCATTTCCATGGGATGGAGGATTTATAGATCCAGGTTTTGATCATGATGGAGGTGAAAATTTAAATCACGGTTAAGGTAAATGTTAGCTTAGCTTTCTAATTCTTTTTTCATTACCTTTTCATAATACACTTATTCTATGTCAATAACATTGATGGTCCATTTTTACATTCCATGTTAGTTTGTATTTACATTCCATGTAAAGTTCGCGCGGACAGCAAGATACCTTGTTGGGAGGATCATGGCTGTAAAGGTTATCACTGTGTAGATAATAGGTGCATATGCAGCAAGTGTACCGGTGATAAAGATAATCCTGGTGATGAAAATTATCCCGATGAGGAAGATTACCCCGGTGATGAATATTAATGGTATTGAGTTGAGTAATAACTTACTTGTTATTCAAATTTGACCGTATCTCTCATTATTATTCCTCTAACATTTTACTTTTTGTTACAGGTTCAAATGAGTATTAGACTATTGTACTCTATTGGGACGTGTGTATGAAACTTAGGAAAGACTTAATGATCTGAAGCTATTGTACTCTATTAGAAATGATCTGAAGCTAGGCTAGTGTTGGTAGACCTAGAGACTTGCCAAATTTTTACAAAAAACTTAGGGTAGCATAAGAAACTAAGTTTGGGGGTTCTTTGAGCTATATTAAGGTAAAGCATGAAAGAATGGAATTAGGCCAACTGCACATAGTTTAGAAAGTAATCAAATTTAGTGTATTATGTATTGTGCTGTGTTATAAAGCACCAATGTTGTAAATATGTGTAATTGTTGTCATTGCCCATCGAAAAAAAAAGAAGAAGCAAAATGCTATGAAAAAAATAAATAAAATAATAAAGTCAAAGAATAAGGGCAATGCAACACATGTGTCAAGTATTGTTTGTTTTTGAAATTCTGTCTTAGTTGTATTGCTGCAGCAACTGTTGCTGCAGCACTTCAGTCAAGTTGTAATAAGTGCACTGGCCTAGAGTTCTGAATTGCTAAATCAAAGCCCTTTGTCATGCTTATCCCCCCTTTCTGTGCTGAATTGTTAGTCTACCATTAGTTTTGAAACATCTTTGGCAGTCTCAAAAGAAAGCCTCTCTAGTTTTAGTTAAGTGAAATTTTGAACCTTGCTATGTTCTGAACTAAGTTAAGTGTCACACACACACTTTTGAGCAGGAGTAATTTAGGGAACTTACTATTCGGTGGGTTTGCAATTGAGTGGCCAATCTGAAAGTTTATGCTCAGCTTAAATATTCTGTTTGTGTGCCTTTGTGAAAAATTCAACTATCTGGTTTGCTTGCTGGTATCGTGCTTGTCTCTGTCAAGTGTCATTGCTTGAGGACAAGCAATGGTTCAAGTTTGGGGGTGTGATAACAATCAAATATGATTGTTATTACCTCTTATTTCAAGCTTAAATCATTGTTAATTCTCAAGCAATGTAGTGATTAATGTTGTAAATATGTTAGTTTAGAGTAGCTTAAGGTGTAAGCTTGAACTTGTTGTAATTGGCACTTTAGTGCCCATTTGTGGTCTAATGTGTTTGTTTAATTGCTGCAGCAATGCCAAATTGCGCAACATGTGAGAGAAAGCAATAGGAAACACGGAAATTGAGGAAAGGACAGCTGTCAATCAGTGCCTGGCGTGGGTGTGCGTGCCAATCATGGAATATTCGCTGATGACCTAGGGATTTGGGCAAAAAGGACCTTTTGCCCTCATTAAAGGACAAAAGGCGCCTCCCAAATTAGGGTTGCCTCTCATCCCTAGCCTCCTCTATAAAAAGGACTACATTCCCATAATTAGGTTAAGCCGAATTTGAGGTATAGTGATAGCCTCAAGCTTTGTGCCTTCTCCAAGTTACCAAAAAGATCTATTGCTGGAATTGTTATTGCTGCAGCAACACTGAAGCTTCATCTCTCGGAAGAAGCTACGTTGGAGAGCTGGAGTTTGTTCCTTTGATCTTCATTGGAGCTATTCTCACGTTCAAAGATTGTAGTGTAAACTCTCTCCTTGGGATTTAGTATGACTTCTTCATTTATGTTAATGTTTAAGTTATTTTCTTTGTTGTCAAAGCTCAACATGAGCTAAACTCTTGTAGTTGGGATGCAAAACTGAATGTAATGAATTTATTGTGTTATTAATGTTTATGTTTAAGTGTTGAGTACTTTATCTTGTGTGCTTTTAATATTTCCATCTTAGATTAGGAGTGGCCGTCTAATCTAAGTAGCATTTATATTCATAGAGATGGTTTGTAAATTTACCCCACAAGATAACATGGTATGTTGCACAATAGAGATATTGTTGTTCCTTGTCTTAACCCTAGAGATAGGGGAGGCATAAGCCATGAGGTGAACACTGCGGGTGCTTCAGCAGCCTAGGACAATACTCCTTTCTGGTCTAGAGATAAACTAGTAGGAAAAAAACCTAGTGTCTAGTATTTGAGAAAATACGCAATTGCGGCAGCACCTAGTGCTGCAGCACTTAACATAGCATTTTTGTGCACTTTAATGAAATTACTGAAAGTGAATGCATCTCAACTTGTTCCAATCATCTGATCTTATTACCCTGATACTTTTTACTATTTTGAATGTTACCAAACATTTGTGTTATTTACTCTATTTTTACCATCACTAATTTGTTGATTAGATTAAGCTTTGTTTAAGTGCTAATCCTCGTGGGAACGAACTTTACTTTCACTTTATTACTTGTTGACAGTGTATACTTGCACTATCACGTTTTTACGCAACAATCCCCATATCAATCTTTTCACTAATGAAGGATGTGGTCATGACCACGGGCTGCTCCCCGTCAACAAGTTAAGTCTGATCATTATGATCGGTTGGGGTCACGGTAAAACCTTAGGTACCAGGTTGCTCAGGGTGTTTAGGTTTTTTAGTCGGTACTTGTGTCTTCTTCGTAGCCAAAGAAGGTCTCAAACTTATGTTCCTACCAGGGCGAAGGTACATACGCCAATGATAATCCAAGCTAGGCGGTTCAAACCCTGAAGTTTTTTCACCTATGTTGGTCACACCGGGTGTGCCAATATTTTTGTTGTCAAACTCTCGTTTTAGTGAGGATCGTCTAGAAGCTTGAACCTTTGATTCCTTTTTCTTCAAGCGATTTTGCTAAGGAAGGAAATTTGTTTCTTAGCAATGGATTCCCTAACTCCTCCAGTCAAAATGTCTTTGCTCCTATTTCCGCGGCACCTCTCCACGCTTCTCTTGACCGATTTAACGCTCCAAAGTGTCCACGTGCATTGAATACTTGCTTCCCACACAATCTCTTCGCCTTGGCCAAACCTTCATTAGCTATGAACTCGTTTTATCCTTGGCGACTAGCTCCTCGACTGAGTTGTTCCTTAGTTGAGCTCTTCCTTGCCGAGTTGCTGCTGCTCAATAAGTACCATCATAGTTTTGACATCTTAGTCTATGATTGATCCTTAA